>JAQSVV010000030.1:0-1200000 GCA_036375495.1 Agrotis segetum
TAATGTTATTATTTTGGTAAGTCTGACAAATATAACATTTTCTTGCTATTCTTTCTATTTGTGAATCAATGTATGGCCAATAATATAAACCTCTAGCTAACTGTTTCATTTTAGTTATTCCTAAATGTCCTTCATGTAATTTATTCAAGAACTGAACCCTTAAGGATTGTGGAACTATTAATCTGTCATTCATAAAAATTAGTTGTTTATCAATTGTTATATTTTCCCTGAATTTGTAATAATTTTTTAGATTTACTGATAGATTTTTTATATTGATTGGCCAACCATTCAAAGTAAAATTCGACAGTTGAATTAATTCTTCATCTTTGTTTGTTTCTCTTACTAGCTCTTGTTTTTGCTCAACTGTACATTGCAAATGTGTTGCCAAACCAATGCAATGCACTACTTCAAACATATAGGACTGATCTTCATCAACTTCATGCAAGTATGAGCGGGATAACAGATCTGCAATGTGCATTAACCGTCCTTTCTGATATTTAAAATCAATATCATACTTTAATAGCTTTAATTTTAATCTTTGTAGACGAGCTGAAGGAATTTCATGTATTCCTTTTTTTAACAATGTCTCTAAAGGTTTATGATCATTTAGAACAATACATTTTTTTCCATAAATGTAATAATGAAACTTTTTTGTGGCCCATACTACACTTAACAATTCTTTTTCAATTTGTGAAAAATTTTTCTCTGCACTTGTTAAACTTCTAGAAGCATAACAGACAGGTTTGCCATTTTGCATTAAACAACAACCAAGTCCATCCTTAGATGCATCACATTGGATTGTATTTGGTAATTTATCATTATAATTTTGTAAAACAGGTGTTGAACTAATACATCTTTTAATATTATTAAAGGTCTTTTCATGAATTTCTGTCCATAACCAAGTTGTATTTCTTTTTAATAACATTTGTAAAGGAGATACTAACTCTGCCAAATTACAAATAAAATTTCTTAAATAGTTTACCATTCCCAAAAATACCTGCAGTTCTTTTTTATTACTTGGACTTTTAATATTTAATATTGCTTTTACCCTATCACTATCAATTCTCATTCCGTCCCTGGAAAAAATGTGTCCAAAATATTTAACTTCTTTTAGTTTGTACTGGAATTTTCTTTTATTAAATTTTACATTATTCTCTTTAGCTCTTTGAAGTACTTGTTTTAGTATTTTATCATGTTCAGTTTCATTTTCTGCACATATTAACAGATCATCACAATAAATTACCACACCAGGTATATCACCGAATGCTTTTTCAGTATATTTTTGGAAAATCTCAGGAGCCTCTGATAACCCAAATGGCAATCTAAGAAATTTATAACACCCAAATGGGGAACTGAATGTACATAGATCTGATGATTTCTCTGTTAATTTTATATTGTAAAACCCATCTGACAAATCAAGTACTGAGAACACGCTTTTATTACTTAATTTACTTACTATTTCTTGCAAGGTTGGAATGAGATGATATTCTCTTAATAATACTTTGTTTAAGTGTTGTGGATCTAAACAAACTCTTAAGTTGCCATCACTTTTTTCAATTATAACAAGATTACTTACAAAAGATTTTGGGTGTTCAACTTTCTCAATAATTTGTTGTTCTTGCAGATTTTTTAATTTGTCCGCCAGTCTTTTCATCAATGCCTGAGGGACTCTACGTGGTGGTTTGACCACTGGCTGTGCATCAACCTGGGTGTGCAGTTCCAGCGGAGTGTGAAATTCACCTATTCCCTGGAAAAGTTCAGAAAACTGATTAATAATACTGTTTTTGTCTACACATAAGCTATTGATATTACAGTTCTTTAATAATTCCAAATCTATAAGAGAGTTAAAACCCAATATAGGACGCACATCATTTTTAATAATAACAAATTCCACTTTATGGGTTTTATTGTTCTTTAAATGAACATTTAACATTCTTTTACCCAATGGTTTTATCTTATGACCCCCAAATGCTTCAAGTAAAATTAATGTCTCAGACCATTTAGGATTTTCATCACCGACAATCAATTTAAAATCTTTTAATGACAAAACATTAACTTGTGCTCTTGTGTCACATTTTAATATAACTTTTTTATTTTCTATTTTTAATGTTGTTAACCATTCCTCTAAATTCTTACTATTATTACCAATGGAATGACACATCTTTACTAGTCACAAATCATGAACAAAATTATCATCATTTTGCTTTTCTGTTTCTTTAACTAAATTCACAGATTTACTTTTACAAACTACTGCAAAATGGTTCAATTTTTGGCATTTAGCACAAACTTTGCCAAAAGCAGGGCACTGTCTTGGCCCATGCTGTCTATTACATTTTAAACATTGAAAAATATAAACCCCACTATTTATACTGTTTGCTTTGATTTTACTATTTGTGTTCCTGGTATACTTAGCTTCTAGCTTATTCTGGGAGTCCTTCAGACTTGTGTTCTGAAGCACATCAACTGCCACAGTATCCTCTTGTTTTTTCATCACTCTCACATGTTCCTTAGCCAACTCGGTGGATCGGCATTTGTCAACTGCTTTTTCAAGTGTTAGTGCGCTGTCTTCCAAAAGCCTTTGCTGTATGTTCTTGTCATAAACGCCCATAACAATCCTGTCTCTCACCATTCTTGCTTCGTCTTTAAAGTTGCAATTTTTAACCAACCTTCTTAATTCACTGTAGAAGTTATCAAAAGTTTCACCTTCTTGTTGGTCACGTTTAAAGAAATTATAGGTACTTATGAGTTCATTTTGCTTGGGTTCAAAATACTGATCAAACAATAAAAGCAACTCTTCAAACTTATGACTTTCTTCATTACCTTTTAGAATATTAAAGTAAAGGTCTTGACCTTCCTGCCCTATGCAGTTGAGTAAGATGGAAGCTTTCCTTGCTTCTGTTACTTTTTCCAAACCAGCCGCAGATATGAAAACTTTTAGCTGCTGTTTAAAACTTTTCCACCTGGGCAACATTTCTTCAATTGAATCCAGTTTAAGTGGTGATGGCATCCTGTATTCTATAGGTGACGCCATGTCGATGTCTTCCAATAGTTTATTTTCTTCACTCATCAATATTTTCTTGGTTCGGTTTTCGGCTGCGCCATGTAATATTCTCAATAAAAGATAATTAAGTTTTATGAAATCATATATTGTTTCTTCTTACATTATAATCCTTTATGAATATCAACCATGTTTCTTTTGATAACCTCTCAACCTTGCATAGACTACCTAGAGATACCAACGTTGGCCGCACCGCTTGACACCAGGGTTGCCAACTAAATCCTATTATATTACACAGGTCATATAGGTAGTTGCTCCATATAGAATACTGATATTCAGCTGCATCCGTTTCGACTAGAAGCCGACAAGTCAGATAAGACGAAATGTCCAACTTCTACTCCACTATTTACAAAATTGAGATAAAACTAAAAAAAGCTATTAAATTGTCTGATGGCTTCCTTGAATGTGATGCACTTACCATGTCGATTGAAATGGTTAGGTATCTATCGAAAACAAATAAACGTCAGGATCCATAAACTTGGTTCAAACATCACAGAGAGAACACCGACTCCGGTAGTGAACAGCTCTGATCCTATGTTGATTTATTGATAGAAACATCACAGAAACTGCAACCAAACGCATTCACCTTAAATCACCAACAAAGTGAGCCGGTGTTACATTCCCAATAAGGGTCAACTCACACCGAAAGAGCGGCGAAGGGCAGCGGAGCAGAGCGCAGTTTTAATGTCAACTTTATTTCCATTACTATAATACTTATTATTGCATAGTCGACTCCGTTCATGGAATCCTCCGGAATTCCCGCGGCGTCGCGGGAATTCGCGAGACTCATTCGAGTTTCTCTTGCAATAATAAGTATTATAATAATGAAAATAAAGTTTAAATTCATATGACACTGAAACTGCGCTTCCCTTCGCTGCGCTTCGACGCTCTTTCGGTGTGAGTTGACCCTAACTCACTACAACCACAATCACACGAGCTAACAAATCAATCATTAGCTGAAACATTTTTATAGTCTCGTAAACCCACGACCTTCGCCCGAATGATCGAACGAGACATAAAGCTAATGTCTGGCCACAACGCCAAATGAATTCTAAATCGGGACACAAAAGTTTGGCAAACTATTACACTTTAATTTCAGTTGTTCAAATCTTGTCTCGGCGTAATCGCGCTGCATCCGACCCGCTCCCCAGAGACCCTTTTCAAAAGTACCCCTTTTCCATTCCTTTTGATAAGGCCGTGTTTGTACGAGGACATTGAAATGGGACTCCTGCTGTCTGTCGTTATCTCGTACGCGGGCACACGCGAAGCGATCGAGTGCTTGAAACACCTACTCAGTGGCGTCATACCCAAAGACCACCCGGACTTCCAAGATCTTGTTGAATACTACAGCAGCCAACTCAGAAAAGCGACCAACGCATCCTCCACAGCCGACTGGAGCAAAGAATGCGGTCAGGGATACCTATTATTAACAGAGGATAAAAATGGAAAACTAAAATCGGCCGCCGTCAAGTACTACGGCGACGACACAAACTCGACTGCCATACTGTTCTCTACGAAAATCTCCAGCTTCGGACAGGATTCGGTCGAGTCGACACAATCGAACGGAGACTACCGGAGCGACAGGTACATAGCGACAAAAACGAAAACTATTGTAACGAACACGTCAGGGTCGATCAGTGTCGGTCAATCAAACAGATCAAGATCACCTACGCCTCGTGAAACTATTTCAGATTCAAATCACAACAGCTTTACTTCAAATTCTGTCGCGCCTGACAGCAAGGAGGACGGTGGGGCTGACGAGAAACTGACATGGCATTACAGACCACTGAGTCCCACCCGCACCCCGCCAACACTGCCCGAAATACATTTCCAATCATTCGACGATGACAAAAAAGGCGAATACAGCGAAGAATTCCTCAGGTTAATATTCATTGATACGAGCAGGAACATTACTCATGTAGACTCTCATGCTTACAGTTCGGTAGTGACCTAGCTGCATCCCATCGCCACGAGTGATCACCGCCCATCCGGACACCACCATATGCACGAGTAGAAAGCTAATTCATGGTTCATACCATTCATCATCTGTACTATACCTACTCATATGTTATGAATTTGTTTAAGATCTCTTGATGGGATTAAGTTCCGACCGTTACAACGAAGCGACCCGAGTGGCAGACGACGGAGTTTCAGAAAGCGTCACTCTTCGTCATCGAATTCTTCCAGAGAGTCGCGAGCGTCCCGCGAGGAAGAACTTAAGATGTTCACGTCACTCGAGGAAGCTGAGTTCGAGAATATGCGTAAAGACGGCAAAGTGGCAGGGTTCGGAAGCACTCCTAATCTATCAGCGCGTTCTCATTCCAGAAGTCGATCGCGGGAAAACTCGAGGGAGAGAAGGAGTGACCACTGGAGCGTGGAAGCGTCAGTTGACAGCGTGGCTTCCGAAGACCATGCGGAGCTAAAGCCGATGTTGAAAGACGTTCCCAAACTCAACTCCTTCGAGGAAGAGGCGACTGAAACGAAAGAGGTAATTGAAGAGGAGGAAGAAGAAGTTGATTTCTGGGGCAATTCGGGAGACTAGCTTGGAACCTAACGCAGCACGAGCGCACTGGTTGAGAGTCTCTGTAAGCATGACTGAACATTAAAGTATGATGCCCCGTTTGTGTTTTGTTTTCTTTGCGAACCCTTAGAAATAACCGAACTCTTTGATATCCTTTGTGACAGGAATTTGAGAAAGTAGGCTCTAATATGTATGGCTTATTGTGTAGAGGACCGGAATTACGGGACAAATATGTCAAAATTGATTGGCTAAGACACATATTTGAGACAATATGAGGTTGATTTTATTTTTAGACTTTTAATTGGCTCACATCTTTAATTACTAGGTTTTACCTAGTAATTAAAGATGTGAGCCGAACAAACACTAGAACACTATAAGTACTCGGAAATACACTACTAGACTAAATGCATTAGAAGCATTGTAATAATGAATAAATACAATCACGAATTCACTTTCGTTGACACAATTAACATCATGTAATAATCACGTAATTCTCTTATTTATCATGTAATTTGTGTAGTACATAATGTATGTACTATTTGTGTACTACACTTTTTATTAGCGCAGTAAATGTTGAAAACTTTATCGGTTGCGAGCATATTAATGGCCCCATTTCCTTGCTTCGAATTCATGTTCGTTTTGTAATTGGACTGGAAACAAACTTCGTAAACTGCAAATAGGTAATGTTCTCGTAAACTGTTAGCATAGATTCGATTTTTAAAAAAAGCTCCTCGAAAGGCACTTTAAAAAAAAAACAAAATATCACTCAGTTCAAAACAGTTCCAAAGGTCGATTCTCAACTAAAACCTTCATTTTCTTACCATGAACAGGTCAAGCCAAATTCTTATTTTTTTTCCATAATTAAACCTGCCATGTTTCCAATTAGTATTAAATTATGAGCGGTTAATCAAAACTGTTGCACAATAGTCTGAAAATACTCAGCCAACCTCGACCCAGATGTGTCTCATTAAATCCAGGGCATAAAGTACCTCCGTCCTTTAAATTAACGCCATCTATTGGTCAATGTGGATTATAGGCTGATTCTGTTAAATATGTTTTTAAACCCTTGGCATTATTTTCAATCGAACTTGGAAATGAACTGAGGATTAGGGAAATTATGGAGGATTTAATGTGGCATTGATATGAAATATTAGTTTTGATAAATGCCGTAAGTCTACTAAAACTTGAGCTTTGATAATAATTTATAAGCCCAGATCAAAGAAATAGGCAGATAGAACGCTCAGAACACGCGAGTGTCTCCACCAAAGTTAATACAAAATCAAATTGAATTACATTCCATAATGTTTTCTATGTTTTTGAGAACAACTTTTACGATGGTTAAAGACACGAGACCGGCATATTTTGGCAAAAAACAACAACGACGCGCAGCTTGGTACGACACGTAGCTTGGTACTGCCGCGACTTTGTATTCGATTTTGATTTTGTATTAACCTTGGTGGACCCACTCGCGTGTTCTGAGCGCTCTATCTGCCTATTTCTTTGATCTGAGAATGTAGGTATTAGTAAATAGGTAATACATTTAATAGAATGACACGATTAGAAACAGTCAGTGCTACTACAAAACTGGAAAGAAACCGTAGCTACACGAATAACTGTTTGGAAACGTAAAATATGAATCATACGTAGTTGGGTTCAGATTTTTGAAACGGCAACGTTATTCTAAAATAGAACAAAATTGAATATAGGTAATTTAAATGTTGGTTGTACGTCTTGTCTATGATATGAAAAGCGTGACTAAGGTTATGAAATTATTATTGATTGTTTTGCAGTTACACAGAAAAATGTTCACTAACACTGATGAAAGTTTTATAGATAGATAGTACTGGTTAGTGATTTTACAAACTAAGTACAGACGACAGCAGGTCAACCTACCTTCAGTATAAGGTTGACAATTTATTAAAGAAATTTGACAGATTGTAGGTTGATGTAGGCATCTGTACATTTCATTTGAAAAATGTGGGTCATCAAATACATAACAAACTATACTTTTGCTTACGCATTTCGTCTATAAATAAAGGGCGCCGGTAAAATAGCAGATGCATCATCAAACGACCACAAACAAGTAACGTAACGAATGCCAAAATAAGCCGAAATACCAAGACTTGCAAATGTAGGCGACTTACTAAAGCCCACAGCAATCTCTTTAATTAAAGCCCTATTCATTCGCTACGAAATATACGCTTTTTATACCGCGTATGTTTGAAGCTATACACATAAATAAAACTAGCAAGTGCCTGCGGTTCGACACAGTTTTTCATAATTTTTCTATGTTTAAGTCTAGCTTTTATCTTCGGCCTTGACTATATGCAAGTCAAAAATAATTTCACCGGAATGTACTGTCACGGTAAAGGGTATCCTATATCCTAAACCACTTTCCCGTGTGCATACGTTCATAATTTTCACATTCAAAGTCAAATCATTTATTCCAATTAAGCCATCAAAGAGTCACTTTTGAACGTCGATTTTTAAATTTAAAGGGAATAGGAACGGATGGGATTGATTCTACACCCATTCGCTAATATAGGTTGTATGGAGAAGAATGGGCAAGAAACTCCATACTTAGAATATTACTAGCATTTATAATATTACTAGCTTCTTCTAAAAGTATTGGCCATTCGGAATAATAAATGCAGTACGTATTATCATGTCAACCTGTCCTAATTTTTCAAATTTTCCCAAACAATTAAAACCTATTTTATTCTACTATTGTGATAAAGTTGAAATTCTATTAAGTTTGACAGAGAGAGGTAGCTTGATATGCTGGCGTCTGTACCTTTCAGCAGCGACATGTCCTAGAACCAAAAATTCGAAGACATTTAACATCTACCAACACGCACTGGACCCGCGTGGTGGATTATGACCCACTCCCTCTTACAGAGTGGAGGCCTGTGTCCCAGCTGTGGGAAAATTATAGGCTGATGATGATGATGATGATACTTTTCAAATAGATGACGTTGTTTCGACGTTTACTCACAGCATTTTTTTGAGCTAATATTGTCTTATTGCAAGGCAAAAGTTTCACTACCTCTTTCCAGTTTTTGTGATCTAATGCGATTTATCTTATGACAATTCGAAAGTGCCTGTAACTGGCCTAGGTATATTATTATAGTACAGAATGGATAATGGATACTGATGATGTATTATGCGATGAAATGCTTTCTTCTGCTGTTCATCTGCCAATGATTTTAGGTCAGTAGCACATGATAGAATTATTTCTGTACAAGACTAATGGTGATGGAATTATTAAATTGTTTTCGATTATGGAAAGGTGTCAAGTTTTTTGCTTACGGTTAGAGGTCTATCAATAGATTTATTAATACCATAGACGTCAGTGTTTTTTTTTTGCGACAGACCAGCAAGCTCGCCACACTACGACGTGAATAATTTAGAAATGGAATGACTTTTGAAAAAGCTCTTCCATACTTTAACCGTTCGTTAAAACCAATGATATTTTGTTTAAAACTGTTAACAATTATGCTGCCTAACAATAGTAAAGGACAACTGCAATATTCACCATGCTTATTATACTTGTTTTGAATTTTAGATATTTCTACTTACTCGAGAGTACTTACTCGCGTGCTAGTTATGAAAATCATCTACAGATCTGTACCACATTTACATCTCGATGACCTAACTTTCCAAAAATACATCTATCTCAGCCCACAATACTAGTCCAGTCTACTATTACTGCGGTCACAACTTCTGACACACGCGTCACTGAACCACAACCTTGTCTATGGACATCCATAGACAACACACCAATATTCTTTTACGACGGGATGTGTTCCCGCGATATAACTCTTTTCTTTGAAAAAAAACCCTAATTTATATCCACTCGACGTTCTTTTGTTTTCTTTTTATCTAAAATAGTTTTATTGGTTTCTCGTTTGACATCACTGTCATTTGTTTTTTTTTTCTATTTCTAATTTCAAATGTCGTATGACAAACAGAGGTGATTGAATCTGCTATTTCGGTTTTCGATTTATAGAATGTAGACGAACTTTTAATTTTCGCGGGATAATCGGTCGTTTTTACAATTTTTAACAAGGCAATAAACCTTCAGTTTCTGAATTCAAAGCATTGCGGTGAAATTATAAATTAACACAGTAAGTTTACGATTTACCAGAGCAAACATTACAATATAAACAAACAAAAATATCCAGTGGTTATTACAAAAAGTTTTGTGTTTAGCAATAACAGCTTTTCTGGGTCGGTCTGGGTCTGGTTTTTGTTTTACTAAGTATATTACCAGTTGGCCGTAGGACTAACGAATACCGTGACCCCGGAACGTAAAGGGCTATTGAAGGACATCGTGGATTTTGGGCAGTACAAGTCTGACAGTCCCTTCTGCCCTCTACTAGCTAAAATCATTAAATGAGACCTCATTTCATGATTTTACCACGATAAAAAAAAGTATATTTGGTACCAGAAAAGTGTGACGCCACATATGAAAATCATAGGTACCTTTATGAATGTCAAATGTACTGACCACAGACCTCTCTATCACCATAACTATTCATCAATGTTGCCAGTGTTACACCCAAACACTTTTAAAAATAAACCAACTCTCCCTAGCGTAGGCAGGGACATTATTTTAGGACGTCCCCTAGTTGTCAGCACTGTCCACCCCCTTTGTACCAACGTTGTAACAATATTACGTCATTTCCCACGACATGGTACACATTGCAGAACGGAGCCAAAACATCTTGCCATTTCTCATCTTGACCAAGAAATATCTTCATTTATCAAGATGAAAATTATCCATCTCTTTTCTATTTTGCTGCATCGTGATGTTTTAAATTTAGAATGGTACCGTTGCCAACCCATACTTCAGGCATAGAGAAAAAAAATTGATTATTTTTCTTAGAACTACGTCTATAGTCGGATATTTTATTTTTAAATTTTTGATCGATTCGTTTTAGTTGTGGATTAGAATTGTTTTTGACGTTTGATAGCTTATTTTTAATACTGGTCGTTGAATTATGAAAAATGGAGTTGATACGACCTTCTATATTTAAACTCATTTTTAAGTTTTGGTATGTTCTCTTTTGATCATTATCTCACCTGATCTCATACGAAGATGATGTCAACAGAAAATTCCAATTCTCTGTTTTTTTAATGCGTGGGAGTCTACAAAATGCTGTCCACTTGATTAACTTTTACGCTTTTCTTTTCTCGACATCACACCACATTACATCAATAGTGGAAATGTTTGAATCACAGATTGCATTAAAAACGAAAGAAAATACATTTGTCATGAAACATGCGCAGACGCATTTTTGAATTCGCATGCGTAACTTTAACACTTCTGCAAAGTTTTCGCCTATTTTCAAATACAAGAAGCCAATAACAATAGTTTCTTAAATCAACATGACTTATTTATTTCAAAAATGTAAACATAAAAAAAAACTTACTTTTCTGAAAGCATAAATTCTCTTTAGTTTGAAAATCAATGGCGTCGTTTAGCGTCTGAACTTCGCTTAATAAAAAAAAGATCATGAAAAAAGCTAAGAACCACAATCAAAGAAAATCACGTATTGTACGTGTGAATCCGCTAACTGGCCACTAGGACCAAGTAATTTTAAAGTTATACCGTTAGGACCATTCATAATAGTAATAAAATTATCCTCGAACCCACCGTGTGCCAAATTGCACGCTGGCAACATTTAAATAAATTCGATCAAATTTATTAATTGATAGATTCTGGCGGGAACTTTAAAAAAGAGCGCGCAAGGAAAAATTTTCAAATTCATTTTTAATTTAAAATTAGCTTGTTTTTTACCCAAAAGTTAATAAAAATAACAGTTTTAGGTGTGCAAACACATACAAATGGTAGGAAACGAGGGGGGCGGGGATAACCCGCCCACCGCAATTAAACGTCCTCGGCCTGAGGACAGCGGAGGGACAAACATGGACATGGATGGCGGCGGCGGTGGTGAGCAAATCTATTCGCCGTATATTAAACCGGACTATAAAAGACTATACCCGGAAAATGCCAACTACCTGGATTATAAGGTATTTATAGAAGCTGCAAATAACAAGGATAGGATAGGCAATAAGAGCCCTATCTATCTAAATCATATATTTTCTAGCGAAATAAAAGGGGTGACGGCTATACAAAGAATAAACGCAAATAAAATAGCAATTATATTCAAACAGTATAATACGGCCAATAATCTTATCAACAATAGCGCATTTCTCAATAAACATGGCTTGAAAGCGTTTATTCCGGCTGCACAAATAGAAAAAACAGGAATAATCAGATTTGTACCAGCAAACATTTCTAACAAAGAACTGTATTGTAAACTATCATCAATCTATGAAATAATAGCTGTAAGAAGATTTGTAAAAAAGGTAGGACAAGAACGAGTACCACTACAAACCGTTAGCATAACTTTTTTATCTAATGTACTTCCAGACAATGTCCAATATGATTTGTTTTCTTATCGAGTTTTTGAATATATTCCCCCATTACAGCAATGTTTCCGTTGCTTCAAATTTAACCACTCAGCTAGAATATGTAATGGCAAACAACGATGTTCCATTTGTGGAGGCGAGCATTTATATAAAGAATGTGATAGACCAACAGAGATCTGCTGTTGCAATTGCAGCGGGCCTCATCTTGCAATATCTAGATTATGTCCAATTAAGATAAATAAAATTTTAGAAAAGAAAAATAAGATTACTTATTCAAGTGCTACATTGACAAAACAAATTAAGAATGATAATACACAATTCCCACCTCTGCCACCTCCAAAAATGAAAACAATCGATTCTGTAAATAAATCTGTACATACATCTGTAAATAAGCTTGTATCTGTAAATAATTCTGTACAAAGTGTAAATAAATCTGTACAAAATGTAAATAAATCTAAAGAAGTCCCTCCTAAGGTTGACATCAAAGCACAAATAGTTGCCAACAACGACGTACTAATGGCCCTGGTACAGACGTTGGTGGAACTCGGTAATAAGGGAGATAATACGCCTACCACCGTCAATAGTATTAAAGAAATACTTCTTAAAAATCTAAAGTAATGGATCCAAGTCACACTCAGTCTAAACTACGTATTGCTCAGTATAACATTCAAAGTGCTAATAGTAAAAAACCCTTATTGATTCAATTCTTACAACAACAAAATATTGACATTTGCTTACTGAACGAAACATGGTTTAAAAACAATAATTTTAGAATACCTGGTTATAACATTTATATTAAAAACTCCAACAATACTCATAATGGTGTAGCAATTATAATTAAACCATATTTAAGGTATAAAGTTTTAAACACTAGATTTTATGAAGACATTCAAACTGTTGCTCTGTCCTTATCCACTGTGCATGGTAGTTTGACTATTCTATGTGTATACTGTCCTCCTTCTAGTGGGCAAATACGGATCAATAGACTACGTAATATTATTAATGATCTTCCAAAGCCTATATTCGTCAGTGGTGACTTTAATGCGCACCACATTGCATTTGGTTGTCTATCCACTAAAAGCAGAGGTCAGGATCTATTCAATATTATTGATGACTTGGATTTATGTATTTTAAATGACGGTCGTTTTACAACTGTTAACAACCCAAGACGAAATCCGTCTGCAATTGATGTTAGCTTTATTAGTGCTAACCTCGCATCAATATGCGAATGGTCTGTACATGATGACGCCATGGGCAGCTATCACTACCCAACAATAACAGAGATTTCATTACATATTGATAGATATCATATTAATCCCCCTATTGATAGGTTTATATATAAAAAAGCAGATTGGGAGAAGTATAAAACTATTTCCAAAACAATATTTAATGATTTAGTCCTAAAACTGTATGATCCTATTTCAACCTATAATGATTTTTGTTCTCGATTGGATACTTTAAAAGATATGACAATTCCTAAATTTAATAAACCAAATCATTTTAAAACCAGACCTCCAACTCCTTGGTGGAATGACATTTGTGAGAAAAGTGTAATTGCCTCTTACAATGCATTGAAACTTTATAGAACTGAACCTACCATGGAGAACTATTTAGCTTATAAAAGAAAAGATGCACTTAAAAAAAGAACCATTTCGGAACAAAAAAGAAAAGGTTGGGATAACTTATGTAACACTTTTAATAGAACTACTCCTATTAGTAAGATTTGGAATCTCCTTAAAATGTTCAAAGGTATAAGAGCTGGCAATAAATCGTATAATGATGAGTTTATTTCCCAAATTCTAGATAAATTATCTGATAATAGCAACTTAATTGATGTTAATAGTTTAGGCAATATTTTCGAATTAAATAATGATAATCTAAATTCAAAATTTATGTTAGATCCTTTCACATGGACTGAATTTAAAATGAGCTTGTTAACTCGGAAAGATACAACACCTGGTTTAGATGATTACCCTTATTGCATTATTAAAAATTTAGATGAATCTGCACAAAAAATATTTCTTAATATTCTTAATTTACTTTGGCATTGTAAATGTATTCCACAATCATGGAAAACACAATGTGTCATTCCGATTCTCAAACCAGATAAACCCTCAGAGCTTGCCAGCTCTTATAGACCCATATCACTGTCTTCATGTCTAGGTAAATTATTTGAGAACATGATTAAAAATCGTTTGGATTGGTATATGGAATCTAATGGCATCATTCCACATGTACAATATGGATTTCGTCGAGGGCGAAGTTGTGCAGACAGCTTCACTTCCTTAGTTTCGGACCTGAAACATGCAAAGGAGAGAAAATTACACACTGTTTGTGTATTTTTAGATGTTCAAGGTGCTTTTGACAGTCTAGATCCAGCTATACTAGTACAAGTTATGTCTAGGTTAGGTGTGCCTGGTCAACTATGTAAATGGATTTACAATTTTTTGATTACAAGAACACTCTATGTAAGACACAATAATACATTACATGGTCCAAAATGTGCATCTAGGGGTACAATGCAGGGTGCCACACTATCTCCTTTGCTTTATAATATATACACAAGTGAGATTTGTAAATTTGTAAATAGTAATGTAGATATTTTGCAGTTTGCAGATGATATTGTTTTGTACAGTAGTAATTACAATTTAGAATGTGCAATAGACAATGTTAATAGAGCCTTATCCCAACTATTTCACTATTATAATGATGTGCTTCATTTAAAAATTAATCCCTCTAAAAGCAGTGTCATGATATTTGGAAAAGATAATACTAATTCAAAAATAGTTTATAACGGGGAATTTATAAATCCAGTAAATTCAAAGAAATTTTTAGGGGTAGTAATAGACAGAAAATTAACTTTTGACGAACATATTAAACATATATCAAAGAATGCTCTCAAAGGATTAAATATAATTAAATGTCTTGCAGGTGTCTCATGGGGAGCAGACCCCAAAATTTTGTCAATGTTGTATAAAAGTATAGTGAGAAGTCATTTTGATTATAGTTCACTAGTGTATATAAATAGTACTCATGTAAATAAACTAGATTTATTGCAGAACAGGGCTTTGAGAACAATTTCTGGTGCAATGTGCTCTACTCCCATAAGGGCCATGGAAGTGGAGACCAGAATTATGCCCCTAATTTTGAGACGTATTCTACTTGCAGAGAGATTCTGTCTTAAATTAATTGCAGGAAATAACAGAAAAATTATTAACAAAATTATACCTTCTGTAAGTGGAACTCCTGGGCCTCTCACAAGAGGAGAGGATCTTTTGAATGGCAAATCCCCAACATTGTCCAAAATATTGTCAGAAATAATAAATAGTTTTACTAGTATTAGAAAACAGTGTCCATGGCCATGTTACTCCTTCTCATATCATTGTATTACACATCCTGTAAAACAATTGCAGAATTCCATTAACAATAATTTAGATATGTTACAGTTTTTGGAAGATAACACAAATTATTATGTTATTTACACTGATGGCAGTAAGGGGAGTGATCATGTGCACGCCGCTATATATGATTCTCAAAGCAAAATCTCTCGAAGCTTTGTTCTGCACAATATATGTACCATATTCACTGCAGAGGTATATGCGGTTTATCAGGCATTATTACATATTCGTCAAATTAATAATTGTAAATACTTTTTGATAGTTTCTGATTCATTAAGTTTGATAAATGCCCTAACTAATCTTACAGTATCATTTAAGTCAAATCACATTCTGTATTTTATCAAGGAAATAATTCATCAATATTACCTTAAGGACATCCAAATAGCTTTCCTGTGGGTTCCTTCTCACCGAGGTATCTCTGGCAATGAAGCAGTTGATAAAACCGCATATGAAGGTAGTAATGCTGTAGATATTAGTAATAGAATGGACATTCCTATGACTGACTTCCTGCAATGTATTAATGAAAGTGTATGTAAGTTATGGTTAGAAATGTGGAAGAAAGACCAAGACGTCAAAGGAAAATGGTATGGAAGTATTCAAGAAAGATTACCTGTTAAGCCATGGTACAATAAATTGAAGGAAGCCAGCCGAGACTTTATCACTACGATAAATAGATTGCGCTTTGGCCATAATACTGCACCGTCACACCTTGCTAGACTTAATATTATTAGAAGTAATATATGCCCACATTGTGAATCCCAAGAAGGAACCATGGAACATCTTATCTTCGACTGTCAAAACTTCCTACTTGACAGATTAGTGTTGGCTAGTGAACTCAGTGAAAGTGATGTGATCAATTCTTCATCCCGCCCGCCGCCACTTAACCAAATATTAAAAGACAAAAACAATTTCAAACCACTATATAAATATATTAAAAACACGATTGGATCAATATAAAAAGTGAAGTGATACACAGTGCAGTGTTTTTGGAAAATTAAATAAGACTTGACTTAAAGGTCCGAATGACCAGGTCATAAAAATCCAAAAAAAAAAAAAAAAAAATATTAATTGATAACACTATTGTGAACGATTTGTGTACCGGACGGCACATTCGATTCGCTGGATTGGTGAATAAAACACTGGTGAAGCTGGTACTTGAAGAGCTTTATTCTTCTTTCATGTTTCTTCTAGGTTTTCTTTCTTGCTGCTGCTGCCCGCCGACTGTGTCGATCGCCCGGACCCACCCGTCTTTTATACAATTTTCGCTAAAAAAATGTAAGGTCTCTGATTGGTTGACCAATCAGAGCGCACGAATTTTATCCAATTAGAAAAAGGGCGGATTCGACGCAGTTAGCTTAAGTACAGCGAAACGTTACCGTAACGAGAGCCGCGTGGCAATTTTCGCGTATTTTACGAGTTTTTTCTATACTAACATATAACAAACTATATATTTTCTTAATCTATAAACTTATTTCTATTGGGGAAAAATAAATTCAACACAAAAAACCATAATTTAATACTTTCGAACTACGTACAAGTACTTCGTAAAAACTATTAAAAAACTATCAAATACTAAGGAATAAAACATTCTAATAAAACTTACGAACTAATTCTTACAAGATACAACTAAGTTTATCACAAAAAACAAAGTTCTAACAAGAAAAAGATTCACTTATTCTAATAAACACTATCTTATAAGATTATAACTATTATCACTGTCTTATCAGTTTGTTTGCACTATTCACTTATAACACTTTACTATTTACACAACGATAGTTCATTCGTCCCGCACATCACTCCCGCCGTGCGACTGAGTCGCATCTCGTTCCGGTGCGGGCACGTCGTCCGTAGGCAGGGGCAGGATCACCAGCTTCCTCACCGGCCGGCGCAGGACACCTCCCTTGGTCTGCAGGTCCACCGTTCGCACGATGTTGTCGGGCCCAGGATACACCGCGATGACTCGTCCTCGTATCCACACGTTGCGAGGCAGGTTCGGGTCGACGATCTGCACGAGGTCATTCACCTTGACTTGTTGACCTCGGCCGTTGGGCTCCCGCCGGTGTTGGAGTTCGGGTAGGTACTCCTTTACCCAGCGGAGCCAGAAGACGTCAGCGAGCCTCTGTGCGGCTCGCCAGCTGGACCTGGAGATGGCGTCTTGCTCGGTGAATGTGCCTGGCTGCGGCACTCGTCCCGGACCCCCAAGTAAGAAATGATTGGGAGTCAGGGCCTCGGGATCTTCTGCGCTGACGGAGACGTGGGTCAGCGGGCGACTGTTGACGGTGTACTCTACTTCAGCTAGTAGAGTGGCGAGGACTTCTTCGGTGGGGTGGCGCTCGTGCAGTGTGGCTGCAAGCGCTGTCTTGACTGAGCGTACCATACGCTCCCAGGCGCCTCCCATGAACGGTGCTCCAGGCGGTATATAACGCCAGGAGATGGTCCTTTTTGCAGCTTCTTCCGCAGTCGCCGCGTCGATCGATTGTCGTAGTTCCTTGTCGGCAGCCTTTAGGTTGGTGCCGTTGTCCGACCAAATTTCAGCCGGGCAGCCTCGTCGTGCGATCATGCGTCTGACCGCCATTACCGCTGAGTCTGCGCTGAGCGAGCCGGCGACCTCTAAATGGATGGCTCGCGTCGTGAGACACGTGAAGATGGCCACGTATCTTTTCTGTTTGGTGCGTCCGACGGTCACGGAGAGAGGCCCGAAGTAGTCCACCCCAGTGAAGGTGAACGGTCGCTTGTGATGTGCTAATCGGCATGCTGGCAGGTCCCCTGTTCGCGGGTATGGTGGCGCTAGTGTTTTCATGCGACAGAAGAGGCACCGTCGAAGGACTGCGCGCACAATGGGGCGCAGTCTTAGTACCCAGTACTGTTGGCGACACTCGTTTGTTGTTGCCTCGACGCCGGCATGATGCAGCTGCCTGTGAACTGCCAGTATCCACAGCTTCACCGTCGGATGATCCCCGTCGACGACCAATGGGCTCTTGACCTTCTCTTCGATGTCTTTGGCTGCTCGGATACGGCTCCGAAGTCGAAGTGAGCCGTTTACGGATTCGATGCTGAGTTGGTGAAGGCGGCTTTCTTTTTCAACCGGCTTCCCGTTGTTCAATCGTTCTATCTCTGCTGTGAAGGCCTCTTGTTGTGAAGACTGCATCAGGAGCTCTTCGGCTTTTCTCAGGAGCTCGGCTGTAACTGGAAGCAGATTGCTTGTAACTATCTTCTTTGGCGTGGGTACCTGCTGCTTCACTGTCTTGGGCTTGGTCTTCCGCCATGTAGGATCCGCTTCCTTATTCTTTTTTGTCCGTCGGTAGTTGACCTTGTGCGTAGCGGTCCTACAGAGTTCGATAAATTGTAGGACACGTGCTGTCGTGTACCGGAGGCGGTCCCAAGTGGAAAACTTCGTCGGATCAGGCAGGCCCTCTGCAAGCTTCAGCCTCTGTTTATCGGTTATGTGATGCGTCTTCTCCTCTTCGGAGGGTTCATCTTCTGTGGTCTTCACAGGTTCTGTTGGCCAGGAGTCCTCTGTTAAGTACAGGAAATCCGGCCCCTTGTACCACCGATGATCTTTGTTGAAGGCTGTCGGTACGTCTCTTGTTGCGTCGTCGGCGACGTTTTGTTTCGTGGGGACCCAGCGCCAGTCGTTGACTTTTGAACTCTCTTCTATTGCTGCCAAGCGATGAGCTACATACGGTTTGTAAGACCGTGACCCGGTCCTTATCCAAGTGAGTACTGTCCTGCTATCGGTCCAGAACACTCTTCTGTTAGGCTTCCTCTCGTGTTCTTCGATTACTGCGTCTGAGAGTCTGGTTCCCATTACTGCTGCTTGTAATTCCAATCTTGGTATACTAGTCAGCTTGAGCGGCGCAACCTTTGCCTTGGCCATGATCAACGACACTCCTACTTCGCCGTCTGGTGTCACTGCTCTCCAAAATAGCACCGCAGAGTAGGCCGACTCGCTGGCGTCGCTGAAGATGTGAAGTTCGAGGGAGGCGGCGTCGCTGTAGTGTAGATACTGCCGCGGTATTGCTATATCGTGGAGGCCTTTCAAATCTCCTATCCACGACTCCCACTGCTCCGCCAGATCTTCGTCGATGCGGTCGTCCCAACCCGTTCCTCGGCGCCACACTTCTTGGAGTATCTGTTTCGCCCTGATGGTGACAGGCGAGGCGAATCCCAATGGGTCGAAGAGTGACATCACTATGCGCAGGGCTTCTCTCTTTGTCGGTTGCTTGCCTTCGATGAGTGTTGCAGGTATTCTTGTCATGTTGAGGTTGAACGTCAGTTCATCTGAGTTCATCTTCCATATGACGCCCAGTACTCGTTCGGTTTGCTCTTCACTTTTGTATAGTTCTAGGTCTTCGGTTCGATTTTCTTCTCCCAGTGCTTCTAGGAGTGACGCTGAGTTCGATTTCCACTGTTTCAATTCGAAGCTGGCCTTCTTATGTACTTCACGTACACTTGTTGTCACTTTGACTGCCTCTTCTATGTTTCTGAAGCTGTCGAGGTAGTCATCCACGTAGTGCTTGTTTACGATGGCAGCTGCGGCTTCCGGATGAGTGTCTTCATGTTGTTTGGCATTCAGGTTCTTTATGTATATTGCTGTAGACGGTGAACTTGATGCCCCGAATATTAACGATGTCATCCTATACTCCTCCGGAGGTCGGTCGTCGCGGCGATCTCCGCGCCACAAGTACCGCAGTGCGTCTCTATCTTCTGGGTGAAGCTTGACCTGCATGAACATCTCCTTTATGTCCGCCGTGACCCCGATGCAATGTTGACGGAAGCGCATGACGACACCCGGCAGCGATTGAAGCAGATCCGGACCTTTGAGGAGCATATCGTTGAGAGCTACTCCTCTGGTCTTGGCGGCGGCGTCATGCACAACACGTAGCTTGTCCGGCTTCATGGGGTTGATGACCGCGAAGTGAGGCAGGTACCACGTTTTCTCAGGAGTTTTCTGCGGCGGCGCAGGCTCGGCGTAACCCTTTTCTATAAGAGCTTCCATTTGTTCGACGTACTTCTTCTTGAGGGCTGGGTCGCGATCGATCTTCTTTTCAATGTTGAAGAGCCTCTTCAGTGAGTTTTCATAGTTGTTTGGGAACTTGACGTCTTCTTTCTTCCAGAGGAGGCCGGTCTGGTATCTTGTTTCGCTGATCTTCTCAGTCTTCTGTTCGAGTATTCGAAGTGCCTTCTCTTCTGGGTCGGTTTTCGGTCTCTTCGGGTTGATGCAGAGGGCGTCCATCTCGAAGTATCTCTTCACCATGTCCTCGAGGTCATCTTCTGTCTTCATGTGTGACACGAAGTCGATCTTCTGACCGAAGGAGTTTGTCTGACTTCCGTGGAGTACCCATCCGAGCGGCGTGAGAGATGCCACCGGATGGTTCTTGTCCCCTTTTCTTGTTTCTTCAGTCAGCAGGAGATGCCAATTATCTTGACCGATGAGGATGCGTGGCTTCGCATTGGAGTATGTGAGATGTCCCTTGATGTCCGATAAGTGTGGACATCCTTCCACTAAGTCGCGTGGAACCCGTTGAGATGAGACTTGTAAGTTCTTCACTGTTCTTGCTTGTATTTGCTCTTCATGTTCGTTGACCCCTTTCAGCCCGATGGTCACTCTTCTTGATGCCGATTCCGCAGTCTTCAACTCGTTGATGGTTTCTATCTTCAGTGGATCTACGGGTCCTGTAGCTCCGATGCTCGCAGCGACGTCGTCGTCGACGAGTGTGACCGTTGATCCGTCGTCCATCAATGCGAATGTGTTGATTGTTCCCTTTGGTCCCTTCACTTGGACCGGCAGAATCTTCAGATAGGATTGCTTCTTCACTGTCCATGTCGAATTGATGACTTCTGTTTTGTCTTCATTTTCTTTCTTCTCTGTCTTCTCAGCCTGTTCTGTTTTCTTTTCGTAGTGAAGCAGCTTGTGGTGCGTGTACTTGCACCCGTTGACACCACATGGCTTCGTTCGACAACTGTGAGTCTTGCTCCTATAACGTAGGCATCTGAAGCAGAGGCGTTTCGACTTTGCAGCATCCCATCTTGAATTGGCTTCCATCTTCTTAAATGTGTCACACTCTGTTGGGTTGGTGTGACTTGTCTCGTCGCACACGAAGCACTTCGATGTGTTGCTCTTCTCTGTGACGTTGGTGACCCGCTGAGTCTTCTTTGGAGGTGCGGATGTCGATGGTGCTGCCACCTGTTCAGGCAGTGCGTAGGGTCCACACAGTTCTGCTTCCCTCTTGAAGAATCTCTCCAACTTGATGAGGCAGGGATCTTCTTTAGGTTGCATCGATGAGAAGTCGTAGTAGCGGTACCGGAGCGTCGGTGTCAATTTGTCCACCAATGTCTTCGCAAGTTCGGGGTTGTACATGTAGTTGAAACAACCCAATGTTTTCAATGTTGCTACGACGTTGGAGATCTTCGTGGCGAATATGCAGATGTCTCTCGGCGACTCGGTGAGACGTGGTAGACCTCGAAGCGTTTCCATTTCTATCATTGCGATTGACTCTGGTCTTCCGAATCTTGACTCCAAAGACTTCATAACTTCTGAAGGGTGTGCATTGGTTATGAGTAACCCTTCGACTGCTTCTCTGGCCTTCCCTTTCAGATTTCTTCTTAATCTGTTGATATTCTCGACGGCGCTGAACGTTGGTTCAGACTCGTAGTAGGCGGCGCGGAAGGGTAGCCACTCCTGGTGTGACCCACTGAAGAAAGGTAGCTCGATGAATTTGGGTCGCTGGGCGGCGCTGACAGCCCGAGTGATGGCTTCAGCTAGGAGGGCGAGGTCCCCTTGACCTCCCGCCGGTGTTCGATGAACCTCTTCTTGCTTCGGTGGTTCTTCGTGGACGATCGTCGGCTCTGGTGGCGGGCGGTGAGGCTCGTTGGCGATGGCTAGGACGGGGCGAGTCACCTGGTTCTCCAACCAGTTGTCCACACGGGCGTTGACTTCTGAGTAGAGGGAGACTTCATCTTCGACTCCTTCTTCCTCTTCTTCTTCATCTTCTCTATCGGTGTCTTCAGTTTCGAGCGCGGCCAGGCGGGCAGCAGCTAGTTCAACCTGAAGGCGGAGCAAATCTTCCTTTGCTTTAGCGATCTTCTGTATCTTCGTCTTGCTATAAGTCGATCCCCCCCCACCCCCCTTCTTGCTGGCGGGGCGGAGGGTCTGTGTGCCGGTTGGTTTCGACGTACCGGCGGCGATATTCTTGACAACTCGTTGCTTCACAGTCGAGGCGTCAGTATCACGGCGAATTTCTTTCGATGGGACAGCGGCGGGCGGCGGCTTCATCAGCTGTTTCGATTTCGCACCCCGGTGAGCGTCGTCGCGGCGGAGGGGGTTACGGAAGGTGCGACGGCGCCGGCGGGGTGCGAGGCGGGGGGCGCGGTAGCGGCCGAGGGGCGGGGCGCGGTGGCTGCCGGCGCGGGGGGGGCGCTGGCGGCTGATGCGGATGCAGCGGTCGAGGCGGTGGCGGCGGAGGTCACGGTGGTGGGATCAGTCGCCGCGGAGGTAGAGGTCTGTTGGGAACTCTCCGTGGCAGTCGTCCCCGATTGGGTCGATTCTGATGTAACTTCCGTACTGGTACCGGTCGCAGAGGTCTCTGGAGTGGCCTCGGACGATGACGGCTTCTGTTCACTCGACGGCTTGCGGCCCCTTCCCTCGGAGCGCGTAACGGGCATGATGTCAGCTGATTCTTCAAGGTCGATGACACGTAGACACGAACACGGAGTACGTTCTTCAAGTAATTTTCACTGTAGCACTATCTTCTATCTTCAAACTGAAGTACTATCTTCTATCTTCAAACTGAAGCACTATCTTCTATCTTCACGCAGAATTCTTCACGTATCCGGACTCTACAGGACCATAAATGTACCGGACGGCACATTCGATTCGCTGGATTGGTGAATAAAACACTGGTGAAGCTGGTACTTGAAGAGCTTTATTCTTCTTTCATGTTTCTTCTAGGTTTTCTTTCTTGCTGCTGCTGCCCGCCGACTGTGTCGATCGCCCGGACCCACCCGTCTTTTATACAATTTTCGCTAAAAAAATGTAAGGTCTCTGATTGGTTGACCAATCAGAGCGCACGAATTTTATCCAATTAGAAAAAGGGCGGATTCGACGCAGTTAGCTTAAGTACAGCGAAACGTTACCGTAACGAGAGCCGCGTGGCAATTTTCGCGTATTTTACGAGTTTTTTCTATACTAACATATAACAAACTATATATTTTCTTAATCTATAAACTTATTTCTATTGGGGAAAAATAAATTCAACACAAAAAACCATAATTTAATACTTTCGAACTACGTACAAGTACTTCGTAAAAACTATTAAAAAACTATCAAATACTAAGGAATAAAACATTCTAATAAAACTTACGAACTAATTCTTACAAGATACAACTAAGTTTATCACAAAAAACAAAGTTCTAACAAGAAAAAGATTCACTTATTCTAATAAACACTATCTTATAAGATTATAACTATTATCACTGTCTTATCAGTTTGTTTGCACTATTCACTTATAACACTTTACTATTTACACAACGATAGTTCATTCGTCCCGCACAATTTGATTAATTATTATTTGATTTATATTCGCGAAATAAATCATTGGAGATTGAGATGAATTTATAACAGTAAACAGCTTAAAGCAGGCGAATGAAGTAGCGAAAGAAAGGGGCGTTTTTATTTGGCGTGGTAATAATAGTATCATCAAATGAGTGAGTGGGTGGGAACCCAGGGCAGATCGGGAGGGACTGTCAGACTCGTACTGACTAAAAGCCACGGTGTCCTTCAACAGCCCATGCCCAGCCACGGTACGGGGTCTGGTAATTCGTGAGTTCCGTGATCCCAAAAGGGCTAACGGGCTAGGCTTAGGTAGAAAAACTGATTTGAAAAAAGAACAACCAGTATAAATCAGCCTATCGTTCCTAGGGCACATAATATAAGGGGTCGAAACGAAAGTGTTATATTTCAGGGTTAAGAGAAAACAAATCGACAAATCTTTTTTTAGGGGTCGATAGTGGACTCAATATAATATTGCCATTGTTGGGACATCACAAAAACTGAAAAATATTATATTGATGAGTTTACCGCAGATTGCAAAGGGTAATTGAAGAACCAGGGTGGTTAATAGTCAGTAATTCTGATACCCAAAGCGGACTTACAAAATATTCTAATAGCTATTGTTTGTTCAATCCAGATTTTTCTGTTTTGATAGCACAATGTTCGCGGAAAAATCCTAGAGCGACAGTTTATCTGTGCTAAAAATTATTACACTGTTACTATTTTCCGTTCGGGTTTTTCCGTCTTTTAAGAAAAACAACTGTTGTTTTTCATATTGATCTGGGGCAAATTAACCTCCTTGTATTGTGTAATGTATGATGCATTTCTTGAATATAGGTCAAAGTGATTTGAGATGCAATTATGCACCATTGTTATGGTATACCTATTTATTTTATTGTGACCTTCTTTTGAAGATGCAAAATCATAATTGTCACCATAAAGGTGTGGTATGATTGTCCATTTAAGGCCAGTTTCTTAATCAGTAGTCTAAAGGGCTATTAAAGGACACCGTGGATATTGCCAGTACAAGTCTGACAGTACCTCCCGATTTTACCACGTGGTTATTTCTTTTTTTCTGAAATTTTCTTTTTAAGTAGGTAAGGTTTTTTTTATTTCATTTTCTCGCCTAGCAAGCTTTTCAGTTTTATGTTTGATTTATAGTCCAGGCCGCAGAAGGAATTTCGTTTGCAAAATATGAGGACCGCAATCTGTTTTATGAAGTATGCCAATGGGTTCTTGGACTATTTAAAAATGCATGTTGCCAGTGTCTGGAGTGGTCCAGAAATTTGTAAAATACTACCGCACTACACGTAGTAAAATCCTTCCCTTAAAACTTAATTACCCCTTTTCACCAATTTAGGGGGCGATTTTTGAAAAACCCAAAAACACGTGTTTGATTATTTTTGATCTAGTTTTCATATACCGGGTTTAGTGATGGGCCGGAGGGAAGAAAAAAATGGGAGGGAAAAAAAAGATTGGGAAAATATGGGAAAATAAAATAAATTCCCGGAATTTTCCCAAACGACGGGAAAATAAATATTGATCCAATAACAATGTTAAAAATATGTAAATATTTATTGTTTTTGGTGGTAATAAGGTGATAGTAAGGCCTGCAACGGCTGGGTCATGCCAGTATTGATGTAGGTACTCTTTTGACATACTCATGGACTCAAACAAAACTTAATTGTACAGACCCTCGTATCCAAGGCGATAGGAGGGTCCGTACATTGCTTACTGCATATCGAATGGATCACTCACGGTCTTCGGTTATGAGATTGTATATTCGAGGTTGAGATTTTCTAAACGTTAAGACTTTCCACAATCGTGAGATATGCAATCTCAATGAATATTTCCTAAAAGCCGACGTGGGAATGCATCGAGATGTAGTAGCGGTGGACAAGGGCCTTACCCCACTCTCCTGGGCTAAAGAGAACTGGCGCAAACCTGCAGTGCTTGACACTAATGGTCGCATGGAAATATGACAGAACAAGGAGCTTCACGGACGTTACCGGGCCGTACATAGGCCTGATGCAGATGTAGACATATCTACGTCGGTAGCCTGGCTACGATCCGGAGATTCCTTTGGAGAAACCAAAGGTTTTGTCAGAACAATAATGGATGGAGTTATGATGACATATAACTACCGGAGATTTATTGTGAAGGATAGCAGGGCTGACATATGTCGGGCATGCCACCGTGTCAGGGCGAATCAATCTATCACATTTCTCCGGGTGTTCTCGTCTCGCTAACGGAGAATATTTCCATAGACACAACCCTGTAGCCAGAATAATCCATCAACTTGCTCTAAAAGACAACCTTGTGGAATCAGAAGTGCCGTACTACAGGTATGTGCTCGACCCAGTTCTTGAAAGTGGCAATATGACACTGCGATATGCACGCGCTACGGGAAGAGCTCCGTCGCGATCTCAGGGCATTATGGAGGGAGCCACCGTCGCAACAGAGGTCCGGTACGCTACAATCGCGGCGGTAACACCCTCTCTTAGAGGAGTGGCTGGATAGGCGGCTCCGCGTCCTGACCTACCGCATGACACAGGTCCCTGCCGGACACGGAAGTTTCATGAAGTACATGTCTCGGACGGGGAAGCAGGAAACGCCTGGGTGTCACCACTGCGAGGACCGCCCGAAGGACACGGTGGAGCATACGGTGCAGGACTGCACCGCTTGAGCAGAGCACCACCGTGTCCTCACGGCAATAGGCAGAGACTTCTCGCGCCCGGCTTTGGTCGAAGCTATGCTTCGGGGCGAGACGGTGTGGGATGCGGTGGACTCCTTTAGCGAAGCAGTCATGCATGGGCAGTGAGGGATAGGATAACGTCAGCGTCCGTCCACCCCCGCCGCACTTCAGCAGACGGATCTCCAGCCACCGTAGGCGCGGGCAAGCGGGCGGCGAGTAATGGGCGACTCGATGTTCGACCATAGACTATGCCGGGGTCAACGGCGTGTTGTGTTCCACGCGCGCCTTTTCAAGCATTTATTTTTGACCGTATTAGGTAATGAATTTGATTTCTGTTTGAGTTCGTTCACTCGTGTGTAGCGTTCACAGCTGATTCCAATGTTTCCATCACATTTAGCAGACTTTGAACTGGCAATTCATCGAAATGCTTACAAATAACTTATTTTATTGACCATAATAATAGGTCAAGAGAAAAATGCTTGAAAAAAAAAAATTTTTTTTTAAATGATTGATGATCTTTGAAAAAAAAATTGCAAAAAATTTTTTTTTGGAATGTACTTGGTTATTGATACGAGTAAGCACACTAAATTCATGCAGTTACTTTTTTAAGACCATATATTACGTTGAAAATCTGTTAGAGACTCGAGAGTTTACGTTTACCATTTGTCTACAAAGCAAGACTAAAAAAAATAATATAAATTGTTAGGTTAGAGCTATGAATAATTGAATATGTGGCTGTTTATACGTACAATACCCACTTTTCAACGCACCAAGTAATAAATCTATCTTCAAAGTCAACTGATTACTATTATAGGTATAAAGCCGCATTTATAGCAAAAGTAATATTCAAAAAACAACCTAATACGAGTAATCAGAAAAAGATTGGTGTGATACTTTTGATTTTAAGTCTTTTTAAATAAATACGTATCAACAAACATTTCCATACATAAAATCCCTTACTTTTATGCTGTTACCGTACTTTTACAATGAATGTCTTTTTTTTAACCACGACATGCATGCACTGACTCACACAAATGTAAACTTTGTAAAAAATAAATTAAATTGCATAATTTTATACGAAAAATATTTTCCCGTCATTTGGGAATATTCCCGGGAAGAAATGGGAATGTATCGGTAATTTTCCCAACTCGGGAAAATTCCCGGGCAAAAACCCATCACTAACCGGGTTTCAAATTCATCGGTTAGCAAGTTATGATTTTCCCATACAAACTTTAACATCGTCTAGAGTATCATTGGAGGGTAGTTTTAAAAAACTAATAATGCCCATTGTCACCCCCTTAAAGCTGAAATCCTTTCTTGGTGCTCACCTACATGATAAATTGCAACTACCATCCAAAATTCAGGTTATACGTTATGCGCTTTAAAAACTTTCCCTTTAAACTTGAATACCCCTTTTCACTAACTTTGGATCCCCAAAGTTAGTGAAAAGGGGTATTCAAGTTTTTAACACGTGTTTTTGGATTTTTCGAAAATCATCCGATTTTCGAAAAATCCAAAAACACGTGTTTGGTAATTTTTGTTTTCGTCTATAAATACTGATTTTCAAAATAATCGGATCACGCGTTATGATTTTTCCATACAAACTTTAACATCGACTAGATCACTAATGGAGAGTAGTTTTAAAAAACTAATAGTGTCAATCTTTTTTATTTACTTGTATTCTTATTCATGACTAGTTTCATATGTATAAACCCAAGGAATAGGATTTTTCATACAGTAGTTTTCACCCCTTTTCACCCCTTTAGAGGACGATTTTCACAAAATCCCGTCTTTTAGCCCCCCTAAATGGTAGACTGCAACTATTGTCCAAAATGCAAGTTTCTACGTTTAGCGATTTCGGCTGTACGCGAGTCTTACGACCATACCCTGTTCTTTTAAATATATAGATAATTATGTATTCATATGTTTTTCTACTATATTTTCCAATCATTTTATCAAGGTCTCGTCATAATAAAGTATAATCAGTATGTAATGCCATATCATATGAAATTTGTTCAGATCAAAACCCACAAATATCAACGTTTTATTGATCTGAGACAACAGTGCGGATTTTTTTTTTGGACCACGATAATTGCTGGCAACATCAAAAATATATATCTTGACAATCCTAAAAATATGTTACAAAACTCAAAACTCGGTCCTCATATTTTGCATACGGATGTCTTCTTGCGGCCTGGTCTATTATGTGTTTTTCTTTTTAATTCCTTCTATTCCAATTTCAAAACCTTAAAAAAACAAATTCGAAAATGATTCCAAAGTTTCAATTTCCCGCGTTCTCATTGCCCACGTCATCAATCACGACCTGCTGTCTCTTTCAATAGAATCAATTCAAAGGGCGTTCGCCCAGGTGTTAAATGTCGGAAACGTAAGCAAAAACGTTATAAAATAGTTCAATGAATGAAGTTACTTTGACCAAGACCTCGCTTTGAAGGTTCAATGAAGACATCGACCGTATGTCTAGACGAACGAAGGTAACAGACGCGGAAGCTAGAAAAGTATGCGTAAATGTATGTAGCTGTACATTACCAGTTTATCCTGACCACGATTTGTATGATGTTTTCGCACAATAACCGGCCAGTTTAGACTGGTTTTGTCGTGTGAACGGAGAAAATTGAATCATTTATAATTTTAGTCGCAAGTTCCCTGTAAACAACCACGCAAAGAATTTTACTAAAGGTTTTTCATTGAGTCAATTGTCAAGGTTAAGCAACGCTTGCTGGAGTAGAACCATGAATGGGCGACCACCACCACAGCGGCTTCGATTCGTTAAGCTTCGAAAGAGTCCCGGTTGTATTTTGTAGATCTTCGACAGATGGTACTCAGAAGATTGGTCGCTGTAATATAATAGCACTGCGGATCTGGAACGCAAAGAACATGTGAAGGAAGAGAAAGACTCATTTGCAGAGTTTAACACTCCAAAAAGTGCATAAAAGGTTGAGAAGTTCGATTATCTGTCAATCTTACCAAGGGTCCAAGGAGTATCGTATTACCCAGTAACTGGGTTGTGGAATTCAGATTGGGAATTGCTCCATGTAAAATACTTACTGATATTCAATTGCATTCCGAAAGCCAACGCCAACATGGTCAGGAAAAGGCAGGAGGATGATGAGTGATATGTGACACTGTATGATGTGATGATTAATTCATAATTTTAGTTGCTGATTCTCTATAAACAACCACGCAAAGAATTTTTGGTGTGAAAGCTTCACATGAATCAGTTTTCAAAAGAAAACTCTGGTTCGAGCTTATATTACTTAGGTTTCTTACGTCCGATCTAGTTTTGTCTTGTGCCTTATATTTTTGTAATAATTTTCTTAGAATTGTTAATCATTGCTGCAGTTAAAAACAAATGACGTATGCTCCATTTATTTTTTCGGTGATCTGTGAGATTCGGAAATAAATTGTAGTGACAGAAAAAATAAAATTGTTTGTAGGTATTTTTTTATTTTGTTTTAAGTTGAATTGCCAGTCTTCTCTCTCTTCTTTCATTTTTTGGCAGAGCTATGTTCTTTCTTTCCTTCTACAATTAATGTGTAACTTACTTTACTTTTACTTTCGACTTTTCACATTTGATATTTCCGTTAATATCTGAAATAAAAATGAATAAGTCTATAATTTTTACTTTCGAGCTTTCCTAGTTTCCCAAGTTTCCCTGTTTGGAAATCCAAAATCCAAATAAAAAACAAATATCTTTCAGCATCAGCACTCTTTGATATTTAAACCTCTTTTTAAATTATAACAAACAAATAAAAAATAATTAAAATGCACTTGAAAATTATCTATTTAGTCTTACGCTCCTTATACCTACTTAGACGAAGGCCTACCCTCCCTTTTCCACTAAAAATACACAACAGTTAAAGAATACGCAAGCCATCCATCAATACTGCCATCAAATCGCAAGCTTTTAGTACAAAAACTACTGAGAAATGTAAATAAATAATGTCTTTGAAGACGTTACGGAGAAGTTACTGTTGTTCTAACTAATAGATTCTGGTTTTGTTACAAAAGTTGGCAGTTACCTACTTTTGTTGACTATTCGAATTCTTGTTTGTGGTTGCGAAACTTTTTGGTATCTAGATTTCTGAACGAACTTTTCAAAAAAATCATCGGAAGAGCTTTTTTTTAAAATTAATGCACACCGTCTGTCGCTGACCACTGCTGGATTTAATTCACTCCAGGACTCATTTGTTTCGGGGTCGCGGGACGTAAAGGGATATTGAAGGGCACCGTGAATTTTAGTCAGTACAAGTCTGACAGTCCCTCCCGTCCTGCCCTGAGTGGGAGAACTCATTTGATGATTTTACCACAAAAAAAGGACTCATATTGTTTCCATTGTTCATCACTCCTTTCATATCGTTGATGCAAAGTTAAAATCAAAGGGTGATTTAAGAAGGGTTTTTTTTTGTAATTAATGTTCAAAAAGTGCTGATCTTCAGCCTAATTAAACTGGGCCATACTGCAAGTGTTACTCTCAATGGCAAGGGTACCTAATCAGTAACCTTTTGTTGTAATTACCGTCCCACCAAAGAAGCGGCTGTGTGCATAACAAGCATTTTGTCGGTTCACCAGAATGAGTCATCTAAGCCATCAAATTATTCTCTTGTTCGGAGGATAAATATATCACAAATGATAGTAATGTTTATCCTGTTAAATCCCTATAATACAGGTAAATAGGTTCTATCTTGCTAATTGTTACCTTGGAGGATTACATTTTGTTCTATTCTATGTCGAATGTAATAAAATATGCAGAAGTATTGACGCTTCAGCCGGCCATAGGAATAAGGAGGTTACTTGCTTAAGTTACCTTCGTTCTGTAGTACGTTTGCAACTTATTCTGTGACTGGTGACTATTCTGCCTAATTTGTAAAGTTGCTCGGGAATTGTTTTGGCAGGACGATACTGGTTGGTTTTTAAATTTGTTTTTTTTTTTGTTTCTGTGGCTAAGTAAATATCATTGATTGTATTACTGATTGCATCTCCGCCACCTGATCCTTTCACATTGCAATATCTACTAGTGAATGGTCCTAAGATACATTCACAAAGCTCTTAATTGACCGATCTTTATCACATAATTTATCATTTCTACACTTTGTACTCAGCACGCGTTGTTATTAATTCTACTCTATCTAAACAATATGTCAGAAGCTAACGATGAGCATCAATAAAATTAATCTATATGTCAAACGCATCAATTATCACGCCAACCAGTTTGCGCTGCACAAACATTAAAGCTTAATTGTGCGTTTATAGGTCGGAACACGCGTAAATCTGTGATTGTTCTCAAATTTTAACCTACTCGGAAACTCGGCCAGTCGATAACTCTGCAAGCTGGTCCTAATATTCATATTTCGCACTCAACCAGCTCAGCTCGTGTATCGCTTACAAGGGAAGGATACCAGCGGATCTCGGATAGGAAAACGCGCGGTTTCAAGTCGCCATAGTTCGGAAACGCCGCCCGCGCACCTGCCCTCTCCGTCACTCTTCCAAATTTAAATCCCAAACTCCCCCCACCGTCCCGGGCGCTAAACATTCTGGAATAATTCCTGCGATTCAGCCACCGTTGCTCGCCATTCGAATTCGGGTCGCGACCGCGTCCGGTGATATCGTATCTTCCTAACGAACAACCCCGACTAGTGCCATGGCTGACGTAGACGTACAAGTCCAGTATACCACAACGGAGCGCAAGACCAGGAAGGTCAAGAAGACCTCCAAGCGCAGGGAGTCTAAGGATGGAGAGGTCACCGTCACGGAAGTGGAACAGACCAACACCACCACCAACGCCGACGATGGGTATGTGTTGTGGTGGCCAATCTCTCGACCGTGTAGTGACGCCAGTGTGTTCGTGTCAGTCAAGTGTCGATTACCGCGCGTTCCTCCCTCGCAGTGACATGCGTAACATTGTTTATATCATGTTCTTTGTTAGGCGTGTTTTGGCCACCCTCACATACCCGACCTAATTGAAGGTATCTATCGGATGTTTTGGAATGATTCTTTGACAGAAATATTATGTACTAACCATGAATAATAACCATCGCGTAATGCATTACTTCATAGAACATAGACTAAGGAAAGTGAAAACATGATGACAGAAGTCATGAATATATCTATTTTTAACACCCTGTAAACAATACAGACAATAAATATAAATATCAAGGAATACGACGAAATATTAACTTTACAAACATGATGAATGATGAATACTGTATCATCAAAACCATTTATGTATAATATGATATTCCAGAAAGTCTCAATCAAAACATTGCCCACTAGTTGTTTTGATATCAAAATACATTTAACTTAACCCAACTTGTTAAACATAGTTGGACCTAAGATACTCTAAGAAGGTTTCACAACCCCTAACCTCATTTTTTTTGTTCCAGCTTATTTTCAGTGGCGAATACACCAAGGCGATGAACAAGGACTGGCACAGCGGTCACTTCTGCTGCTGGCAATGCGACGAGTCGCTGACCGGCCAGCGCTACGTCCTGAGGGATGAGCACCCCTACTGCATCAAGTGCTACGAGAGCGTCTTCGCCAACGGCTGCGAAGAATGCAACAAAACCATCGGCATCGACTCTAAGGTTAGCTACTTTAAGTTCAGATTCAATTAGCACACCCATACCTTTAGGTTCAGTTTTGACTGGCCACATCAATCCTGTCGTCTATGCATTGTTATTCAACAGCAAAGGAATCGAATTTTCATTTGATTTTTCAGTATAAGTTTTAGGCCATTGCAATATCTTATTCCTTGTCCTACTTTCTCTTTGTTAAAGTTGTTTATATTCTACCTCTTGTTAATTTTGCGTGAAAATCGATTGCGAAATAAGTTGTTTTGATATAGGATACGATTCAGTAACTAAAATAGTTCAATGCGCCATAAAATGCTGAGACGAACTCTATTTCGAGTTGATCAATAATAGCTTCGGGAAAGATAATCTTACGGCTAAACAACAAACGAGAATTGGCAAAATGCTCGGTTTGTGTCAGGTTGATTGAGAGCCCATTGTAAATGTCTTCACTGTCTATAATGGCAACTATATCACTTTTGTTTTCTTGCCATCTCAAATCTACGACCTAAACTGCATCTGCAACCTGAGTTTCATTGAAAATATCATTGACACAGAATTCTACGCGAGTTGTATGTGTGGTATGAATAGGATTAGAATCCACGGCATTCGTCAGCTTTGTTTCACCGATCAAATTTAGTAATGTCACTCCAGCCGGCCCAGATTCTTCGGGCGCACCTCTGCACACGGCCCCAGGCAGAGCGCTGCCAAGCCAACATAACGTGAACGTTACGCCAAACATTATACATTTATCTCGACGAACAACCAATGACTTCTCCCGTCCGCAGTTGCAAGCGCTTCTACTGTTTGTCTGAACCAATTGTTCAAATACACTCATGATAAATTACCATGATCGTTTACTGAAATATTATCCCCAAATTGTCTCATGAACCCCCGCATCAAGGCAATCATAGAAATTAAATTGTATTATTCCAACACATCAATTGATTAGGTTATGATTGTACAAGATTCAAAATAAATAAACCAAAGCCACTAAATCATGGTTCTCTAATAATTGAATGACAGTTTGGACACTGTCAAGTAATGGATGATATTTCTCATAAATTATAACCCCTTGATGCTATATAACACGGCAGTCAAGAACACATTAGCGGTGTGTTTACTTACGACGGGCGCTCACCGGTAATATTGTTAGCATTACATCCAACTGTTTTCCACTGCATACTGGACTTGGAACAAATTGACGATCGCTTACAGAAAACAAATCGTGTGTTAGCACAAACTAAACTATTTCTGGGTCGGATACAGTATTCTTGTTTTCGTTTAGAGCCAACCTTGAAAATCTTGGGTGGATCCGTCAGACGATTCTTTTAAGATTTACGCTATCCAAGAAGCTCTAAGAGTTTCGTAATCGGCCAAAATAAACATTCATATTTTATTGACATTACGACATTCAGTTTTAAATGTACGTTCTGTCGGTCCTCGCACCGCCGCCAGGAATAGAATTCAGAATGAGGGGAGATTTATTTTGAAACTTGAACTAAACACGTCAAATGCAACGTGAGAGAATGTATTTGAGTTTTTAATCTCAAACGTTAGCGTTGACCCGAAAGATGAAAATGCTTGCGTAGTATGCACTCAGGTTTTGGGTTATGCTCGTTATTTGGTCAGTGAACTTGATATGAATGTAACAAATAGGATTTGCATTCGAGTGTTTATATGAAATCGAAAATGTATGTTTATGAATCATGGACCGAAATAGTTTTGTGTACGATGGCTGGTATTTCCACCAATTGAGATGTAGGTTGTTATGCAATTTAGGAGCAAATCTTAGGAATGATAAAGTTAATGTTGTCCTTATAAGTTAGAGCTCTATAACAATTGATTGGTCTTGGTATGTTACCAGTAAGTTGAAGGCAATAATTACCGCCTACGCTTCGTAGTCAACATCATGTTGAGGAATAATACGTTTTTTGCACAAAGTCCGGTTTTTCCATCTAATTGAAGATCTGATGGGAGGATCTGTGATTAATGTCCCTCACGTCGGATTTAACATATTTAATTATTGTTATCATGTTTTGGTGTTTTTTAGTAAACCTCGCCTTTATTTGAATAAGATTTTGTCATGTTCTATTCATGGCGTTTTTCAATATTTATGCGGCTCGGCATTATTTTTGTTTGGTCGATGTCATTTATTGAAATTGAATAATTTAGTGGTTAAAATTCGAGTCACGTTGTCGTTAACACGCGCGTTTTTTATGAGATTACAAGATTTCTGAAGTTAAATTGTTTTCTGTAGAGAAGGGCTTTTACAAAATAAAGAATACCATGTTTTTGGCACGTTAGACATTCTATCTTTGGTCTTAATTTTAAGGTACTCCTTAATTATTTCTTTTTCTGATTACGATTAATTTTATTATATTTCTTTATGCATGGGTTTGGTATAACTGGCCAGCTATTGATGTTCTGTATGTAGACTTTTCTACAACCATCTTTTGTATAAATTTCATAGACCTCTTTTCCTACTCCTTCATTATAATTTTCTTATCAATGTTGTCAGGACCTACGATTAACAAAGATTCTGTAATAATTTTGGCGATCTAAAAAGAGTGTCCATGGAGTTTCCGTTCTTCTCCATAGAGATCTACTTCTTGGAATGGGCATCTAACGGTACTTTCACAGTTTTTATGTCTTGTGACTGGGACTGTAGCACCATAATTTTGTAGTGTTTAATATTTTATTTGCCTTTGACAACTCAAAAGTGCCTGTAACTGGCTTATCTACTATATAAAAATAAGTCGGGTTTTCGTTCCTGACGCTATAACTCCAGAACGAACGAACCGATTTCCACGGTTTTGCATTCGTTGGAAAAGTCTCGGGCTCCGTGAGGTTTATAGCGAGTTAAAATATTTACTGCCCAACGAAGTGGGCACGGGACAGATAGTTTGAAATAAATGCTTTGATTTTGATTTAACGAAACCTCATCTTCCCCAGGACCTGTCGTACAAAGACAAGCACTGGCACGAGGCCTGTTTCCTGTGCGCCAAGTGCCGCGTGTCGCTGGTGGACAAGCAGTTCGGCTCCAAGCTCGACAAGATCTACTGCGGCAACTGCTACGATGCCCAGTTCGCGAGCCGCTGCGATGGCTGCGGTGAAGTGTTCCGCGCTGGTGAGTACACGCCTTTATTTGGGGATAAGGACCACGGGTTTAAAAAGGTCACTTAAGCAGAATCATAATATGAATTGCTCAAATAATTATCTACGGATAATTTTATCACAAAGCAAATTATGATTCTGCACAACTGGCTTTTTAGAAATTCTTTCGGGAAATTGTGTAACACACTTGCATTGGTAAAGTTACTGGTGATTTTGATCCGCCACTTTTCACTGCATTGGCGAAGGCTTAGCGTTTTGAGGGACTGTTTTATCTAAAATTGATTTTCAAAATATTGTTTTTAAAGATGAAAGTTAAAAGAAATAATGTCAATCGATTTTTGAACTTTAACATCGCCATTGATTCGTTTTTATTCTAATTATTGGAAATGTGATATTTAATAAAAGTGTGCTATGCAATTTGGAATGCCAATTTTTGGTTCTAAGGTACGAGTTGATAGGAATGTTTTAAAAATCAAGTTATTCCTTCGAAATAAAAATGCAAAATAGTCTTAATACCAGCCAATATTTCAATTGAAGAAAAAAACGCTGTCAAATTAAATTAATCACTAAGAACTTCCAGGTACCTATCTATTACAAAAACCTGCAAATAAATAAAATACCTGTTATGATACTTTGTCCTTTTATACGGGAGTTGTAATAACATAATTTACGCGTTGAACGCAGCTATAAGGAGCAATCGCTTAATAAGGTGTAATGTATCGCGTTGTACACATATCCTAGTTCGTAGCTAATTGTGCATTATACATATTGTACATACCGAGCAACACTATGAATGGTACACACAGTCACATAGCGCCACTGGCAGTGAAGAAAAAAAATTAAAAGTTTTTAGTCTTTTTTGAGCGAATCTACTGACCATCTGCACCATCTGTCCAGTGTCCTTTTTTTTGCTTCTCTTTTTAAATTTTCGAATAAAACTTTTCTATTTTCAAAGTTAACTCATCCAGTTTCCCGCCTTTTTCACTGGACTTTGTCGATTAGCTGTCGTGAATAAATGATAGACGTTTAGTCCATTGAATGAAGAGTTTCGAATACATTACCAAATCTATGTTTTCACATACCATTCTTAAAATTAGCTTCGTTTATTCAACAAAGAAATGAAATTATATTTATTTATGCAAGTAGGTTTTAAAGACACACGTCTTTTTTACAAACATAATAAACCATCTAATCTTAGCAACAGTGTATCAAAATACCTGGTTGCGCCTGCGCCGTCATCTCCGTACAAGGAGCGTCATTACCTACCCTCCATATGGTAGTGTAAGGTAAGGACCAAGAAAAAACGGCCACTGCCATTGCCACAGCCTCGGATACGCTTCCATGCTCATAAGTGGAAATGAAATTTTTGAATTTCGATATGGCAACACCTTCGAGCTATTTTTAAGGTTTTTGGAACATCTGGCTTTATGCTTTACTTTGTCACCTTGTTGGACTTAAATGGAGAAGTTTATGCAATTTTGTTGAAAATTACGTGATCAAAGGGTCAAAAATGAATAAATTTTGAAGTTTAACCAAAGTAATACAAAGTCAGTCAATGCGATTAGCAAATAATACTGCGTAAAACCGAATAGCCTTTGAAAAGTAATCATTCTACTCCTTAATCTGCTCACAATAAATAACAAAGACCTATAAGTCGACTAATCACCAAGTATTAACCGAAAACACTTGTAAATTGAAAGACAACGACCAATTACTACCGAGGAACCACATTACGTGTAATGATGCCTTACAAGCTTGTTATTTTAATGATTCCTATAATTGGGCAGAGGGCGGCTCCTACTATTGTGATTAATGTAATTGTGGAACAGTTCCTTGAACAAATAACAGTTATTTTAGGTCTTCTAAGAAAATAACAGTAGTTTCTAACACAAATTATAGATTCTTGGTGGTATTAGTTTGTATGACACAGCTGATTGATGATTTGAACTGTGATCATTTTGTCACCAATAATTTAGATTTCATGGAATTTTCTGAAGTAATCGTTTATTAATAAATAACCATTGATTCATCTGACTTCAAAGGTCTATGTTCAAAACCAAACATAGACATAACCCAAGTTACTAAAAAATGGCGATAAACGAGCGTTTTGAGGGACTGCTAAATACGACCTTTTTTTGAATAAGCCACATCTTGAGACATAAAAGTGTGATGGCGGTATTTTTCCGGTACCTAGCACGATCTTCTGTAAAAAAAAGTGCATTAAAACTAAGCTTAAGTACACAGTAACAGAACGCTACTGTTCCAAAACAACACACTAGGTCAAAAATGTAGGACACTAAAAGATCACAATCATCTTTCATTTATTTTCTAAGAAGCGCAATGATTCATTCGTAATAAATAAAATGGAAGTGAAAATTAATAACATCCTTTACTCTAACGGGACAGTAATCAGGTACAAGCTATTTTTTATATATTTCTTTGAGTACAAGTGTGGTTTTTGTACAAAATTAATGTACAATGACTCCCACACGGACCCAAATGTAACGATGACGGTCGAGACAAAAATATTCGATGATACTCACGAGTGATTACGGTAATCTGTTTTGGAACACTTATTTTTTAACTGGTCTTTGAAGTATTAATTGAACGACCAATTTTGCAAGGCTACTAGTGTTCCTTTTGTATCTGTTACTGGTATTTTTTTTTAAATATTGGTTCTGTCATTCAGTTACGTTCTTTTTATGAAATTTTAGAATATGTTCGAAATATTTTTATAAGTTAGGACCTTTTTGGTTTTTCCTTTTTTTTTCTAATTTACTGTCGACACGTTTTAGCGCCAAAAAAGTTTTTCTTGCTTAAAAAATAAAAAATACAAACACGTGTTACCAAAATATGATACAGTGGGCAACATGATGTCATACTAGTTATGTCAGAGTAATCAAGTATCCATGTCCTCTGAGAAACCTTGTTGAACCACTTCATAAGGCGGTCTGACCGATCGGATAGTTCTTCAAAGTACGCATACTTAGATTAAATTACTTGTCTCGTAGGTAGTTAACCGCAAGTTAGCTATGGCTTCCGATTCTATTACTAACACGGACTCAAATTACTTTGGCGAATATTTATAGCCATTTTGAATTAAATTGTATTAACTGTTTTCCAAATCTCTCAAGGATGCACCTCCGTTAAATAACGGTGTTTTAATAACAATTGGTTATTAACTGTCTACTAATATAACAGTACTACTTTTTGAGCTTAATTCTAAAGTCTAATTAATCCTTGTTAAGGTGGACACGCCAGCTTAACGCACAAAAACAGATAAGCCAATCAAAAGCTAGAAAAATGACGTCATGCTTTTCGGTAATTGGACAGAAACTTTTTTATGTTCGTTACGATAGCGTGTTCAACTAAAAGTTGTGATTTACTTTTAATTAAATTAAACCATTATTGAAGCTCAGTCCACATCATAAATATTCGAATTTAATATCCATATGTAACGTTTATAACTTTTATTTGAGATCCGGTCTGAAAAATTAAACTTAATAAATTATTATCATTTAAAAGAAACGTCTGTGGTTATCTGTTTTCTTTTTTATAAATATTTATTAATAACACTATTCAAAGACCCGTTAATTGATTCGGAACATCGCAAAATAGAAACAGTTTGACACAACCCACATGACTCCTTGTCTTGTAGGTTTAGAAAAAAAATACGATTGTCTATACCACGCACGCCACAGATCTAGTATGATCATCTATTTATCGCCGTGACGCTAAGTAAAGCCTGAGTCACACGGTGTGGGCGAAAAAACACGCGATTTCTTAATGGCGAAGTAACATCAATAATCCGGACGTTATTGTGCTTTACTACGATAACTAAACGTCCTTGCTTCACTCGTGTGCCCTTATACGAGGTATTTCACGATTAAATAACGTGAATCATCGAAAACGGGTGTAAACTTCCAACTTTGTTGTCGATGGTAATGACAAAAGTCGGCCATTACCGTCACTGACAATAATGATATCAAAAATGACACTTGACACTTCATAAAGATATTTTATTGCTGCTCTCGAACTCGATGACGTTTCTAATTAAATATAGAATATTAAATGAATTATTAATAAACATAAGCACACGTTCAAATACACACGTCTGATATTTAAAGATATTACAATGTATGTATGGCCGCAATTTTTGTTCTAAACTTAATCTGATGTCAACTCATTTTGATGACAGACAAATGACATTGTTAAATACGTCGTAACGTTCAATTTAGCTTTGTAAATGATTTGAATAAGAAGGACTTAATGACTACAAACCACTGTTTTTATAAATAATACGTAAAATAAACACGGAACTACTTGACTTGTACTTAAGTTGAACAAATTACACTTTATGACACAACGCAACGATACATCATATTTTTAATTTATGCTACATAATTTTACAAGTTGACAGTTTTGAAACAAATTACGACGATAAGGGAATATTATCGTTATAGCGATCACACACTCAATCAGAAATGTTATGACATCATAAATTTTGTTGTAATATTTTAAAGAAATATATTTCTACATCATCTACACATTGTCCACACAAATCCCACACTTAGTTTCATGAGGTTTTAACGCTAGCCATCTTAATTTTACAAAAAAAATATTTTTTTTTGTAAAATTAGACTAATGTAAACCAAATCAAATCATAGACTACACTGTCACTTGACACAACAAGTCTAGAACATACACACATTTATAAAGACACAATTATTTCACACAACACAATACCAATAAAAAGGGTATTGCAATAGAACCTTATCGACTAATACAATACAACACATATCAAGATAAACTACACAATCATGCAATAAAGTTATGTGTTCAATCAATTTTACGAGGACCAATAAGGACCAAATTAGTTTTCCCTCCTTTACGAAGAAAACAGCTCAAATGAAAATTCTATAAATTCTATATAAACGTTACCAATTGTTAAACGAAAACAAATTTTAAAGTGCATGGTTAGTTTGATTCTTGAATGACGTTTGTTTAGAAAACAAAATGGCGTTTTGTCTATATTATTGAGCTATTCAGCACTAGGTTTTATGTTAATAATTCCTTTTTCAAAACGGTACTGACATAATTATGCAACAATCCAAAAATATCAATTACAACTTTATTGCTTACAAATCACAGTCCAATTTACCACATCCTTTTATTTCATAACTGTAATGAATGTTGTAAACTGCATCATCTTTTAGAACCGTTTCGAACGTTTTAATATTGACCATAAATGTTTGTCGACAGATAATAATATCGTCCATTTGAAAGATATACGGCGTCAATTTATTATTTAATTGAGCTGATTTGATTTATTTTTATGATGATTATAACAGTTAGATTCGAGTAAGTAATTTTTAATTAATATTTCTTGAGTTTTGAAGACCATGAAACTTGTTGATATTAAGCATTTTCAGAATATTTATTTATTTATGAATACCTAATGCAGTTTTTCGAAACGACTGGCAATACTTTCGTTGAGGTCGTAAACTTTTCCTATTGGATAATTTTTATTCAAGTACTTATAGTTAACCTAACAGGGATAAAAATTATCCAGTAGCCTAAGTCCAAATCCAGGCCATGTTCATGATGCAAAAATCTCTGCATACTTATCCATCTTCAAACAAAATACCCAACAACCATTTAGTCTCCATTTATGAGAAGTAAATAAGATGCAACAAATTGATCGTAGGCAGCAATGCCACATTACTAGGTCTCAGGAACAATAAAATCCTATTTAAATTAACATTGAACAACTCAAGAACATCAAATATAAGCAATCTTAGATGTAAGATGGTTAGTTACAAGATAGTGATGAGAAACATGTGGTTCGCTTTGCAGAATTGGAAGCAAAACTGGTTCTAGGTAGTAGGATAATGTGGCATTGTCTTTTAGATTGAGGTTTAAGATGTGCTGCTTCTGCTTAACCCGAGTTAGATACCAAAAAAGTAAAATATATTTTTTGCTCTTTCTAAAAACTCATTTTCCTCATTCCACTTTAGGTATTTTTCTGCGACTTTCCACTGATTTAACAAACTGTCTTGTTTGGGGCTTGAGCTTAGCTAAGGAATCATAGAACTTTTTTTAATTGAAGTATGAGGCCCACGAGCGCGATAGAAACTTCATAGTTACATACTCTTTTCAAATGAGTAGTTACACAAATACTCAGTGCTTATTACATCCTCTTTTGCGACTAATATTTTGTAACGTAAAAAAAAATTTCGAATGTTTTAATTCTATTTTCTTTTTTTTTATTGTCTACGTTGAAAATTCTCTGATTGTCAGGCATTCATATACCACCTGTGACAATGATTCACTAAAGGTAAAATTATCACTATCAAGTGCATTGAAAAACATTCATTTCTCAATGAAGTATGCTCATTAACTCAACGCTTAGTTAATGGATATCCGAGCGGTAAACGTGACATTGGTGAACTGTAACACGTGCGTTCACGTTATCAGTTACATGCACCATTCATAACGAACCTTTGTTTTTAAATGCAACGCTTTTGTTATGCATATTACTGACATTTTTCATAGAAATTACAGCTAAGTTAGGACTTCATGTTTTCGAAGTCTTGTTAAATTGTTCACAAAAACTAGCTTCGTGTTTTGATATACAGAGATATCACCAACACCAGGAAAAACTTGGAATCCCGAATCTCGACAAACGACGAAAGTAAGTCGAAAATCAGAAGCGAGACGAATTTCAAATCAAAACACAGTCACTTAAGTTACATAGCCTAGCGACTAAAACTAAATAGTTGAGCATAGCGGCATCTTCATACGTGCCTTCCAATTAATACCAACGATGTACTTCCTCATAGCTTCAATGAGATACATCTCTGAAGGGAATCCGAAACATTTCTTATCGCGTCCGATCAATTAGTTAATCGACAGCCTACATCATGCCTACACTCGGCTCGCTCCCTCCGTGTAGTCCGTCAAGTCGCTCAGTACCGCACCGCGAGCCGCGAAGCCTACACACGCGCGTATCCAAACAAGGCAAACGTCAAACTTGGCGCGCTTTTTAACTTATTTTTTTTAAACAAAGTTGCTACACATACAGCCAAAAATGTCAGCGGACGTGTTGAGTGAAGACCTTAAATCTCGACTACATTTAACAACAAAAACAGTTGGACAAGAAAGGATAAGACGGGCGCGGGAAAATAATGAAGATGTCGCGATTCTATCAATGTTCCTCCCGAATGCAACCGCTGAAAGAGAAAATAAGAAGTTTTGTTGTGCGTTACGGGATCAGTGCCTGCTTGGTGACTCGAGGAAAACAGTTGCAGGTGCATTATGTATTTTCATTTAATTTTCACGCTTTCTGGAAAGTAGAGGTTTAGTTTGTAATACCTCTGTCTTTCAAGATTAAATCTTCATGTCTTCATAATGTTGACGTGATTGCTTATTATTAACTTTTATCTAAGCGTTTAGTTTAATCTTCACGGAAGAACAGCTCAAGATCATAGAGTGATTGTGACATTTCCCCGACGATATCAAGTAGTTCAAAGATTAACTGTTATTAGAACTTTAGATAATAATATAAAATTGTAGTAGAGATAACTATGAATAAGTAATTACGAAAGCCACACTTTCTATTCAACTGGTTTCCTCAATTATAACTGGTTTAAAGGCGCCATGTCGGTCTAGAGTTCTAGACTAACGTCCTACTAAGCCTAACGTCTAGAAATGTTTGTTTTGTAATTAATTCTTGACACTATTCGTTTGAAAACTGAACCAGAGACAAGACACCATCAGAAGGACTCCTTTCCTCTTTCCTTTTTACCAAAAGACTAAAAACCAATAAATTCAAAATGCTTTCCCTCTTTTGGTCTTAACTGTTTGATATTATGTAAATAGACAAATAAAATATACAACTTGCCTATCGTAAAACTAGTTTTAAAATTACAATGATGCTTTTAGAATCCGTGACTCGAATCCTAAACCTTTAAAAAAGATGGTATCGGAGCTTTAAGTATGTCGACGACCTGTATGATGATAAAATTTAAATATAAAAGCTTGGTACAAAATGAGAATAGGTACAGTAATTCTTCTAAGAAATAACGTTCCTAACAAAACCTAGATTCTAGATTTTGGATTACGAACTAAACATAGGTACATAAACGCTTTTGTCTAGAACTCTAGACATATTTTTTGCTCAATCCGACAAACAATTCGTGACAGTAATAACTCTTATTATTGGATTACTTTAGCAATTTTGTTGTTTTCGACAAAAACCATACGTTTGTTCGTGTCACAATCAATACGGTAACGAATGTGGAAATTGAGGTTTTATCAATTCCTTGCGAACATGGTAACCGTACCTGTCTTTGAGAAAAAAGTTTTTGACACTTTAGAAAAAACTGCAATTTTTGTTTCGCTTCGAATATTTCAACACGTAATGATATATTTATTTAAGTACATATATTCATCAAAAGCCCTTAATTCTAGACTCCATAACCGTTACTTCATTCATTAATTGAACGAACAATGACCGACACTTATCCTTTCATTCAATTAATCTTTCCATTAAATGGAGGTCAGGTCTTAATTCATTTAAACGCACGTTCATATGTTTGCTAAGTAAATGGTTATGGTAAACGTTTTTGGTCATGTTTAATTTGTAAAACAGACGTGTGTACTTGTATAATTAGCGACTACTTACATGGTTTGTGTTTCGACGCAATTTTTAATTGGTAGGAACATAACATACATGCATCTCTAACAGCTAATTTAATTGCGGTTCATAAATACCGGGAAATTGAAAAATGGAACACTTTTTGGCGGTTCATAAATAGCAGGAAATTGAAAAAAGAACACGTTTTTCTTAAATTGAACTCAGCCATAGTAACGCAGATGGTGTTTTTTCGTACTTTGGCACATTAAAAAAAAACAAACATACTCAAATCGAAGGTGTGACTTTATTTGAGTTTGACAAACGTAGTTCTTGCTTCTCTTGAAGCGCCATATTTTATTGTTGGCGGGAACTTTTTATTTTTTTCTTAGTAACTGTTTGCACGGTAAATGTCAATTTTCGGCCAGATTTCAACCTTCACCCTAATTTGTGGTTCAATGATGATATGCCCTTTTAAAGAGGTATTACGGCATGACGCTTACATTTACGGCAGAACAAAATAAATAAGTAATTATGCTTTATTTGTAAAGCGCTTTTATATAAATGAAACTAAGTATGTAAACTTACTTTGATTTGCAAATAAGTGGATTTGATTCTCTTGTTTTGGTTAGGCTATTATCCAAAAAGGAATTTAACAGGTTTTTCCACTTGAGCATCAAACAGACACTATATAGTGCTGCGAAATGTAAGCAATAATTTCATTTCTACAAAATAAACTCAACAGCGTAGATACAAAATATTTTAATTTATTAACTTTCTGAAAGCCATTGTGGAAGTAAGAAGTACTTGTAAGTTCTACACCTTCGTTTGTAAGTTTAAAAAGTAATCAAACTTTTTACCTGTATAGATATTTACGACTTATTACAGGTTATTTTAAAACAGACTTCAAAGTAGCGCAGGGAAATGAAAAGTTTATTCATAGACATCTAAATGGAATCCAATATCGACCCAATTTCTTAAAAGCAACAGCATAGCTGATATTGACCAGTAATCAATGATTGAATTCAATACTTTTATTTTTACCGATGAAAAGTTAATTTTATCTCAAAAGTAGGTTTCTATTTATATTCTAAACATTCATAATTTATTTACAACGCACAAACAAAGCTTTTACATAAACATGACTGAAAAATACAAATTACCCGCATTTACATGAAAAACAACTGAACTTAGTCGAGTTTAACAAGTCGGAAACTAAAATGCTCCCGTATAATTCTGTAATATCCGTCCTGCGGAAAAATGTTAGCAGGCACTCGGACCCGAAAATACAAAATACGGATTCAGAATACGGATTCGGAATCCGAATAAGGATTCAGAATACGGAATCTCGATAAAGAACGCACAATTTTCACACAACATTTATTTTTAAATCCCGATTTTCAAGAGTTTTTCCAGAATAAGCCACTCAGACTGTAAACACTCAGCATTACGCGAAACATAAATACGTAACTTTGCCGCCATGTTTTTTTTAATGCGACGCAGTTTTACCTTTGCTTTTTAAAAGGAGGGGAAACGGAAATGTACGTGAGATTTTTTTTTGCTTTAAAAATAGGACAGGGAAAGCGTGGAGCACGCTTTTCCTGTAGGTAGTTGATTGTATATAACTAGAATTACATAAGTAATTACTATGTAGTATCAAAATAGTTAATATTAAATATCCTTTGATCTTTGTAGTTTCGTAAAACTCATGTCGATTTTTTAATTGAAATGAAATAGGACAATACGGCAAATAATATCTCGCATAACTAGAATTGATAGAATTACTTCTTAGGTAGGTGAAGGACTTTTCAATAAAGGAAACTCCTTGCATTGTCTATGACAAACGATTTTTTCTTAGTTTGTTTCCGTTTCAGTTCGTCTATCTTATACCATAGAGGTATTTTTAATCATAAATATCGATGTTTCTGCAAAAGTGCGGTGTAACAAATTGTGAGTAATTAAAGTTAAATCAAAGAAGAATTTATGTGTGTTTTGTTTTTTCTTTTATAATGTTCATTTTGTCGAAGAAATAAAGGACTTACGTCATTAGAACTTATTGATTACAAACCCGCACCCACTTGTGCAATTGTAAATTATTATATTCAATTTAAATTTAACCATGAGCCGTGATATATTTATTATTTATTCACACAGAATATTTCAAAATGACAATATTTTTAACTTTTTAACAAGATCAAGGTAAGCCACGGAATATATCATAAATTCTAATTTATAGACTGCCAGTAAGCGTGGGATTTGATTGTCAAGTTTATACTTGGAATACCAATACGCGCCATCTTAGGAATAATATAACATCGTATGATTTTCCAAAAAAACATTTTATGTATTTAGTCAAATAACGGAGTTAGGGAACGAAAAATTTGCGAGTCAATTCGCGTATTCCCCAGGTATAATGTTTTAGAATGACAGATTTACCACTGGCCTTAAACAACAGTTGCTACCTCAAAAGCTATTTAAAAGAAAAAAGGTAGAAAATGATCATAAACAATATATTTTTACTTTTTATTGTCTCCAGCTTTCTACGTAATAAACTGCGCTGTTTATTACAGAGCCATTTACGGCAATAACAATAATATGTGACCTAAATGCTTAAACACTCGTAATAATTTGTCTGAACGATAATTTCCATAATAAGCCCATTTATTTTTGGATTACTGTCCAAAATGTGTGAGTAATAACATAAATTCGCATAGGTCAAGGGTTTTAATTGATTTTTATAGTGTTTACGTAATTTTTATGTTGTTTTTAAACGATTCGAGACATTCCGATGTGATTTATGAGGATTTAAATGAACTTTATTTATTTTTTCTGTACAGAAGTAAGAATATTATTATTTGGACTTTAAGTTATTAATATTCAATTTTCTGTTAAACGAATTACCTACTACGTTGTTCGTACTATCTACTTCCATGCCTTATAAAATTTAGGACCTTCATGGACCGTGAAAGACTGGAATCATGGTGGAAACGCAACTCGATCCCACAAAGTGTAGGCAGAGGTTCATAATTACGTTGGCTTAATTTATACAACCTGTTCCCTGGTTCCGTACGACTGTTTATTCAGGTTAGGAACACCTGAACTACCCTCGCCTTTGTATCTAATTACAAAACCACATTAGACACAAGTAACGAACATAAACCTACTATACAAAAACCAGTTTATCTTGGCCTCGGTTTGTATCATCTTTTCCCACAATGTTAGGTCAGTTTATATTGGTTTTTGCTTAGCTTTTATATGTACAGCCGTGTGTACGTATATACAACTGCTGACATACAATAGGCTCTATTTTCCCTTTTAGAGTAACTCAACATTTCTAACAATAGGCGAATTAATGCTGACACTTTTCCGGGTCATCAAATTTCGTATTATAAGAAAGAGACGCCGAATCTGTTTGAATTGAATAGAGAAGAAATACTAAATTAGGTATTTCGTTTTCCTTTTGCAAGTGGTAATTTTAAGATATATTGTATATTTATAGCTTCCTTCTATCTGGGTGTATCTCTTTATTAATAAATAGCTACTAAATTAACTTTTCTTAGTAGGTATGTTGTTTATGTTCTTTTCCAAAATACAAAAATCCTTCAACTCAAATTAGCCCACTTTCATTCAACCTTAAGTCACAGTTCAAGGTCCAGAATTTCTCGAAGCCAATTAAACTGACAAATGACGTCATAATGCAACAAAAAACACAAAAATGTACCTTGTATTAACGGTGTAAGGTTGTAAATAAGTTCTTGATGCTGACAGTGATGCATTACATCTGTAAATGGATGTAGGAACAGATGGTGGATCACCATGACCTTCAGGCCCCTTATCTCGTTGATTTTAACCTCATAAGTCATGTAATAGACAGTTGATGTCTATTAAACAAACTTCCATTTATTAAAGTACACGTGCAGACCACACTTAGCGTAATACTTGATACAGATGGATTAAAACTGAAGTCGTAAAGGAAATCGAACAAAACATTTATTAATAAAAAAAAAGACAACAAACTTCCAATGTCAACTAACCTCTTTTTGACCTACCTATTTACCTAATTATGTCAGTCGCATATTCAAAAAAAGAACAGTTTCAAACTCCGTTCGAACAATATGACAAACTCCTTGCTATAAATCACGGTAGTTTCTATCGAGGTTCATAAGTCCGGAAACAAGTGAACGTGTACGTAGAACAAGGTACCCTTCAGTTTTATAGTGTTGGCTGCGTGGAGCGAACCTTGTTTACAGCCAGTCAATCGAACAGTTTACGACATCAAAGTTCAAGGGTAGGCTGGCGAGGATTTTGGGATTGCTTGTCAATATTCAAAATAAGAACAGACTGTTCTAGACTAGACCATAGATACAGAAATCAATATAAGTAATATCAACTCAATTGGGGCCAACTGCCAATAGTTACAGAACGTTCCGTTCTTTTCTTAAAATTGGGTTCACATCGAATTCATATTACGACGTACTAAATCATACTTAAACGGTCATAATTTTCCATTTTCAAAATAAATACTAACGAACAACAATGGCACGAAATCCTCTTATCAGATTTAACGTCACGTGCATCACATGTGCACGCAACACACGCTCACACACGTGCATTTAATCAATTTAGGGAACTGCAAAATGGCCGACTGCCATTTCCCTCGGAAAAGTTTCTTACGTTTTGCATGCTAGGAATTTCATTCCGTGTTTTACGACGACGATAAAATGAGAAATGGAGGTATTATTTCAATTTTATACTATAACCAATTGTTTTATCATTTCCATTATTAGATGTTTCTCGAAACGAAAGGTTGGTTTCGATTTCGTTATGTAAAGTTTCATTTATTTTCTTTCTGTGGTATACAAATTATAGAAATAAAATTCGACCTTATTTTTATTGAATTGAATTGTGGACGTTTATATTAAAAGGGAAAGGTTTCGGAATGAGTTCAATTTCATAAAAATCGGAAAAGAATTGGTAGTGATGAATTTTCCCGCCTATGATTCAAATTTCGATCAATGGAATATTATTTTCTGCTGTAACAAAGCAGGTAGCGTACAAAGAGGATGGTCTCATAAATAAAGTTTTATTTTTCTAACTCTTATTGGAAACAATATTGACATTACAGCCAGGAAAATTACAAAGAGCTCTTCATTACGTATCAATCGAGATCTCAACACACATTAACTGTGCAAATTATCATTAGCCATGACGTCGCATTACTATGGCAAAACTAATCGAAGGACGGTGTTAAAATAATCGATTTTGGGGTTCAAATACAATAAATGTTATTGTAAAACCATAAGGTTTAGAATTGAATGGCAATTCACATGGGAATTACGTCATTTGTGAGGTTAAATTAAGAATTGTTATAGAAAAATATCACGTGTGTGTTGGTCAAAGTTTTCCGGGAAAAATTGGAATGTCACGTGTTGGTTTAAATTAAAAGGAAGAATTTCCATGTCTTCACGATGATTATGTAGCCTACTTCACTAAAGTGTTTTCACTGGATAAAAAAAAGAAAAATCGAGCAGAAAATTCCTTTCAAACATTTTAAATTCAATTTTTATTCAGTTTATGAATGCTCGAACAAGCTCTTCACTCTTCAGTAAAAGCGCTACAAATGTAATTAATGAAATCCACTTTTTATTTCACTTTTTCGCGCGCAATAAAATTTCTGCTATCTAGAAAAAAAATTAAGGCCGCGTTTTCACCGGCGGAAAAGTCGCAACGAATTTCCTAGCAAAATTGATCAGTCTACGAAATCTTTAATATCGGAATATTATGGCGTTATAAATATACTTTTACTACATGCCGTAATAAGCGTCGTTTTTGTTAATATCAGCCCGTCCCACGCTGACCGTCTGACATCATCGGCCTTCATAACTCATACTTGTTTGATCTTAACATCGCTAATAAGTTGGACAAACGATGCCCCGACAATGCATCATAACGTAATCATGCTCTGCGAATGCATACGACAATACCCGTTCTGTTGTTATAGTAAATATTATGTGAATCTGCACTTAGTGATTTGTAACAGAATGTAAATACAGTGATGCGGGTGATAATTTTTCTTTTTACTGAAGATGACTGAATATTTATAAAAATGATAATGTAAACAACATTTTTTTGAACTGAATGTCTAGCTAATTTGTCGACTTAATTACTAAGAGGGAACGAAGTGTAGTTTTGAGGTTATCTTGTACAGACAACACATCAAACGGACCTCCCCAATTTGCCTAATCTAAATTCTTCAATATATTTTCAACTTAATCATACAAGGAACTTTTAAATTTGAAGAAATTCACATAGGTACATCTGTGAAATTCTAAATGTGATTTAAGGATTTTTGTCTGACTTTCCAGCTGCAATCAAAATGAGGTCAAACACGACAAAACTTAATGGCCACAATTCCTTTTCGGCCACTATCCGACAGATATCAGCTTAAAGCTACACAGATTAAAATAACATTAATATTTAGCGTATCCTCATCCCACGCCCAAGAAACGGAGCAAACAACTTTCTCGATCCCACTTAAAGCTGACGACTAACGAGTTTCATTAATTACGATGCACTGGCGCTCCCGCTTGAGACATGATAGATAGAACTGTCGTAACGATAGAGCTTGACGATAACTTTAAGGATTTTATTGATTCGAGATATTGTTTTGCTCAGTAACTGGGCTAGATAGGCAGTGACTTCGAGTAAAATAGCGCTATGCAGCCACAAACGTTTAGACCAGAAATTCACCCCAAAATTGTTGGGATAAAGTCAGGGAGATGATGATGATGACATGCCCAAGTAGCTACCCAAATAAAAAAATATTATTATGGGCGAAACTAGCACGTTGTTTAATTTTTCGTCTATTACAAATTTAATAACAATAAAAGAGTTTATTTTTGTAAACCATTAGTAAATTTTGATAACCGTCGCCCACTCTAGTGTACCCCATGTTTAACTGTAACAATTTGCAAATGAAATAGCCTAGTTATTACTGTCCGATAGTCTAGTGGGCGTAAGGGCCCTTTCACCGAGAACAATGGAAAAGTGGAACGGTTTAACTGTATTGTGTGTTCGTAGCTTTATTATTTATAGATGTGTCTCTATCTAGAGCCAGAGACAATTTATGGCTATAGACTTTAATAAGGTCTCATCTGAAATACTAGGTAGTTTGTCAAAATATTGTGAGATCTGATTTAAAACAAAGGTTTATTTTTATATATTTAGGCTGAAAAACATTAAACTCTATGAAAAGCATTAAATGATATTGCAGCAAACTTATTCAGTCCAAAAAGTATCGTATAAACCACCATAGACAATAGACAAGACAATAAACGTCAAACCATGCCATAAATGAACAAAAGCGCGAGAGAAACGAACATAATATTGCAACCATTCCCGAAATCGATATGAATTACGATAACAGGCGGGTTCAGAGACCTCAGAACTGCAGATGTAACCGAAGACTAGTCACGAACCACAATGCTATAGTTTCCGACTGTTCGACTGTTCTGACACGCGATACTTTAACTTTGAAGATGGTTTTTGTCTATACTTGCCATTTTTACTGGCTTTATTTGCGAATTATGAAGAATTGTGAAGTCATACTGACTTCTCATGGTGATTGTAACAATTTCAAGGCTTAATGAACTAATAGAAGACAATTTTCAAGAAAAATCTATTTTTTTTTTATGAGTCTCTATATAAAATTCATGGGACATTAGAAAAAAAAATTAGGCACAGTGAAGAAGAATAAAATATTTCGGCTTTTCCACTGTTTCGATGTATTTTGTTACCCGCTGGGCACCAATTTGAAATTGGAATTAATTCAAAAATTGCTTTGAAAATTCTTTTTTTTTCAAACTTTTTTTTTAACATTCCTATACAAACTCCCACTCCGATATTGTAATAGACAAATCATTGTCAAGAAAGTTTCCCCATTACAACCACGACTAGTGATTAAGACTAAACGTGCGTTTTGTTCGCTGATGGCCGTAGATAACGTAAACTTGGACAGTTTAAACGCATCCAACATTTATCGCTAATGGTTTCCATTTATTTGGCGGGTGATTCATTTAAGAAAGACGGAGTTTTCATGGAAAAAATGTATAGAGTATAAAATTTAAATTGACTGAAGCAAAAAGTTTTTATTCAAAATAAAGAAAGGTAATATAATAATATCAAAGTCATTTTAAAAGTTTTTAAATATTTTTTTTGTTTCCTCCTCTGGTCATACGAGTACTTAACATGCTAGTGCACAATAAATCAAATATTCACAAATTGAACGGTGTAAAATCGATTTGTGATTGCTAGGTGCATGTTGCGTGCATCAGTCAAATTTTCCTTTGTTTCAATGTCAAATGCAAACGTCAAGGACGTCATTTCACGTCGAAACACGCAATCATTACACGTTTATGGCATAATAAAATATGTACATAACGCGGGCAAACAAAAGAAATGGGTGTGAAAACCAATATTTTCTTTGAAAAATCACATACATAACAGAAGAATTCAAAGGATGAAAAAAAACTATTGGCTGTATACATTATTTTCGAATCTAGCATTTTTTTTTAAGTTTTATGTAGATATTATCATTCCAAGTTCAAATTGAAAATGTAAGACAATACGGCCAGTTCCGAATTTAAATTGAGGGAAGTAACTGAAAGGTAGCTTTGGGAAGTTTCCAAAGGCATTAATATTGAACTGCTTTTCCTACCATTAGAAAAGTTTTAAAGCTATTTCAGCGATCAAAATAATGGATTTCAATTTGGATAGAAATAATAATGGTAAGAGTGTGTGGCCATTATAACAAAATATGATAGCACATTTAGCAAATATTTCTTTTGGTACACATTTTTAAATAAATTAATAAGTTGGTGAGTATTATTCAAATAGCGTTTCTGCACGCAAAAACTATAAGCTCAAGTAGCTGCCTAATGATCCCATAAAATTTAATTTGCCAAATAAATAAGAAAATATCACAATCTTTTAACGGTTCATACTGTGATCTTTTATTATACAAACTTGTCTTTGAAATGTCAGAGTTTATGCACGTTTATGTCCATGTGCACATTAATTGAAAAAAACGACACGAAACATAAAATAATCTCGTGCTTTAAATATATCCTTGACCCGACTTTGACCGGTTAAACTATGTTTACCTATAATCAAACGAGCTATAAATAGTATAATATAACATCACCATCAATATGTTAATTTTGAGCCATCGACAATAATTATAATCATAGACTGTTAAAATTGCTTTCCTCTATAATTATATATTTGCCATAAAAGTAACGGCATCATTAACTCCTTGTTTGAAAAATAATTGTGTATTAATTTGAAGTTATGGACTGTTAGAGACTTATAATTACAGAAGATGATTTACTATAATATTTTCGACACCTTAGATCTTAACGCTATTATTATGTATTTTGATCTAGCTGAACTTGTTTACTGTCTTCCAATAGGACAAAGCCGTACTTTGGCGGGAAAAAGTATTTTTATAATTTTCCACAACAAATATAACTCTACGCTTCTACGCCAAAATAAAATGGTGTACCTACGAGTATCTATCATGAAGTAAATACAGCCAAACCTAAATGAAAAACTTTCTCCATTCCTCATTTAAAATTTTCGCTCCATAAAAAATCAAAGTGACAATGTTGACATTTCAAACTGTCATTTCCGTGATACGTCAACCTTGGACTGTCGTTACAAGGACGGACCCCATCACCATATTGAAATCGAATGGTTGCTGAAATGACATTGTGATCGTGTGATCGCATGATAATGTTCCATGTGAATATATTACCTAGACGATAGGAATAGCTAAGTAGTGGGGATTGTGTTTAAACATGTAATTTTTTACAAAGTCAATAATTAGGACATAATTATACTTATACTATCTAAGGCAAGTCATACACGGACTACTGCCAGAGTGCAGATACGGCGCAATTGATACTGGCAGCTGAAAAAGTTCGCAATTGCAGTTTTATGCAACACGAAAAAATCCTAGAGTCGTCATTTTTACTTGTACTTGAAATATGACCCAAAAATTTAGTTGGGTCATTGTACCGCTTAAATATTTTTGGCTACAAACCAAAACTAACACGTCGAATTGGATTGAGTGATTGACAAGTTGTCACCCAGAATCTAACCTTTTAATTAAACAATTAAATTATAGGCGTCATGTCAATCAATGTGATTGTTCTAAATACTTTTGACAGACAAAAGTGAAATATTTTCAACTAAAAAATAAACGGCCTTTTACATAAACTGGCACACATTTGGTTTCAACTAAATGGTTTAATGATACTCGTAGCTCTAGTAATGACTAGGGCTCTTAACCTTGTTTGTGATAAATATGTTCTTGGAAAAACAAACTGCAATGTTACTTTTAGACTGCACGTAACTAGAAAAGTCCCGAGGAAAAAATGTGGTACTAAAATTTTTCCATCGTTATTTTTTTTTAATTATGACTTAGGGCACTAGCGGCCCGTCGACGGGCTTTAGAGACTTTAGTGTAGTGGCACAATTAGTAGTGACACGGATTCTAAATTTAAATATTCTGGAATGACACCTACTCGTACCTTAGAACCATAACCAATCACTGTTATTTTTCTAAATATTTCTACAATCGAACTTCTTCATCTAAAACCTTCTTTTTCCCCCAGGAACCAAGAAGATGGAGTATAAGACCAGGCAGTGGCACGAGAAGTGCTTCTGCTGCGTAGTGTGCAAGAACCCCATCGGTACCAGGAGCTTCATCCCCCGTGAGCAGGAGATCTACTGCGCCGGCTGCTACGAGGACAAGTTCGCAACCCGCTGCGTTAAGTGCAACAAGGTAAGAACACACTACTTGTCTTTCTCTTTCTTTCTTCTTTCACCAAAACTCCCTCGGCTGTCTGTATCGCGATTGAGATTAAGAACGTTGACTTTTTTCAAATTAGGTTTCATTTTCTGATATATGCGACTGAGCTCGGTTACGATTCGTTCTTTATGTAGATCTGATCATTAAGATCTACAAGACATTAAAGTCCCCGTTGACTTTTCGTCATAAAAACGTGAAATTCATAATTCATATTAATTTATTTTTATTTAGATTCGTTACCAAATCCTTTTTTCTTTACTCAATTTTCTGTGACATAAACTAAACGTAGTTGGTAAACTTTCTTATTGTGTTTTGTGCGGAGTCTCCTAATGATGTACCCATCTATTAGTCAGTATTAGTCCACTTAACTCATTGGACTAATTCATCAATTATCTTAGTCCGACCTTCATAGAATTAGGGCACTGGGTTATTGGAATATGCCGTTTAATTACCCATAAGTTTATGATTCCCACAACGTACTCCCTCGACGTTCGTTCAATCAATTTTATTGTTTATAGTATTTGTGGCACAGATGTGGTTTATATTGTCTATGATTTTATAGCCTTTAGGAATTGCAGTCACCTGTATAAGGTTAGATCTGAGATAATAGGAAGCGAATAAAGGTTACCCATAGATTATTGGAAAGGTTTTATGATAGAGAAACTTGATAGTTGGTATTGACACACTTCACTTACTTTTTATCGTATTTGTTAAAGATAGGAAATGGCATTTCCGCTAATAGAATTTTAAGGTCTTGCTTGAAATAATTATACATTTAACTAATTGTACAAAAAATATTTGAGAAATATGATAACTAAATATTTCCTAAACTAAATAAAAAAAGATGAACCATTTATACTCCATTCTTTGTTTTTGTATTGAACTGTATTTGGTAAGATTAGGTATTCCCAAAGAGATTTAAAAGAACCAATAGAGCGGGCTTTGGGAAAATTGTCATACAATATTGTTGATGCCGTGCGTCAGTAGCACTATCTAGCGTTGCAAAGCAACGCGGCTACTAGACTGAGCGACTTTTTGCTTAGTAAAAAGTTTTGGATCTCAACTTTCTTCGTGATGTCCCGTCTGCCCCGTCTTTTGCTCGTTTTATTAGTTTAATATCTTTGGGTATTCCACGGTTAAATCTACGTTCCATGATTAAATTCTCAAATAATAAAATATCTATTAACTACTTGATGTATTTGTCAGGTAATTAATCGACCTTACTGTTCTTTCTTATTTTTTCCCTAACTAAATTGTGATCGTTTTCAATATTTATTTACCTCCATATTCCTCTTTTCCAGATCATCACGCAAGGCGGCGTGACATACAAGAACGAGCCATGGCATCGCGAGTGCTTCACTTGCACCAACTGCAACACGTCGCTGGCGGGCCAGCGCTTCACGTCGCGCGATGAGAAGCCCTACTGCGCTGAGTGCTTCGGAGAGCTCTTCGCTAAGCGGTGCACATCCTGCACCAAGCCTATCACTGGTTAGTATCATACTTGTGATCCCCAAGTTACCCTGATAGAAGCCATTTTGGGCGGTTATACTGTAGTCTCAAGAAATATGGGTTTTTTTTGCGTGGTAAAAACATCAAATGAGTCCTCTCACCCGGGGCATGACGTTCAGTCTTACTGACTAAAATCCACGGAGTCCTTCAATAGCCCTTTACGTTCCGGGGTCACGCACGGTAATGAGTTAAGTCCCGCGACCCCAGCAGGCTTTGGCCCTCTAGAAGGGGGGCCCCGTCACGATGCTGACACTCTTTGAGGCGCGCGTGGAACACAACGCTCCGTCGACTCGGGCATGGTCCAGGGTCGGACGCCGAGTCACTCGCCGCCCACATGCCCGCGCCTACGGTGGCCGGAGATCGTTCGTCGCCGTGGGCGTCTACCACTGCGGCTGGGGTGGAGGAAGGATCTCTCCCTCACGCGGCCCGCCTCCTCCTTCGCGAGCATGATTGCTTCGCAGAAGGAGATCTTCTGTACCTAGGCTCACTGCTCTTATATGGACAGCAACAAAAAAAAACTAAGCAACCCTATTGGTTTGGCGATTTAGATAACTATGTATTATCTTATTTACTGACGATCGTAAATTGAACTAAGCCCTCAAAATATCTGTCAATAATTTGAAGAAACAAACTTTTTTGTCGCTCTTTTTGTAAAAAACTTTTCCTTTATTTTCCAGGCATCGGCGGCACCCGCTTCATCTCGTTCGAGGACCGTCACTGGCACAACGACTGCTTCATCTGCGCTCAGTGCAAGACCTCCCTGGTCGGCAAGGGCTTCATCACCGACGGCCCTGACATAATCTGCCCCGAGTGCGCCAAACAGAAGCTCATGTAAATACGACACCCAACGCACAGCTATCTAACTCTTCCATCCCTGCCATCACATAACAACTGAAGCTTACGAATTAAAACCATCGAGTGAATCGATAACCAATCGATTCCTATCCCCAGTCGATCCCCCCCAACAAATGTGACTAATTGTATTTTATTTGTGTGCTTTATAGCGAAAAAACCATTCTACCGGTTGTCGCTAACGCCAGAGACTGGGTCACTTCAAAAAAGCAGGATACATCCAGCGATGTGCTTTTCGACCTCATTGACAACGTTAACTTTCACAAGGTCAATATCAACCCTTAGAACGTTATTTAGAAAACTTGTTGACGATATTTTTATACAAAAAAAATAACGAAAATCACAAAAAAATGTGAATGCACAAATTGTGTTATCAAGTATTTAATTTCGCTTTTTGAAATTTTTTATTTATATATATTGACTGTTTAGTTCTGACTAATTGAAGCCCTGTATATCTATTGTTACGTAGGTATGTATACGTGCTATTGCCATATAATTTCGCTTTGGCTGTTGTATTAGTCTTTAGAGTTATAATTGTCAATTTACCTAGTGCGATTCACACGATGCCTTAATAACATATCTAAGTCAATTTCGAGGGTATATTATTTCTTGTTGTATAGCCACCTTATTTATAAATTTTGTGATCTAAGTCTTGCCTTTCTTTATACTTGTAAAAGGACAATCTACTGTGTTCAAGGTTTATAACTAAAGAGGTCCTACAACGCTAGTCTGGTGTTGCCAGATATATTATAATTTCTTTTATTAATAGACATCCTAATGGGTGGTAATAAGTGCTTGTCATGTAACATAGTATATAAGAAATTTATTGAAAGAGTAATGTACGTGTTATATTTTAAGTATTTATTTATACGGGAGTACGCACTTATTATCTGTGGGGACGCCGATGGTGTTGCCGTGTCACATTAAAAAAGAATGAGATTTTAGATGTAGTGTTGCCATATACGCCATCGGTAGGTCGCTACCTAACACTAATGTTAAGTGACATCTAGTTTTACTAATAAAAAATAATAATATAAAAATATTTTTGTTCTCGAATAAGAATCAATCGCGTTAATTGAATGTTATCGATATTTTTACATGAAGGTAAATATTTAGAGTGTAGTGGTATATAAGTGAGTAACATCTCTGTTTAGATCGCAGGCGAGCCGACCATGTAATGATTGGGGAACACTTTATAAACGTTACTTGTTAAGGATTAAATTATTCGAATGTTGAATTATTAATTTATAATAATGTGTACACTTAAAAACAACCGCTTAGCTGTGTGATCTGATCTAATTAAATATTTCTATCTATCTATAGAATGTAAACTATGAAACTGAAATAAACGATTTAAAAGTAATTTTATTGTTTGTTGTTTATTTGTGTTGTATCCTTTAGTTTAAATATTCCTCATTATTTGATGTATGAATGAAATACACTTCATAGCTAGGAATGTGGGTGATTAACTTCTTTGCCTAACTCTTCAGGAATTACAGGCGCGATTATATCAGTGTGAACAACTATAATAAATCTGCATACGAGTAGTACAACTGGTAGCGCCATCTGTTGGTTTATAATTTAATATTTAGCCAGTAGGTCGAGTGGGGGAAATTGTCTATGAGCTGTCGTGGGTGGCAGTTAAAACTCAGAGCTCGAGCGTGCCGGATGTGCGCACTGGTTCTATTTACCTCGTGCTACATAGCGAATACAAGTAAGTTTGAATTTAAATCCCCCCAAAAATCTCCTACTTGTTTAACAAAATACCTGTAATTTTAATATATTTTTTTAACCATCCAAACCGAATAAAAATTGAGATAAAAATCTTAGGATATACTCGTACCTAGCAAATATTATAATTATCTTAGCAACAAGACAATTTTTAGTTTTGAATTTCCATTTTGCATCTTCTTTGTTAGTTTTAATTCTTTGTCGTGGGACTGTTAACATTTTCACGTGGCTTTGGAACGCAAAGCGCAACCGAAGGGGAGGTATGGGGTAGGTTTCTAGTCAAAAAGAGTCCCTTTCGCTCAAACCAGCGCGGCAGAACTTATACAAAAACATAATTTGAATAACCCGAAAAAAAGAAGTTTAGACAATTATTATTATATGTAATTTTTTTTTTTTATATTTAAATGGACACAATTTTTATTTTATTCCCACCTTGAGACAAGCGGATTTTTTTTAGGCTGTTGCAGTAATTTCCTTTGTCGCACGGATGGTAACACCTCTATAGTCTGTGGTTCAAGCCACGGCGCCATTTTTTGCGGAAGCGTCGTCTAGCGCGCTAGTATTCAAACATAAAATAACCGATAAAATATTAAATAGCTATTAACTGATTTAATTTACGATTAGCAAAAACTATATCAGTGTTAAATTAATGAAATATTTGAACTATCCGTTGTTTTATTTTTAATTAAAGTTTAGAGTCGGTGTTAACAGTGGTTTCTAGTGAGCGGTTCCTTCGATGCCAAGTAAGTACCTACCTACTAAAATAATTAAAATTCTTCTTCAAGTAGTGAACCCTGAAAAACTTAAACTTACGAAAACTAAAACTAATTACGTAGAGAATTCTAAGCAAGGGGTTATGCACAATTAATTTTTAATTCTAGACAGATCGGGGTAGATTGATGTGCTCCTCGTGGCGTTCAAATGTTGTAAAGTTGCATGTGGCTGAATCGAACATCTAATAAAATTGTGCATCTACCCTACTATGTGCAAAAACCTCAAATTTTATGTCATAGAACTACTTAGTACTGCGTGTTCTAGACGCGTGTGATGCAGCGTCCCATCTAAGGTGAACTTAAGCTTCAATGCCATCTATTTTGACAGCTGCAGATGTACTTTTTTTTTGCGTGTTATAATCACCAAATGAGTCCTCCCACCCAGGGCAGGGAAGGAGGGACTGTCAGACTTGTACTGATTAAAATCTACTGAGTGCTTCAATAGCCCTTTCGTGGTCACGGTATTCGTTAGTCCCGCGACCCCGGCAGGCTTTGGCCCTCTGAGGGCTCCGTCATTGGGCTGACACTCTTTGAGGCGCGCGTGGAACACAACGCGCGGACAGATTGAATGGCCGATGCAATTTTATTTAGAACACCTTATTTGGCCCCAACATAACATTAAGCCTGGTATTTTCGAACGGTTAGGCAGTACCTATAACTATATCGTCGGCTAGGTTTGTCGCAATATTAGGGGCAACACAATTTTGTGTCATACCGGTGATCCCGAATTTACTGAGCAGCGGTGCCTTATTCCATATTTCACCAGTTACCTATCTTTCCTTCACTAAGAATTTGTTATCGGTGGCGCGTTTTTAAGCAGTTACACCAGCAAGTAGGTACTTGTAGGCCATATACAAACTACCATGACCAAACATTAAAATTTGCTCTGTGCGGGAATCGAACCCGCGAAACGCATCGCAGCAGCCAGTCGCTCAACCATTGCACCAAAAGTGCTGTTAAAAGTAATCGCACATACGAGTACATCTCAACCGTACGCGGCGCATTATATGACGTCATCAGTATTATCTGTTCTTCCTTCAATGTTTGAATGTTGACAGAACTTTACGTTTTCATGTGATTTCATACAACGGTTTCTTAAATGTACAGAGTGCGGCACTCCGTGCTGACAAATGTGCGATCAGCTAAGTCCCACGGTAGGTATGTTGAGACAGCTTATTTCCAGTAACTGAAATTCCAAATACTGCTTAACCTGAGATTTAAACCGGGTTCTCGTAATCAGCAGTCGTGCTTGCGGTGGCTAAAATGACGTGTTTTTAATTAGGATCAGCAGGTATGTACTAACAGTCGACAAATCTTGAATTGAATCATGACCCATTTTGACAAAAAATCGTTTGAATCCGTCAAATTGGTAAAGATCAAAGTCGTTAGTCGTTACCATGGATATGTATGTTTATGCAAATGTGGACCTAATGGGGATGGCAGCTGGGGAACTAATGGCGCTAGTATAGCGTGATCCAAGCATCGTCATTGGTTCAAATCAGTTCAAATCTTAAAGGTACTTCAAAATAATACTACGTCATTGGTCGGATTAGGACTAAGCTATGGTGGCGCCATCTACAATTAGCTTTGACCTGCCTTCCCTATTGTATTTGAATCTCTGTTAAAAATAAGCTTGGTCATGATTCAACTTTGGCGATTGTACATTATTGTCGGTCGATAATATGGATGCGCTTTTCCAATATCTGTTTTTAGTACTATTTTAATGAGGACGGTTGTGAAGTTACACACTGCTGCGGTAAAAACGACGCATAGATTAAGTAGGCGCATCTAACGCAATAACGTATCCAATATTAACGACCGATAATAACGCGCCTGTTGGCCTTCATGTGAATCATCATCATTATCTTCCTTCCCATATCCCATTTTAGTTGGGGTCGTCGCAACACGTTTTTCTTTCCATTCTCCCCTATCAGACGTCACAGCATCATTTTAACTACTTTTTTTCCTCTTTTTCTAGAATATGAAAAGAAAAAAATAACCTCTTTGGTCTTCACTTTTTTATTTACAAATGAGACAATTTACTATTTAGTGACTTGACTAAATACATTTAATTATAAACTAGTACTTCCCTGCAATATCACAAATGTATAGCATTTATACTAATAAATAGATCATTTTACTTAATACTAGATCTAGAAATTTGGATAATTATAAAGCTTTACATAATAAGTGTCGTAATTCATATAAGTACTGATTTTGCAAAAATATACCTATGTATATAAGTATCTAGCTGTTTATTTGTGAACCTTTTGAGTCCTTTATATAACAGTAATATATAATTTAAGCGTCGCGTCGGTATGTGCATATTGCATAATTATATTTAATTAATATTGCGAATAATTATTTCATCCATATTTTCTTGTCTCGTCATTCTATTCCATTTCATTGTCCAATGTAATAATACTAATCTATTCGAATTTGATTTGTCCATAAACTCATACAATCTTGTAGTCAAAGAGTTATAATTTATTTTCGAAATCAAAACATAATCTTTATAAAAATAACTAAAAATATTAACTTTAAAATAAATAAGACAACAGCTTTAAACCAGCACTGATGATCTTGATACACACTTCACGATTTCATGATAATGATACAGTGCGCAAAGGGGTTTGCAACTTTTACAATAAATACCACTAAAATTCTCAATCTGCAATCTCAATTACGTCCACGTCTGCGACTGAGATGCCTGATTATGTAGCTCAGTCACAATCTTGGCCTGTCCAATCAATAACTGAATTTGCCAATTCGAGTCTTTAAAGACTAATAACGAGCAGCCGTCAATAAATACGGAGTAAGATGCAATATTAAATTAAGGCATTATAAGTCATTCCATTGAAGCAACTGAACAAATGCTGCAAATGCTATTGAATTCATCACAAAAAAAAAACTTAAAACAAAAAGCTAACTAAAAACTAAATAAGTACTGCCTAAAACTCAAACTCGTCCTCATATCAGTCAGTCCCAAAGTATTTCTGCCCGAAATGGTTGGGGGCCACAGGGTGTAGTTCTGAAGTCAGCATCTTCATCTTTGGTACGTAGTCGACCACTGCCTGGGCCGCTGCAGGTGTGCAAAATAGGTTTGATAGGATGATCCGGTCTTCTTTTACGCCGTGTTGGGTTAGGACGTTTACAGCCTGAAAATTTTTTGTCATCATCACTACTTCTCTTTATGATCTATTGTTGGGCCAACCAGTTGAACAGAGTTTTATATGAAAAACTAGCTGTAAGTACCTTTTTCTATCGAATTATAGTATATTGTATCTCTTTACTGTATTATCCTTGTTACATAAAACCATCCTCTTGAATCACTCTATCTATTTAAAAAAACGGTATCAAAATCAGTTGTTTAAGTATGGAGTTTCTTGCCCATTCTTTTCCGTACAACCTACCTTAGCGAATGGGTGTAGAATCAATCCCATCCCTTCCTATTCCCTTTATATTTAAAAATCGACGTTCAAAAGTGCCTCAGATGGCCTAATTGGAATAAATGATTTGACTTTGAGTTGCGTAGTTTTAAAGATCTAAGCATACATAGGGACAGAAAGCGGAAAGCGACTTTGTCTTATACCATGTAGTGATTTATCTATATTTGTGAAAAAATAGTACAGCAAGCAATAACCATAACTGAATAACTATTACTTCTATCATTTTCTAGGAGATTAGTCACAAAAGGGCCTATTTTACAATCCAACATGTTCCTTTACAATTTTAACCCCCCCCCCATCGTCCATCTAAGCTGTTTCTATCTCAAAAATAATCGAAATCGGTTTACCCATTTTGAAAACGAAAAAGTCTGATAAATATTATCCAAGGAGTAGGATTTAAAGAACATTAAAATACAAAAATAAATGTTTCAATTTTTTACCTGTTTTACTGTGTTGCCAGTAGACATGATAGGATACATGAGCAACACCTGTCTCCTTGCAATGTCCTCGGGGAACTTAGCGTACACCACGTGTGCCTCATGCGTGTCTGTGTCACTTTCCACAAGGATCTTGCCAATACGGATGGAGCGGCAGCAGTCTCGTAGACCCTGGAAAATGTTATTGTTTGAAAGAAATAAGTTTAAAATCTAAGAAAAGTTAGCTGATTATTATCTTAGAAATCTAATATTGATTTGAAGAAAAAATGTCAAGTATGGTTGATCACTTCGTAATAAATATTGTTCCTCCAAAAACTATTCACTGTTTTGACTTACTATTATGACAACACTTTGATTTTAGATCAGTGGTCGGCATCGCGCGGCCGTATTGTTATTTAAATTGAAGATTTTCATTTTGAAATAAGTAGATAAACTATTAACTATTTTATAAAATCTGTTTTAAATAATATAAAAATTGTGGCCTGCCATTACCAAAAGGTTGTAGCTGCTTTAGAAATGCAGAGTCTCAAAGATAAATTCTTCTACTCCACCCACAGCAGAACTTCTTTGGATTATTATCTATTAGATATCAGAAGCTACAAGTAATAAATAATAGCCATACCTGTTCCATAGCCTCCCCAGATCTGACAATGGACACTCCACAATTCCCAGCCCCATACTTGAGACCCTTGTACAAAGCCCCTGTAGGTGTCACCACCTCACAGTCGGTGAACGGTAGCTTGTTCAGACTCTCCTCAATGACTAGTCGGATGAGGCGGTCAGCGTAGAACTTGAAGTCACTGCGAGATGTGTTTCTGAAATTGGATGATGTATGTGTTTATCAGAAGTACTCTCGCTATTGATAATCTGCTACCTTTTCTGTTGATATAACATACTCAATCAACACACATCAGGAGCTGCTGGACATAAGTACCTCACTACCTGTGTTGCATAACCTAGGCCTTGTCTATGTCACATACTCATGTGTTTTATTTCATGTATTTTTCATTGACAATATATACAAATTCAAAATAAACTTTAAAAATCTCAACATTAGCCTATGAACACCTTATTGTAACTCTAAATTTTAAAACATTATGTACCTTAATAAATGTGAAATTTGCATGCCCTAAACAGGCAAAATATGGTTTGTGCCTAAACCACCATTATAACAACTGGTAGTACCTGTATTTTATGCAAATAAATGATTCTTATTCTAAAAATCCTTCAAATTATTTTAGCATTCTTCACAGTGGCTGTTTGTTAATTCTATTAAAATTATAAACAGCTTAAAAAAATCTAAAATACTGCAGTCAAACAAATTACCTATTCTAAATATGAAATTCAAAACATTATTTTATAATTGGGTGAAATTATGGGCAGGACAAATGCATCTCATAATAATATGAAACTAATCATTTTCCCTAAGAATTAATCGGCCACTCTGAATGAGCACTGATAGCAATGATGGTAAATAAATAGCATTGTTATTGTTGACCAAGTTATAGGTTAGGATTATAATTTTCTTGAAAAGATACAGCTAAGGACATATCATACACATTATTATTCTCATTTATAATATATTTAAAATTATTCTGTTTATTTCCATGCCAATTTCAGTGTCAGCCATTAAGATTTAAGTTACTAAAAATAGCACAAAACACTCACAAAGAGACACTCAGAAATAGATAGTCAGAAGGCAGGATTGAATGGATGGACAGGTCAATAGACCCAATATAATTCGAAATTCAAAGCATTGAGGAGTCTTACAATCCATGCAAAGGTAGCAAGTCACAAGGCCTGGTAACAAGTAACCTCACTCACTTGTCCCGTAGTATGGTCTGAAGCTCTTTTATATTGTCGTTGAGAGGCAACAGCGTCAGGTTATCCCCAAACTGCTCCTTCACATCAGCGGCGTCCCACTGCCTGATCTCGTTGTCAATTAAATCCATGCTGAATTGATTTTATAAACAAAGTGGGAAAATATTGACGTGAAGAGAATGGTTCACTTTGCAAAGTTTGACAGTTATGAAATGTCATCATGGCACTTGTCATTGTCAATGAAGCCAGCTGGCCTGCTAGGTCGTTCAGAAACTGTTAATTCTCAATATTTTCTCAATAGTTCAAATTCTAATTTTCAGGCCTTTGAGGTAGAATACAAGATTGCAAAGAGCTGGTTTATCAAAACACCATAAGTATGACCCTACAAGCATTTTCGTACAGAACCCAGCACAATAACATACCATAATGTCTTTCTCTACTAGATTATATACACAATAATTTTTAATACTCACCACTTTGATCTCTTGACTTATCGCATTACCGACACCCTGGAAGGTAAAGGGCTATTGAAGGACACTGTGGACTTTAGTCAATACGAGTCTGACAGTCCATCCCGCCCTGCCCTGGGTGGAAGGACTCATTTGATGATTTTACCATATAAAAAAAATGAATAGGTACCACATTTTTGAAGCAACCTCTCTTCTGTTTATCACCATCGGTCCATCGTAATGTACAGACGGCAGTAGGTCAATCTACCCAAATCTGACAAATTTTACCAAAATGAAACATTAACCTTCCCCTATTGTGATAAGGTTGAAAATCTATTGAAGTAAGTTGATGTGCTGGCGTCTGTACCATGAGTCTTTCAAATCCAAACAGCTACGTCCTAATAGCCAAGAAATAATAAATTTTTATTTCACTGAATACTGCTTTGTGACTACAAAGCCACTAGGTTTTAAAGGGAACAGGTTGCCCACAGCCGAGTTTGAAAGCATACATTCGATCTCTAGATCAGGCGTTATTGGGTTTTTCATAATAATTTATGTGATTTCTCGGTGGCATAGCCAAGGGTCACACGGGGATCCAAATGTTAACTCCGGATGGCACTCGTGTGTTCAATGACGTAATGGCTGCACAGTTTGATTGAAAGATAAAATAAAAAACAAACATAATGATTACGCATAACTCTTTATTTGCCCAGAAAATACAAATTAATGATTGCAAGAATATTTCCACTTTAGGTTGTAGATTACAATGTTCTGTCGCTATATTATAATCTTTAGTTCTGTACGTTGTAACCACAAAACTTCCTTCACAAAAATATATTTATTAAAATATTTTAATATGGAACTGTAACCGCTAATTAGTTCTACTGAGAACATTTACAATAACAGTTTTCTTTGTAAATGCGAAAATATATTACATATTAAATAATAAATGCGTAAGTGATTACATTTTTTTAATAACTATTATGACCCTGAATCATTTCTCAGAAATGAAAGTCAGGGGGTTGGACAGGGTTACATCATAATCATTTTTGTAGTGTACACGACGAAACAAGAGTTTTTTACGAAATACAATGATAATTTCTGAACCAATTCAGAATAGAAAGTGCATCAAAGACAAATAAAAGTAAAAAATAATGCATTTATTGCAATTTTAACCCCTTGACTACGTTTGGTGTTTTAAATTCGTTGACGTTGTTAAAATTGAAGCATGGTGTTGAATTAATTGTAATAAAACTTTGTGATGATAATTTGAAATCATTGACGTCAATATAAAGTCGTCTCACACAAAGCGTTGGTCAAAGGATTACATCAAGCGAAGTAGCTTTTCGTTCACAAGATTAGAAAACACCATTTTAAACAGGGTTGAAAGTCCACAATACATAATTATTAATCTCTTTCATAGAATTTGTAGACGATGACGATCTCGCAAACAAAATAAATAAAAATTGTGGTAAAAAAATATTACAAATTAAAAACTCTTCGCAGGTATGTACTGTTCCCCGAAGAGTGCTTCGAGGTGGCGAAATTAAAGGCTACATAGCTCAACTGCATTGTTTAGTTCGGACTAAGTACCTAATTCCCGATCCCTATATACCTAAACTCACTCCCCACCTTATGAGTCTATTGTTAATACTACAAGTATTCCTATAGCTCTCCATCGTTAATGACAAAGCAATGAACTGGACAAAAATAACAGCCTATTTGTATAGCCTAGGTATATTATTAAAATTGTGACTTCTATAAACGGTACTAGACGAAATTGACCTTCGCTAAAACCTATGCTAATTTGCACACTGACTCTTGTAAGATCTAGCTGTAGGAGGTACCGCGACTGACCATACTTGATACTTTAAATACGATTTTTTATTTTAATCTCTTCTGAAGCCTTGATAATGGACAATTTAACATTGTTAACATGTTTGCTGTGTTTATAATTTTTGTATAAGTGATATTTCGGCACTGTTGCATTGTAATGTGAGTACTCAAAACTAACAAAAATAAAAAGTGGTGATTTCATGTCAGTTGAAAGCCTTTTTTTGTTTTGACTATTGTCTAAAATAAAGCTCCTATGTAAAGTATCAAATAAGGCCCATACGATAAACTAACGTGAGCCTTTGTTACCATAAAAAGGTCAATTAGCGGACAGTTACAGGGCATTTATCTATACTAATTTAGTTTAGAGTGAAGTTAGAATATCGCTATTTAGCGTTCCATCATTTATCCAAAGCTTTCGTGTATTCATTTTAACGGATAAATCGAATTCATCACAACGTTGTGATCGCCGACTGTGGTCGACATTAGATAATCGTGAACGCGATTGGACATTGAATAGACGCCTTATATAATAATTTGTATGAGTCCAATAACAGCGCCGCGGACTAAAACTAATTAAGTCTATGTATATTCACAACGACCGCGTTTACGTTATATAAATGCCGTCGGTTGTTAATGCTTTCACGAGATAACGATAACGCACACGTTAACGTAAGTGCGTGGAAGTGTTGATTTGAACTTTCATCCGCCCGTATGTCCGAGGCGCGCTACGTTACAAGCACACCTTCTTTCTTCAATCCAAACTACCAGATCTATTAAAGAACGTGTGCCAATATTTATTATCCTCCAAATGAACACTAAACGCGCCCAAACTGTCAATTTAACAGCAACTTTTCGTTTTTATTGCTTATTCCACTATCCGGAATTACATAATTACACTTTGTGCACTTGTTTGACAAGCATATCAAAGTATTACACCTACGCACCGCACTCAACGGTTTACATGAAGCGCAAAACATCGTAACATTTACAAAGTGTATAGGTAAAACTATCCCTTTAAAAATAAATTATTTAAAAAAATCACTAAGTTTTTTTCTTTAAGTAATAAATACGACACAATAACAACAAAGTAGAGCTTTTATACAGGTCTTGATGAAACAATAATTTAGGAAAGTGTACAAAATTCTATTTGATAACAAAACATTTGTACGGATCCCTTAAACAATAATTTCTCACACATTTCTATACTGGGAATGTATCTTCCATAACCATAATATGATTTGAACAATTTAAAAATCTTATTAATTATTTAGGGTCCCTGAGAAGCAATCATCCAACTAAACATTTATTCAAACTTATTTGAACTTAATCGGAGACCCTGCCGTAAAGTAATTTGTCAAACATTATGTACTACTATTTGTAACAATTTATATTTACGTAATGGCTCATTTCCTTTTCATCATTACTAACTATTATTTACTAAAAATATATTTTGCAAACTGCATTAAACATAGTCACGACCTAACTGCATCGAAATTGTTTCATGTTTATTGTAACGAAAAGTAAATAACATGGAGTACTCAAAACATAGTAAATCAAAATTACAATAAACGACCGATTTAAAAAATTTACCGAAAAATACAAAATAAATTGGCAAGATGTCTGTCATTATAACATTAGACAATACATTTTATTTACAACATTGAAACATCAATTGTCTTGTAAAACGACTGTACATGACTCTAAAATGGAGTCTTACTGTATAAATATGGACATTCTATCAATTCGATGCAGCCTTTATCCTCAATAGCACGTATCCTAAATCATCGGTACACAGATCCTATATAAAAGCGAGTGTTTGACACCATGAGAGCGCCGCCATTATCAATGAACCACTGACGAAAGTAAAACCACTGTCGGAATTATAACAAACAAATGTACTGTTGCTTTTGTACTAATACTAAGGTCGACCTATCAGCAACCTTATTAGAACGACGATAAAGATCACTATTATTTTGTTTTGTGATGCTAAGTCATGAGGTTACAAAATTATGTAACTTGAAAAGCCTTCATTTTCCGATTGGGTTACATTAGATTGAGTAGAAAAGAGTATTTTATTGTTTACATCTATTTTGTACATAGCCAGTCCATGGCAAATTGATTAACTATATTGGTTTTAAAGAGGACCTTAAGTTTGTAAGTTTGAAATTTAGATGCTAAATCTACTGTTTTATTTGAACAACAGCTATTCGAATATAACTCCTTATTTAAAACTACGTGTACTAAGTTTGGTACAATCCTGACAGTTGTCAGTTTCCGTCAGTGTTAACAAGAGCCATGCACGGCCGCATGCCGCAAGCAAACAGTCGATCTAGCGTGGAATGTAACGCGAGGCGACGTCCCAGCGTCCACTGACCACGATTGGGCACCACCACAAACAAACAACAAACATCATAATATTATGCAAATTCTCATAAATTCGTAGGACATTCAAAAATTGAGTGAAGGTAAAAGTTATTGTAACGTCATTCAGTAAAACACTGGTTGATATTGGCAACGGTCTCGTCCTGAGGACTACTAGCAGCAATCGAGCCCAATCGTGACCAAATAAATAACAGCCATAACCTGTACAATATAACTAGCACATATCACATTGTGACGTCGACTAGTGCGCGAGCACGCCGTTCCTTTGCCGCGGGTAACCATTGTAGTTCACTTTCTTGCTGGGAACATCTGGGATGGGTTCTGGTTCGGTCTTGACCTTCTTGCCAGTTTTGGGTGAGAGGTAGGCTTTGTAGAAGAACTGTGCAAAGAGGACGAAGTACGAGAAGTACATGGCCATGGAGAGCTTGATGTTAATTTGACTGATGTGACAGCTGGTGGGGGTGGGGGAGGACATGTAGTTGTGTGCCCAGATGTTGATGAAGCAGCCGACGATCATCTGCGACAGCTGCAGCACTGTGATGGTCATCGCCAGCATCTTGGGCGGGTACTTGCCCATGCTTACTAACGCGTAGTAGGAGTACATTACACTGGAAAAAGGAAAAAAACATTCGTTAGTGTGTTGTATTGGATAAATATGTTTATTTTAGATAGTTAAAACATTTGAATAAAGAAGAGGTTTTTAGTTTTTTAAACATTCATCCTTTTTTACATTTGTTTCAAAAACTAAATTTTTCTAATGTAATCAAATTCGTTCAGACCCAGTAAAAAATCGAGACAACATTTTATCAAGTAAAAACATGTAAATGATACCACACGACACGTAAATACTTAGGAAGTGGACACAATTGCAGGCCGTGCTATGAATAGAGCAATTTGCCGGGATCAAATACCACGCCTTCTGCGAAACGCGGCTCAAAGGAAATATTCACTTGGGAACTGAGAAATGAAACGTGGTATTTTATACCTGACTTGAAGCAGTTACGGAAAATATTAAAATAAAAAGCGGTGTGGAGCTTCCATCAACGACTTAAAGATCAATTTTCAAAGAAGCTTTTGTTCCCTAATTATTGTTTTGAGTTGTTTTGAGGATGAATTTTAGATGTCATGGTTATTGACTCTTCACGGGCCTTTTTATAAGAATATCGTGGTCCTGAAACGTAACGAGCAACCGAAGGAACAGAGTAAACTTTCAGTCAGTTCGCTTCACCCAGTGAGGGAGGACTAGTTTCATAATTATACCACCCAAAAAAAAATTGTAGACTCGGCAGCTGCCTGACCATTTGTCTGTAAGATTCTTTTTTTATTTGAAATGAATCACTCTTTTTTTCAACTATATCTTTTACATGTAATCGGTCTCGTGATTATGCTTATTATTTAGGTATCACAATAAATACTTTCACGCATGACTTACTTACGGTATTAGATAACATAACATAATTCTTGATCCCTGCCACACCTGCCTTACATTTTCTTATCATTATCACCTAATGACTGATTTATTGCAAACATTTCATTTTAATTCAGGTGCTGTTCTAACCGAAGCCATTCATCAATCATTCACAATTCATTAAACCTGCGAAAGTAATACTTTTGTGTAACGTCTCGGGGGAGAAATGAATGGAGCTCCTAAAAAGGCCTAGTCATTCGGTTTTATTATTATTATTTTACATTGAAATTACTACATTATTTTTGCTTAAATTTATTATTTATTTACTAGCAACCACGCCAATATTTAATAGAATGTATTTTTTTATTCATTAGAACAGCTGGGAGGTTCTTGATGCAACGTTTGGCTCGAGATATAATTACTTGTTGATAATGCTTTCCATATTATAGATGAGAAGAAAATTTGCAAATCGGTCCGATAGTTTTTAATGGATTCTTTACAAACTAAACTACAAATCTTTTCTCATTAGAATATTATTTTTAAATACAAATTCATCACTGTCTAATAAATCCAATTCTAGTCTAAACGAAAATATCAAACTTCATGGGGTCCTACCATCATTACATTAGCCATCCCTCCGCTGTCGAAACACATAATGTGTCATGTCAAGTCCCTATTAATTACAAGTACATAGCCCACCCCTCTGTGATCAACCTATATCCCCAAGTGCAGTGATGTCATTGCAAGTAATATTTATGTTTCCACCATTTGCATCTATTTTTAACGTTCGACAGGCAATACACCTATTCTTTATTACCCGACTGCGCCAGGAGGGTTATGTTTTTCGAGTGTATGTATGTATGTTTCGTTGTGTTGCTCTGCAGCCTAAACGGCTTTATGGATTTTAACTTGAGAGGTGTCGTTAGATTCGTCTTAAACGTCACACACAGTCGGGGCCCCTTGGGAAGATTTGATTGGTATAATTTGAATGGGCCCCGACTGTGAGTGTGAATGAGTGAATTCTAAACTACTGGGCTTGTTTCTTTCTTTTTAGTTTTTTACGCAGTTGGGTTTTTTTGTTTTTTTGAATATTTATTTTATGTGTTTCTTCTAGGTCAGGGGTGTCGGAAACAAAGTCGACAATAGAGCAAGCTTACCCAGAAGAAGCCTGTTCACTGCTTTGAAAAAATTTGGGTATACGTTAAAAAATACAGACGCAGACAGAGAGCTTCGCTGTGCGCATTATAAGACGTTTGGAAACTCTTACTGCGATTTGGTGGTAGAGCAATAAGGTAAGGTCATCATCAATTACTTAATCTTCACAAGGCTTGTTGATCAATGGTGGTATTTTTGGTGTTGTGGTAGAAAGCGCCAGGTTCTTAGTTTTATAGAGGGCTAGAGGTTTAATCACAGAGAGGTGTTAATAACTGGAAAGTGGGTGTTCTATTATGTTCATCTACCCATCAGGGATTTACAGGCTTTGATGTCATGTTATGAACTATATGAATCATATTGTTATTGCAAAAACCGAATGACACAATCGGCAGACCTGCAAATATCTCTCTCAAGGTCCGAGCCTGCCATTAGAGCAATGAATCGACTTCCTCTAATAATAGTTCGTTCAATTTAGATGTTATCGACACTATAGAAACTCAACGGGACATCCATATCTCTTCATTGAATGCTAAGTCGTGGGAGGATCCTAAATTGCAAATGGCGACTGGCAGTGCCTGCCAGCTGTAAGTTTTTTCTGAATCTCAAACTAACATTGTTTCTTTTTAGATTTGCATTTTGATATGAAACTTACAATTGCAAATGGATAGCTTTCATATGGATGCTGGTAGAGATAATGTAAACTCATTTTAATATATCGCGTTTTAAAATATTCTGAGGTCAGCACGCCATACATATGAAATTTATGAATATTCTAACCATGAACTTCATGATACGTTTATACTTCACGGAAACTATAATCAGAAATGGTTTAAAAAGTGCTTCCTTTATGTTTCAATCAAGCATCTAATCAATTTGATGGCTTCCTGACATAATTTGATTGCAAAGCCGTCTATGGCAGTCCCAATATACCAGCGCTTATCCACCGTTGCGGGCATGATGGGGATATCCAATATCACAACCACATCACTTGTTACGTTGCATTTTCATGATTTATTAATTTACTCATCTTTAATTAATAATAGACTGGTTGTCCAATATCTAAAATTTTACCAAGACAGGTCAGCCTTCGCGTATGTTGTTACCACGTCGGAAACAAAAACGCTGTTAAACAACTCGCTGAAACGAACACGTTGGCAGCAATACGTGGGAAAACAAACCGACCGCCCTACGTATTAAAAGTGTAAATCATCTGCATCGTAAGATCATGTATCTTGGTACGTAGGGCGTCGGCTTGGAACAAACGTTGCCTGAAAACGTGGGATACGTAAGCGATGGAAACGTAGCGATGGGAACGCAAGACGTGAGCAACATCGCGGAGTCTAAAGGTTCTCTATGTGCTGTCATTTATTCCAGTCATTAAATGTTGTGTAGGTATGAGCCCGTTAGGTGATATTATGGTAGTATGTTAGGGTCACTTAGGATGGGCACGCTGCGATCGCGGCGGTAAGTTCCCTCTGTGAGCAGTGGCTGGAGAGGCGTCACGGCGTCCGCCACCGGCCACGGGTGTTTCGGGAACCTCCCGAAACACCCGTGGCCGGCGAAGCGTGCGGGGGGGTGCGAGGATCGCCCGGAGGACACGGAGGAGCTTACGGTGCAGGACTGTCCCGCTTGGGCAGAGCACCCTGGGTCCTCACGGAGGCGATAGGCGGCAACCTCTCGCACCCGCGGCACTGGTCGAGGCCATGCTGCGGGGCGACTTGGAATGGGAAGCGGTCGCCTCCTTCTGCGAAGCAGTCATGCTAGTAAAGGAGGAGGCGGGATGCGTGAGGGAGAGGACAGCGTCCACCTCACGACCCAGGCACCGTGGGAGACGCCCACGGCAACAGACGTCGCGAGACGATCGCCGGCCACCGTATGCGCGGGCTTGCGAGCGGCGAGTTATCGGTGACTCGTCGTCCGATCATGGACCATCATGCCCGGGTCGACGGCGCGTTGAGTTCCACGCTCGCCTTAAAGAGCTGTCAGCAACCTGACGGGGCCCCCTAAGAGGGCCCTGTTCCGGGGTCACGGTAAGGAAATAATCCCGCGACCCCGGCAGGCTTTGGCCCTCTGAGAGGGGGCCCCGTCAGTATGCTGACGCTCTTTGAGGCGCACGTGGGCCACAACGCACAGTCGACCCAGGCATGGTCCATGGTCGGGCAGCGAGTTGCCCTTTATTCGCGACCCGCATGCCCGCGGCGCCTACGGTGGCCGGAGATCGTCTGCTGACGTCCGACGCCGCGGGCGCCTACCACTGCGGTTGGGGTGGAGGGAAGACGCTGTCCTCTCTCTCAAGCGGCCCGCCTCCTCATTCACGAGCATTACTGCTTCGCAGAAGTAGGCGACGCTTCCCACTCCATCTCGCCCCGCAGCATGGCCGTAACCATTGCCGGGCGCGAGAGGTCTCCGCCTATCGCCACCGTGAGGACACGTCGGTGCGCTGCCCAAGCGGGGCAGTCTTGCACCGTATACTCCACCGTATACACACATGCGATCTTCGCAGTGGTGGCACACGGGCGTTTCCTCCTTCCCCATAGGCACAGGAAACTCCCGAAACTTCCGTGTCCGGTGAGGACCTGCGTCATCCGATAGGTCAAGACGCCGTGACGTCTCTCCAGCCACTCCTCAAAGAGGAGTCTTACCGCCGCAATTGCGGCGTGCCCGATACGTTGGAGGTAGGTATGACCCGCATTGGCAGACCACCACCGTGTCCTCATAGACTCGCGCAGGGCATTGGTTAAGGCGGTACTGCAGGGCGAGACGGCATTGGAAGCGTTCGCCTCCTTCTGGGAAGCAGTCATGCTAGCGTACGAGATGGCGCTAGACGACTTGTATAGCTCTGTCTCTTTCCCACAGCCTAACTTCTCACGCTTTAAGACGTCATGATAGGCTACCAGGACAGCGTCCACCTCGCGACCCAGCCGCCCCCTGGGAGCGGTCGCCGTAGGAGTCTCTCCGCCGGCGACCCCTATGGCGAACTGGCGACCGTAGACACGGGCATGCGGGCAGCGAGTAATGGGTGACTCGTTGTGACGAACCATTCCGGGGTCGTGGGACAGTCTAAGCTGCATATCACGGCCCTGGAATACCCGCGGGGGCTGGACGGTGAGGAAGAGGATGCCTATTCCTCACGCGTTCCGCCTCCTCCTTCGCAAGAGGTGACTGCTTCACATTCCCCCTCGTCCCGCAGCATGGCTTCAATCAATGCCGGGCGCGAACAATTGCCGCCGCCCATCACCTTTTCTTTACATAGGGAGAGACAAAAACTTGTGCTGACTAAAATCCACAGTGTTCTTCACGTTCCAAGGCCACCAACCCCAGCAGGCTCTGGTCCTCTAAGGCGGCCCAGTCATTAAAACTCGTGTGCGTGGAACACGACGCGCCGTCGATTCGAGCATAGTCCATGATCGAACGGCGAGTCGCAAATTACTCGCTGTCTGCATTGCCGCGACTAGCAGAAGCAGCCCGCGACGAGGACGCTGTCCTCTCCCACACGCGTCGCGCCTCCTCCTTTAATAGATCAGGCGGGGCAGATCTCCACCGTGTCATACAGGCTATCCGTGTAGTGGTGATCCAACTCGAACATGGCCAATTTTCGTTTGGCTGTGTCCACCATTTTTTTTTAAGAGCTGTATGAGCGCTTGTCAATACTGTCATATCATACTACTCTGTTCAATGAGCTTCGAGGTTAGGACACGCCCTCACGTTCATTACTTAACTGAGTAAACAACAGATCCATCAAAGTTGTTAATCTTCAACTAGTATAGATTGACTGTATGTCGGACACATTTCATTGATTGCTTAGTAACACGAGGCTTCTACTTTACACAATTATTGTTAATTGAAATCGCGTTCATCTAGACTACGTCTACGAGTACCTCTGTGCCGAATTTCATTAAGTTCTGTTCAGCTGTTCTGGTGACGGAGTAACGAACATCTATCCATCCAACTTTCGCATTTAGGGAGAAGGATTTCTTTCTCAAGATACAAATATGTTTGCAGTATTAATTATTACTTTCCTGGCTTAGCCTAATTGGTTTGAGATCGATGCTAATATCGTTTTCATCTGTACTTCGTTATAAATAGTCAACCGAGTAGTATAGAGTCATCACATCTTTCACACCATCCATCCACAGCTTCTTTGATCTTCTTTGACTAACATAATTTCAAAAATTAAAAAAAAAAGCTAAAGATTCTTACCTATGGACACAATAGTTCATGACGACGAACCAGCGCGCCGAGGACGTGTACTCCGTGAAGGAATACCAGGTGTATAGCAGGACCGTGATGTGATGGTACCAGTGCAGGAAGATCAGGGGCTTCTTACGTAGGACTATGAACACGGTGTCTCCTAACTCGGGCAGCTTCGATAACACGAACATCCATGTCCAGAAGCCTGACACTTTGTCTTGTTCGATGAAACTGGAAATAAGAGAAAAATATTTATAAGTATTTTATTTATAGTTGCAAAGTTCCACTGTAAACTTTCATTGAAGCAATGGCGAGAGAACAATGCTGAACAGTTTGGAATAACAAAAGCGTCTATCTTAGAATCTGGCCTTTAAACTATTCAAGATAGACAAAGAATTTGAGCTGTGGGAGGTCTAGTCTGAAGTACGGATAGATTCATAAAAAAAAAGGATCAACGGCCCAGACGAACTAAAACTTGCTAGCTCATTTGTAACGCCCACCAGACGAAAGAAAAATAAAAGTTCCGAGTTTTCAGAAAACTGACAAATTGTTGTCCAAGAAGTAGAACACTGAACTGTGACTAATTCAAACATGTCAGTTTCGATAACTGGCTTACAACTAAATGATCGATGTGCACAAGGCATTAGTTAGTGTAATGTGGCGTATAAATGGCGAATGTTTTTACATGGCTGATAACAAAACATCGCGTGCGCATAGAATAGTATTTGACACGCGAGCAATGGGAATGGAGCCGTCTTGTCTATTAGGTACGACGCTAATTTGTGTCGGTTGTGTATGTGCTGAAATTAGCAATGATCATTTCAGTTATCTGGTTAATGTAGAGGCATGGCCGCCTCTCAAATTAAGGTCTAGTTCAATATTATGGATATTTTCGCGGATACATACAAAATAAGAACAATATCATCATCATCAAAAGCCTATAATGTTCCCACTGCTGGGTCCCAGGCCTCCTTTCTGTGAGAGGGAGGGGGCCATAATCATCCATGCGGGCCCAGTGCGGGTTGGTAGATGTCACAAACGGTTCGAATTTTTGGTTCTAGGACATGCCGGTTTTCTCACGATGTTTTCCTTCACCGTTTTGAGAGCAGTGGTGATGAAATAAATTACACAAAGTAATGCGTCTGGCGGGGTTCGAACCCACGACCTACAATTCGTAAGTCGGGACAGATACCAGTGGGCCAACACTGCTCGTCACCACTTCACGTGCTTATATCAATAATTCTTAAGCGCAGACATAACGACGCTTTCTTGGCGACAAAAATATAGGACATGATAGCAATTTTAGATGAAGAAGAAGCTCCCAATGAAATGTTCACACAAACAATTCAACAACTGAAATCAATATCGACGTTCCGTTATTAATTGAGGCAATAGATACTGTTTACATAATGAAAATGACGTCATGTTAGGAAGGGGTTCGACTGTCATATGATACTAATAACAGACAGGTGGCAATATGACTCGGTTGATCAATTATTATTATTGTATTTAAACACATGTTCTAAGGTCAGAAGAGGCTAATAACCGCAAAGGCTGAATATTTTTTGCGGTCTTGGCTTAAATAGAAAAAGCACAACTCGACACAACTTATAGGTACACAAAATACTTTAAGCTGTATTAAATATCTTGAATATAATTAATAGGTACTATTTTTTTCCACAAAGGAAAATAATGTGTGGACAAATATTTTTTCCTGTGTTTGATTTAGAATATTTTGTCTTCATTCTGTTTAATAATTTTTCTTTATACCTTGGCGTAGTGAAACATGTTTGTGAATCAGTTTTAATTATATGACACAACAGGATATGCTTTCACGATTACCAAGAAAAAGATAAAATTGAGATCACCGCAGATTTCCTTCACAGTTTAATCTACAGTATACTAATTTTATAAAGAAGACGTAAGTTTATTTGTAGAAAGTGATCTCTGGAACTACTGAACCGATTTTCAAAAATTCTTTCACTGGTTGAAAGTTACTGTTGCATTTAAAGATAAAAAAAAAATGTTTTAATTTTCTAAATTCTAAAAGAATTATTTCTCTACTCAAGATATTTGATAAACTAATTTCTGTTAGTTAATAACAAGCAAATTATAACAACAACAACAATTCCTTCAATGAAAAGAATAAATTTGAACAAGTCTATTGTGGTCCTCCCATTGTAAAGCAATAGCTTTCAAATTGAATTCTGTTTAAATTGTTACATAAGTGGGTACATAATAAACAGTCTCATTATACAAAGTTTGTTAATTAGTAAGTACACTGTGTTACACAAGTACAAATAAGTTGAGCGTTACATAATGCGGGTAGGAACTGCGTATGGCGTGTTATATGCTGCGAAGGTTCCGAGCAATATTTATGAATCTTACACTCTTTTTTTTGGGGTGGTAGAGATCAAATGAATCCTCCCCGCCCTGAGTGCAGCGAGACTCTTAAACTCTGCTGACTAAACACCAGCCTGTTACTGACTAAAGAACTACCCCTCTGCACGCGTAGCATGGCGATTCTATCTCTATTGTACCAAGACAAAATTATATAATCGTTATTTCTACATAAATCGACTGTTTTTTTTTGCACAAATATGACACCATTCGTACACTATTGAAGAAAACAACGTTTATTTTCCATATTTTTTACGTTACCATGCTTAAAACGCTAAAAATATTTCTACGTTCTGTCATTTTGTCTATTCTTGCGTCGACAAAACCCCTTTCTACGGCGCCATGCTACGCCTGCTGGACCCAGCAAAGAAGTGGAACTCTCTGGCTGTGGTTTTTTTTTCTGAACGCATTCAACCCTAATTTCTCCAAAGTTAGAGTGAACACGCGTCTTCTGGACTTTGTCACTGTCATCTCTGACCTATGTACATAAGAATCGAGAGCACACCCATTCCAAATAAATAAAAAATATCTAGTTCTAGTCTAGGTGGCTAGGTCATTTAAAGCTATCCAGTTAGACATTTCCGATCAATCTCGCCATAATACCAGATCAAATTGACGCCAAATTGATGCTGTAACCTCGGACTAAGAATCTTATTCGACAATTTTATTTACAAGACTAATCTCTCCTTTTGTCGGGCGACGTTGTACAACCAAATTCAAGGCATCGAAATATCATTAGAGCACCCAATTTATTTTTTTGTGAAGTCCAGTCGACTGGACAGTCGGCTTTTTGGCAACACTAATTGCCACTTTCTCTGGTTAAGGGGATAGGTCAGTAAAAATACGGTTTTTATTTTTTACTTTTCTTCGTACATATCTGGACTACAGATCTTACAACTTGGAATATAGTTATTGACTATATGATCTAAATTCTCACAAAGTTGAAAACACGATTCAATTAAATTTTCTCGATACAAAAAAAATGCAAAGTTCGGTCTATCTAATTTATTTTTTGGACTTTATGGAATAACTAATATGAGTTATTGAAAGGATGTTGTTTTAAATTGTATAAAATACTAGTGTCTAAATTCTGTAAAGACATTTTTTCAATTAATAACAATTTTAATTCATAAAAAGACGCCGATATGTTTGGGCACATACGCCGTTTTATTCTGAGCACACATCCACTATCGTCCTCTCATCTTTTGCCTTTTAAAAGTAGTGTCATCACTTTCGTTCCTTGACGAATCAGTCAGCCAGCGTGGCTCTTACAGGCTAGACCTGCGACACTTTTTTTCAGATCGCGGCTGTCAGATTTTCGTAATAATAAAATTGGAACGGATAAAAAGATCGAGAAAATAAAGACGAATGATACGTAGGCTTATAGATTATTCAAAACTATGTTCCGCTGTGTTCAATGGGACGTGATTAAACGGACATGACTGTAAATAAGTCACGTAAACTTTCTATTTTAAATAACACATTATTTTGATGAATAAATAAAGAATAAAATAAACCAAACTTACTGAAAATCAACGCAGGAAATTCCTGACGACCCCTACTGAGCAAACAAGGGAAATGTTAGAATACGTATGATTCTATAAATTACAAATTGTTCCTATCAATATAATAAATTACTCACAGTGATATTATATCAATGCTATCGTGATATCGTACTATTGTTGTCGGATGGTTCCTCTGTGTCCATCCTCCTCCCATCTAATATTTATGCATCTAAATACCATTTCACATGAACTAATGATAAATACACTGATTTACAATCAACATTTTGAGATAATATTATATAACTGAAAACAACTTCTATTCGTATCAAATTGCGATATAGGATAAGAAGCACTTCACTTTTATTATTATTTATTTAGTTTCGTCACAGATTTATAACAATTTCTAAGAAACAGGATTAAAATAAATTAAATGAAAACTGCTGTTGTCATTTTGAATACTTCAAAATTACTTGTCAACTACAAATAAGGCATAGCACCCACCACCCTCGGGCACGCCGCAATTGCGGCGGTAAGACCCCTCTTTGAGGAGTGGCTGGAGAGAAGTCATGGCGTCCTGACCTACCGCTTGACGCAGGTCATCACCGGACACGGAAGTTTCGGGAGGTACCTGTGTCTGATGCGAAAGGAGGAGACGCCTGGGTGTCACCACTGCGAAGATCGCCCGGAGGGCACGGTGGAGCATACGGTGCAAGACTGTCCAGCTTGGGCAGAGCACCGACGTGTCCTCACGGTTGCGATAGGCGGAGACCTCTCGCGCACAGAAGAAGGAAGCAGGCCTCCTTCTGCGAAGCAGTAATGCTCGCGAAGGAGGAGGCGGGCCGCGAGCGAGAGAGGACAGTGTCCTCCCTCCGCCCCACCCGCGGTGGTGAAGCCCACGGCGACAGACGTCGCTAGTACCCGCGCCGCCACCGTAGGCGCGGGTATGCGGGCAGCGAGTAAAGGGCAACTCGCTGCCCGACCATGGACCATGCCCCGGTCGACGGCGCGTTGTGTCCCACGCGCGCCTCAAAGAACGTCAGCATAATGACGGGGCCCCCCTCTCAGAGGGCCAAATCCTGCCGGGGTCGCGGGATTATTTCCTTACCGTGACCCCGGAACAGAAAGGGCTATTGAAGGACAGCGTCGATTTATCAGAAAAGTGATTATTACAACATTGTCCCAAAAAAATACTGTAGATAAGATAGTATAGAATGAAGATTTAATTATAAAGAGGTGACATCAAATTGTTCTAGTGTTTGTCATTACATCAAAATGCATCAAAAATTAGTACCAACACCAGATGATGGAGGACAGGGTGTCAAGCACCCTTAGCTTTCCACTCTAGAACATAATAATAATATAAAGATATCACGCAACCAGCTTTGTGACCGCACGTTAATAAAAGGAGCGTGTGTTTGGGGCTTTTTTTAGAGTGCTAAAATAATCGAATGAGTCCTCCTACCCAGGGCACGGCGGGAGGGACTGTCAGACTCGGAATACTCACTAAAATCTACGATGTCTTTCAATAGCCCTTTACGTTCTGGGGTCATGGTATTCGCTAGCCCGCGACCCAGGTAGGCCCTCTAAAAGAGAGCCCCGTCATTGCCATTGTGCTGACTGACACTCTTTCAGGCGCGTGTGGAACACAAAACACATGCCCTTGCCCGTGCGCGCGTGTGTTTGGGGCTTAACGATAATGGGTATTGTCACTTTCGTAAGGTATGCCAATTATCATTCATTTTCTACCAAAATAGTAGTTTTGTTCGTAATCTCGGGACATCAAAATGTTATAAAATAAATTTAAGGCTGTGAATGATAAAAATATTCACAAAATATTAATCCACATCAATAAAGATTTCTATCATTTTGTTTTAGTAAATGTTTCGATATCCTTATATCAAAATATTTCTTCTAGAGTAATACATGTATTTTGCGTAAGGGGAACACTTTATGAAATGTCGAAGTTGACGAAATGAAATTCATAAAACTTTGGATTGCGTTAATTTTGCGATACTAACGCCTCCTGGTGGCGGCGCGTGGCAACTTTTCCGACTCATCAAACGATGCTTTCGCTTGACCATACGCCGTTAATGTTGGCCAACCGCAAGAAATGCGACTAAAATTCAGTTTAGAAATCAGAATATTTTTTTCATTTTATTTACAATGGGTTTGCTCTTGGGACTCAATCTAAGACAGAAGAAAAGATGAAACCAAACTTGGAGCGAGCTCACCCAGTAGATTTTTTTTTTTACAACTATCACACAACGCCATCTAGTCCCAAGCTAAGCAGAGCTTGTGTTATGGGTACTAGACAACTGATAAACATACTTATATATTTCTAAATACATACATATTATAGATAAATTACACCCAGACACAGAACAAATGATCGTGCTCATCACACAAACATTTGTCCTGGGTGGGAATCGAACCCACGACCTCCGGCATAGCAGTCAGGGTCACTAACCACTAGACCAACAGGCCAGTCTAAATTGGAAGTTTTGTGCACCGACGGAATACTTAAAAGTCGCGAGTCAGTCGACGCTGGTTAGGCCTGCTACCACTACAAACCACTGACTAATTAATCTTGTGATTTTAGGTGGAAAATCATAGGATGACTACGCCGGTCCTGCGTGAAGCGAAAGGCAGCATCACTTTGCCATCATGAAATTTTTTCGGCATTCTACATGTGCCCCATTCAGACCTATGTGAAATTAATATTTCTATTGATTTATTTACTGTATTAACTAAAAACCACCCTGTCTCTTCAATTCCATTTGCGTTCTACGGGACGCTCTAATCTCATAAGACTTTACAAGTCTAACCCTATTTATGAACTACACCCCACCACTATAAAAACATGAAATTCAATTGAAAATTACGTTTCCCATCACGACTATGCCATACATTTGAATAAACACCATCCATAACCGCCATCAATAAAGGAATACCTTCACGAGCCAACGAAAGAAGTCCACTAGGTTAATCAAACTGGTATTCTACGCGGAGTCATGGCATTCGACGCAAGCGCATAATTTTCTACCTGACGTAAGACCGTAACTGACACACCACTTTCTATTTCCATTTGAGCGACGGACGCTGATGTAATTTTTTCCAACAAAATCTTGTTTACACCTTCTGACAACCTGGTTTCAAGAACTAGGTGAGGAAGGTCTGAGAGGTAGCTTGACTTTACGTAATCGAGATAAGATGGTTTCGCGTTTGATTCGATTAAAGTAATCGATTCTTGGGATTCATTTATAGCGAGAGGAAAACAATAGCCTTCTACGAATTTTGCTTTTCAGTGTGGGTTCTGTACTGTTTAGCTAGAACTACGAAAAAACATAGACAATGAGGTCCTTTTTTTGTAAATTGATTGACTAAAAATCACCCTGTTCTTTCAGTGCCTTTTGACAGTCGCAAACTTGACATTTAGACAAGTCTGACAAGTCTTACAGGTAAACCACAGATTTCTAAAAGGTTTTCAAGTAAATGTAGCCAACTGACATCTCAAGCCAATAAGCTTATCCATTCCCGTTCAATTACAGCATCTAACAAGATATTTGACATCAAATTAACTTATTCAAGATTTCAGACAGCGCGTTTTAGTATTCCGTTTTGTCTGCACCTTGGTTTAAGAACCCTGAAAAGGCGCTTAAGACATCCATCCACCGTCTTATAAGATTATAAACACTCTTCAGTGCTCCCCGATTGGATTAGGCACGCCATTCCTTTTGATCCGCTCGTCTTTACATAGCTGTGTAATATTTAGCGCGCCTTCAGAATTTTAAAAGCTTAGAAATATTTGTAGCAAACACTAAAGTTCTGTTATCATTAATGTCAAATTATTGTGAATGATGTTCTACTGAACTATAAAGTAGAACGGTGGGAAGACTTGAGAAAACATTTGGTTAGGTTTCTATTATGATTATTTTTTAACCGACTTCAAAAAAAGGAGGAGGTTCTCAATTCGTCGGAATCTTTTTTTTTTTTTTTTTTTGTATGTTCCCCGATTTCTCGAAGACGCCTGGACCGATTTGGAATTTTTTTCTTTTGTTTGAAAGGGTATACTTTCCAATTGGTCCCATGATCACCAGGTCAGGATCTGATGATGGGATCCTAGGGAAATTGAGGGCAACCTTCAAATTTTATAGGCACATAGTACCATTTTCATATATTTTCTAAAGCTGTTCAAGTATCTGCATCTGATAATCATCATCTCAGGTGGATGACCTGATGATGGAAGGTACAACTCCTTAATAGTAAGGAGTAGGCATAGATTGATTTATATCTCCGGAACTACAAGTCCGATTTAAGTAATTTTATTCTTTTTTTGTTGTACTAGGTATCATTTAACTAAGAGAATACTGCAAGTTTCATCAAAATCGGTTCAGTAATTTTTGAGATATGGAATTTTATTAGCTTAATGTGTACATGAGTGATGTAAGTACTGGTGCGAAGGATTACAAAATTCTAGTGCACATGTAAGAGAATAATGTTCTTAACAAGAATTTGGGTTGAATATTTAAACTAAAAAGAGTAAAATAAAAACTTTTTCAAAAAAAATATAACCGCCTTCAAAAACAACCACAAAAAAGTGTAAAATAATCTACAAAATAACTTTTCTTTCGGAAGTCGGTGGCTAAAAAGACAATGAAAAGAAAAAATACAAAGGCACCGACTTCCGAAAGAAAAGTTATTTTGTAGATTATTTTACACTTTTTTGTGGTTGTTTTTGAAGGCGGTTATATTTTTTTTGAAAAAGTTTTTATATCTAAGGTTTTTGGTGTTTACTATAATGTTTTGGTAAGGAGTGTCTGCTTAGCATCAAAGAGGAAAATGTTACAGCGGAAAAATAACCGATACGATAAATAAAACTGGAATTACTATGGTGCTTGTTGAAAGTTTAAAGAATATTTAATAGATTAAAATTGCAATTTTTGTATGCTTCATTTATTCTCTTGACCCAGTAAAAAATCTTCAACGATTATCCGATTCAAAGAACACCCAATTAATAAATTTAATATTCCAATTTTCTTTTATTTTTCTGTGAATTGAAAATTCTGCATCAACTCTTAAAATTCAATGAAAATTTAACAATAAAAAAAAACTAACTCATAAATATTATTTCCGTTGTTGATGGCCGGAAATAATGAAAATGTTTGTAAGCTAGCCGGAAATATAGCCACAATTACAGGTAGTAAAAATGTTGCCAATTCAGACGAACCTTTACAAACAATGATATTATAAAGTCATAGATGCGTTATACACGTACTAAGTGACGGAAAAAACTGTACCGCGCCGAGCGGCAACACAGATACACACTTTTTTATTCACACATTACATTTCACTACAAGTAAAAAGGATAGCTTGATACAACGCAATAAGAAAAAAAGTGACAGCTAGATAAACAAACAGCGCCACGCGTCATCAATCCCCCCGCACGTCAGCGTCTCCTCTCGCTCGCACCCGTGCTCGCACTCTTTCTTTTACGACGCCATATTTATAGAAACGTAATGTTTTATTTGTGAAAATATTAAAGATAAATAGTGTATTTACGAATTTTATGTGATTCTTTGACTTTTAGAAGTCTTGCATGTTTAATTTGTACAATATCTCATCACACACGACAGCATTTTCGGTAGTTTTAGGTCACTTTTACTTTTAATTCAGTCTGTGGTACGTGAAGTGCCGCTGGCAACGTCGCACTGAGACCAAGATGTGTGTATCAGCCTCATTTGAGCATATACGTTATTGAGCGCGTATGACGTATCTACACCTTTTTACTTATAATATCATTGTTTACAAATAACAAAACATACAATTACTCTACACCTACAGGTCTCTCGAGATCAGCATAGTTATGATTATACACATACCTACCACTTATATGCAAACATCTACATACATAAACGATTTAATTATGTGTAATTAAACAAGTAACTAAATTACCCAGCTTTATTGTATGCTCGGATGTTTTAGTTTACATAAGAGAGGTTGCTGTTAGCTAGATATTTCCCTTAAGGGTAGTAGAAACAGAGATGAAAATTAAGCAAGTTGAACAGGCAGGTTTAATCAAAGAGAACAATATAATTTTCAGTTGCGAGTTGGCTTTTGCACGACATTACAAAATGTCCTACTTATGTAGTGTTAATGGAATTATTTGGACGACCAATCCAGGACATAGGTTTCCTATAATCCTAAAGGCCACACCACGGCGGCCATGCCGGCGGCATGCCCGGCGGCCCTGCCGCCGGCACTGTGTGGAGGAGCCTTAACGCTCCAACTAGCTCGGAAGACGCTAAGGGCGTCGGGGACCGCGATGATAAGTCAAAGTCAACGACAACGGCGCGTTGAGTTGCACTCACGGCTCAAGGAGTTGTCAACGTTACTGACGGGCAAGCTCCCCCCCTTAAAAAGGCTCCATCAATCGTGCATAGGTGGTCTACTGTCTACTTCAAGGGGTTCCACTGTTCCAGTGGCCTTCATTGGTTATTAGTATCATCATGATTGGACTAACCTTTAAGCAATCATGTTAAGAAAGATCGACTTTCAATCTGACCGTGTTTTAAAAAGCCTAAAAAATCACAAAAAAACACGAAAACACACGAACAGAAGAAAAAGAAAAGCGAAAAGATAAAGCAGATATCGTTTCACATTATCACTGAGGTAGACCTATCTGAAATGAACATCTGACAATAAAAGGAAAAAAAATTGTCTGGTCCGTGGAGAAATTAAGATCTTGAGAAGGGTGTGTGATTCCCCGTGGGAAGATTTGTTCACGATTGAGGAGAATTACGAAGACTCTTACCTTATTAATAAACGTGGACTAAAGTAATTACAACCAGGTTAATCCTCGGATTAACCATACATTTTTAAGGATTAACCTCGGCGTAACTTTACTTCTCGTTTTATTAATAAGGGGGGTTGGTGTATTAACAAGTAGACAGTTTCTTCTCAAGATCACACAATGTTAAGACTACCACCCTGCATGCACTTCAACCAAAAATAAGATAACCTCAGCGCCATATTTGGACTTTGTGCACGCTGTTCCTATACTTATAAGCCGTGCGCGATAATTTGGAACCTGATTATTGATACCTATTTTATTGTTTTCTCACCGCCACTGTCACCGCACCGCTCGTGCGGTGAAAGTGGCGGTGAGAAAACAATAAAATAGATCGAAATAACAAACACATTAATATTTATACAATAGTTAGCAATTTTATTCTTGTTATACTTAAATAATCTATTTATTCGATATTTTATATTTGTTTTTTTTTAATGCTTTACACGAGGCTTCATTTAACCTTCATGACACAAAAATAAATTAATGATTATACGTATACAGAGTGCTTATTCTAGTTAGAGCAATTAGTTGACCCCTCTTTGTTAGATTAATGAGATTTTTTATAAAGATTTTATAATTTTCAACTTCTTTTTCTTTGAGCAAATAAATAAAAATTTAATGTGAAAAAATGAACGATTTTTTTTTGTAATCTGATCACCCTATGATAAGTTGTGTTGTGGTTGGTATAATTATAGTTAAGTGATTCTATCGATTCGTGTTCTAACAAAATCTCAAACAGTTTTGCAAAACGGTTCAACTAATTGCTATAATAACTCATTGTACAGATTTCCAGCAGGTCAACCTACCCCAATTCATCAAATTTTACAAATGGAACAATAACCTTTCAATATTGTGATAAGGTTCATTTTCTCTAATACCTAAAGCAGATGGCCGATGGGGTCGAAAAGTACTAGAGTGGAGACCACGGACTAGCAAGCGCAGCGTAGGACGTCCACCAGCAAGGTGGACAGACGACCTTATAAAGGTCGCCGGAAGACGCTGGATGCAGGTCGTTTCCAACCGGTATATGTGGAGATCTAAAGGGGAGGCCTATGTTCATCAGTGGACGTCCTATGGCTGAGATGATGATGATGATGAATACGTAATCTATTAAAGTAATTTGACGTCCCTGAAAATAAACTACTACTAGTTAGCAATTTTATTCTTGTTATACTTAAATAATCTTTTTATTCGATATTTTATATTTGTATATAAGTGTAAAAAGGTATTATACACGCTCTTATGTAGGTAAAAGAAAAATTATATGAAATAACATTAATAAGATATTATTGAAAATTAATTTGCATAAATTATTTCTTGTTAAAAGTTTCATCACAATATTTTGGCGCTAAGTTCATCGTATATTACACGCACAGTATGCACCGGACTGTAAAGGAAGTATTTAAGGTCGGAATGTTTTCGCCTTCAAAGTTGGAATTACTGACCGGACTTTTGCTATAAAGATTGAAAATCTTTGTAGCACAAAATAAGACATTCTTTACAGGAGTCAGCTACTCGTCTTTATAGATTAAAAAACAAAGTCGGTTAAGTCTGTTTGTACGCGCATAACTTCCAAACGACCGCACCAAATTGAATAATTATTATTTTTGTGTTTGTTATGTGTTATGTTCATTATTGTCAAGACAAAGTATTTCAATACTTCGAAAATGACCTATGCGACGCCGAGTCAGTAAATTATACGAAAATCATCTAGGAACAAGAAATTAAATTTATTTTCGTATTACTAACCCACTGTAGGACGAAAGAGAGCCCAGACTTGTGGGAATGTTTAAACTAGTTACTGGGTCTGTGGTGCAAAGAGCAGGTTAAAGAACAGAGTGAGTTTTAGTCAGTATGAGTCTGGCAACCCCTTCTTTTCCACTCAAAGAAGCAGGAAGAGAAAAGGACGGAACAACTACGGTACTGATAAACAAGATTACTCAAGATTGAACTGATATATGACTTTAAAATACAAGTTTCATTTCAACATTTCGTTCACTAATGTCAGAGGTTTCCAAGAAAAATCTGTGTAAAATACGAATGTTCTTATGTAATGGACTTGAATCTCAACTGACATTCATTCATTGGCCTCTAGGCAAAATTAAAAACATTAAAAAAAAAGTCACATATTTCAACTTCAGCAAACAAGGAAAAACGTAACTATTTGATTAATAGCTAAACTAAATAAATTGTTAATATCCCATAAAAATTTTAACAAATGATTAAGATTTAACAAATAGTTTATTTAAATAGTGATCGAACAACTCCCCCTTAATGAAATATTACTTTTTTTTGTTTTCATTTACCAGAGAACTTGAGAAACATAAAAGTCTTAAGTGTTGATTAAACGACGATGTGAGATGCAAATTGCCTCTAAAATAAAAAAGTAATGCTGTTTAAAATAATAATAAACTAGTTTGTTTTTTTGTTTTTCTTAATGTTTTACACGAGGCTTCATTTAACCTTCATGACACAAAAATAAAATGATTATACGTATACAGAGTGCTTATTCTAGTTAGAGCAATTAGTTGACCCCTCTTTGTTAGATTAATGGGATTTTTTATAAAGATTCTATGAATTTTCAACTTCTTTTTCTTTGAGCAAATAAATAAAAATTAAATGTGAAAAAATAAACGACTTTTTTTGTAATCTGATCACCCTATAAAAAGTTGTGTTGTGGTTGGTATAATTATAGTTAAGTGATTCTATCGATTCGTGTTCTAACAAAATCTCAACCATTTTTGCAAAGCGGGTCAAATAATTGCTATAATAACTCTAAACTACTAACTAATTGTACAGATGCCAGCAGGTCAATCTACCCCAATCCGTCAAATTTTACCAATGGAATATTAACCTTTCAATATTGTGATAAGGTTCATCTTCTCTAATACCTAGAGCAGATGGCCGATGAGGTCGAAAAGTATTAGAGTGGAGACCACGGACCAGCAAGCGCAGCGTAGGACGTCCACCAGCAAGGTGGACAGACGACCTTATAAAGGTCGCCGGAAGACGCTGGATGCAGGTCGCTTCCAACCGGTATATGTGGAGATCTAAAGGGGAGGCCTATGTTCAGCAGTGGACGTCCTATGGCTGAGATGATGATGATGAATACCTAATCTATTAAAGAAATTTGACGTCCCTGAAAATAAACTACCTTATACAGTTTGATTATTTGTTACCTCTATGTTTCAAAACAAATATAAAAATTTCAGAAACCTTTTAACAATAGTGCCTATTGAAAGGAATGGCATCCATCAGATTGGACAGCCGAAATAGGTTGGAATCCATCAATCAATTTCAAACGTCAACCAAATCGAATGAATTCCAGTTTCTATTTGAAAATACCGGTTTCGGCGGAATATATTGTCTTTGGCAATATTTATTTGATTTTTTACAAACGTTTTAAATATTCATCGTTTGATTGAACACATTTATCATATTTAAATGTTAAAAAGATAAAGCGTTTTATTATTTAACAAAACATGACATGTAATAAAGATGCAATCATGGACTGTTAAAAATAATAAAATTCAAAACGTGTTAAAATACTCATATTATCTGCTAATATTATAAAGAGGCTAAGATTGTCAGTTTTTTGTGTAAGTAATCTCAGGAACTACTGCAACGATTTTGAAAATTATTTCACACATCCTTCATACAATTATTTTTGAATCATTCATTATTCATTCAATTATTATTGAGTGAAATAAGCTTATTTTTTTAATCCACGCCGACTTTTAGATATTTTCAACATTCTAATTAAATTAAACATTTCATTTAACTGTGAAAAAGTACATTTATTTCATTTATAACGAGCTAAAAAATTCCAGGGCAGGTAACTGAAACTTCAGATATATCAAATTATTGTGGTTACGCCAACTATTCGCAAAAAGCAAAATTATTTAAATTAAAATTCAATGCGTGTGCTGAAAACATTTTAGGTATGAATTTTTCGTTATCGTACATGAAAGTTGTAATGAATTTTAGGGAGCTATGCAAGGGCGAATTAATAAAAATCTATACTGAAAAGTATATCGGACAAACTGAAACTCTGATAAATTTTAATATGGAAAGCTTCAGTTGAAACCTGCTAGAAACTCAGTAAGTAACTAAGTACTTTTTCAGGTCTGAAAATTCTTCTCCTTCAATAAATAGTTGTACACTTGTATCATTTTTCTTTCAGTTTATTCCATTATTAACATGAAAAAAGTCGACACCTAATGATTCTCTGCAAAAACCATAGCTGCTCTAAACATAGGTGCCATAAAAATCGTTGCTCAAACGGGAATATCTCCTATTTCAGTGACCTACTGTCGTACATGTTAACAAAACGTGTAAATGGGGTTAAATAATGTTTTTTTTTCACTTTTCACCCTTGGAACTTACGTTAGGCTTGTGGTACCAATTATAATTTTATTTTTGACAGTTATCCGCCCTTGTGCCGACCGAGCAGGCGGTCACAGCCGGAGTTTGACATTGACCGTGAGTCCGTGACTTCGCTGGCTCTGCAAACGACCTAAATCGATATTTGGATAGGGTTGCCACACAGTGTGGTTTGATAATAAACACCTAGTTCGTTAAAAAATTGCAGAAGTTAAGTAAAGGTTTCCTCTGAATTATTTGAGAGAAAGCTAGTAGGTATAATTAATGTTTATAAGACGTGACAAAAGCTTAATCCATACAACTATGAGCCTCGTCAGTTCTCATGAGATGGAGTCATTAAATCGGTCCCGATCGGTAAAAGTTGAGTTTTTCTTTGCTCAAATTAAATAAGGTGTAAATTTCACTTTATCTGAGCCTCAGTCTGGTCTGCAAAGTTCCTCAAATTTTTGTGTTTGCATAATTTCTTTTTTTAATAAGTTCAAAATGCAAGTCTCAATCGCATCGCAGAGATTTTGAAATGTTGCCATAACAGTTCAAGGATCCTAGAACAAAACTCAATGGAAAATTCCTAAAAGGTAAACTGATGACCAGTCAAACATTTGCTATTTGGTTGGACTCATAAATAGCAAATACGAGATAGGAATCATGTAGAATGCTCACGTTTCTCGTAATGGACTCACGTCAATGCGATAACCGGCATTGAACAGTGTATAGTTTTAAGATGAAAACCGTGCCAAAATATCGCCTACGACACTGAGAAACTAAACCGAATGTATTTTAGATTTTCTTTAAATAGAATATTCTATTAATGAATGTTACAAGCGCCTATTACTGACTACTTGTAGTCTGACGCAAAAAAGTAAAAGCTTTTTTTGCTTTGCGTGACAACCCTGTTTCGGACTCGACTAAAAATGGGGTAGATACTGTAAAACTCTACGACATATGGCATACTTTATGTCGTTAATAAAAGTGCTTTACGCAACTCAGGTCCCGAAGGTTTTTTATTAGGGCGATACGCTTTTTTGTCACGATCGCTCTTGCTTATTGTACACACGGCTACACATCAAGCTATTCAAAACCAGTTTGTCTTGGTATTGCTTTATTATGATCTTTTCGCACAATGAACGGTCAGCTTATATTAGTTCTGCATAGCTAAATGTTTAGCCGTGTGTACTTACGCTGCGATGTACTCGTATCGTCAACGACTACAACTAGTTATGTACAGATCAGTGCCTATTTCTTCTACAAAACAATCTTTAATGTTCCCGTAAGTAATTTTTAACTGAAATTCTTTGAAAGACAGAAAATGCGATAACTACAACTTCTATGTGCTGTTTAAAAGGGAAGATTTTTCAGTGGTAATTACTAAAACCAATTACGAACTTCTTATATCATGAAACTCATGAATAAAACATTAACGACTTGAATAAAAAAAAACAACAAAACGAGTGAATAAATAAAAGATTTTCAAAGATCATCATTATTAAAAACACTCAAAATATACAATCATAATTCAACAATTTTGTTTTATGTTCTTTGGTTGACATTGACGAACAACAAAAAGATGCTAATTTTCGATAATTTCAAATTTTTAATGATTTTCTTATCCTCCATGCATCTTTATTGTAGTAAACTTGTTTATAATAACAAAATAAGTAATTTTGCTAATTGCATTGAATAATTTATTTAAATTTTATTTTTGAGAACAGTCGTAATTTTACAGAGTATTTTAACAAAATTGGGCATTATTTAAAATAATAAGAAAAAAGCTCATTTTTATGCAAATACAAACATTTTTGCAAAAATAATTATAATGTGGCTGTATTCAAAATCCGTTTATCTGAAAAACAGTACAGACAGCTGGAGTCGAGAAAAACAGCCATATCTTAGCATTTCATACGGTCGGGTGATCTACAAATCATATTGTTTTTATTGCTAGGCCTCCTCGTTCTGCAAATCGAGTGCTTTAACTAATATAAGAAAATTTTATTGTTCTAGATTAATCTAGAAATTTCTGGAAGTCTGTAATTTCTAGTCCCGGCTTAAAAACTGTCTGTTATAGCTCGAGTTGAAATGGAAGTCATGCTTTTTAGTTTTACGAAGTTCAAATTGGATTGGTCGTTTTTCGGACAGCTCCTTTGTACCCTAACATTATTTCAGACTTAGACACGGGACAGTTGTGAGGAGAATACAAGTCCTTATCCAATTACTTGGTGAAACTTCACAGAATATGTTTCTGGAGTCCTAATGCCAGCCATACACGATCAAGTTTCTAGCCCAATGGAAGTGGCGTGCAGGAGCCTTACCACGCGATCCAATTTAGGCTGTGGGAAAGAAACAGACCTATACAAGTCGTCTAGCGCCATCTCTTTCCGACAGCCTAAACCGGATCGCATTAAGCGTTCATGGTAGGCTACCAGTAAACTTGGCGCATGTCTATAAGTAGACTTGACAAAACTGGTAGCCAAAACATACTGCACGCCGTTTCTAGCGTACTGCAAACTTGACGGTAAACTGGATAGTGCACACTGCCAAAAGCCGATAATAAACGACCAAAAGGAAAAAAAACTTGAAAATTACAATACTCATCACAATTTACCAACATCCTTTAAACAAAATACATATTTATAAATGCATCCGCCTCAAACCAAACAGTGTGAGCAAGAAACACGTGACTACATCACTTATGTATTCCTTACCAAATATTTGCTCATCACTACACTGAACTAAAAGTCTAACTTTATTTACAGATACTCGTCATGTACTTACAAACTTACATACGTAATATATTACTTGTGGACACGAGGTCCAAGTTACGATCATTTCATTTCCATCACGTTAATGGCTAATGTGCCAAGTCAATGTTATAATAATGATCTAGTCGGATGACGCTGTTTAAAGTGCCTTTAGACTGGGCCACAAATTGTTGATTTGGCTTTATGAAGCCAACTAAGGAGCTTATAAAGGCCATATTTCAATGGCGTTGTGCCAAATATGCCAAGCTAGTTCAATAACAAAAACATTAAAATTATTTAGTGCAATACCTAAAATCGATTAACGTGGGAAAATCCTTCTGGCTCCGTTTACTTACTACGAAAGTTAGCAACAATGTTCAAAAGAAAAACTTATTTTTCCAGCAAGTGGTTGCGAATTTAATATGATGATCTTTTTATACAAAGACACTACTGTAGTTTTTTTGCGACTAAATTAAAGGTTTTTTATGCTATCTTACATCATAGGATGATTCACAAATTCTGCTGAATTTGTTTGTATTCTAGTTAAGATTTTTCAAAGCTGTCCCATAAAAGGAAGACAGGTAATGAAGTGGGAGGAATATAATTTAAAATCAATGTCAAAGGATTTACTTTTTTACGACAACTTGTAGAATGTGAAGGATTAATTATTGTATAACGTAAACACACCTGTTGAATCACCATTGTACATAATTTGTGCGACATACGTCAATTAAGTCATATTAATATTCCTGCCGACAAAAACTGCTGAATAATTCGGGCGGTTAACGCAGGGTATAACACTTTGAATAATATATTCTGCTACACCATGATAGCCCCTAAAACCGGTATCGCTGATGTAAGCAACAAGTTTGCAAGGGTAACATAAAAACGAGCGGGCAATGTCTTCAGAATATGCCCAGGAAAAAAGAGTCAGGGATCCCTATTCTTACAAGATGTGGGTCTGAATTCGAAGACATGTCTATACAATTCGTGAAAATACGGTGTGACAATCTACACGCGTACCATGATGTATTCTACTCTCTTCTACCAAAAAAAGACAGCTATTTCTATATAATGTCATATTTTTTGCCCTAGATTGGCATTACCCATTGATGACTGCAAAAAGATCGCTTTTATTAATTCATTTCTTCAGCTGTCCTTCTATAGGTATTCTGTGATTTTATATATTCTTTTACTTTTACAAAACTCGCTTCTACAATGTTAATATTTTAGGAATGACTTACTAAGAGTAAAAAAATATATTATTAAAAATATGAAAGTCTCTAGCTAATTGAATATGTCTAAAACAATAAAATCTTTTCTCAAAGGTTCTACAGTAATAACGAAACCTACATTCCAATTACTTTAGCGAACGTGATGTGAAAATAAAAATTCTATCACAAAGGCAAAACAAAAGACGCTGAAAAAAATATACGCACCATATTGATTCAGAAGCTAGAACCTAAAAACTTTGGAAGTAACCAAACAAAGTCGATAACAATTTCGTATTTGGTTTTATGTCTATTAAGCCTCCTGCAGACACACGCGATTAACCGCGCGTGGCGATTGTTGGAAAAACCTACTTAGTCCATTTTCTATGAAAACGCCCATATCTGTTCACACTGAAGCGGCGCGGCGTATCGCGTTTCTAATATTATTATTGCGACGGCTTGCGACAAGATTGACGCGCGACAAGTGCGTCACGCCAGGCGACACAAATCAGTCCAAGTGTAGAACATTTTGTATAGAACCGATTTTGCCGCCGCGGTTCCGCCGCGATTAACGCGACGACACGGCGACATTCATATAATTATTATAAAAGACTAGCTTCTACCCGGGGCTTTACCCGCGTTATTTTAGGCGTCTGGCTCCAATGATATTATAAGTACAAAAATAATATCATTGTCTGGCCCTATCAGAGACATTAAAATATAGAGGTGCTTACGAGCAATAGACATCACGAACAAAATAATTGTGTTCTCATTGCTCAGAGAAAAAATAATTCAAGAAGGCTTCAATAGATGGCGTTACATGTATCGATTTGTTTTTGAAGTTCAAGAATCTGTTTTAATTTGAGGTTGAAAAAATATGTCCTTGTTTTTAAAAATCCCCTTAGCACAAAAAAAGGAAAAATGGGCTCCTAGTTCCAAATTCCATGATTTTATTAAATAATATTACTGAGCACAGCTACCTCTGGTGAATACAATTTGTACTACCTTGTCGTTTGCTCACTCATTTAATGTTTAGATATAGATGGCGTTTTTATAATTTTCTGAGTTTTACTACACACCTCAACTTTTTTTGTATTTTTTTCGAGATCAGGGATTGATTCTGATGACAAATCGACTTTTTATCCGAATTTTTTTACGGTTTTTTTATTTTGGGTTAATTCCTAAACTACTGAAAACTTTCCTATAAAATTTTCCTCAAATATTCCTAATAATATGCTTCTGTCAAAAAGCTATGTAATAATACGCTATTGTAACTGGGAGATAAGCAATTTTGAATCATGTTATTTAGAAGAATGTTTTGAGTTAGCGGCCGAAATAATATTAATTACCTATTAAACTTGATAAATACAAAAATTACATTAGTATTGTATCTGTGTGAACCAAAACCAAGGGCAAATCGCAGAGATATTTTTTTTCACTTTAGGCACAGAAAATATTGTTACGTCGATCGAATTGCGAGACCTATCCTCGAAATTTCCACAAGGTTCTCGACAATTTTACTAAAGATCAGCCAGGAAATTTCTAGAAAATTCTACCCTGTTCTAGATAGTTCTGGAATGGAAGATTAGTAAATAAAAAAAATTATAACCAAATAGGTACTATGGAGGCTTTTCGTACCACGCATAGCGTAAATTCAATCAGATTCGTAAGTTCTAGTTGGTCTAGTGGTACCTACTGTGGTATATGAACGGATCTTGACGGACAGGTCGGGTTCGAATTTTGGAAGATTACAGAAAATCATAAGAATATTTATTAATATTCATTTGTAACTTTTATTTTATTTACTTTTTTTTTAGAATAATATATTTTCTGTAAAGAAGTAATAAAGTTCCAAGTTGTGAAAACATTTGCTGTGCAAAATAGGGAATAAACAAAAAAGCCGGAGGCCAGCAAAAAAGAGCTTTTAAACTAACAAACAAAAACATCCGGAATTGTAGTAAAGTACAGCTTTCCCAGAACGTGTTGAAACGGAACTAAATTTTTTTATTTCTGACAGCGTTTGAAAATCTTTGACATTTGATGCTAAGTCGAGTCCGCTTAAAACTGAAAGTATACCCTATGACTACTCGGCCAGTGACGACACAAATGTTAGGTAAATGATCACTTTATTGAGTTAATTCTTTATTTCTGGATTTGAAAACATACCCGACGCCAATACGATCTCTGACGTCATGAGCGTTGGCTGAAGGTATAGTTTCCAAATATGCGTCGAACTGAGAACCTACCTAGTTTACTTTTTTTTAAGTCTCTTTTGGTGCGGGGCATGCCGGCAGCGAGTAAAGGGCAACTCGCTGCCCGTCCATGGACCATGCCCGGGTCGACGGCGCGTTGTGTCCCAAGCGCGCCTCAAAGAGCGTCAGCGCAAATGACGGGGCCCCCTTTCAGAGGGCCAAAGTCTGCCGGGGTCTCGGACGTGGATGCGAGTCTGACTTATTTGATGATTTTACCATATTATTAAGAGGGTCTCTGTATTTTAGGTACTTATTCATTTATATGTTTGCATAAATCATGTTATGTTGATCATTTCGAATTGGTTCAAAAAAACCGGTTTTAAACGCCCACATGGTCGGTTCAACATAAATCAAAAATCGCATTAATAATAATAATATCCAATATCCAACTTACCTAGTCGCATTATAATAATAATAATATCCAACTTACATAATCTACAATTTAATTCAGCGCAGATTTATTTATTCTAGAAAACTACTGAAAAATATTAGAAAAAAATAGTTTGCAAATAATATTAAAATAAAAGTATGCATAAAATTATTTTTAATTAATTGAAAACTCACACAGGTAATATGAAATACAAAAAGAGAACCACGAAAAGAGAAGTGGAAACACCAGGATTTGATCCTGAGACCCTTCGCACGAGAGGGAAGCAGATTACTAACCAGACTGGGTGGTTCGTTGACAATAAGTTTCAAATAGCGGTTCTTAGATTTTATTAGATTTTAGATAATGTCCTAAAATCTTCTAATGTAGCTATTGTAAAGTTATTTCCAAAAAACGCATTGTTGGTTTGTGCTTTCTCTAACGATTCCCCAAATTAGTTAACAAAAATAAAGTAAATATTGAACAAAATATTAGTACAATGAAATGGTTTTCTGCCGCGCGCGCAGCGCCGCCCGCTCCCGCCGCGCCGCCGCCGCCGAGCCAGGGCTAGGGTATTACTGTTGTCATCTTTGTAATGTTATCGATGTCGATTAAATCCCAAATTTATTTTTGCTTATTAATACACCGATTGTTTTAACGGAAATACATATCTAAGTATTAAACGAAGATTACGATTTTTCTAATCCAGTAGAATAGCGATTAATACAAAGTTCGCTCAAAGTACTTAATAATAAACTTAACCCAGTCTGCAAAAAAATAAATTTCAACTTTAGCCATAAGTTTCCCTTTGTAGGTACTAAATAAAACGTAAACAATAACCACCACTTCGGCACTCACAAAAAGGATGAAAATTTTCATTTATGAATTTGATGTGGGGCGGGAAGAAAGAAACAGAGCAATATTACAGCTTTAATAAAAAAGAGCTCCTGATTTTTATTAATTTAAAACTAGGCTGTAATTAATGCCAGTTGAACAAAAAAATATTTAAAAATGCAATAAGTGCGAAGAAAAATAGTTTTACAAATGAATAAAAAAATCAAATAAGTCTATTTTTTGTATTCTTCCCTACTGAAATACTTTATTTTTGTGAAGTCTGCTACATTATTTCTAGCTTTAAAAAAAACTATATTCCGACAAAAAAATGTTGGCAACCCTATTTGTCGGCCGGCGCGGCGGCGGCACCTTTGATTCTTTTTACCGCTGCCGCTTCCTGGAACTCATTTTTGATTTATTATAGCAGCGACGGCGACGGCGGCGCGATCAAAGAAAAAGTATGTGCCGGGCGTTTTCCTTTGAAAAATTGTTGGATGGAATTTAGACCTTATTTTATAACTATAACGTTGTAATTCGGTTGTGAATCGAGACGACAAATTTCTCAGAAAACCGCGCGCGACGTTCTGAGAAATAGGCGGGCGATTTCTTTTGAAGAATAAATTGTTGGATGGAATTAAAAAGCCGACCAAGTGCGAGTCGGACTCGTCCGTAAAGGGTTCCGTAGCAGCAAGTTACATAATATAAAAGTTCTTGTAGTTGGTTGTAACTTTAATTTGAATTTACCTAGAATTGCGGTTTACGATTTATGACATATTAAAAAGAAGTAGTAATAACTTGATTTCGTTAAAACCAATTTTGAGTGGTAGTTTGCATAGTAATGTTTAACATTTTTATTTTTTTAGTTTTATCATTCTTTTACTTTAGAAGTTACAGAGGGGGAGGTGGGGGCACACATTTTACCACTTTGGAAGTGTCTCTCGCGCGAACTGTTTAGTTTGGAAAAAAATTAAATAAGTTACCTCAATATAATTTTTGATGAATGAAATTTTCAAAAAATTAGGTCCTTCATACAGATGTGCCTGACCAATTTCTCATTTTGCATGAAATACCATTTTTTTGAGAATTTCCAATAGGTAATCTTGGAATAAAAATTAAGTTAAGTTAGTAACATGGGCTGGGTTACCCCACGAGAGGTTTTGCGCTTTTGGCGTTAGACGTTGTATATCCCACACGCATGAGTTTGGTGAAAAAAAAATTGAGTTTTAATTCTAATATGGGGATAATATAATTATCTAGTATGGGGAACCCCAAAAGTTTGTTTTTTTGAATGTTTGAATTTTTTTAATGTTTTTTTGAAAGTCCTAGTGCGGCTCACATGATACATCTACTTACAAGTTTCTACAAGTTTCATCTAGTTACATGATACATCTAGTTTTCGAAGAAAAGTGGCTGAGACATACGGACGGACAGACGGACATGACGAATCTATAAAGGTTCCGTTTTTTGCCATTTGGCTACGGAACCCTCACAAGCAGTGTTCACTTCTTTTTGGGGCGTGGCTCTGCGGTGCCGCGCGGCGCTCGTCTTGTCGCGCGGCGCGCGCCTTTTGCCGCGCCGCGTCGTCGTGTCCTTACTGTAGTAAATTTAGAGTTTATATTTCTGTGGCAATTTGTCGCAGCGGGAGACGCCGCGTTGTCGCGCGCTGGCGCTGGTTGCCAATGTAATTTTCACTCTAAATGTACTACGATTGGGCTCACTTCTCTTTGCAGGGCATGGCTCCGCGGTGCCGCGCGGCGCTCGTCTTGTCGCGCGGCGCGCGCCTTTTGCCGCGCCGCGTCGTCGTGTCCTTACTGTAGTAAATTTAGAGTTTATATTTCTGTGGCAATTTGTCGCAGCGGGAGACGCCGCGTTGTCGCGCGCTGGCACTGGTTGCCAATGTAATTTTCACTCTAAATGTACTACGATTGGGCTCACTTCTCTTTGCAGGGCATGGCTCCGCGGTGCCGCGCCGCGCGCCGCGCGGCGCGCGCCTCTTGTCGCGCGGCGCGTCTGTTTTGCCGTGCCGCGTCGTGTCCTTAATGTGATACATTTAGAGTTTATATTTCTTTGGCAATTTGTCGCAGCGGGAGACGCCGCGTTCCGCGCGCGCTGTCGCTAGATGCCAATGTAATTTCCACTCTAAATGTACTACGATTGGGTTCACTTCTCTTTGCAGGGCGTGGCTCTGCGGTGCCGCGCGGCGCTCGTCTTGTCGCGCGGCGCGCGCGCCTTGCCGCGCCGCGTCGTCGTGTCCTTACCGTAGTGAATTTAGAGTTTATATTTCTGTGGCAATTTGTCGCAGCGGGAGACGCCGCGTTCCGCGCGCGCTGGCGCTGGTTGCCAATGTAATTTCCACTCTAAATGTACTACGATTGGGTTCACTTCTCTTTGTAGGGCATGGCTCAGCGGTGCCGCGCCGCGCGCCGCGCGGCGCGCGCGTCTTGTCGCGCGGCGCGTCTGTTTTGCCGTGCCGCGTCGTGTCCTTAATGTAATACATTTAGAGTTTATATTTCTTTGGCAATTTGTCGCAGCGGGAGACGCCGCGTTCCGCGCGCGCTGGCGCTGGTTGCCAATGTAATTTCCACTCTAAATGTGTTAAGATTCGGTTCACTTCTCTTCGCAGGGCATGGCTCCGCGGTGCCGCGCCGCGAGTCGCGCGACGCGTCTGTTTTGCCGTGCCGCGTCGTGTCCTTAATGTAATACATTTAGAGTTTATATTTCTTTGGCAATTTGTCGCGGCGGGAGACGCCGCGATCCGCGCGCGCTGTCGCTAGTTGCCAATGTAATTTCCACTCTAAATGTACTACGATTGGGTTCACTTCTCTTTTCAGGGCGTGGCTCTGCGGTGCCGCGCTGCGTGCCGCGCGGCGAGCGAGTCTGGCCGTGCCGCGTCGTGTCCTTACTGTAGTACATTTAGAGTTTATATTTCTGTGGCAATTTGTCGCGCGGGAGACGCCGCGATCCGCGCGCGCTGTGGCTAGTTGCGTATGTAATTTCCACTCTAAATGTACTACGATTGGGTTCACTTCTCTTGGCAGTGCTTGGCTCTGCAGTGCCGCGCCGCGTCATGTTATAATCGTGTCCCGTCGTGTCGCCGCGTAGCGCGCTCTTATGTGAACAACAATGCGGCAAGGAAACGCGCGCGGTATCGGTGATGTCGCCACGCGCGGTTAATCGCGTCTGTCTGCAGGAGGCTTTACACTACATTACTCGCATTATACACCGTGACTTTTTAGTCGTCTTACAAAAGTGGTCCACTTAATGTATCCAACCTAAAATACCTCTAGGCAAGTTTATTTTTATTTTTTAACCGTAATAATAATTTTTATTTTTAATAAATAGGTACATTAGAAATATGAAACACCCTGTTAAAATTTTTACGTATCAAGCTGTAGAGTATACCTACCCAGCGCAATAGTCGGGCAGATCATTCCATTCCAATTTTCTATGAGACAAGGGTGTTTCTAACTGCGCCATGCGTCATAATAACGAATTAAAATTTTAATATTACATTTTTCAAATCTCTTAAATTCTTTTTTTTTCATTATAAACGTGTTCTAGTCATTGGATACATGAACTGGGCTGCTTTTGTAAGACGACTAAAAAGTCACGGTGTATAGAAAAGGTTCTCTCTCAGGCTATGTGCCCATTGCCCATGAACACCCGATAACCATTTATTACTATTTACCGAAGACCTTTACGAGTTTGTTGGAAAAATAAGCCTGTTTTATGTTATATGGAAATATATGCGTATTTTTCATGAAATATTAAAGGATTTATTCACAGGGTGGACAAGCGATCTGACCATAGGATAGCGCTAGTCTGAGGCCCCATGTTCAGCAGTGGATATCCTACGGTTGACATGATGATGATTAAGGGATTTATGATTCTGACGAATCTGGGTATTACGAGTATCATTTCTTGACTTGCTATGGGGAGAAAAGCGTCCTGAAGGAAGACCACAAATGCGCTGAAAGGTTCTCGTGAAGTGGGCATGGCGACATTCAGCTCTTTAAAATCAGTGATCACTAATCACTGATTTTAAAGAGCTGAATGTCGCGAAGAGTGGAAAGAGGCCTACACCAAATTTTTTTAAAGAAGCTGTTGTTGAAGAAGATCCATTCAGTTCATTAAAAAATTCGAAGATACTCGTATGTGTCATATGGCAACATGCACTGGGACTGATAGAATACGTACGGCCCATTCCATCACAGACTAAAGCGCTATAGGGGGCAACAGGAACACTATAGGCTGAATAATTATGCAAAATATATTCCACAATATTATTAAATATTAAATGAAATGAATATTTATGACAGTATTAAAAGAACATTGATTGCACTAACCACGAATCATCATGTAAGGTTAAGTTAATTGAACTGTGGACAGTTTGAACATGTGTGGGTCTAATATCAAGTAAAACACATTCGTATGTTTGTCTCTTTGGAACATTCTAGAAAGTACATAAAGAACATTAAGTTATAAGGTACCCAAATGTGTGATGTAACATAGGCTTCTCTAACTTAAAACACTGTTCAAGCTTAAATGTCGTGAATAGTGATGATGCTCCAGTTTTACAGCCTCCACTTAAAACAGCGGCTTTTAAAGCTCGTTACCTTGAAATTAAAACTTTGCTACTTTGTTGTTTTGGCTAACTTCCCGTATTTTTATGACTGGTCTTTGTGATAAATCGTGCAGTAATAATATACGCGTAGGTTTATATATAACAAGCAAAAGCGTTCGATAATCGATTTTTTATAAAGAATTAGAGTTTATATGGATATAAAGAGCGCAGTTAATCTTCGTATTGCGGACTGTTACATGTTACTTACCTTGAGAAACTTGAACATTGGAAAATCCTTACATAATTTTTAGATTATAAAATGGAAAAATTATGAGCCTTAAATTTTACAAAAACAAATGCCCAAAGCCAGGCTAAAAATTGGAGCTAACCCGGAATTAGAGTCGTATCCGTAAACTTTCCGGAGATTTATTTCAGCACAAAACTTTAACTTCCAATTTCAGAGGAGACGAAAGCAAGACAAAGTTTCTTACTTGTTTCTTCAACTTTTGAACTCGAAACAGTCACTAAATATTTCAGTACGAAACTCCTCGCTGGAACTTATTGCTAACAAAAGAAATTTTGATCTGACACAGATCTCATAATGTCAAAAGTGAATGCTATAACAATGCCTAGCCTAGATACAATGTAGAAAGTACTAAATTCCCAGCGGTGTCTTAGTTCGACGTCGTTATTTTTATGTAGATGTAATGTCTAAAATTGAATAGAATATTGTCTGGTAATGTTGAGAGGAGTGAAAGGCGATTACCGAAAGGAAATAAGGCAGACATGGGAGGAGATGCGATAGGAAAGCTTCTTGAACGTAGTACAGTAGGGATTGTCCAGTTAAGTGGATCATCGTTGAACATTCATCCGGTAGCTGTAGTATTAGTCAAAGTGTTCTTTGGTTCATTCTTTGAGATTGTCCAGTTGACTGGCCAAGGTGATACAGTTGAAAGACAGGTATTTTTCTTTAGACAAATCTTTTTGGTTCTTCAGAAAGGACGGTAGTCGCTACCGAAGTGCTGAAATGACCAGAGGCTATTTTCTGTAGAATTTTCTAGGCTGTACGCTACGGGGTGCTATGACAGGAAACCTCCACGTGCGCCCGTGGACTGGAGTTCCCTCTCGGATACGTCCGGGGGGAAGACCAGTTTTTCGGGCCGGTGCACCCTGGGATGCGAGCAAAAACCCTTCCCTAGGCACTGTGTGCCTAAGTGGTCTCTTTGCCCGTATGCGAATAGCCTGTCGTGTGGATGCTCCAACGCGTGTCCCTCTGATCAGCAGAGGGAACAGCGGCGGAGCGGGCTTGCGGACGGTGAGTGATGGGTAGCTCGCCGTCCGACCAAAGACCAAGCCCGGGTCGGTGGCGCGTCGTGTTTCGCGCCAAATGCCTGCTGGGGTCGCGGGTTTTTTCTTAACCCAGGTTACCGTGGCCCCGGAACGTAAAGGGCATAGGAAGGAACACGGGTGGATTTTAGTCAGTAAGAGTCTGACAGTCCCTTCCGCCCCACCCAGGGCGGGAGGACTCATTTGATGATTTTACCACCTAAAAAAAAAAAAAAAAAAGGCTGTACGCTACGACGAGCTCTTCATTGAGACAGATACAGTAAGCTACTGACAAACGTCACTGTCGGTAGCTTTCTGAATACCAAATTGCAGTATCAACGAAAGACTTTTATGCTTAGAGAATTACACTGCTAATATACAGAAAGATGCAGTATACATTCTGCCCACTGTGAGGAAAGGAGAAAGTTTGTCTTTATTCTTTTTGATTTAAAATCCGGCTTTTGGACACGACTGTTTTTTTTGACATCACGTGTAAATAACCAATTTTACTTGTAATCCGCCACGTAATTTACATCGAGTGTAAAGGCAAACAAAACCATACAATTTATTTATCAGCGGAAAAAAACAGCATTTGTTTTTTGCAGGTTTCCGATAAGTGGAAAAGTTACCTTGGTAATTGTTTTGATCAGAATACAATGGAAGAATATTTGTAGGAGTTTGAGAAAAGAAATGAATTACAAATTATAATTCACAAAATATCCATACAAAGGCCCAAATAGGTAGGGGTTAAGTAGTTCATGAATTCGGTGTTATAAAAGTTTACTAGCTCCTATGTTTTTCGTTTTTTTTTTTTCTAGCCATTTTTATGAGATTCTCATAACAGATCTTATTAATTTATTTGATCTGAAGCAGAAAACAAAACAATTTATACCAATAACACTTTTACTTCCTGGAGAAAGGTAAATCAAAATATAAGATAGATTACAACTTTTATTATTTTTAAGTATGTGGTTATTTACGAAAAATATGAATGTGACAAAAAAGTCAGAAGTGTCTAAAAAGAAAACCATCCCTTTTTGGACGAAACGAATTCACAACACGGAATCATTAAAATTCATTGGTATTTAAACAACAAACATTTTTGATTGGGTTTTTACATAGTCATAAAAATCATATTTTTGAATAGGTTTTTTACATAGTCGTCGGCAAAAACAATCAATTTCATACCGGAATCCGCGCAGGCTGGCCACTTGTTTACTCCGCCTGATCAATTTTCCATCAGTGTATCGGACAGGGGTCATCCAATGTTCGTATGACGTCAATCGGGTCCAGTTTGACGTCAGCAATACCTAAGACCGGTCTGGTATAAATTAGTATGCAAGTTATCCGGTAAGGTTATTTTAGTATCAGACTGTTTGTAAAACGTTAAACTGGAGGATGTTTTTAATATTTGATGTCGAGGATAAAAATCTTTCGATGTAGCATTTAAAATTGGATAACAATATTTTTTGAATACATACTGGCAGTTCCCGAACGAAACCGTGAGACGTCACTATGTCAAATCACTGATAGAAAATCATTGTGACGTCGTCATTAATATTTAAATAGGTACCCAATTACGAAATGTTTTAGGTGCATTTGCAAAGCTTGTTCGTCAAGACTAATTAGAATAGAGTAATTTTTCCCATTCAACCGTGAGTTTCCGATAAATATATCGTATCACGGTAGCGTTAAACTTCCGTGATTAAATTCATTGCAAATCAATGGTGATGCTTGGACCATTGTTTACCACACCATAAAAAAAAGTGTTAAGTTAATTATTATCAAAGTGTTTTTTTTACTAAAGCACTTGCGTCAAAGTCGTAATGAATCCTAGTTCCGTGTTTGTAAGGTGTTTGCATATTAAATAAACGGTTATAGGTAAAATAGTAAAATCACTAAAGAGTTAAAAGCAAAAATTATTATTAATTAACACTTTTGTACTTAAATGTAAACAAATAAGTATTAAAAGTTCTTAAATGGTCATGAATTTAGTGACAAATGGCAATGTTTTCGTAACTATTTGCACACATAAACAATAAAATTCTGTGATTGAGGAACTGATTTACAATGGAACAGAATGTCAACATCATCATCTGCCTAGCCTTTTCCCAACCATATTGGGGTCGGCTTCCAGTCAAACCAGATTCAGCTGGATATCAGTATTTTACATGGAGCGACTGCCTGTCGGACATCCACAACCCACTAACTGGGTAATACGATACCCCATGGTAAGACTGATAGTGAGACTTTAGAGCTTCTGACTAACAGTAACGACTGTCAAAGATCTACAAATGACAGCCGGGACCAACGGCTTTACGTGCTTTCCGAGGCACGGAGGAAACTCGCTATGACAGATGGTCACCTATCAAGCATCAAGCATCTTGGCAAGCGCGGCTTAACCCGGAAGATCGGCCTGTGTGGCTGTAATTATTTAGCCACGAGCTCCTCTCAACACTGGCTTATTTAAGGCCAGCCATCGTCAAATTTACATCATGCTGGAAGCGGCGCGTGCAGTGAACTTGACGGTGCCGGCGGTGTACATGGCTATCAGAAGTAGACTTGTCATGAACATCAACACTACTTACTAATTAGTCATATTTACCGCAGGCCGCTTCCAGGTGGCCTACCACGAGCTTAACGCGATCCAGTTTACGCTCAGGGAATAAGATTTATTTATTTATTTACTTACTTACATTTACCATTACAGGATGACCCAATGCGATAAATGCGAACTATTTAATCCTAACTTACTTATTACTTATAACTAATTTGGCGCTAGACGACTTGTATAGCTCTATTTCCCACAGCCTAAACTGGATCACGTTAAGAGCTCGTGGTAGGTCACCAGCGCTGTAAACTGAATCGTGTATGGTTAGCATAAGCTATAATGCCATTCTCTAAAGACTCAGCGCTGCGGCAGAGCTGAAACTAATTTATTTTTGTGCCCTCGAGGTTGATACAGTGTGCCTTTTTTTAACTTTATGCAAAAGGAGCATCAAGTTGCAAATCTTTTACAAACTCGTCGACGAGTCTTAGTGAGAAATATGATAGAGAAAAACACAATGGTTCTAAGAAGACTCTCATATTTATATTAGACGATGCTGAACTTATACGCACCAAGGTACAGGCCTTACATAATTTAAATAGCCTTCAAAATGATCAAATAAGTAGTTCCGATAACTTCGGTATTGATGCTAATTTGCATAGAGGAACTGCGGAATAATATAGTCAAACGCCCTTTTACGTAGTCGGTCAAGCGCAGTAAACTTGATCTATTGCAAATATGTGACGTCTACCAAGGACCCATGTCGAGGTAAGCTAGTACGGATTAAGAGGGCGTATTCTGAAGGTTGGCAACGTCGCAAATAGTCATCAAATATTAACAAGTTTTAATTAATTTGACAATGTTACTGTATGGAAAGAAGTACTACTGTATGGCTCAGTAGTGCACAAAAAATTGATAAGGGAATGCAATAATTAATAACGTAACACCGTTTTAGATGTGGAAAAAGAATTTGGAAACTTTCCAAATTTTTACACCTGAAACGGTTACAACATGAAATTCAGTGTTTTAATTGCTATCCTATATCAATGTTTTAGTGCACTACAGAGCCATATTTCTTATTTTCATACATTAAATTTGCCAAATTAATTAAAACTTGTAAATATTTGACAGCTCATTGCGAAGTCGCCAACTTTCAGAATACACGCTCTTAAATTTCTTTTGAGGTTTGTACCACCTGTCTTTGACTCTATTGGCAATGGCTCTATGGCAATTGTCGATGGATTTTTTAAGAATGTCGTTAACAAATCTTTAACATGTTATCTCAAATCTTTACATCGATCATTCATAAAATCTCAATAATCAAGTTTATATAGTGAAACATGTTTTCAGTTTTGTTTAGTTAGTCTGAATTATAATAAATTTATTCTTAACGCGCTCCAAATTTAAGAGAATGGATTTTAGGGAGTATCGATATAATTTGTAAAATTAATGAACTTCATCCACTTGCACTTCGCAAATGGACTGAAGCAAAAAAAAAAATAGGAAAGATTATCATACGTACACGTGGAAAAATCAAATCCCTATTAATAAAGTACTCGTATTTCAAACCGGTTCTGTTAGTAACCAGATGGTAACTGAGTAGAGCTATAATTTTGAACCATTAATGTCTTCGATATTAATATTTTATTTAAGGCATATAATCCGTTATCGCGAAAAAAACTTGAATTAGGTACGTTTTTAACAAAGCAGAAGACATGTTTTGTGACCATCATTTGAAGTTAAAACGGGATTTCTACCATATTTTTTTGTTTCAAGTTTACAATATATTTCACTATTGCGAGCACCATTACCACAGATTAACATGTTTTATATAAAAATGACGTAATACTTATTTATTTACCTGTTTTCGTGAAGCGAACTAAGAAAGTTGTGTGTCAAAGTACTTACTACTTAGTAAGGCGTGTAAAGTTCCATAATGTTAGTTGATGTTAAAGATTTCCGCATCCAGGAATATGACGTCAACAAACTTGTTTAAATCTGTGGTTTTGAATGAACAACAAGTTATTTCGTATGGGTTTTTTATACCACTATGTTATTAATATTTATGTTTTTATAATAAGTATAATTCACGACATAGTTATTTATTATTATAACAGTAAATCCTCCACTATTAACATATCAGCTGGTTTTATATCGAATAAAACGTATCGGCCTAAGAACTTGAAAACAGTAAAAAGATATTGGTATTTACAGACATCCCCAGAATCAATCATGCCTTAGGTACCCAAGAATTTGCGGGGCTAACGAGATACCGGGTCACCGGACACCGTGGATTTTAGTCAGTACAAGTCTGACAGTCCTGCAATGAGTGCAAAGACTCATTTGATAATTTTACAATGCACAAAAATAAGCTATCCAAGAATGAAGAGAAATGTTCAACCATCTAATTGAAAGATCACATAGGGTTTCTGATCGTTCAATTGTACAGGATACCAATTCATTAGAATTTGTTCGACAGTTAATTTCGCAAACAGTTCGCGTTCATTCAATAATAGACGTAACATTCAATGATTCAAAGGCGTTTTTACTGCGACAAGAATCACACAAGACAACAAGACATACAACATGATTGGTGCAAATAAAATGGGAACGTATATTGATAGAACGCAGTAAGATCGATTTCAAATAATAAGTCGACTTGTTCCAAGCAATTACAGTGCAATTTAGATTGGAATCAATCGATTTTATTACTGGTTGATGCTATTTCTATTACAATAGCTATAATAAGTTTTGTGGCAAACGTAGTAGGTAGAATAAAAAATATAAGTGATGATTCACGAATCGTACGACAACTAGTGTTTACTGACAAATATATAAATAAATAATATCAAGATGACATTCAAGACTGACTGGGACAATTTGTCACACTGCCCTTATATCGCCATTGAACACATGCTTCAGAACTCAACTACTTCAAAATACAATCACAAAGAAAACTTCCCGTAGCAAACAAAACTAAAGAAAAATAAGAAGAGCTTCGCAATTCCTCACTCAGGAAATTAAGTAGCAAGTTTACTGTGGAAAGCAGGCCATATTTGCGTAATATAACAATGATAGCGAACTTTGTTACGCATAGAATGACCGAACTCGCCTTATTTAGGGCCAAATCCCTTATCTTGGCAAATATTTGTCAGGTCAACATCTGTGCATGCCAATATTTGGTCAGATGTTTGTCCCGATTTGGATTCGTTTAAGGGAAAGTCTTAAAGTCCTCAGCGGGATTAAAAGATCCATCGAGGCGTGTAGCCATAGGACGGGAAATCAATTGAGCATTGGAATGGGTATTTATCTATCAAAGACTTGAATTTGATAAAAGATATCAAGTATAGTGAAAATACATGAAGATATGACTTGAAAAACACCTTTATATTCACCAAACGACAAAGAGGATGTAAGTCAAATTATCAATGAAGCTGGCATTGTGTATGCAAATGATAATTGACATAACAACACAAACTTGTTTAATCTCTGTCAGGGTTATCATGTACTAATATCTGTAAATAGAATAGACGGCGAACAGTCTGGAGAGTTCGGTGGTGTCATAAGCTTAATAGACGCTAGAACAACAATCGACCACAAACTGTCAAATTTTTTCATTGGACTGTGAACTTAAGTGTTAAAGTTGAAAATTTTTTTGAAGAAGTCAAATTGGGGTAGCTTCTAGTGCCGGCGGGTGTATCTTTTCAATATAAACCTACTGCCGTCAAGGTCTAGGCAAACTTCAACAGCTGCCTTTGACTGCATCGGAAGCAAAAATCTCATTGAAGGCCTGAAAATTTGGAAGAAAGCCAAGAACAAGAACGCTGACGATGCAATAGCGAGCGAAATGAAAATTGTTGGATAACAGAATCTGGCAACGGAGCCGAAGCAGCTTTAGAAAAGACTTGATATAACAAAAGGGGCTGAATCCGTGTTCGCTCTGCAAAGTGCACTCGAATGCCCTTGAGCTGGGGGAAGACCCTTTGAGTTTTGCATGTCCGCTAAAAAACATACGTATGTATATGTAACAGAAGTGCAGTGCAGATTTTCAGTGACACAAATTTTTACAACGTTGACGTCAATTTAACTGCAAAAATTGAGGACTTAAAATCACTCCTTGCAGAACCAATGTTTATTAGACTATTCGACATTTGGAAATGCTTCTGAACTTTGGTGAAGATTATGGAAATCCTTGGATTGCTTACGATTTGCAGTATTCATATTATTATTACTAAGTTTTACTGTGTTTATTATGATCTAAGTGGAATCTGGAAGTTTAATTAGGTTTGAATGTAAGGAAACGATTACCTAACCTCATACGCCCTGCTTCATTAGATTCTCTTATTGTTTCGCTTAATTGCATCTAATCACTATAAATGTATATTACTTTTATTTATATCGGAAAATTACTTTGCTTATGTTTTTTAACAATATTTTCCTTATGTCGTCTACTTTTAAAGTCAATTTCAAAGATTTGTTCAACACTGCCAGCACTGTTGATTTTATAATTTATACTTACATCATTTCATTTTGCGAGATTCATAGTATTATAATTACTAACATAATATTTATAATATTGATTGTTACATCATTTTCAGACATAAAGATTAAAGCTGATCAATGTTTTTGTTTATAATTATAATGTATCGGAAAGTGGTGACTGAGCTAATTTATTAATAACATGTTTATCCAACTGAAACATGCATGCATATCAACATGTATGTTTTTGCTGATACGATTTCCAATATAAACATAATATTAGTTTACCTAGTAATATTTGTATTAAAGTTATTTTGATAACTTCTGTAAAATTTTGTAGCAAGTTAAATCACTTTCACACAAAAACTACTAAACGGATTTGGATGAAATTTAGTTCACAAATAGTTTATAACCTGGATTAACACATATGATAGTTTTTGTCTCAGTATTATGTTCACGCGCGTTTATTTTCGAGTTGAAGGGGGCGAAGCCACTTGCAGAAGCTAGAATACATAGAAATATATTGAATTTGTTCGAGACGCCACTTATTTATTGATGAAGTGTGCGAGTTAATAATACATTTGCTGTATGCTATACTGAAGTAATTTCTCATATTATCCTTTGTATAAAATCAAAAATCAAAACCCAAGCAAGCTTGAAGGAAACTTATCTGACCCGAAACTTACAAGCGGAGGATTATTTTAATAATCCCCAGTTGACCTTGAAAACCTCTCGGATATCTAATCCGAAGGTCAAGGTCACATTATATATTCTTTTCAGATTTAAGATAAAATCGTTGTAGCCGGAAATTTATAATAGAAACATTTTTATCTATGATAGATAGACGAGTTTGTTGTGGTACGTAATCTATAATAATTATTTACGTATGGTCAAATTTAATTGAATAGAAAGATAACTCTAAAGGTTAATTGTTTATTGAACTAGCGACTCGGCTTCGCTTCGAACGAGTTCCGGTTTTCAGACTTTCCCTGTGGAAATTCAGTTTTTTTTTTGGTTACAGACTATTTGTGAATCCAGAATTCATCAAAATCCGTTCAGTTGTTTTTGTATGAAAAGATACATTAATTTGTACGTCCATCCTCTCAAACATTATAGAAATAGGGTTAAACCACAACTGGCAGCACGGACTCGCCTTTTCCATCGCCCTTTCTCTTTCTGTCGCTTAGAACTGCCATTTGCTTAACCGAGACAATGCCATAGCACACGGCCGCCTTGAGGATTCCGCCGTGTGCTATCGCATTATGCTTTCTGTCTCGGTCTAAAAAAAGGCGATACCTTGCTGCCAGATGTGGTTCAACCCATAGTCGGCTCACACTTACGGCATTTCCCGTTGATTTTCGCGATAATTGTTTTTAAATGTTAGTTAAAACGTCCATTACTGCGATAGTCAACGACATTTCCTGTTAGTGTGGCTCGTGGCTCTAGTGTAAAGATTATGTCTACTTTTGAATAAATAATTATAAAGATTTATGAATGTGTTGTAAATCGTTTTTATTTTATTACTTCATGTTCGCAGATTATAGACCATGTTTTTATTTATGATACATATCCAATGATACATTTTCAATTCAAGGGCAGACAGCAGAATAACGTAAAAAACCGGTAAGACTAAAAACCATAATGGGCTATATTATTTCAATAAAATGATCTCAACTTGTAGACGAGATGAACGACTTTGCGTAAACGTGAAAATCCGGATTAGTATATATTTTTTTTTAAATATTTAATATTCATCATCGTAGATTAATAGTCTACTAGTTTTTGCCAGCGGCTTTGTCCAAAATATATCCTACACAGAACGCAGTACCGGAATATACGGCATATCAAACGAAGGCGCAAAAATAAAATCAAGTTATATAATTATTTCAAGAATGATTTGAAAATTTAAATATCTAACTAGTATAAAAAATATTTTAAAAAACAAAGGATGTTTGTTACTCAAACACGTCAGACAGGCTAAATTAATATTGATGAAAGGCTCAAACTTAGTTATTGTGGAATAAATCATACGGTTTTTTCCGGTGTGTAATTCCTGTGGGTAAATCTTAGTAGAAAATCGTGCTAGCTTTGTGGCGTCATAATATTTAGCCATTTTTTTCTCTCTATATTTTTTTTTAAATTTTAATGAGCTGTTACCACCACAATCATTGACACAATTGCATACAACGATTGACGAAACCACCACGTGAACTTTCGCTTCGTACATCAACAGAATAACATTAGACATGCGTAAGAAACGCGATTAGAATACAAACGTGAGATTCTTATAACAAAACGTATTGGTTCTCAAACGTGACGGTTTTCGCCGACGTAGCGTATCGAACTATCGATAGCGATAGTCGATCGCGAAGATAACGCGCTTACGTAGTACGTACTCTAGTAAAAGTTATGTAAACAATGTCTAGGAACGTCGATATTTTTCTATGAACGATAAAATTGATAAGCACTTTGTTACTATCGGTAACTTTTTATGGGAAATACATTGTGACGCAAACAACATTAAATGATTGAGGTCACTATTGATTTTGAAGGGACGAGTTGGCGCAGTGGTAAGCGATAGTCTGCTAGCGAGGCTCGGGTTTGATACCCGCACGGCACTAATATTTTTATGATTGCGAGAAGTGGCTTCACCCACGATACAGGAGAAATTTCTGCAGGCGTAGCATGGCGCCGTAGAAAGGGGTTTTGTCGACGCAAGAATAGACAAAGTGACAGAACGTCGAAATATTTTTTGCGTTTTATGCATGGTAATGTAAAAAATATGGAAAATAAACGTTCTTTTCTTCAATAGTGTACGAATGGTGTCATATTTGTGCAAAAAAACAGTAGTTTTGTATAGAAATAACGATGAAATAACTTTGTCTTTTCTTGGAAGAATAGAGATAGAATCGCCATGCTACGCGGGCTGGTAGTAAGGCAAAGAAACCAACAAAAACGTACGTAAAAAAAAAAATAGAACGTAGCACCCTGCGTAGCAAAAACAGGTAGCGTAGCACTTTCGTAGCCGCGTAGTCCGTCGTAGCAAGTTTCATAAACCCTTTATAAGTTTCCGTAACCAATAGGTTCTGAAGTCTTAAGTCGTTACCAAAACTTGGTACATTACCAACTTATTCAAAGACGATATTTTACTTAGTGTTACTTATACTAAGTCCCTTCGCATTTATAACTTCGACATAAACAACTTACAAACCAAGGGGTCTACTCTCTTACAATCGACATAGTTGAATCATGACCCATTTTGACAATAAATCGTTTGAATCCGTCAAAATTGACAAAGATCAAAGTCGTTACCATGGATATGTATGTTTACGCGAATGTGGACCTAATTGTATTTCAAAGTCTGTAGGAAAATAAGCTTAAGGTGGGTCATGATTGAACTTTTTCGACTGTACATAGACGTTATCTGTCAACGAAAATACGGGCCCGTACGAAAGTAAATCGAAACTTTTGAGTGAACCCTACTCCCTATTAGCTTCTGAATTTATTAGTTCTGACAACACATCGGAAATCGGGACAACTGTCCAATCATGTTGTTATCAATCTTTAATTCGTACCACAAACTAATCTTATGTTCGCAAGTGATAAACGACCGAAACATTGGCCGAAGTTACGGATTTCGTGCTAGGATAGTAGTAATCCAAAACCATTCATTTCTATCTTCTATTCTAAAAGCTTCTATTATAAAATACTAGATTTTTTGCCAAAAAACGATACCTGGCTGGCTTTCATCATCATCAGCCTATAATGTCCCCACTGCTGGGACGCAAGCCTCCTCTCTGTGAGAGGAAGGAGTGGGCCATAATCCACCACGCGGGCCCAGTGCGTATTGATGGATGTCACATGTCTACGAATTTTTGATTCTAGCCTTCTAGGACATACCGGTTTCCTTACGATGTTTTCCTTCACCGTTTTGAGAGCAGTGGTGATGAAATAAATTACACAAAGTAATGCGCCTGGCGGGGTTCGAAGCCACGACCTACAACTCGTAAGTCATGACCGATACCACTGGGCTACCACTGCTGACTGGCTAGCTTTCATCGTCCCAAAAACATGAAGATAGACCTAAAATGAAGAAAGGGCACGTAGGCACCTGTCATATTTTTTAACGACTACCATAAGCTAGCAAGCGTATAATATATTCACAGCTATGTCCGCAATTAAAATGAGAATCTCAAAGAGACGGGTACACACGGCTTCACATCAAGCTAAACAGACCAGTGTAAGCTGATCCACAGTTCGTTAAATATGCAGAAAGATCACACAGAAACGGGATCAGGATAAACTGGTTTTGTTTAATTTCATGTATAGCCGTGTGTACATAATTATTAGCATAGCTTACTTTTTGGGTTATGTAATGGGTTAGATAAGCCCTTTACATGTTAGTAACAATGGTTATGAAATAAGGGCCTGTCAGCATTTGGTGACGGTAACCGGTCTAAAAAATAGCCATTTCAAAGTCGTATTTCAGTATTTTAAGTTTTCCTTCCTGATTATTAATTTAAGCCATCAGGAAACTAATACTTTAAGAATATCTACATAAACGTATTAGGAAACTCATTCTAAGAAACTGTTTTATTCATTAATTTTGGATCGGTTCTACATCAAAATAAATTCGACCGAGTATTTTTAACAATATTAGAAATTCTACATTTGATAATTATACTCGTATTTACTAGTTTTCGTTTCATTCCTTACTTGCTGCTAGATGAAAAAACTTCTAAAAACAATTGAATATTATTGTTATCGCTCTGCGTACTATATTATTGGAATAATACTACATTGGAAATCATTCTTATGTTCCACGCTATTTTTCCTATACAAATTAAGCATCCTGCACTGTAGAATTTATTTTACCCGAATTCCAAAAAGGAGGTTATGAAATTCGTCTGATTGTTTTAAAATCAGGTGAAAAAAATCACTGACACCTAAGAAGCTTGTAATTTTACACGTTTTCACTGATGTTTCTAGAAGTCAATGGCTTTGTTTGTTTTTCTAAAAATAGTTTTAAATTCATTGTGTTTGTAGTAAACCCGTTTAAGGTTTTAATTATCGAATTATGAATTAAAAACGACTACATTAAAATGGTAAAATACAAAAAAAAAACCTCAAGGCCAAAGGCCCTAAAAACCTGATACCGTGTTCTAATCAAACAAAGCAAACGTGTGCGAACATGTGACTGTCACATTCATTATATTCATCGAACTCGAAAGCAGAGAACAATTCCTGCAGCCTTAGGCTGCTTTTCCACCAGAGATTTGCTATGTAGCTGTGCTGCGAGGATGTAAAAGCTGAGCTACGAAACTGTGTGACCGTTTCCACCGATGCTACGCTATGTAGCTGTGCAGTAAGATGTGCTATGGAGATGGGTAGCTGCGCTACGAAGATGCGCTGTCACAGTGTAGCTGCGCTACAAAGATGCGCCGCCACAAGGTACTCGTAGCTGTGCTTTGAAGATGCGTAGCTGCGCTACGAAGATGTGCTGTCACAAGGTAGCTGCGCTATGAAGATGCGTAGCTGCGCTACGAAGATGCGCTCTCACAAGGTAGCTACGCAACGAAGATGCGCAGCTCGAGCTATGCGATGTATCGATTGTAGGGAAAACGACCCATAGCACGAATCCATAGCACGCAGCCACAGCACGCAGCCATCTTTGCATGGCATGCATCTTTTCATATAAAAAACACATCTTAGTTGAATCCGTTTCCACCAGTGCTGTGCTATGTAAACCAATGAATATAATTGGTGTATATCAAACGCATCCGCAGCAACGTAGCATAGCGCATCTCTGGTGCTGGTGTTTACGACCAAATTAAATGTGTTTTACGCGACTGATTGCGACAACGCAACGTGACAAAAAATCCAAGGTTTAAACCACTGGGATAGAACGTGAAGTCTACATAGCAGATATTTTTGTTCGTGGGCCGAAAAGTTTAGAACACAACATCAGACGACCGTTATTCTAGTTATAAGCACTAGTTCCACCAAAATAAGCTACTCAGACGGCAGTCTAGACAAGTCACCTTATTCGTTGTTTTGATGACGTAAAAGTGGCTTGTAAACCTTTTTTCGCATGCCTTGTTGCTAGCCGACAATCAGTGTTTTACCCTTTCATGCTTTGCCAAATAAAGACCTTCACACATAGCAGCTATAATGTAAAGATGTACATTATAGCACGATACATCTCATTGCATTTTTCCATAGAGATTCGAATATGTAAAAATATACATCATAACTGTCGTGTGTGGTCTCCCGACGATTTCTATGGAAAGATGTAATGAGATGTATCGTGCTATAATGTACATCTTTACATTATAGCTGCTGTGTGTGAAGTCCTTTAATCATATTATTGTTTTCTGTAATTAGGACACGCAACAATTTCGTGGAGAATCAACACCTTTTAAGGCAGGCCACATAAATCAGTTTTCCTGATTCAATTTCATAATCCGTTTTCCGAAACGGAGCCTCCGAACGCAGGGAATTCATGCAAAAGTAAGGGCGGCTACATACATCAATATTTTCCTGATCAGGAAACCAGATCACGAAAAATTCCGTAAAACAACCACATTATTATTTTAGTTTTTTTTCCGTTCGGAAAAGTTATTAATGCGAAAATAATTTCAGTTAGGATTGAGTACAAATAAAATGTTATTTCGTGTACATAATTATCATGTACAAGAAATCGACAGATTTTCTACGGACAGTAACATTCAATTGAACAGGCAGTAATATTTTCTGAAAGAAACACTAACCTATTATTTTAAGGGCAAAGAAATTTACATTACACCAAGTGTCACGGCCAACTAGACCCATTATTATCTATCTATTTCCGCGATATAAATTCGATTAGATACGAAAAAACCTAATGTTTTATACATATGACGTACCGACATTCGACCTTACATTACGTATTCTATCAGTATTCAAATATTATCACGACTATATTTAAATTGTCACAGACATTGTTTATTTTGCGTGACTGTGATAATTTAATTTAACATTGAAATGAAACTACTTTCACTGAATGTTTTATTGTTGAACATCGTTATTCCCTGAAGTTTCAAAGATTAAAAAAGCTTACAGTCTTTACTAATTGATAAGTTGGTTCCTCTCTCAGAAAGGAGGTTTTTGTCCCAGCAGTGGGAAAATTAAAGGATGATGATGATGAGTTGGTTATTTACGAAGTGACTACAGTCACTCACATCATATAATGAAAGTGAGACAACAGATGGCGAATAGCGTAGAATTTATATCAAAGTCATAACATAGATGAATGAATATAATTGAACAAAACATGACTGACATGTGACAATCATACAACATCAAGGTAAGCCAAACCTTGAAGGAAATTGATTAGAAAACGTTGATGTTACTATAAAGAACAAAATAAAACCATTTCCTCATTCAGACAGTTTGTCTTCTTAATTATATTGATCATCAAGGCCCATTGTCAAATAATCCTACTAAAAAATCAAGAGCATGCGAGCCAAAATATCGACATAATTAAAAGGAAATCTTCGCCATAAGACACGGAACTGAGCTGTACAAAATCAACAACCGATAATCCTCATAAACTCAGGATACAACGAACAGTATATTTATGGGGACAAGTCTTTGCCCAGCGCTGGGACGATGCAGTTTAAGGTAAGATTCACACCAACCGGCCGGATCCGGCGGCATTTTACAATGCGGTAAAGAACATTGAAATCTATCAACAGTAAATACAGTTCATATTTGCATGCAACTTACGGGACACGAATGTCGACGAAGGAGAAAACTTTGCAAGCAGCCGAGTCTGGCCGGTTGGTGTGAATCTTACCAATCAGTAACAGTATTATAAACTATGGTAAGACTTACCTTGGCACACAAATAGAGTGATAGATCCCGTAGTTTCGTAACACATGAATGAACTCCGGTAGCGTCCGACATGCGCCCATGATACTAAACGCTGCTAGTGAACAATTCCATATCATTAATGTTCGCCGTAACTCGAATCTGTGGACAAAAACAAAAAATCTGTTAGGACAAACTGGTAAAAAACTTTTTCAAAAAAAATGTAACCGCCTTCAAAAACAACCACAAAAAAGTGTAAAAATATAATCTACAAAAGAACTTTTCTTTCGGAAGTCGGTGCATTTGTTTTTTTCTTCTTTTCATTGTCTTTTTCTTTCTTCCCACTGCTTAAGATTAATTGGCTTGTAAAGTAGACCTAGTGCCAAAAATAGTGCCAATGGTGGTCAGGCACAGGGTGCAGAAATGGCCAGACCAGGACCACAATTGGTCAGACCAAGGCGCAGTTATACAAGCTCGCACTGGGCGCATAAAAGGTTAATTATTACGTTACTGGGTAGACTAAACCTCGAGTGTTAATGAAACAAACTGCCTAAGTTCCGTGATTACAAAGATAAAACAACAGGATATCCAAACGTAGTTAGTACGTAACCAATGGAAAATAGCCGTGAACTTCACTCAAGTTCAATCGTGTTACCTACTGTATTACAGCAACTGAAAGGTCAAGTGAAACATGAAGTATTAGATTATGGTACAATACTAATTGCCGTCTAATTGTTACCAATTTGCAGTACTTAGAAGTATCAAATAATTATACATTTGTACTGTACACTGTACAGGTATAATTATTTGAGAGTGATGTTTTGATCTCTATAGTAATATTTTTTTATATATGTGAGCAGATACCTGTGACAAAAGAGATGTAATCACTACATCTGTATAATATGTGTGTCGTCCTCCTGCGTCTTATTTAGCGAGATAAACAGTTAAATAAATAAAGAACTGTATCAATGAAATTTATGTTTGTTTAACTTTGTTTATATTTTTTATTTTCTATTTCCTTTTTTTTTTTGTTTCCTAAGCATGCACACTTGTTTTTCCAGTTCACTGTAATTGGTAGAACAGAATAAATAGCTTTAAGTAAAAAGTGGATTTGCATCCACAAAAATGGATTAGATCAATAAATTAGTTTTTTTTTTTTTTTGTAAATTAGCTGGAGCATAATCATAATCGTTAATGTAATAATAGTCTCAGGCAAAAACACCAGGCCGGACCGGATTTATTACTACTTATTTTTAACATTTATTGTAATTTGACATTTAGATTTAATGATATATTTTTTTAAAGCGTTGGAAAAAATGTCTGTTCGAAAGTGTTACTACATGTAATAAATTAACAATGCAAAGCATTGTGATTGTAAATGTATGTTAACAAAGTTCCCCGCTGTTTCATTCACATGGCAACAAAGCGTTCACAGACTTATTTGTATTACAATTAATTAATGATCGACGTAGCCTTTGAGTATTGATATTTAAATTACTTCGCTTTATGTTTTTTTTTAATAATGATATCATAGATTATAACATATTTTTATGTATTATTACATTAACAGTAAAAATATCAGTTATATAAAAACTAAACGTCATATTTACCGATAATTGCAAACCCATTATGGATTAGATACACGTGCAGTCATAAATGTGTCAATTGATAATGACTGATATTAAAATATATGTATATCATAAACCCGGTCATTAAGAGGGTTCACGGAATCGCGGTTTATAATTATGTAGTATTTAACGGAATAATAAAAATGTAGTAAATATACGAATTACCTATTTTTTTTAGACTAATTTAAGAGCCTATGTAATAAAACACATTAATTTACTCTAGCGTCACATCTTCTGGTCGTGGGACTTTTCCAGTTACATTGACCCTGGAACGTAAAGGGCCATTAAAGGACACCGTGGATTTTAGTCAGTACGAGTCTGACAGTCCCTCCCGCCCTGCCCTGGGAGGACTCATTAGATGATTTTACAACGATTAAAAAAAGCGTCACATATTCTATTAAAAAATAATCATAAAGGACACTGCCCATTGTAAGTACAGACAGGACATAATTGTCAGAATTTTGCTATTCCGCCTTTGTTGCCGTCAAACTACAAAGGAGCCTCGGAAACATTGCAGACATAATAATAAAATAATAATGAAAGCTTTTGTCGACCTAACAATGAAACCTAATTTAATTTTACAGGACAGTAAAACGACATTGTTAACGTTTGTTTTTATCATAAAATATGCTGAAAAGGTTGAATTTATTGGTGACTAATATGTTTATTAGTTTTTCTATTTTACTGTCATGTATAAATCATGAAAATGTGATTGATTTAAATTCCCTTCCTATTTATCAACAATTGTAGCTACTTGACTTTTCGACCTTATTTGATTTTCGTAATTAATTCAATTTGTTTTTGCGTAAAAATAATCGGTACTGTAAAAAATTCTAGAAATCACTGAATTTCACGAATTGTGTGGTCAAATTTTCATGGTACCTTCGAAAGAGCAACTATTTTATTCCCGATTGAGCACCTATTAATATTTTGACGAATTGTAGATATTTAATTATTTGATCCCGATTGATCAAATTAGGTGCTGAAAATAGTTGCTTAAATGAGAATACCTCTGTAAGGAGATATTTCGTTAATGAGACAGAATTCCATAATGAGTTCCTAATTAGCTGAAGATTATTCCTAATTCATTATTCATTTCAGGGCATGACCAGCTCGAATAGGCTAGTTGCCCTAAAAAATGTAATTAGTCCGTCTTTTAGATTATTCAAAAATAAGGGACATGTATTTTTTTATTTGTAAATAAGACCAAAAATGACAAAGATATAGCCTATTAAAGTTACGTGTGACGTCACGATGCGTGGCATTTTTCGCGCAGACTGACGTCACAGGTAAATTAAATAGGCTATTATCTTTGTTCTTTTTTGTTTAATCGAAAAAAGAAAAAATACGTGTTCAATATTTTTTTTTAAATTTAAAATACGGACTACTTAAATAGAATGTAATTATTTTGACCCTGTATTATTACTACCTCATCAATTGGTTAGGTCAATATCAAGCCAAAACGGTGTACAAATTAATGAAAGCGATGTATCACAGTTAACTAATTATAATTTTAAATGAAACAATACACTGTACACAAGTGGTCCGATTCGATAAGGTCGTTCATAGATTGTTTATTTATAATTGCAGCTGTGAAAAGTTCATTATGAAACATCGATCGCCTTTGGGAAAAACGTACGTTAATGAACTATGTCCAGTTAGTCTAGATTCTATTTCAGTTTATTTAAAGCCTAGTCTAGACTGAACATTTTTCAGTTAAAAAAACCTTTAGTGATAATTACCTTTACTTTTATAAGTCTACGTTTTAATGTTATAAAGAGTGTGAGTTTGTTTGTAGGAAGTTATGTCTGGAACTACTGAACCGGTTTCTTTAGACGCAAAAAGCCTAATTCGTAAAATGGCAACCTAGTCGCAAAAGGACAAGTTCTCAAAACGGCAAAATAACTAAGATTTACAACACACACTACATAAATGAGTAAGTAGATATTGTATTACATCAAAATATTTTTTCCTTCTAGTTCCAAAAACAGAAATGGTAATTTATCAATCACTCTTCATAGACAATTAAACCTTGCCAAGATATTTTTGATTCATAACATCGCGTCCCTGAAAAATTACGGCCGTCCAATTTTTCTCCCAATTTCATTGACAGGCCAGGGTCGCAAAAACTAGCAAACCGTCACACAGAATAAAAATAAAACTGACTTTATAAACTGACTGAATTTATAAATAACTCTGGATTTTACAATCAATATCGTCACTGCATTAATGTGAATTCTTTTATAAATTGAGAATTTTCTGCTGCGACCATGAAAAATATGATAAAACACATCTATTTCTAAAGATAAAGGACTGTATGAAATTTTTGCAATTATGTTAAATATCCTACTTAATACATAGAACTGAAACGAAGCTTTCGTCTTTTCAAGTCCAAAACAGTCATTTTCTATAATTAATTTAACATCACATACATAATTGTTACGTATTCTAGATACATTGTTATGATAAAAGCAACACATGTCTCCGCATAACGAGGTACTCTAATGAGGCTCCACTTTTGTATTTTAATGGCATGCAGCTTAAGAAAATCGTCGGCTCAACAATTTCAAGCAAGTAACAGAAGTGTTATCGTAAGTTAATATGCAAATATACACCATCAAAATATGTTAAATTTTAAAGGGTATCCAGTAGAGTCCGACCGAAACTGATTTTTCAGCCGAAACCGAAACCGAAACCGAACCTTCGGCCTTGCTCTCAGTTTCGGCCGAAACCGAAACCGAAACCGAAACTTTTTAAAACTTTTAAAATTTCGATTTTTTTCTGTTTTTTTTTTTATTTTTATTGACACAAGAAAAAGTGTCAAATATACAGAGCGAATTTTTCAACTGGGCGTGGACGGCTATATTTTTAACTATGAGGAATATCGAAAAACGTTGAATAGAGTCTCGAGACCGATTTTGCCGAAAACTAAAACTGTATCATCGGATTTTAGAAAAATGAATAATCGTGGCCAAAAATCGAACCCGCTAATTTTGAAAAAAAAACACAACCTGTATTATTACACCATTTGATAGTGTTAATAGTAAGGATAAAATTCTGGGTAATAATAAAATACGGCAAGCTTATGGATACATAGATAGATGGACGATCTTAAGAATTGCTATTTTTCCATGTTATTTAACTTCTACTGAGTCCATAATCTATTCTAAATTATAAAAAAAAAACATTGTTTCCAATGTTTCACTAGATTTGAAGTCTCAAAAATCGCACTATATTAATTTAGCAATACGAAATAACTGAGACATTAGACTAAAAAAATTGCATTATTTCAAAAAAGAAACCGTTAACTTAATTGTGTTTTGAATACCGCCTAATCCTAATTCTAATGCGCCTAAAACGCCTTGACGATTGATAAGTTTTTAATCATTAACGTACGAAACAAATATTTTTTTATTATGACATGGATATACAAGACTTAGGTACTCTTGGCAGTAAACTCAAAAACATAACCTCGTCTCATGAATAAACGGACGGTGGCAAACTGAGCCGGGGCCCCGCCGGTGAGCAAGTACGTGTTAGCTACGAATTTTACCGAACGACGCACGAAAATGCAGGAACACTTGAGTTTCGGCGGGGCCGAAAGTTTCGGCTATATTTTGGCCGAAACCGAAACCAAGGCCGAAACTAGATATTTTGGCCGAAACCGGCCGAAACCGAAACCGAAACCGAAATTTCGGTCGGTCACTAGTATCCAGCAACTGTACCATTGATATAATTTTATTTAAAAATACACACTCAAACGTTGTCCTTTTTGTAACTACATAGGTACTCTGAAATCTGAAAATTATAAGGAAGTTATTGATCTACACAATCAGGACTTCTATTTATGGGGTAACAGCAAAAACATATTTTTTTTATATTGACTTTTGCCACCGACCGAAAAAAAGTTTTATTTTTATTTTACCCCTTTTTGGTGGTACAGGCATTATATTCTGTTGTGTAGTAATCGCAGTTTATTTGCCGTCATTTATTGAGATAAGAGTTTCCTAATCAAATCAACAGATTCTGTTCTGATTTACCATTGGATTTTCAGGGAAACACAGTTTCAACCAAAATAAGAATACTTATTCCAAATCGGTCCAGGCAAATCTGGGAATATAAATAAAGAAAAAAAATCCTAAGAATTGACAGTCTCCTTTTTTGGAGTCTGTTAAATAAACTACCAAATTAAAATAAGACGCCTCCAGCATATTTTTCCCCCACACATTAATACCACCTTTCAACATAAAAAACACATTTGGACTGGAAAATTTTATAATGATGTCTGGTTCGCAAGGAAAAACCCGAGAGGCCTAATTGTATTGTAATAAGTAATATTAAAGTACTTTTTTGCAATGAAGAGCCAATGACTTACAAACATCGCATTGACCTTAATGATAATAATTAGACTTTTTTATAGCAAAACCGCCGAAAATAAACTTCTATTAATAGAGTTGTTTTGCGATTTATAAATAACTTTAAAATCTTGTCTCAAGGCTAGTGTTTCTCTAAAACTAGTTTTGAACTAGCACTGTAGTTGAATATAGTAGAAAGATTAAATATATGTATTAAGCAAATCGCACAAATAAAACTCAGTTTTTATCCAAAAACTTTTTACTTGAAAATCGTTAAAAACGAACCAACCAACGGCTTTAAGTGCTTTCCGAGGCACGGAGAAAACTCGCTATGATAGATGGTCGCCCATCCACAGACCAACCTCGTCAAGCGCGGCTTAACCCGGAAGATCGGCCTGTGCGGCTGTGTTTATTTAGCAACGGGCTCCTTCTTTCGCCCCGGCTCTGTTATATGGCCTATAGTCTTCCTCAATAAAAGGCTATCCAACACAAAAACATTTTTTCAATTCGAACCAGTAGTTCCTGAGATTAGCGCGTTGAACCAAACAAACTCTTCAGCTATAAAGAAGCGTTGCCAAATGTTTTAATTAAGAGATAATATCTGTTACACACACATGCCTTCATGATACGTATGAATGAGACTTAATCACAGCTTTCCCTGATAAGGAAATCAAATAGATCAAACCAATAAATCACACGATGACATTCAAAAGTAATTAAAAGTCAAGGCATTAATTAATAAAATCGAAAGTCAATATGTCAGAACGTATGTGTCATATTGACGTATTAAGTTCGATGGCACCTAATTCCCTAGTATGCTTATCAAGTAGTACACTTAATTAATTGTACAATGTGATTAGCACTGACTATTGAACCACGATTGAACCATTTGCGTTTGGCTCTATGATTGCAGATTATAAAGGGTCATCGTATTTGGATAAGATTAATAGATAATTATGTAAATGTATGTTAAAGATAATTAATTACGTAAGTATGTCCAGATCCAACACACTTTGGGCAGTCGCCTTTGCCAGCAGTCTGTCACTTTTGTTTGTCATAAACTAAAAAAAATATTAAACTACTTTTTTTTAACGTAGATTAAGGAAATAATAAATTGTATATACAAAAAAAAATGGTAGATAGAAAAATGGTGTTACCTAGACAAGCTTGAGAAGGACAACTTTTTGTAAGTGTCTTCTGTGTTTAAATAGCATCTTTTTGCAGAGAATCAGAATTCCTTAATCTCAGTACCAGCTGATGCTGAGCTGAGACGAGGCAGATAGAATGTTTTACATAATGTACGCGAAATTTAATAGAACAAAATGGTGAACAGTGTTAGTTTGATTCAATTCAAATTCGGGTTTAATACAATATACGACCCTTGAAAATCCGATGACGTCATTGGTGTTATGTTACTGTACAGTATTTTAATTTGCATGTCTGGAATGCGGAATTAATTCACTGTTTTTGTTTTTTAATGACTTGTTTTTGGAACTTTTGTACCTAAACATGTAAATTGTTGCCTTTGCCAAACATGTTTGTTTGACTTTAACTAAAGGGTGAACAATAGTGAACATTAAAATACGATACACAAATTCGCAGACATAAAACAGCACGTATGTTTTAGAGCCTATGAACACCACGTTTTTTAAACGCGCCGCCGACGCGCGTTTGCAGCGATACAGACGCGATACGCACGCAAGTCAAACGCAGCCTGTGGACCTTTGCACACCTGTATAAATTACAAACATCAACAAACTGCTCTGTTTCATAAAAACGGCCGTCGACACGTTTCAGAAACGCGCGTTGACGGCGCTTTTAAAAAACGTGGTGTGCCTGTGCATAGGCCCTTAGAGTGTGGTGTGATATTTTTAAAGTGAGTTAAAAAAATAGTTTCCCCTTGATTGATGATGACAAATGTGTAAACCATCCCTTGGGTAGAGCAGAAGGAACTGTCAGACTCGTACTGACTAAAATCCACGGTCGTTCCATTAGATGGCGCAAAGACTTTAAGACTATTTAAAATCGCGTTTAAATGCAGCACCTCTTACAAAAACATCAGCAAGGAACAAAAGACCCATTTACACGTTGCCAGAACTCGCACGTAAGTTTGACTTATTTTCTGTTTTTGTTTGATTAAGTTAATTTATTGTCTATTTATAATCCGCGATTTAGTCATGCATGTTGTTCATAATTATGCAATTTTTGCATCATCTATGTGATGTTTTATAGAATGCAATAAAAGATAATGGCTTTAACGACTCTTGCTCTAAGATTAAACAAACAATTTTCCGGGTCAAATGTGATTACAATGACAATTAAAACTATGATAATTAAACACTAATTGCAGTATTCTTATTTATATGATTGACTGTAATTGATTGTGCTTTATATGGTAAACTAGCGACCCGCCCCGGCTTCGCACGGGTGCAATGCTGATATTAAATACACTACAGAAAAACTGTGAACGTTGTATATAAAAACATAGCGGCCCGCTCCAGCTTCGCACGGGTATAATAAATTATATAGCCTATGTGATTAAAATCGATCCAGTAGTTTTGATTTATTCATTAATGCCCGTGGCCCGCACGCGTTAAATTTGGAGTAAAACAATCCCCCTTTCCCTATACCATGAAGATTTCCTGCTATCTTTGGAATATCTAAATTCATACACTACATTTTTTACTTATTTACTTTTTACATCTTTAACTATTTATTTTATTTTTACAACATATTACAGAATCACTACATAGTATAAAACAAAGTCGCTCTTGCCGCACCGGGCGGCCGACCGGTACCGCCGCAACGTAGCGTTTGCGTTGGTACCGCAATTTTTAAATCTTTAATATTATCTTCGAAAATATTCATTTAAATCATACGGTGTAAAGGGCCATATAGATCTATATTAAATGAACAATGTATTCAAGGTATTTAATTGGTTAAGGATTAATGCTGTATTGGTTAAAATCGCTTCGAAAATTAGCCATTATTTGTCGTAAAAAGTAAATGACAAAAAAAAGTTATTGTGGGTTATCCATAAGAGATAGACATATACCATCGCGGACTTTTCTGTAGACCTTTTCAATGTGTACAATACTTAGTACATTATTTTGATAAAACTCGTAAGGTTCAGCCTGCGTTTGCAATGTAAGCGGAAAAAATGTAATTATTTACGACATCACATTAGAAACCTCAAAAATAACAGTACTTCTCCACTATTTAATGGATGTTATTATACATATAAACCTTCCTCTTGAATCACTCTATCTATTAAAAGAAACCGCATCAAAATCCGTTGCGTAGTTTCAATGATTTAAGCATACAAAGGGACATAGGGACAGAGAAAGCGACTTTGTTTTTTTACTATGTAGTGATAACGCAGTAAAACGGTACTGGAATTAATGTAGGTTTTCAAATACGTTTGAGTTTATTTAAGAACAGCGCTTAATGTCTGTTAAACTCAGTTTAATTATTCATTGATTTAAGGTGATTGTATTTATTAATAATGTACTTTATTTATAAACCTATCTAAAAATAAACAATAAACTAGAGTACATCTCGAATTGAAATAAGGAACTAAATAATAACCAGCCATTCACAAAATAAAAACAACATTTAAAAAGTCAGGGCCTCGAACGCGTTTAATTTTTTTTTGCTCGTCTAATTCGCAAGATCATTTGAATTTGGCGAAAAAAGTGCAAGAGTGTTGAGCGAACGCGAGTAGTCAGTAGACCAATTTACTTTCACATTTCTATGCGAGATCGTGAAATGTCAGTTTAGAACCTAGAAACTGTAGCAATGGAATGAATCTATGACGTGAATAGCCTTTATGATCGGACTTATTAATCAACTAGCTGTGCCCGCGACTTCGTTCGCGTAGATATCGGAACTCAACAATGTATTTTTTTTTTAAACAAAGCATTTTTTCTAGTAGCCTAAGTTACTCCTTATTAAGTACGTCAGCTACCTGCCAATAGAAGTCCAGTCAAAATCGGCCCAGCTGTTTCAGAGATTAGCCATTACAAACAGAAAGAAAGACAGACAAAAATTATAAAAATTATGATATTTTGGTGTATGTAACGTATATAATTTCGTATGCATGTAGTAAAAAACAATTTTATTTATATGTATTACAGATGTATAGATTTGCACCTAATTGGTTCGGCAGCGTAGATTCACAAAAATATACATACAAGTTGGCCTTGTAAAACAGAAGAGGCAAAATAAAGTCGTAAAAATGCCTTTAATTTTGATTCTTTTCTTTTTGTCCGCTTTGTCTCACTACTGGGCAAAAGACTCCCTTCACTTCTCGCGAACCGGTGCGTCTTCTTTCAATTTCTGATGGAACCTATTCAGTCTGACAATCTCTTTCGTGGTGCCTTTTTTTGTCTTTTGTTTTTGGCCAGTTTGTAATTTTGTTTTTAATATTTCCTGCATCGAGAGCCGTGGTTGCGTTTACAAACATTTAACTCAAACACCCAGGCCCTTAACAACTACTTGGATGAGTATGAGATAGCAGGAGTCAACGTGTCGTCACAGAGGCATTCTATCTGCACGTCTATCCGTCATCAAATAGTCGAAGGTTACCTTCTGAGCCTTGACAACCAGATAGGTATATTTGTTTTAGAGCGCACTATTTATATTATACGACTACAAACTAATATTTTCTACACAAGTATACTTAGTCGATAACATCAACATTACTTTAACACGTAAGAACAAATATGGCATGGAGTTATGGACTGACAAATTAAGGAAAACCATTTCATTATGTCCATGCTCTTTACCTTCAAGGGTCGTCCGAGAAACTTCCATGAACTTTTGACAGCTATAAAATTAATCAATAATGATTTATGCGTTCCGGTAGCGAGGAAAGTTAAAAATAAACTTTTTGAGGAATCAAAAGAAATTGTTGTCAAGTTGACTGAAGCGATCGTTGATCACTCAATCAAAATGAAGGCTTACACTGCGTTCTGTTATAGATATTTTTATTTGCATTATCACTACATAGTATAAAACAAAGTCGCTTTCTCCGTCCCTATGTCCCTATGTCCCTTTGTACGCTTAAATCTTTGAAACTACGCAACGGATTTTGATGCGGTTTTTTTTAATAGATAGAGTGATTCAAGAGGAAGGTTTATATGTATAATAACATCCATTAAATAGTGGAGAAGTACTGTTGTTTTTGAGGTTTCTAATGTGATGTCGTAAATAATTACATTTTTTCCGCTTACATTGCAAACGCAGGCTGAACCCTACGAGTTTTATCAAAATAATGTACTAAGTATTGTACACATTGAAAAGGTCTACAGAAAAGTCCGCGATGGTATATGTCTATCTCTTATGGATAACCCACAATAACTTTTTTTTGTCCTTTACTTTTTACGACAAATAATGGCTAATTTTCGAAGCGATTTTAACCAATACAGCATTAATCCTTAACCAATTAAATACCTTGAATACATTGTTCATTTAATATAGATCTATATGGCCCTTTACACCGTATGATTTAAATGAATATTTTCGAAGATAATATTAAAGATTTAAAAATTGCGGTACCAACGCAAACGCTACGTTGCGGCGGTACCGGTCGGCCGCCCGGTGCGGCAAGAGCGACTTTGTTTTATACTATGTAGTGATTCTGTAATATGTTGTAAAAATAAAATAAATAGTTAAAGATGTAAAAAGTAAATAAGTAAAAAATGTAGTGTATGAATTTAGATATTCCAAAGATAGCAGGAAATCTTCATGGTATAGGGAAAGGGGGATTGTTTTACTCCAAATTTAACGCGTGCGGGCCACGGGCATTAATGAATAAATCAAAACTACTGGATCGATTTTAATCACATAGGCTATATAATTTATTATACCCGTGCGAAGCTGGAGCGGGCCGCTATGTTTTTATATACAACGTTCACAGTTTTTCTGTAGTGTATTTAATATCAGCATTGCACCCGTGCGAAGCCGGGGCGGGTCGCTAGTTTATTTTATTACAAAACATTTCAGTTCATATACTTTCAGTTTTAGGTTTCAAATTGATCTTAGTGGGACGTAGAAACACATCTTTTGTTATTAAGGCTCCATAGTACTTCAATATAGTCTTACTCGATTGCACTTGCATGTACGCACTATATCTTGCTCTTTCTTTTAGCTGTCTACACGCAAATCTTTTTTGGCGAAAAAAAAGAAAATTCAAAAAAATAAATAACATACGACCTACTTTATAGTTAGTTCAGTTAGTATAAAAAGTTTCATGATCTAATTTTAAGTATTTTTTGATTGCCAAAGATAAATATTGTTCAATTTAGAGGTAACTTTGGGATTTTTTTCTATAGAGAAAATTTTATGGAATCATGTTTTCGCAAAACATAAGACCTAACATTCATCCTCAACTTTACCATATATTTATTTCAAAATTAATGCTGCAGTATTTTCGACGTATCACAGGATTCTGCTAAGCCATTTGAGGGGTATGGGCTCTTAAAAACAAATTATTCATGGACTTATACATTCACTACAGTCAGTATAAATAAGTAGTAGTGAGTCAAAAGGTCGACAAAGCTATTGTTCTTGAACTTGCTAATAGTATTATATTGTTATCAGTTATTATAAAACATGTCAAGAACGTTTATGATAATGACATTTCCCTGTTGATAACCGCCGGAGACATATAATGTTTTATAGAAATAATAAGACAGCTGGTATGATAAATGGTTATTTTTCTACGGACGAAAATCTTTACAGTAAGATAAAAAAAATCTAGGTATATAATTATAAACATTTTTTTTATTGCTTCAATTACCTATTGATTAATTTTACAGGTATAAATTGTCTACTTTTTTAATGGTTACTAGCTAATAGGAAGGTACCTAACTTGGAACTTCCATAATTATAATTTAATTCTTATTATAATTAAAACCTATTGACACTATCATACTTTTTATAGGTGGTAAACAAATGAAGCCAGAATGACAATTTTCTCACGGAAGAAAAATCTGTATGATTTAACAATGGCAAAATAATGATCAAAATTAATTTAACACAATTCAGACAAAAATGTCAAAATGCTTAATAAAAAGACTACACAGAATCCAAAAAAAAAAAGATTAAAAAAAAGTCCAATTCACAATGAAGTCCAAGATGGGTCATTGACTTAAAACAAGTCTTATTGCGACACGCGTACTTCCAAGGATAAAGTTTCAAACAAGACCAGACCCATAACAGGTACCTCTGCCCCACTTCCTGGTCTCCTTGTGACAAGGTCGGTTCGTAATTACCCCTCTAGTACATAATCATTTTAAGGAAAATTCTAGACAAACTGTATAATATTATCTAAGCAAGACTGTATTATTTGAGTTTCTTAGATTTAATGCAGCAAGTCACGTATGTTTCAAATATTTTTTAAATTAACTACATTCTAAAATCAATTTCATCGATCCACCTCATTTTTACATCGTTAAAATTCCATATAAATATTTTCAGGTTCCAGAGATCAACATTCCATACACCGATTAAGGTCGAAAATCTTTTGACAAGAAGTTGAGCATTAAGAGTTAGGTGGCTAATAAAGAAATAATTATGCTTAAACTCTTTGACAACATGCATAAGTAAATTTTCTGGAATCTCATACAGTTTTGGAAATTAGTATGCAATATAGGCAAGTCAATTTTTAAAAATCTGACTTGTCCTTATTACAAAATATTGGGGGATTTAATTGGAAAACAATGATTTCGATCAAGACGTAAAGGCTTATTTATGGAAATACGTTACAAAGGGACATAGAATGTTTAAAATTACTTCTAAATTATTGCCTTCCGGGTCGCGGGACTACCGAATACCGTGACCCCGGAACGTGAAAAGTATTGAAGGACACCTGGATTTTAGTCAGTACAAGTCTGACAGTCCCTTCCGCCCTGCCCTGGGTGGGAGCACTCATTTGATGATTTTACCACTCTATAAAAAAATATTGCCTTTCAGTTCGTGGTCACCACTTGAGAAATATTCTACCCTGTCGGCTGCCACTTCTACAAGCGATATAGTCATGTGGCTTGGCCTATTCACTTCAATTTTCAAATTAAGAGCTATGTCGATGACTGGTTCTTTGGCGAATATGGCGGTCACGTGCCTGTCTGACATGAATCATTTTGAATGATAGAGAAACTGCAATCTACGATAAAGATATTCACCACAAGAAAAAAAGAATTTGCGTATCAGAAGTGGGTATACACAGAGTATATTATGAACTTGAACATTTTAAAACTAGTATTGTATAAATCACTTAAAACAAAAATACAAAATGTTTCAAAGAAGAACGAGCCAGATCGTTTGAAACTCCATAATTATAATTTGCATAAAGAACCGATAGCTACTCGTATACTGTAGCAAACGTGTTCTGTTTAGAGACCGTGACTACTGTAAACTGACCACTCAAACGACACCCAAATGTCACTGTCACTGTCAGCTGTCAAGTCTGACAGAACAGCCCATAAATCATTTTTGGTGTTTTGGCTAGGCGGCAAAACTTCCCAGTGGCGTTTTAGAACTTTTGACATTTGTTACAAGTAATACGTTTGGAGGCAAAATGAAAACGTAACAAAGACGTTTTAGCCCTTGACGTTACAAGTTAACATGCTTAGTAATATGCTGGCCCGGAGGTTTGCACGGTGTTCATACGACGTTAAAATGACCCTTTTTCGAGCTTACTGTCAGACTTTTTACACCTGCAGCCTTTGGGTCAAGTATACGCAGAAGGCATACAGCGCCCTGCGTGTACAATATAACAATGCCTTCAGGATGCTAGTGGGGCTGCCACGGTATTGTAGTGCGTCAGGTATGTTCGCCGACGCGAGAGTGGATGATTTTTATGCCATTATGCGTAAACGATGCGCTTCCCTCCGGCACAGAACATATACCAGCACCCACGGCATGTTGAGGGCGTTGAGTGACCGCTGGGACTGCCCGATGCTTGATCGATGGGTGAGACTACACACACAAGTTGACTCTAGATAGCTGTGTAATCTTTGTTTTGGTTCTATAATAAAATTATGTAATATTGTTATGCCTATTTGTAATTAATTTCTATTTGTTTAATTTTTATGTTGTTATTGATTACTTATTATTATGACATTATTATGTTATTTGTGATTATGTTCTTTGATTATTTATTTTTGAAAATTTTGATTATGTTATGTTTTTTTTTTTTTTTTTGGATTTTGGATTGTATTTAATTTCAATTATAATTTATAATTTATGTAATCTTATAATATGGACTTCAAAGTCTGCAAATAAATGATTATTATTATTATTATTAGTGCTTAGACAGTACCACGACTTCGAGAAAATCCCGCGACTCCGGCCGATTCACTGGCTTTTTTTTATCGTGGTAAAATCATCAAATGAGTCCTCCTACCCAGGACAGGGCGCGGACGGACTGTCAGACTCGTACTGACTAAATTCCACGGTGTCCTTCAATAGCATGTCAGCCAGTCCTTCAATAGCGAATGTGATTGTGTGTGTAAATGTAATTAGAAAAATCCGACTCCGGCCGATTCACTGGCTTAGTACCATAAGGTTCAAAGTTGTGCAGTGAGTCAACACATGCGATTACATCATTCACGTAAAAAAAGCCGACCTCTGTTATCACAAAGATAGGCATTATCAACGCATGATGCCAAGTGGTACGATACTGATAATGGCAATGTGCCATTACATACTGTGGGACGTGGATGCAATAAATGTTTATCTCGTTTTACTTGTTAATTTTATCGATTTTACTAACATATTATTATTTACCTAATATTGTTTACGGATATGGTTGTTTAGTAACGTCATAGTACTTATGTTCATTTTTTTCTTTTAATATAAAAATGGTTTGTTTGTGTAGGTAGGCTATTAGATATGTATATCGCTGGTATTATATCTATGCGGCTATGCGTTTCTATGGAAAAAAAATCGATCTTACATTTTTTCTGTTCTCTATTTTTTTCTAAGAAAAACTGTTTATTCTTCCAAACATATTTACACAATGTAAGTAAACAGGATAATATAACAGTCTCTTTATATTTTTATTTTCCTTTTTATAATTTTCAGAAACAACCTCGCCCACAAAGGCGCTATCTAAAGACAAAAGGTTTTTTCTACAAAAATAAGAAAGAGCGCGAAATTTTTCCTTCAGTTTTCATTTACTATTTCTACTTTCAGTGTCAATGGTTTTCATGAAAAACTTTTTATCAACGCTCTTTAGTTTCTTAGTAAGTCGCGAAGAGAAAAAATAAAAATAAAAAATAAGGTAAAAGATTTTTCTCCTGGGTTATTTTGAACAGCAGTTTCATGTTATAAAAACCTTTTTCAATTATAAAACTACTACCCACAATTAACAATGTAAAATACAAAGATTAACTTTTTATGGGAGTTGTAAATTTTTCACACAATTGTAAAGATTGCAGTATTATCTTTTGTTATATACCTTATCTTTTCACATTTTGATAAAAACACGTGGAACTTCAAAATATGTATTGCTGTAACTAAAAGCACGTGGACTTAAAAATGTGCTCACTGAACAATAAATAAATATTTTATTTAGTATTATTTGGCAGCAATTAGTGCATATTTATAACCATTTCTTTCTTTACATGACTTGGTAAATTCATAAAATTAACCAAATACACACATCAAAAGTGTCTAGGGATCAACATATATTTTTGCAATAACTTTTCTCCTGATTGATATTAATTAAAATGTTCTTTAAGGATTCATCAAATAAAGTGTTATCGTTTGTCACAGTAACGATAAACCAAGTCACCTTTGCATTCATAAAGAAATTTGCCATTTTCCTAATAAAGGGATTTTTGACATTTGAACCACTAACATTAAAGTTCGAAAAAAAGACTGAAATAACAGTTTTCTTTAAAATTTTATTGGGTAACTTAAACAATTAATAATCCGTGTTTCTACCGCGAACACCAACAACACAAGAACATCGGTTTGGCATACTCAAAATGAGTTCATCCAAATCACGCTGTGGAATGGCCGCCCATGTTCGTTGCAACAACAAAAAAAGGTCTTCTTGCGACTGGATACCCTCCATATTCGGCAGAGCTCTTCTCTGTAGCATATCCCATGCATGCTCAATCGGGTTCAAGTCTGGCGACTGAGCAGGCCAGGGCAGGACATTGATGTTAGCTGCGGCGAGAGTCTGTCTTACAACTCTTGCGGTGTGCGGTCGTGCATTATCATGCATTAACTGAAATAAGGGACCGATTTGCACTTGTAGAGGAATGATGACGTCTGATACAATCGTCTCAGCATAAATTTGAGCGTTGAGGTTGCCTCTGATCTAAATCAACTCAGTTCTTCCGCCGATCCAAATACCCGCCCATACCATGATGGTTCCACCACTATAAGGATGGACTTCCTGGCAGGATTTTAATCGCTGTTGGCGTCCAGGGGTTCTCCAGTGTCGTATACGTCTTGTATCCGGTCTCATACCAAAACGAGACTCATCAGAAAAGCACACGAAACGCCATTGTTCTTCTGCCCAATTTCTGTGTTCAAGAGCCCATTGATATCGAATCCTACGATTGTGCATTGCTATAGGTGGTACCCGTAGCGGTCTTCGGGAATGAAGGTTCACTTCATGCAAGCGGTTTCTGACTGTTTGGTCGCTAATTAAGTTCCCTGAAGAGTGATGAAGCCTCACGGCTAACATCATGGCGGTTATTGTTGGAGCTCTTCGAGTTAAGATTTGAATGTATCGGTCTTGTCTCCGTGTGGTGCAGCGATACCGTCCTCCATGGCGCTCAGCCACGGTACCAGTGCTTCGGTAACGTGTCCAAAGTCGACTGATAACACTCTGACTTGTATTCAGAGCTAAAGCCACAGTACGTTGCCGGGAACCAGCTTCTATCATTCCCACGGCTCTGAGCATTTCTTCCCTGCTTAAATGACGTCGCCGCTCCATAATAACGTTGGTTTTAATCAGTAGTAGGGAAACAGTAGCACTAATAATGTCTTCAATGCGTTGTATGTTTTTATAGGGAAAATATTGACAGCTGATTTTCATCTTTTACTCGAATTTGATTTACAGTTCCTGATTCAAATTATGAAATGCACCAAAAAGGATCCATATAAATTTATAAAATCATAAATTTATTACAAAGCCACATCTCAATCTCATGAAATCCGCATAAAAATGCTTGATCCCTAGACACTTTTGATGTGTGTATTATTGAACTGAAACGTTATTAACCTTTTAGCGATACTGTTGAACTCAAACACAAATATAATAACACCTCCGTAAAATGAAATCTATTAATTAATACTATGTACCAGAGACAAATTTACAAACGAAGAATACATTTTTCCAGTACTCAAAAGGGGAAGAACATCTACTACGAAAAAAAAAAACAAATCAACCAGCATTATGTCATTTAAAAATGGAAGACCACTATATTCACGTTGCATGTTCTAAGATTGAATTTCATTGTTCAGATATAGGTCAGTCTATTTCTCGAAAGCTTGCCAACTATAATATTACTGCTGTTTTCAAATATTAATTTCAATTTATCTTCTACAAAAAAAAAAACAAAAAACGTTAAAATCTAAAAAAAACTCTTTCCTTTCACTTCCTTGCACGTGTCAGCGGTGCAGCGGTGTGATGAAATATGTAGTTTATGGTAACAATGTTAAGGTTCACATTTGTTTACAAACAAGAGCGTATGATGTTGGCATGTTCACCCACATCACTCATCAAGTCATCAGGTTTGAATTATGTGTAAACAGTGATTTGTAGAAAGTTAGAATTGTTGAGATAAACATAAGGCGATACACGCTAGCGGGACTATCTAAACAGGACTCTGGAACGTAAAGGACTATTGAAGGAACAACGTGGATTTAAGTTATCACAACGCTGACAGTCCTTTCCGCACCACTCAGGGTGGGACGAATGATTTTACCATATAAAAAAGACCCATTTATACGCTACAAGAACTAGCATGCAAGTCTAACTACATTGCGATATTTGTTCGATCAACTAAATTCATTATCCATTAATAGTCCGCAATGTGGTTAAACTTGCATGCAAGTTCTTGCGTCGTCTAAATAGGGCTTTAAAGTCATTATGAAATGTTTGTTTCGTTTTCAAGGCTAGACTTTGTTTTTTTTATTTATTCCACTTGTACCCAAAATAAGGAAAAAAAAGGTTGCACTCCAGGAGTGCCGGTAGAAGTGAAAACTTTTTTGTTACTATGTTTTATTTTTAATTTGAATGACGTCTTACTCATTTTCGATCAGGGTCACGTGACCCTGACGCGAGTTTTGGTCACGTGACCCTGACGCGAGTTTTAAATTTTTTACCCATTACAGAAAAAGTGTACAACGCCGCTAAAGAAGTTTTCACTTCAAAAAACTAGCGGGTTTACAAGTGTTATGTGATTTATGAGTTGCTTTTGTGGAGTTTCGTTTTTTTTTTTTTTGTTTCATGCTTGGCGAGTATGGTAATGGCTAGATTTAGGAACAAAATATTTGTCAGTTAAACCAGCCTCCTCTCTGTGAGAGGGAGGGAGGGAAAGGTTGTAATAATGATAGTCAAGTCAGCAAGTAAAATAATAGATACTTAAAGTGACTATTATCGACATGATGTAGTTTCTTAAATAGACATATTTTATGTTTGAAACTGGACTTTGGCAATCACGTAACACAGTTATCTCAACCTCTCGAAGACCAACCCAGTGGACTTTGAACCGCGAATTCGTGAAAGTCAGTGAAGATTGGACTTTGGCTATTTAAACATATTTTTCGGTCAGAGACACAGATATCAATAATCTGACCTGCTCGTATAGTTATCTTACTTCTTAAAATAAATTGCGTAACTCTTTCACGCAAAAACAACTGAAAGGATGTGGATAAAATATGGGACACAGATAGTTTATAACCTGGATTTATATTCCCACGAAATAATTTGTGAAATACAAGCGGGCCTTTCGTAAATATCACAAGACAGAAATGACAGAACGTTACTCTACATAACCTTTACTTATTTTACTTGACCCAAGCCGTTTAAAAATGTCACTTTAGCAGAATCACAATATGAATTGCTATAAAATAAGATTGCTATTTATATTCCTCTAATATAAACTGTAAATGCACTGTCATAAATATAATTTTATGCAACAAACTGACCACTTAGCCAACAAATTGCTTCGTCGCATTATTTCCTATGACATAAACAATTTGTTCTATGTATTTACAGTTTATAACCACTAAGTTTTTTATTAGCAGTCAATGGGTTTTCTTACACAGTGTAAAAGACGTTCACTAAAAACTTTGTCATAGGAAAAAAATATATAAAACTATGTACACGTGAAATCTTGCCGCAAAAAATATTGGAATTATTTTTCATAGGCCAAATGGCTTTATTATTTCAAGAGCTACACTAAAATGCAAACCGTTATCTAAAATGTGATATTATTTTAACGGCATTGAACTAACGGCGCATATCCACAATTTATTTTATTCATCCTGGATTATATGAAATATATTGGAGCATTGTGATAGTGTCCGAGTAGTTTACATCAAGTTATGTATGTATACCGGTTTCAGTTAGCAACTGTTTAAATCTAATATCTTTAAACGAGCAATTCTTGTATATTTATATATAATCAGAATCTCGGAAACGGCTCCAAGGATTTTCATGAAAGTTACAGATTAGGGGTTTTTCAGCTCAAGGAATCGATTTATCAAGGTCCCAGGTTCGAGAAAAGCTCGGTTCCCAAGATAAAGAAATTTGAAAAACCGAGCAAAGCTCGGTCACCCAGATATTAATACCCTAATAAATAGAAACTATGTTATTCTTATATTATTTATACATAATCCTTCATCGTATTCAGATATAATTTTGAGTAAACTGCGTATAAAGGTATAAATCACTCACTGTAACGTTTTGTTCCCTTGGGAGACAGCCCTTACCTGACTCAAAAGGATGAAATAGCATCCCTATTCCCACATGAGCGATTACCGAAAAAATCATATATTTTAACGCGAAAATTTCGCATCTGTCGGCAAAAACCGACTCGTTTTGGCAAAAGTTTGCTTTCAAGTGAAAATTTATCATAATAGGCAAGCAAATTAAAAAGTTACTCGCCTTGATTTAACGGTTCTCACCTTCGGGGTCGATGGCCGAAAGTAAGTTTAAGTTGGAAAAAAAATACATCGACGATGCCTAGAATTTAACGCCACGTTCAAGGTTTGGAAAGAACCGCCTTGAATAAAGAAGTATTTTTGAATGTTCTTTTATCTAATCTAACACGCTATGGTAAAGCTAAAGTCATGATCAATGACTTTGGTGGCAACGTACTCTTATATGAAAATCATTTTGGGAGATCATTGCTACCTGAAAAAATACTGAGCGTCCCTTTCAAGGCTAAATAGGGACAACAAAAAGGAGAAAGAAAGACCCCATACCGAAAACCAGAGGAAGCTGTGCTACTGACCGACTGACCTATATAGATCCAAAACTGAAAAATATAATAACGACCCACACGACAAAACTTGAGCTTAAGGGTTCTCAACAACCAGCATTCAGCGTAGAAAGAAGTATATTGTACTCGAAAAATCAATAACAACTCCTAAACATTTAAGAGTCAGCATTATTCGCAATTTTCAACGGAATAATAAACTTTTGGATGCTGTTCAACGATACGTTCCAAATAAATTTAACAAAAGCGGGTAGCCAGAAAATGGTTGCGGTTTCCCCCCTCGACCTTGACGGCGATTATCTCGATGTTCCCAACATCTGGTTTATTTCGATACAATGAACAGCCAAATAGGAAGAGAGTTTTAGATTTCAGAACGAAATCGTCCCAATAGCGGATTTGGAACAAAATCTGGCAAAAAGACTATTTCGAAGATAATATTATTACGATCCATTTCATAAATCTGATACGTTATGTAAGAATTTAGCAAAAAAGTATTCTGGCTTATGTAAGTCGAGAGAGATAAAATACTTTATCTTAAAAAATAATAAAATACAGATATGTTCTAGTTCCATATTCAAATGATTCACTCACATAACGAATGAACCTGACATCACTATCAAGTTTTTTTTTGTGATTGAAATAAAAACTGGAATACTTGGTTATTTCTAGAAGTGATAGGCAAGTCATAAACATAAAACCAATATTGACTATGCTAATTACCTCATTACAAAGTTTATTCGTCTGATTTTGTTTCTGAGACAATGAAGAACAAGTTTGTGTCAAAAATAAAAATCTAATTACGACATTATTATAGTTACATTCGTTAAAAAATATTTGAATTGTATTTTTGTTACGTAAACCATAATTAGCGAAGATAAGCTTTTAAACTGGAACTAACTTCTAAACTTGTGGCACAATTCTGGGCCAGTTCTCCACTCTTCTTTTCTGATTAATTTCGTTGCAAGATCCGAGACAGGTAAATTCATTCTCCGGGACACGTCGAGCTTCATTGTCTCGGCGCTATTCTGGTGGTTGCCACTGTTGAGTCTGGCTTTCAGAAGTTGCAGTGGTTTGGGTTCAGTGTAGTGGGTCTGTCCCAATATAAAGGTGCAACTCTTAAGCTGCCCACGATCCTCAGATATGAGGAACCAACTACAGAGATAAGTTACTTTATTTTTTCTAAATAGATTACTTTGGGGTGCTATGACAGGAAACCTCCACGTGCGCCCGTGGACTGGAGTTCCTTCTCGGATACGTCCGGGGGGAAGACCAGTTTTTCAGGACGGTGTACCCTGGGATGCGGGCAAAAACTCTTCCTTAGGCACTGTGTGCCTAAGTGGTCTTTTTGCCCGTATGCGAATAGCCTGTCGTGTGGATGCTCCAACGCGTGTCCCTCTGATCAGCAGAGGGCACAGCGGCGGAGCGGGCTTGCGGACGGTGAGTGATGGGTAGCTCGCCGTCCGACCAAAGACCAAGCCCGGGTCGGTGGCGCGTCGTGTTTCGCGCCAAATGCCTGGTGGGGTCGCGGGTTGTTTCTTAACCCAGGTTACCGAGGCCCCGGAACGTAAAGGGCATAGGAAGGAACACTGGTGGATTTTAGTCAGTAAGAGTCTGACAGTCCCTTCCGCCCCACCCAGGGCGGGAGGACTCATTTGATGATTTTAACACTTAAAAAAAAAATAGATTACTTTGCTACTTCTAGGCAAGCGTGCTTCAACGTCAACCACATCTTCGTTTTCCATCAGGTGAGATAGTGGTCAATATGAACCTATACTTCATAAAAAAAACTAAAAAATTTTTTTTTTTTACTCTAAAACTGGTCTTTATTGACTCCTGACTCTATTAGCCGATGATGGGGAAAACGGACATAATAAACGTTTAGTAAAGCTCCAATATAGTTAATTGATTTACTCAAAAATGCATGTAATGTGGTCATTATTTTGACAACCTTGTTTGAGCAAAGTCGCCTTTAGGTCTCAGCACACATATGGGATCGGAAAGGGATCGTAACCGTAATGCCTTTCGCCTCGCTGTCAACCAGGCGTCAACCTACCGTATGCACGTAACGAAAGCGTATCAGCAGCGCCTGTACGTCAACTCGGCTACGGCTAGGCGACACCGCGCTTACGGCTCGCCGCCCCCTGGTTGGCACCAGATCAGTTTGAATCCAAACGTTAACAAGTCGCGGGAGGGGAAAGGGGAAAGGGTGGACGAAGAGATGTGAGCTCGGGTACGGAGAGACGTAAGCGCGGGGACGGAGAAACGTAAGCGCGGGGACGATGAGCCGTAAGCGCGGGAATTCAAGTTCAGAGCCTGTTCCGAGGCGAGGCGATTACGTTATTATTCCGATTAGTGTGCGTTGCAGTAGGGAGTTTAATACAAACCATTCTGAACGGCTCGAGGCGATACGGTGACGATCCCTTTCCGATCCCATATGTGTGCTGAGACCCTTTGCCGGAGTGTTTCAAGGAGCGGCCAGTAATGTTTTTGCTGGCCGCTCTAACAGGTCGGCAATACATTGCCGGCCGCTATTTTGACGTTTCAACGTTTTAAAAAAACAAATGCAAAAAGATTGTATTTAAAACACAGCTGTTTGTATATAAAGAGGTAGGCACAAAAAGATTGTATTCCATATTTAAAAAAAAAATACAAAGAAGTAACAAAAGCGCGGTTCAGCGAAATTTTAATTTTTATTTAGTGACTTTTTTTTTTGCTTTAAGTAAGTGAAGAAAATATACCTAACAGTCAAACACCGCATTAAAACTATCGCAAACTATTAGTCAATGACATATTAAATATAGACACGTCATGAACGAACATCGCGGCGCTTAAAAACGGCGACAATACTAGAACCTACTTATACGCGTGAAGAAAGAGAAAGAAAATATGACACCGTACGGCGCGAGGGAGACGCAACTAAGCGCAATATCAACGCAACGCAAGCCAATTGGCTTGATTTTTTTTTGCCATTTTAGAGTGCGGACAACGTATCTATAGTTTAAATATCATTGCTATTAGTAAGTAATATGAAACCCGGAAACCCGGTGTTGAATTTTAGTAACTGTACTTTTCATATTGTTATTTTAATTAATTTTCTAGTTAATATCTATATGTATTTTATTTAAATCACTTGCTGGTTTTATTTAGGTTAGGTACTTGCATTTTTGAGTAAAGCACTATACAAGCCTTGGCCCATTATGACTCTTCGCTGGTCACGCTATGATTGCCTCGAGCTAGCCTAGCTACGCTCTAGGCCTTCCAGCTTGGCCATCATGCAGCCCTTGCTGTCCTCACTGTAAAGGCCTCGGCCTTTATCGTATCGTATAGCTCGTCCATCAAGTGGTGCATGCTGACCGCGCTGTGTCGGCCTGGAGCTGCGCTAGGCTGCGCTGTCGGCCATCATCAGCGCGACCAGCAAAGTAGCCATTATAGGCCGCGGCAGTAATGTACTATAGTCGTTAACAGAAAGCTTGTGAATGTCAATATCGTTAAACAAACTGGCCCTGGGTTGGGGTTACTGAACTCATAGACTTTGTAATCCGCGTTAGAGGTTCTAAGTCGATTAGCCGATTAAATATCAAGTGTTTGGCGGTACTGAGGGTAAATGACAATTTACCTTGCTAAACATTCTTATTTTATGAAGTTTTTTTTTGGTATATAAGGCAATGCCACGTATTTCAATCTAACAGTTTTTTTTAAAAAAGCCTTAAATTAAATTAAAAATTAATTAGTTATAATTTTTTAATGACAGTAATTATACTCCCGAGGTGAGAATCATTTTATTGCATAACAATGTGTTTTTTTTTTATTCACAAAACTTATGCTTATGTCAAGTACAAAAAACCCTGTGTAAGTATTATTATATTCGAGTTCAAAGATCACTCATCACATCATAGTTCATAACCTTCTTAAAAAATATTATTACGTATTTAAAACTTATTTTTCTATTTGTTTTTTTATTTTATTACTATACTATTTAAATTATTATTATTTTTCAGTGGATAATAAACCTATTTTTTGACCCAAACTTGTTCTTCATTGTCTCACGTACAAGATCACATGAATGAACATTGTAATGAGGTAATTATCACAGTCAATATTGGTTTTATGTTTATTACCTGCCTACCACTTCCCGAAATAACCAAATTTTCCAGTTTTTATTTCAATCACAAATATAAAAAAGTTGATAGTGATTTCAGATTTATTCGTTAAGCGAGTGATCAATTTTGAATATGCAACTAGAATACCTACAACAGTTTTTTTTTTTTTAAGTTATGTAAACAATTTACGTAAGTACGACGCAAATGAATGATACGGCTTAAAGGGGTTTGAAGATTTGTGGCATACCTACCGCCGCCATTTTGATTTTTTTTCAAAATCGCGGCCCGCTATGAAACCTTTATAAATCGTTAGCTGACATTAATGCCAACAAAAAATATTATGACAACAACCCGCGTAAATTGACCGGTTTCCGAGATAATAACCGTGAAAGTTAATCACGTGACATTCACAATTGTAAGCTAGTGATGTGTTTGAATGTATCAAGATGTTAAAAATAATAACTTTTTGAACGTAATATGTATGTTGCATTATATCTGGACGTTATTTAAACATTATACGTCTAATATAATCTACTTTTTGAACTTATTAACTTATTTTTAGACCGTCTACACTTGTTTGAATGTAATATCTTCATATGATTTGAGTGATTTAACTATCAATACGATAGGTAGTTATAATGAAGTTTGTACCTGAAGCCATAACTTAGCCGTTACATTGTATCCCTATCATCAACAATTATGACCACTACAGACTTGGATTGGCTTGTACCGGAAGTGTATTTTCTTTACGTGTAAAAAAGGAGATATTTTGATTTCTTTTAATGAGTCCGCGCTCGAATATTCTCGCAGTCAGAGGTAATACAAAAAGTAAAAAACACCTAATTGTGCCGTATTGAGTTGTAGAAACAATACACAAGAAGTGGGACGACTATGACGAAGTTTGTATACTAAATTACAGTTATACGAGTATCATCAATATATCTATGCAAAATATGACACGCTCGTCTCGATACAAATTGAAGAACATATTGCTTCTATCCAGATATATTGCTGTGATGGCCACAGTAAGCAGAAACATCATGAGGCATATCATCATCATAACAGCCGTAGAAAGTCCACTACTGGACTAAAGCCTCACCCAAGGATTTTCCATTAGACGGTTAATGCCATACTCGCCACGCTTTGCAGACGGGTTGACAAGCGCATTTATTTCAGCTTATTAGTCTTCCAACACTGCTGCCCATTGAAAGAGTTTTAAGGTCTTCGCACATTATAACAACTCACCGGCGACTCGACTCTATGCTAGACATTGAAATTTAAGCCCTGTATCATATGTTCAAGGTTCAATTTCAAAAAATGATTATAAAGTAGTGTACAACGAGTGGCCTACGCATCGTACACTAGAGGTCAACCCCGACACGTTTGTCACGCAATGACCATACGTCGTCCACGCAACGACCACACGTTGTCCACGTAACGACTATGCGTTTGCGACTGACGCGTGACGGGAAAACTGAGGTTAGACGAGTTGTCTGTTGAATAACCCACTCGTTGGCACCGCGTTGGCCACTCCTTGACACCGCGTTGTCCACTAGTGACCATTGGGTGGATCAACTAGTTGACTACTCATCGAGAGTGTGAGTAGAGTTGCTGCCGCGTTGGCGTGGAGTTGTTATAATGTGCGAAGACCTTTAAGCTGAGGGGGCATTTTGCCCTATCCCTCGACCGACTTTTACGGTCTGCCCGGGAAGAGTAGCAGCTGGCACATTCTACGTTTTTCTTGTTCTCCCAGACCAGGATGATCAATTACTAAAATATTATGTAAAAAAATATTAATTAAGCCTTTGTTATTCCGAATTAATGTGGTCAACTTTAACACTTTATATCTCAGAAACCGGATACTTTACGAGGGTTGGTGTCATAATATTTTTTGTTGTTATTAATGTCAGCTATCGATTTATAAAGGTTTCATGGCAGGCCGCGATTTTGAAAAAAAAACAAAATGGCGGCAGTAGGTATGCCACGCTCCATAGTAAAATCTTCAAACCCCTTTCTTCGCCTTCTATTACAATAATGGGCAGTTCTCCAAAAATACTACCTGGTTAATGACATGAATAAAATATAAAGGTTGTTAAAAACGTATCAGTTAAAGTCACTTCCACTCTTTTTTATGAGAAGAAGAACAATTTAATATTAAAATTAAAAGAAAAAAAAAGTTCCTAAACGCGCGCCATTTCATCGAAAAAAAGTAATGTAATAATTTAGGAAAGGATTCTAGCTGATGGCGTCGCATTGCGTGGTTTCTTTCTGGATATGGAAAAAACCCAAATGGAAAAAGGGAAGATTTTGAACATACTCTGTCAAATATGACACTAGGTATTTATTATTAATGTTACCTTTCCCTCCATAAATACAATTTACCTACTTTTCCTCAGCACGTATAGTTTGCAAGAATAGCATCCAGCCAGAAATAGCTCCAATCGATATTCAAACTAATTCAACAACGGCCACAGAGTAAACAAAGTTCGCCGAAACCCGATTAACACGAAATTAAATAGTAAGACACGAACGGTGAATGGATTCACATGAAAACCCGTCTACAGTGCACACGAATGAACGCAGAAATGAAATGACGTCACAATTATTAATGGTTAGAATACCGCATAAATGTTCAAAACTGGCTTTTAGAAGAATGAACTGGTCTCAAAAACATTACTGGTCGAAACCAAAAATTTCAGAAAAATAAACGATGTACGAAGCTTTAATACAACCGTAAACAGGTAAAACAACAAATAATGATGTTTCTGGCTACAGAAAAGCAACTCTTTTGCACGAACACAATTTGGTGGAATCCTTAACTCGACTCTACTCTCAAACATAAGAATCTGCTGGCATTTTTAACTTCGGAAATACATTTACAAAGCATTTTATTCACAAAAGAATATGAGGATGGTGCTCCAAAAAGTATTCGAAGTATTATCTAAATAGGAGTCTATGTGGTCTGAGCAGAGAAATTCAATTATTGGATTTTCAAAGTACAAAGAAGATAGATGTATGGAAATATAAAGAGGTTCTACAAAAGCAATTACCCTAACTCAACCAAATCATACAATTTAAGCTCAATGAGGCTCACTTTCATAAGACTACGCCAGATACACGTATAGACGTATATGTACGGTGTACCATTAAACTGGAGTGTCTCGTAAAGTTAACGTAATCTGCGTAATTGAACATTGAACGCACCGAGTTATGCCACCGAAGCCTCGGGATTACACTGAAATAGACTACTTACCTACACCTTGACCACAGAATATATAATAGTACCTAAAGGCACAGAAGGATAACTCCCAAAAAGAAAACAAACAAATGTAAAATCTATGCACGAAAGAATAGAGTCCATTTTTACTTGCACCCGCATCACCCACCTACTTTTATAATAGCCTAAACTTCCCGTGCGCAAGCAAAAATGAACTGAATAGTGACGCGCGAGAGTTCATTTTAGTTTATCTGACGCCAACGACATTAAAAGGTTACTGTCGGTCAAGCTCAATAGGGTTGCGACTCGCGAGTTTGGGCACAGTTAGGTAGGAATACGTATTTTATTCACTGTTTAATTACATTATTAACAACATAAATACGTATAATATATATCACTCCTCATTACCTCCTTATGTCCCTCAAGGAATTTTGTTTTTATCATCAGCCTATATCTTTTTCTGTTTCGTCATCGATTACTTCATATTCATATCGATTGGTAGCACAGAATGTTAACAGTAGGTACCTACGGCACCTTACGTGAGGAATAATATACACAGCTTGACATAAAACTGTAGAAAACCGGAAGTCGCTACTGTCTTCGCACTACCAGCACTTTGAATGATTTTATTTTATTTATTTTTTCACTTATTACGTTAGTTTTATGGCACAATAATAAATCTAACAAACCTGCGGTCTTTGTTTACATCAAATATCAAAGATTTTAAAACGCTGTCAGAAATAAAAAATTTAGTTCCGTTTCAACCCGTTCTGGCCAAGCTGTAATGTTTTTTTTTTTCTCTCAATAAGTTAGTTTTGTGGCACAATAATAAATCTAACAAACCTGCGGTCTTTGTTTACATCAAATATCAAAAATTTTAAAACGTTGTCAGAAACAAAAAGATTAGTTCCGTTTCAATCCGTTCTGGCCAAGCTGTAGTCATAACTTTAAAGATCGATTGTTATCGTTTACGGCAAAATAGGTAACTAGTCCTTATCATTTTCATTTCATTGTCACAGGCCCCGTGTTGCGTGTCTTTGTAGGTAAGTAGGTAAAAAAGTCACGAAGAGAATTACGATCGCTGACCTTGAATGCGTAGTGTAGCCATTTTCTGAGTTTGAACGTGTCTAAACAATAACGTAAACATCTTCCTACTTTCTACCGATCATAATTCGACCTACCTACGTATTCAGCTTAGGTGAGTGAGAGTGATGTCAGGTTTGATAATCGTCTATTTTATTTATCTTGGTCGTCTTGTAGGCCAAATTTGTAACCTACCTAATCATGCTTAACTGATCATGATTACTAGCCGGTACTTGAATGACATTAATAAGCACGCCACAAGCAGGTAGATAGTTTTTTGATCATTATTAAATATGTACTACATAGATAAATATTCACTTTTTTTCTTACCTTTCGAAATCACGCGGTAGTGTGTGAAACGTGAGGCTCCTTTCACTGTCATTATTTAAACAACCAAACGTAATGCAGTATTTTTTTTTTTCCTCATCATATGTATTTTTTTAAGTCATGCGTAAATTCAACCAAACACCAAACTTAAATATTATTATATGTAAGCGCGTGCGTAGTGGGCGGCGCGCGGCAACCGACTAAATGTCCACTCCGAAGTGGTCCCCGCCAATGCTTGCAGTTTTATACCTACACTGCGGAGTGAGCCAGGCCTGCCTTGACCTAGATGTTAGCTTGTTTTATAGTAATATCATCAGTAATCGATGTGTTCAACGAACACTGTCATAATTTCTTTATTATTGTCGGATTTTTGTATTAAAGGTCTATGACATACAAAAATATATCTGGAATATTTTCTTCAACACAGTGTTACCCAATATACTCGCCGTCATAGTGACCGCCTCGGACCACATATGATGTCATACACTGTATGTGAGACTAGCATTCAATTCGCGTCCAACTTTCACTTCACTTAATTGTTGACGAAGTAACAAACGAAAGCGATACTTTACAAAGAATGAACCGAAAATGAATACGATGTTGTTTAAAATCATGAAAATGGGCAATATGAATGAGTGGAAAATGCAGTGTGGCTATGAAAACGGTTTTATTCATGAAAGCGTGCCAAACTGAGTTACGTAACGTTGCAGATCAGATGCGGAGTTTCATTCATGAGATTCACCCCCTCGGGTCCGACCGCCCATCCCACCGGAGCCGTCGAACGACGTCCCGGTCACCCACGCTCAGTATAATATCGCGTTTGTAAACATGTATGAAATTAGATAATCAAATTTACTTTATGAAAACGAATACTTTGTTTTACGTAATCTCCGAAGTACGCTCCGAATCTAGGCAATAAGAAAGTTGGTTCAAAAAGAATGATTTTTTTTTAATTCTAGTCTATGAGCTGTCTTTTTTAGTTTGTAACTTTTTACGTGTACATTTTTTTAGTACCTAAGTATACATTTTGTTTACATTATAAATCAGTATGGTTAGCTGAGAGTTCTTATGGCGATACGTAACAGTCAGTAGTAGATTTCCACTGCTAAATAAGGATTTCCCCGTAATTACAAGCCTTGATAGGTCGGTTGGCGATCGATCCATTATGAGGATAGAGGTAGATCCTCATTAACCTGATCCATTAATCGTTTCTTCCTAACTAAACCAGCTAACACGTGTGAAATTAGTTTTTGCAGGGGAACGAGACGAAAATTCTTATTTATGCAAAAATATTTGCATGTGACGTGGCCGCTACTCATGGCAGCCTTTCGACAATGGCCATTCGGAGAAAGTTATAAATTTTAAGTACCTTCGATTAAATAGGAGTTGTACGTCAATCAATTTCAATTACTGATGACATAGAAAAAAGTAGTTTAGCAAAGTTAATGTTTGTTTCAAACAATCTTGAGCTCGGTTTTATTAAAGCCTGTATTCAATAAGCATACCTAATGTTTTATATCATTAAAAAATATAATGTACAAATATGTGAATGATATTTGCACATTTTTAATGCTAAAAGAGGAATATTTATAGATCTTAATTAATTCGTATTTACATACAGTATTAGTTAAACCGTTCTTTGCTTCATTATAAAAAAAATTGTTGGCAAAGATACCCAATTATCTTGTCCTGTGGATGTTTTCGAGATACGAAGGTAACCTACCTAACGAAGGGAACCTTTACACCAAAATTCTGAAGTGGGTCTTAATGACCTATTTGCTAGACACGATGTGCTTCAATCAGACAATATCGTCATGGCGTATTGACGTTAATAAAACAAGGCTGTCGTAAGTCTGTGAACTTAGCAAAGGCTTTTGACACAGGTACTATCCCAACGACTACGAGTTTTTGTAGTATTTTGTCAAGCCACATTCAAATTTTAATTTGCATACTCAACACTTAAATAATAATTGAAGAAGAATCAGGTTGAATTAATAGACTTCGCATGATTTTCTTGTTGAACTTGGGATACTGCAGGGTGGCATTCTAAGTCTTGTATTATTTTTGGGACAGTTAGGGCAAAAGGGGCAGTTTTAAATATATTTATGCATACTTATAGCTTATCTCAAAGAAAGGTTACTGATATTGACATAACAATTTAACATTTAACCTTCCGAGTCTTTTATTTATTACTATCACGCTCTATGTCAATGGGTCAGCTATAGATAAGAAACACGCGATGATTTGTTGCATATTATCCGTATTCGGTAATTTATAGATTAAAGGTTAAACCTTTACATCAGGAATTATATCACTACTAAGTTGTTGAGCTAGTACATTTACCTGATAACAGCGCGAGTGTTCACGTGATGGAAACATACTTGTTTACATACAGCTTTACTGTTCTCGAATATTTGCTGTATAGAAATAGACATTTATGTAGAAATGAGGAGATAAGCAACAGAGAACACGTTGAAAAATTGGCTCTCCTCAGCAATCTATGCAATTTTTTTGCGGGAACTCGTTATATTCAGTTGTTTTCTGCATGTTTTTGAAGTGATAATTATCACATATATAATTATCACTTCAAAAACATATTACCTAATATGATTGTTGCTACTTTGGTCAGGAAGATAACTCTATATGACCAAACTAAAATAATGATAACTCTTTATTACGACTGCTTACAGATTTTCTTTAAATTTACCTCTTCATTTTCCTCTCACGAATCTCTTATCTTGAATCACGAAAAACGTGACTTATGTCAGCTGCTTATTTCATAATTGTGATTACTTTATCGTATTACTTATAAACAGCTGCACAGATTACGGATGACCATTTCTTTTTAATCTATACAGGCCAATTGGTAATTAGCACTATCAATTATGATAATTTGTTAGACACTAGACTTAAAAGAAGTAACCCGTTGCTGTAAGTATAATAATAGATTATGCACCTGTGTAATCAGTAATTAATTGATTTCCTATTGAGATTTCAATATCATGTTTACAACAGAACAGTTTGTTGCCTGTTTTTCATTACTCATGCTTATTGTTATTAAGATAGATGATCAATAATGGATTGTGAAACCACTAGTACTACATTGCATTGTATTCTAGTTTCTACTATGAAGTTAGTCAATGCTTTTGTTCCAGCTGAATGGTTTCTGCAGCTCCAACTTTATGACTAAGGATAGAATAAGTACTCGCTTTTATTCCGCTCGTAGGATAGTAATTAATAACAATTATCTTCATTGTATTGTTTTCAGTACTTGAAGAAGGAAACATAAATTCATCTGATTAGTCACGTAAATCGGATTGGAAAAAAGTAACAGGATTTGATAAAAAACATTTTGTTTAAGTGTTGTTTCTGGTTATGGTAATTTCTAGGAGGTAGTGTGTTTCGAATTGAAATTTAATTGAGAGTAAAGAATAAAGGTCACAAAAAAAATCATCTATCATGCATGACTGTAACTGTAGTCACTTATGTGAGATAATATTAATTTTAATAAAGTGTGACTAATTTTTTACACTAATTTGGCTGATAAAATAGCTCATGTATCTATATTTTGTTATAATTTTATGATTATTAGCTGAGTGACATTATCATAGTAGCTCTATGACTTGCGAGAAGAATGCAATGAAATGAAACATTTATATTATTCCAAAGTTGTTACAGATATTGAATGGATGACAACAGAGTGGGGGCTATTTTTTTCTCTAGAATTAATTTTATAATATTGACAAGTAAAACAAAAAACCAATTTTACATTTGGGAGTACCTGTATTTTATGTAAAAATGTAAATTCTTATTCTCAAAAAAATATATTAAACAAGTTGTTTGAGTCTGTCTGCCCACAACTTTTGAATGACTGGAATAAATTGTGTTTTTTTTTTGTGTATGTTAGGATTTTAAAGACACTTTTTATTTATGTTGTAGGGACAAGGTTTCTGTTTTGGAATGTTTTCAGAAAATCTATTAAAAACGTTGAAAATATCTAGCTTCAATTGTACCGCTAGTATCTAGATTCAATTGTATCATTAGTAAAAAAATATTTATGCATTTCATGAGTCAATTACTTTTATTTATTTTGATTATAGGTCCATTTTAAGATTACTTGGCCTTCATAATTAAAAATAAAAACTAGAAATAATTAGGAAGAATAAATTCATGCATTTTACTTGCAAATTAGATTTACTTTGCTAGCAAGTAAGAGAACTAGACACCTTTATATAACTGATAGCCTGTTTTTAAATCTTTTGATTTAGAATATCATTATTTCATTGCGTAAAATGAAAATATAAGAAGTTCTAAGATGGTTTTATTATGTTTTCTTTGGTATATAATGTTGTCTTGAAGATGAATCTGTTATTTGATTTGTAAAACTATTAGACAAAAGTTTAATACTTTCAGCTTGATATGAGTAATAATTGTAATGAGTAACTAATAAAATGAAGTGTGTTTCTTGTTTACAAAATTACCAGTAGGTACCTACTTATAATTACCATAAATTATTTTGGAGGAAAATTTGGAAAGGTAAATATTATAAGTAGGTATTGAATAATAAATAACTCCTAAATGTTAAAAGAACAGTTGATGTTTGGATATTTACATACAGGAAAATATTTTCAAGCATGTGTCATCAACGCATGGATAACACATAATAAACTATGGTCAATATATAATGTTTCATGTGTATCATAAATAATATTGGAATCAAATAAATACTTTATTTAAATAGTAAGGAATTCCTGTTCTAATTTAAAATGCATTCCATTTAAGAAACAACAAGCATGTTTTTCAGCTATTACCATTATTAGGTATTCACAGCAGAAAAATTACGGAAACAACTTTCTGATAAGAAACTGAGAAAAGATTTCAAAATCTCAGCCTTTATCTTCTCAAGTGAGCATGTTCTCATATATTTGGTAACAGATTACGTTAGTTCCTGTATTACGTCAATTAATTTACATTAGTGGGCTACTAGACCAGTGAACTTGGCACAGAGGAAGCTCGTTACATACCTGGGTCGGTTCTGCATGTAGTATTGACCGCCGAAAATGAACGCCATGTAGACCCCAACATAGTAAAACGCCACAGTCCAATTTTCGGTCATCCATTTCCGATAGTCGGAATGGATAAATTCGTTTTCGAATTCGAAAATGTACGAGTAATTCGGTGTTACATCGAACGCGTATGCCATCACCGGGGACTCCATTTTTCTAATAGTCCAGTCCGTTTACCGGTCACGAGACACGAGAGCGCACAGTTCTCAAACTTTTATAACGTTGCACTGATCATCACACGAGACTTTTAACCTAAAATTGAATAACAGGAGACTCCTGTATCGTTATATCACAGATGACTAAAAATGTTCGAAGGGGCGGCAAGGCGTGCTGCCTATATGACACTAATTTCGATAATGGTCACGAAATGTCCTCGGTTTTACTATTTATTCGCGGTGACGAGGCGTCGGCTACGGCCCGAACTTCTTTGACTCGTCACAGCGGCAAGAGGAAAAGATGAATGAACTCGTTTCACGCCACGCCGTTTGTCGCTGTCGCCTTCATTTTCTATTTGACAGACGAACCCGCCCGCCGCGCCGAGCAGTGTTGCCAGGTTATAATAAAAATACCGTACAAACGAAATGATTTGATTTGAAAAAAAAAAGGGAATTACAGTTTTGACTATAGTTAGCTTATTTGGAAACTATGCATAATAATATGGAATAGTGTCATGTTTTTGCAAGAACTTGAACTAGGAAACAGACGTGTTAGAGAAAGATACATTTTATTACAATCATAATAAAAATAATTTCAAAGAAGTGCACAATGGATTTTTTCAATTAAAGTAATCTTAGGTAAAGATTAACTACTTGAGATCTCGTATCGGTAGTAATGGTAATTTCCTCGGGATCGGGATTCAGTCCAGATAACATTTTTTTAAATATCTATGTAAAATACTGATGAGTACTGCTTAAACGTCAAACTCAATACAATCAATTTCAATTAAAAACACTCAATCATACTTGATTGAGTGTTGTGATGTTTCTTTTTAAAGTATTTAGTGTCAAATTAACAATATTTATGGTACCTATTTATCTGGACCAGGTAGGTATACCTGTGATACCATCCCGAAGTTTTCTATCAAGAATTGCTCAATATTTGGTTTCTAGCTGTCACTATGCTTGCCCTCACCTTTCAACATGAATTGGAAAAACTGGGTGTATCATTACTCAGTGTTGTTATGTCAAGCAAATGTGTCAGTCATTGACGGGGACTTACCTACTTTCATATCACGAAAGTTTCTGAAGTTCTTCACATGAAATGAGATTTCGAAAGATTGAGATTGAATTCCCTAGTTTTCGAGGACATATTGTGAGAAGATAAAATTCCTTGATCAGTGGTTATCTCAGTTTTGTGTTTTTGCTTGAATTTATTACACATGTAATAAATTCATAATGTTTGAAACATTTTTTTTGTTTTGAGATTTATTTCTATCTATGAGGGATTTTCTTTTTATGTTTTCCCTAGTCAATGGATAGATGGCGCTGAACTTGATATGTTACTGCAATGAACGAACGTCACGTCATTTTTTTATTTTTTTCACTTGGATGTAATTTTGAGATCGTAAAACAAAAAGTACATGTATATTGTATTGTCAGTCACATCACATCACACAAATGGCATTTTGAAAATAAATAACAACAAGGAAAAAGAAAAAAAAAACATTTACCAGTCTTTTTAATTTATGAGTTTTCCACGCCAGAAAGAAAATGTCCCAAAAGAAAAAGAAGAGAAGTCTGTGCCTCGTGGATTTGTGCAAAAATGAAGGCATACAACTTTTTCCTAGAGTAACACCGTCAGTTCAACGCCATCTATAGAGTCCTTGGAAACTACTTTTTTTTTTTTACTCCAAAAAGAAAACCTCTCATTATTGGTATATTCAGAATTGTCAGAAATAAGTACAAAGAATTATTGTTGTTTAACTTTTATTAATAACGTACAATTTCCTATTTAAAAATACATTCAAGTATTTTTAATGAAGGCATGGTAACACTGTCTTTGCGGTGCGTTCACAAAAGAATTACGAGCTAGATGCGTTCACAAAAACCTTATCTTAAGGGGGATGCTCCAACCAGCCCGCGAAATTCAAATTTTTTTACGTTTTTTGCAATTTGCAGGCCAGTGACATGTTGTAACTTTATAAATATTTGTGTTGCGCAAATAACAAGTATAATTTTAAATATAAAAATTGTCAAAAAATTCGCTCCATCAGCTCTCACATAGAAAAGGTGCATCATGTTAAAATCTCCGAAATCTAACTACGATGCACCTTTTCTATGTGAGAGCTGATGGAGCGAATTTTTTGACAATTTTTATATTTAAAATTATACTTGTTATTTGCGCAACACAAATATTTATAAAGTTACAACATGTCACTGGCCTGCAAATTGCAAAAAACGTAAAAAAATTTGAATTTCGCGGGCTACATCGAAGCAATCACCTTAAAATTAAACAAGTAGAAATAATACTTCCAAGGAAATAAACATTTTATTGATACGTGGGAATATATTTATTTATCTGAGATCTTCTAGTGATAACGGAATACATTATAGAATTTCAAGGAAAGTAAAAGCTAAAGCTAGCTAGCAGGCTCAATTTTTCCCGCGTTTGTTTAAAAGTTCGGGATGGCAAAACCACATTCATAAAACATGTTGGAAATAATAATCGTAACCACAGCACGCAGTAATCTTTTTTTATGATCTACATTGTGAAAACTTAAACAATTCAAATATATTACTGACCACCAGTTCACCAAATAAGATCATATTCGTAAACCTTCTAAACAGTTCTTTAAAAACAGGCAGTTTAGGGTTTGGCAAGTTATTTCTTTCCATATTCGCCACCGTTTTATTATAAAAGGTATACATATAAAAGGCAGGATCTTCTCCGATGTTGAGGACTTTATGAAACATTCCTGATATGACTTGGGCCCGGTTTCCTTTTGTCATTTTGAAGGACTGTCCAATTTTTTGCTTGGTTACTTCTGGCTCGAAGACCACAAGTCCTTCTAATACAGTAACCGTTACATTCTGCAGCTCCGCCGGGATGTACTTTTCTTGGTCGTATCCTGTGAAGATAGAACTTGTTAATTGAAATGAATAGAATGGGTCAATTGATATTTATAGGCGTGCGTGAGTCAGACATGACAAATAGAGACTAGGTAGTTTAGTATTGCACTGCAACAAGAGATTATTCTTGATCTGATCTTGTGAGACATTGCTTTGTCAGTATTGATTGTTAGAATATGTGGCTTAAGTAGGTAGTTTTAATACTACACCATTGATCAAAAAACATTAACATGTCTACTTAATAACTTATCATAACGGTTTTTTTTGTCGTGTAAAGTTATCAAATGAATCCCCCTGTCAGACTCGTACTGACAAAAATCCACAGTGTCCTCCAATAGCCCTTTATGTTCCAGGGCCACAGTTTCCTGACAAGACAGTCCCGCGACCCCGGCAGGCTTTGGCCCTTTAAGATTCCCCGTCAGATTGCTGACAACTCTTAGAGGCACGCGTGGAACACAACGCGAAGTCGGGCAAGGACCATGATCGGACGGCAAGTCACCCATTACAATTATGTATTCTGTGACCATTACTCGCTGTTCGCATGCATGTGTACAAAAGTCACCCTGCATTTTTATTTATTTGAAAGACCTTAGTAAGACTGTTTGCCAGATTTTGCCGGTAACATCTGTCAAAGCTAAAGGACCCAGTCCGAAGGCCAACCTTGAAAAGCAAAGTTTAACCTTCTATGGACTCATGGACTCGTGCGCCTGTTATTATTGAGGCACGAGCCATTCATTGTTTCCGATCATCTCAATCAACACTTCAATTTCAATAAAAATATTATTCTGAAGTGGCAGCCGCGGCTCTTTTGTTTGTAATAACAAATGCTTGAGAGCCTGCATTATTTTCACTATTCACAAATTAGATGCTAACTATATTTGTGAGTGAATTAATTTGTAATTTTTAATTTGACACAAATTCGAAATCAATTTTATGTTAATTGGTCAAAATAGTTTTATTGCGGACTGTAGGACGGTCTACGTACCTTAGTGGATAAAAACTTAATGGGGCTGCCTCAATTTTATATGTAAAAGTGATCATTTGAAACCCAATAAATTATTATTATTATTATTTCGTAAAAGAGCTAGACCGTATTACTAATTGTGGTGTTTTGGTTTCCTCACGATGTATTGGCCTTATCAAAATATGTAAAATCTATTCATACCTACCCTTACCCATGTTGGCAAAATAAATGACTTTACTTGATTTTCTTTCAAAAGTTTTGAGAGTATGTAATGGTGATGGATTAAACAAAGTAATGAGCCTGGCTGGACTCAAACCCATGAATACAACTCGAAAATTAGAGCGGTGGAATCTATAACTTCTATCATTCTCAATTTTAGACGTACCTGGAAAATCAGCAAAGAAAACAACATCACTGTGCTCACTCCAAGAATGTACTTCGTTCCTTATTTCATCGAGATCCTTCCTCCAATGAACAGCCTCGTCTAACAGCGGCATCAGGTAGGGAACCTTGCTAAATGGAGACCACGACGCCTTGAGCATATCGACTTTAGGATCAAACATTCTTTGGACGAATCTCCCATTCATAGAACACCAGATATCGACGTAAATAGATATATTGCTGGAGATAACCTTCGATGGATTATCCCACATTGCTTCCAACGCTCTATCAAGATTGTCTTTAAGACAGTGTGCATATTGAATCACCATGTCTCCATGCCTCGACCATCGGTCGTTCAGCGTGTACATTTCGGGATCGACGTAAATTTCTTCGTTTCTCTCGTTGTCCACTACTTTGACGATGACGGAGCTGATGTCCCACGTGTGGACCATCATGTCCCAGGAGTAGCCGTAGAGGCCGTTTGTCCAGTTGTTGTAGCCCTAGAAAGGATTTTTGTCAAGATTAGCACTGACAGTCCTGACAGTCTTAATGAGAAGGTTGAAGTGTTGGAAATCATGGTATTGTGGGCTTCATCAATTGCCTCAGCGACTAACGTAGGGGCTTCGAAGAGGGGTCTAGTGACACGGATTGTACCTAAATACAAATACGCGCTTAGTAGTACTTACTATATGTACATGATAGCGTTTTTTGATATGCGAAAATTCAATTGATTAATTTTGAACAGGTTGTGCGGTGTTTCGCCATACATTGCAATGCTCTACTAGGTATGAATATTCAATTGATAGATAATTGACAATTTTTCACAAATTAATAACCTCCTACTGAAATTCACATTCCCTCTTTTATAAAACCGCACTTGGCGATAATTTCGAGATCGTAGAACGAAGTTTAATAATAAATAGACGAGTGGCGATTCTAGGTCAAATATGAAAAGGCTCTTTAATTTTTCAAGAGCTCACCACGCCGTCCGCCCACGGATTATAACTCTGGCTCTGTATGCAACTGAAATACCCCTTTTTTTAATTCCCTTTTACGTTTTATGCCTTCAAAGTTAATAGGAGCTATATTTAAAAGTGTGCCTTTGACGTTCCTATTATAAGAGGTTTTACTAGACTTAACTATAGGTATGCTATTGTGTTTGTTTTCAAGCGTTTCTTGTAGCGAGTACTTTGTGCCTCTTTTTAACGAAAATTATGCAGACAGAAGAGCATTCGAAATAATATTTAATGTTTGGAGAAGAAAGAATGCAGAAGAATTTTGAAACTTACAATTTTAATAGTATTGGTTAAATTCCGATAATTTTTAATGGGTTAGGAAACTCATATTAAGAATTATTTTATTTTGTAGCTTATACTATGAGATAGTAATTGTACTGGTATCCGCTTTTAGATAGTAATTTAAAAACTATCAATAATGAAAGAAAACTTTACCTTTGTTATAAAATGTGAATACGGTAGAAATGCTTGAATGAAAACGTAAAACATGATAAGAAATATTGTAACTTTCTTTCCATTGTAATTTTCCTTCTTTTCCTTGTTTGTAGTTTCAAGCCTTTCAGATTCATTTACAGAAGGATGTTTATCTTTTTCAGCGCTGTCTTCCTTGTCTTGATCAAATGCATCGTCTAATTTAGCTATTTTAGTGTCAACATCAGAGGTGTAAGTAATTTTTGCATTTTCTTCTTTAGTACCCCCTTCGTTAATGTCAGACTTTTCTTTATCAATGACTTCCACTTTGCCATCTGTTTTGTTTATTAAATCATTATTATCTTTAGGATCATCGCAAAGAGATTCTTTTCTGTATCCTTTAATTTTATAGCAGAAACTTTGCTTCAACTTGACAATGTAGTCTTTGGTGTTTGATAAGAGAGTTTTAGGCCAATCAAACGGGTAGAATAGAGGCATTGTGGCCAAACAAACCCATGGAAACATACCTGGAAGAAACACGAAGTATTAAGACATACAAAGATACTCGTTATGAGAGAGTATTGGAAATTAGTGGACACAATATTTTTTGGTGGATTTTGACAAATGAAAAACGCATCTAAACTCGGGATCCAAGTGCTCGTAACGTAACGACAGAACTAATCGTATGTAAAAAAAGAAGCCTAGACGTTATGTAGGTATTTTGAATTATGAAAGCATCATATTACTAACAAAAAAAGTTATAACGTAACAAATTAAAGAAATTCGACGAACTAATTAGATTCTTTCAGCTAGGTACTTCCTTATTGGAATCTACGATGTTTATTGGTATAATGACCCTTCTCATTAGATTGCGTAGATATTAATTGTTTGTTGAGAATCCTTGATTACATTGGTCATTTGTGGTGACCGCATTTTAAAGATAAATGTTGTACTTCATCCGTTTTACAAAAAATCTTTTCCAGTTAATATGGAGTTATCTAACTTGTTGGTTATCAATATTTAATTTATTACGTTGCAGTAAATAAACAATCAGCCTAGTGATTTTACCACTGAACTCACAGCGGGTTGATCGATTCATCATTCAAACTCGTATTGTATACCTACCGGAAATTAGATAAATCATTATTAAAAACATTATGCTAACAATAAACTTTGTGGAGCAATGGTAGCCCATTGGTATCGGCCACGACTTACGAGTTGTAGGTCGTGGGTTCAAACCCGGCTAGGCGCATTACTTTGTGTAATTTATTTCATCACCACTGTTCTCAAAATAGTGAAGGAAAACATCGTGAGGGAACCGGCATGTCCTAGAACCAAAAATTCAAAGACATGTGAAATTCTACCAATCTGCTCTAAGCCTGCTTGGTGGATTATGGCCTCCTCACAAAGAGGAGGCCTGTGTCTACGAAGTGAGAACATTTATAATCTGATGATTATGATAAACATAAAGAAACCAACCTATTCGGAACAGCCTGCTGTTCATGAGATGGAACATGGCACAGAACAGCATGGCCACATTCCTGGTGGTAGACCACATCATCCACACGGCCACCGTCAGGTCGAAGACGAATACAAACCAGTGCACCACAATGTAGTCAGTCTGAGGAACTGTCAGGAAGTATCTGTGGATAAGCACAAAAACAGTTTTTACTTGAAGGTAAATTCCCATACATGATGCAAGAATTGCGGATTATTACCGAATCAAACAAATACCTCAATGTATTCAAACTTGCATGAAACTCGCTTACGGCGTGTAGTGCTGCAGCAGATTAGGAGCCGGAGGCGTTAGGCGCGGGTTCGCGGATGGCGAGTAATGGGCAGATCACAGTTCAATCAAGGACTATAGGACCAAGACAACGGCGCCATTCGTGATCAGAGCAAAGAGCTGTCGGCAAACTTGAAAGTTTACCGCGGCTCTTTGAAATGTCACGTCACTAAAAGACAGTCAGTCAAGTCTGTAACACGCCACTAGGCGCTGCTAGTGGCGAATTCGCGTACTTACAAAGCAACTTAATGCGTCTTTTAATATGCCGCGCGCGTATGCTTCGTGTAAGGGCCTGAGACGTTATGTTTTAAGATGACGATAATGATGACAAGATGACGAAGAGACAAGTCGATGAAGAGAAAAACAGTTATTCGTTGAACAACGACGCTGACATTTCTGATCCCATGTTGTGATACTGCTTAATAACTTTTAAAAATAACCTTGACATTGGAAGGTGTTTAAAACTATTGTGTCTCCTTCACGGTCACCATTTGTCAATATTATGTCTAGACAATGAAATGACTACCTACTGCACCGTGAGAGTTGTGAATCGTTTTTTAAACTGTTAACAAAATAAAAACTTAGAAATCAGTTTATAATGTCAGCAGGGATTTAGGTAATTATGGGAAAATAGTGTCTGCCAGTTGAAAACTAATTTGACTATTGTGCTTTGGAGGAGCTCGTGACTTTATAATTACAGCTGCACAGGCCAACCTTCCGGGTTAAGCCGCGATTGCCGAGGTTGGTCTGGGGATGACCAGAGTGAGAGTGAAGTCAATCAAAGAGGCTCCTAAGCCAAGGTTCTTATCTAAGAGAATACTTCTGGTGCAAGTCATGGGAAACCAACTGCAGACAAAGCACTATACATCATCTGCCTGCCTTTTTTTAACTATTTTGGGGTCGGCTTCCAGTCGAACCAGATGCAGCTGTATTTATCATGGAGCGACTGCTTATCAGACCTCCACAACCAAGTAACTGGGTAATACGACACCCCACGGTTCGACTGGTTGTCAGACTTTTAGAGCTTCTGAATAATAGTAACGACTTTGTTTTTTTTGGGGTAAACCGTTGGGTTTACCCCAACGAGTTGCAGTAGTAACGACTGTCAAAGATCTACAAATCACAGCCGGGACCAACGGATTTGCGTGCTTTCAGGGCACGGAGGAAGTTCGTTATGACAGATATATGCCCACCCATCCACAAAACAACCGGCATTAGCGGCTTAACCCGCAAAATCAAACAGTGCGGCGTAATTATTAAGCCACCAGCTCTGCTGCATGTTGTTTTCATATAAATCACTTACTTAAAAGGATCAAACACCCAGTGCTCGCTCAGGTTCTGAACTGAATACCCGGTCAGCCACTCCGCAGTACCCTTCTTCATGCCAGCCATAAAATACAGGATGAAGAACTGGTATTTCAGTACGAAGTAGTTCCAGTATGGGACTGTTGACCTCTGCTTGCTGCGGTCGAGGTAGCTGTCCAGTGACCTGTGGAAGGAGTAAGGCTTCTGAAAGCTTCGTCCATGATAAAACTCTCCCTATAGAAAGCAAACCTTCGGCCTCAAGGCCTGTAAGCCTTTAACCTACTCTAGAAGCTCCTATGTCGTAGGTGAGTTTACAAATTTTTAAATTCCTATACACATGCAAACAATTCGACCCGGACAACTATTTGTAGATCGGAAAAATAATGGTTTCGTGCAGGAATTGAATGCGCGACATTCAGGGCAGCAGTCCATCGTTGGTAAAGGTACGCCACTGCCAACCGTGCCATCAATCATTCATCCACCACACAAATAACAAAATTTGCATCGTTCTGCTTATTATTTTTATTTTCTTGGGAAGGGTGATGAAATCGACTGGCTAGGTGTTACCATGAGGCCGTTTCGTTAGCGACCACTATCCTATTATTGGACGCCAAGATTATGCATCCTTTGAACTCTATGTCTACACATAAAAGTCTTCACAACTAAACCCAGTAGGTACAAGTTACTGACACTCTTTCACCTATGGTCATTTCGCCGACAAACATCTTTCATTTCATCAGTTTCAACGGCAATCCTTTCCAGCTATGCAATGTTTCACCACAAAACGCTTCATCATCGTCATCATCATCTCAGCCATAGGACGTCCACTGCTGAACTTAGGCCTCCCCTTTTGATTTCCACAGATACGTTGGAAGCGACCTGCATCCAGCGTCTTCCGGCGACCTTTATAAGGTCGTCTGTCCACCTTGCTGGTGGAAGTCGACAAAACGCTTACCAATAACAATCAGCCTGCGTACAGCTGAGCAGAAGAGCAACTAGCCCAAACAGATAGCTGTGGTTGTTCCAGAAGCTCTTCTCGATGAGGAAGAGGTACCAGTAGCAGACGGTGAACATTGGTGCTGCGACGCGGAACTTGTAACCCAGCATTATGCATAGGGCTCCTGGAACATAATGCTATGTTGCAACGTTTAAATTATTCATCAGCAGCCGCAAGACGTCCATTATGGAATATAGGCCTCCCCTTTAGACCGCCACGCCGAACGACAATTCGCCACTTGCATCCATCTCGGTTACCTGCGACTCTCACGATGTCGTTGGTCCACCTAGTACAAGTGGGAGGCCTGCCTACGCTGCGTCTTCCGGTCCGTGGTCGCCACTCGAGAACTTTTCTTCCGCATTGGTTTTCAGAAAAAAATAAAAGTTAAAATAAAAAAAAAATCTTTCTATCTACGCCTGTAATGAGCCGGTGTGTAGGCCAACCTCAAGCCAAGCGATGAAAGATTACCGCAGCTGCAGGGAAAGAAGGACCAAGGTCATTTTAGTCAGTATTATATTTGAGTCTGATATTTCCACCCAGTTCACCCAGAGTGGAGGAATCGTTTGAAAATTTAACACCCCAACATATTACAACGTGTAACGCCAATAGCGCAAAACCTCTCGTGGTAGGACAATTATTGTTCGAAAAATTTTAAAAATTTGGTTTCTCCTTGTGCCCGACCAATTTCTCAGTTTGCATAAAAACCATTTTTTATTGCATTTTTATTTTCTTTGCTGCATGTGCATATGCATGACTGCATAGGGTGGGATTGCATCCTGCAACAGGCCTGGATTTTTGTCGCGGAATTAAAACTAAATATTTTCATAACATTTTAACCATTTTTTATTTTGCGAATGTTCAAATGTCTTTTGGAACAAAAATTGTTCAGTAACATGAACTGAGTTACCCCACGAGAGGTTTTGCGCTTTTGGTGTTACCTACACGTTGTATACGTATATACATTATAAGGAGTTAAGATAATGTTCAGTTCTTCACTCACTTACCAACCCATAATGCAGCATACACGAGGGCCATGTAAGGCATGCCAACAGATGTCAGTATTGGGAACAGTGGGAAGTGACAGGTCTTGGGATCTCCCCAGCGCTTCACCATTGTGGCGCCACCGCGCTCGTCCGGGATATCGAATAACATAGCCAAACCTAGAGGACCGTCGAGAGGAATAATTATTTAAAAAAATATTATTCTTGCTTAAGTTTACATGTTTCGTAAAAAGATCTGGGCGCGCATGTCCAGAAACCCATCTGGCCTGCGAGAGTAAAGTACCACTGTGGTATTGAGATAGCGCTAGACGACTTTGTCTCGTTCCCACAGTGCAATCACTTTTTCTTTAAGACGTCTTGGTGAGCCCCTAGATGTCTCTTGCCCCACTGGTTGGATATCCCTGATATTTTGCTGTTTGTACCCAAACGTCTGTGTCGAAAATAAGGGTGTGCCAACTGTGCCCAGACAGCGGGGTCACACCCTTTTTGCTACCTAATTGCACACTAGTCGTTATGGAAATAATTGATGTTTAGTTTCGTTAATTTGCTATAGGTAGTCGTAACAAAACCTTAATAATTTTTTCTGAAGAGAAAATTTTGCATTTAGCAATATTGTAGCATGGAACATTTGCCTTTGAAATATCAAACAGATCATACATTATGACTTACCGAACAAGATCCTTGTGACTGCCAAGCTTGACGAGTCCTTCGGTGCGTGCATGTAGTCCACTACTTTATTATAGGTTGCATCTTTTATTTTGAACCCAAACTGCTGACAAAACTTGTCATCAACCTTTTTATACATCGCTTGGAATGTCTTCCTTGCCTTCATTTTCTATGTTATGTATGTATATTGTGTTATCTGTAAGTTACGATATTTATTGCAGCTTATAGCAAAATTCCCACTGCTGGGACACCAACACGTACTCTGTGATAGAGAGTAAAATGGGCATACACCACCACGCGGGCCTAGTAGTAAACCTAACATAATCTTCCATTTATTTTATCGTGGACGCCGGTTTGTCGACGACGTCTTCCTTTGCATTCATTGTCTTGAGACCACTGATTGTGAAAAAAAAATTACACAAATAATGGGTTGAAGCAATAAGGTACTCAAAATTAAATACTATTTAGCAATCGTCTCATGGATCGAATACGACGATGATTATTTCCTGGACAGCTTTCAATTCTCGAAAAACGCCGGTACTCCAACACGATTTCATTTTCCATTATCGTAGGTACGTTTTAGATTTACATAATTAAGTATTCATCCTCCATATGGATTAGAAATTTCATTAATATCGATTCAGTTATCTCAAAAAAAAGGAGTTGAAAGTTTGTATGAATTGTCATTCGGCGAACCCGCTCGCTATATAAAAGTTCATCGACGTCATAAGTTAAGACTACTTAAAGTCACTATTTCAAAAATATTGACTTTACTCTTGGTGTTTTTGACACTTGAGCATGACGCATTATCTGCGTAAATCACAAGTATCAAGTATATGTTTGACTTTACACTTGAATGCTAAACCATTGAATTGATTTTGACTATTTTTTGACTATTTGTGGATGTCTGCTAACTGCTAATGTTATTTTTAAGTAGTTAGATATTTATTTCCGTATTGAACAGTTATCGTGGTATAGCTATATCACACATGAACTCAACCATGCCTATATCTTCATTCGGCATCGTACAACACCGCTAATCCGCGCGGACGAGCGGAGAAGAGGATTTTTATGCTCCTCTACTAGTTACCTAATTCAAACTATGCGATTTCTGCCTACGTGATGCCTGCAATCGTCAGACGAAGTCAACATCCTTAATGACTTTCGCCACCCAAATTTAGGGAAACATAAACACGGTAAGTACACCCCGTGGTAAGATTGGTTAAATCATAGATACAATCGCGCTATCTGCGATAATTAAGACTGTTAAACTTATGCCTGAGATTTCTACTTCATACTACCCGTGTTAAATGTATGTAATAGCCTAGCCTGAAAGGCAGCCTAGGACATCTGCTGTGCTATTCTCTATAAAAATCACATCGCTGAATTCAACGATGTGTTCTTCGACGAGGTGGCATTTGAGTTGAGATCGAACGATCGTGAAGCGCGAGTGGTTAGCGTTAGCGCTAGTCTCTGTCTGCAAACTTTAGTTCCAGCGTGGTGTTAGCGCTGCAGGTGTATATTAATATCACAACCTGACTTGACTGGCCTGTTGGTCTAGTGGTTAGTGAACCTGACTGCTATGCCGGAGGTCGTGGGTTCGATTCCCACCCAGGACAAATGTTTGTGTGATGAGCACGATCATTTGTTCTGTGTCTGGGTGTAATTTATGTATAATATGTATGTATTTAGAAATATATAAGTATGTTTATCAGTTGTCTAGTACCCATAACACAAGCTCTGCTTAGCTTGGGACTAGACGGCGTTGTGTGATAGTTGTGGAATATTATTATTATTATCTCTTTATTTATTTCTACACTTATTAATTAAATTTTTAAATATTTTTATAAAAAACAAACTAAAAACATTTAAAAATATAAAAAATAGCAGTCCACCAGCGTCGGGAACAGGGTCCGGGCTGCCGGCGGTCAGGGCTCTTGAGAGAGGAACCTCCTAACAATACGCGCCGTGTCCAGGAGTACTGCCTTCTGAATCAAGCGCTTGATCCAGCTGCCAAGCGAGAGCCTCTTAAGATGTTGTTCGAGGCTCTTGGCAATTAAGCCATTGGCAGACACGACTATCGGCACAATGACTGCCGTATTTACGTCCCACATGTCAACAACCTCGCGAGCCAGATCAAGATACTTGAATTGCTTATCCTTTTCTGCCCTCACGAGGTTCTCATCATGCGGGACCGTAATATCAACAATCATTGCGCGACGCTCCGATCGATCTATCACCACAATGTCAGGTTTATTGGCAACAATAGTCCTGTCAGTGATGATAGGTCGATCCCAATACAACGAGATATTGCCATTTTCGAGAACTGGGTCGGGCGCATACCTATAGTAAGGCACTTCCGATTCCACAAGGTTGTACTTCAAAGCAAGTTGCTGGTGGATAATCCTGGCCACGAGGTTGTGTCTATGCAAATACTCTCCGTTAGCTAGACTAGAACACCCAGAAATAATGTGTCGGATAGATTCTCCAGGACGGTGGCATGCCCGACATATGTCAACCGTGCCATCCTTCACAATGTATTTCCGGTAGTTATTTGTCATCATAACTTCGTCCATAATTGCACAGACAAAACCTTCAGTTTCCCCAAACAGGTCACCGAAGCGTAGCCAGGATACGGACGCTAGAAAGTCTACATCGGGACCATGTAGTGCCCGGTAATAGCGTCCGTGAAGCTCCTTGCTTTGCCATACCTCCTTACGATCATTAGTGTCCAAAACTTTAGGTTTGCGCCAGTTCTCGTTAGCCAAGGAGAGCGGAGTAAGACCCTTATCCACCGTGACCACATCTCGGTGCATCCCCACGTCGGTTTCTAGGAAATATTCCCTGAGACTGCATACCTCTCGGTTGTGCAGGGTCTTAGCATTTAAAAAGCCACGACCCCCGCACTTCCGTTCGAGTCCATTTGAGTATGCCGAAAGAATACATCAACACCGGCATGACCCAACCGTTGAAAGCGCGCACCTTATTGCCACCTGACAAAAGACTGTAATAGTTATTTATGATACTAGTGCGGTAAGTTGGTTTTTACAAACGAGTAGACGAATGTACTACTAATTACCAAAGTCACGAGTTTGTAAACACCAATTTCCGCACGTGTGTCATACAACGTTTTTCAACACATTTGCGAGAAAACAGTACAATATGTAATTAAACCAACTTTATGTAACAGTAGAAAAGTCGCAACAATTTTTAGGGTTCCGTAGTCAACAAGGAACCCTTATAGTTTCGCCATGTCCGTCCGTCTGTCCGCAGTTTAGCTCAGAGACGCACAGTACTAGAGAGCTGTAATTTGGTGTAAATATACGGATTTGTTGTGCCGAAAAAGTGGTAAAATAAAATCTCGTAAAATATTTTTTTTTAGGGTACCTCCAGTACTTACACGTAAAGTGAGGATTTTTTTTTTCTCACGTACCCCTTAGTGTAGGGTATCATTAAATAGGCCTTTAAAAAATAATGATAGTTTCCATTAACAATTTTTTGATAAAAAAATTCGTTTGTGAAATATTAAGCTTTAAAGTGCAAAATTTTGCTCGATTCGAGTGTCCCCCCCCCTCTACCAGCTAAACGGTTATGTTTGGAGGTGTGAAAAAATTCACAATAGTAGTTCATATAACGAAGTTTAAAAGAAAATTATCATGACTAAGTAGGCTTTACAACTTTACGAGTAATAGTCGACCAACTTATAAAATGTACTTGATATCATATTTTCTTAAACAAAATGTATCGGAGACAACTGCAAATGTAAGTTTGTCAACTTTATTTTCACAGCTTTTATAGGTATGTTTTTTCGGGATAGGTAGGTTTTTATCGTCAACTATTTTTAACTAACTTCAAAAAAAGGAGGAGGTTCTAAATTCGTTGTAATTTTTTTTCTTATGTATTTTCCCCGATTTCTCAAAGACTCCTGGTCCGATTTTGAAAATTCTTCTTTTTAAAATTAAATTCAGCGAAGCAGTTTAGTTAGTTCGCATAAGTATTTTGATGGGCAACTACGGAACCCTACAGTGTGCGTGGCCCGACACGCACTTGGCCGGTTTTGAAGTTTCTATTATGAAAATGGCGTGAATTTGCGAATGGCGCCACATGCACGTGGTGGAAATTAGAACTACATCCTTCGTCTCATTTACTCATTAGTATTAAAGTGAGACAACGTATTGATCAAAAGCACTTCCAAGGAGGTTCGATCAGTCAGGCTGTTGATTCTCAGAACGTGAAACTCTTTGGTGGAATTCTTTTTATTTTTAATGGAAATTAAAAAAAACCGTAAAGAAAACGCACGGTGCTATACAACGGAGCGTGCGGTAAAGTAGGTACTTAGGTGAGAGTACCTATTTTACCGCACGCTCCGCTGTATGGTGCGTAATTTTTAACTTTCGAACAATGTATACAGGCTTCGTAAATGCATTTTTCGAGCAAATGTGTTGAAAAGTACCTTATTCAGGCGGCCAAAGAAGCGCTCCCTCAACGATTGTTTCATGTCAGCGTTATTGATGCCTAATGCTTCCGACATACCCAAATATTTGTAGGTCTCTGTTGAAGAGAGGGATCTAAGGTGTATGGAATCAGAGAGTTGAGTTCCCTCTGATTCCATAATCTCCCCTCTCTTCACATGCATGACTGCACATTTGTCCACACCAAATTCCATCCTGATGTCGCTACTGAAAGTTTCTGTTACCTTCAGTAGCTTCATCAGTTGCAAGTTTATTATTATTACAACCCCACAGGAATATTAAAGACTTCTTTAAGATATCTGTGATCACAACTCACAAGGCTGTCTTATAGATATTACCACTGAGGGCTGCTTAGTTTTTGAAATAGAAGAGTTAGCTAGAGATGCATTGAAGAACACGACTACCTAATATTGAAAAATAAATACACTTACCTTAGAAAAAATTACCTTAATCACTGTGGAGAAAGCTTTCTCAACGAAATCAAAAACGTGACTGAACACAAACAAGGGAATAACAACCCAAGTTACTTTCTTAAACAAATCAACACACGCCCCAATTATTTAATGAATTATGTCAAATTAATTATGAGCAAGCATGAGTTAGATGGTGTGTTAACGTGTGTGGCTTCGATTATGTTAATCATGTTTGGAAAATTCATCTTACCTGGTAAAGAGTAGCAGAGGCGGTATGACACGAGTTCGATGTTGAATAAAACGTTTCATTAACTGTCGAAAGAAAATATAGGGAACCCAAATTATAAGCTTGAACCAATTAGCAAAACATATAATATATTATTATCTAGAACATATTGGTAGACTTACTTACCTAATCGAATGCACTAAAATTGTACTTATATGTTTCACATTTATTACATAAAGGTTTACGATATAGTAGGTAGGTACCTAATTCTGTTTTATCAGGTCTGTATTTAACAAATTTTTAATACTTCGGCTTTAAAAGCACGCATTAGTTTTGAATTTCCCAAAAAAACTGGATTCTAATTACAACGGCACATAATATTATTCTGTTGTGATACGAACATAAAAATGGTCACGAAGTCGTAGAAAAAAAACCGGCCAAGTGCGTGTCGGGCCACGCACAGTGTAGGGTTCCGTAGTTGCCCATCAAAATACGTATGCGAACTAACTAAACTGATTCGCTGAATTTAATTTTAAAAAGAAGAATTTTCAAAATCGGTCCTGGAGTCTTTGAGAAATCGGGGAAAATACATAAGAAAAAAGATTACAACGAATTTAGAACCTCCTCTTTTTTTTGAATTTAGTTAAAAATAGTTGACGATAAAAACCTACCTATCCCCAAAAAACATACCTATAAAAGCTGTAAAAATAAAGTTGACAAACTTACATTTGCAGTTGTCTCCGATACATTTTGTTTAAGAAAATATGATATCAAGTACATTTTATAAGTTGGTCGACTATTACTCGTAAAGTTGTAAAGCCTACTTAGTCATGATAATTTTCTTTTGAACTTCGTTATATGTACTACTATTGTGAATTTTTTCACACCCCCAAACATAACCGTTTAGCTGGTAGAGGGGGGGGACACTCGAATCGAGCAAAATTTTGCACTTTAAAGCTTAATATTTCACAAACGAATTTTTTTATCAAAAAATTGTTAATAGAAACTATCATTATTTTTTAAAGGCCTATTTAATGATACCCCACACTAAGGGGTACGCGAGAAAAAAAAAATCCTCACTTAACGTGTAAGTACTGGAGGTACCCTAAAAAAAAATATTTTTCGAGATTTTATTTTACCACTTTTTAGGCACAACAAATCCGTATATTTACACCAAATTACAGCTCTCTAGTACTGTGCGTCTCTGAGCTAAACTGCGGACAGACGGACGGACGGACGGACGGACGGACGGACATGGCGAAACTATAAGGGTTCCTTGTTGACTACGGATCCCTAAAAATCGTTTTAAATATCAGATAAATGACGAACATCACTAATTGGACCGGTTACTGTGGCTAAGATTGTTAATAAATATATAGGATTTTTAACAAATAGGTAAATGCGTCTACGGTTACGTCGTCATGCCAGTGTTTTCATAATATATTCTCCCTTAGGCGCGAAATACAAAGAAGCGATGAAAGATTCGGATACGATGCGGATGTGGATCGGATTTGTTGTCGCTTCAAATTTTATTCGTACAAAATGTATGAAAGAGATACGTCGTAAATTACACAGAAAGGATGCGGCGCAGTTTATCACTCAAGTGATACGAATAAATTTTGAAGCGACAACAAAACCGATCCACATCCGCATCGTATCCATCTTTAACACAGAATATATAATAGTACCTAATCTTTAATCGCTTCTGCGTGTATTTTGCGCCTTAGAGTCAATTTACATCGAGCCGCGACGCTGCGCGCTTTCAATAGAGCTCAAAATGTAACTTTATTTGCTACATGATTTAGGCAGGATGTGTGGAAAGATTGAATGATGGCAGTGACTGAGCGATCGACTGCTGTGTACGGCGGCGGCGTGTGGCGGGTTCAATCCCCGCACGGAACAAAATATTCAATTGAATACCTACGTATGAACTTAGGGTCAAGTGGGGTCAAGTCAATACCGAAATCCATGTGTAGAAGGTAGAACATTCAGTTAGCCTAAGATCAATATTTTACAAGCCCCCGGTACCCATTCTAAGGATCTCTCATCGATGTTAACTTGATAGAAAAAAGAATACATAAATAATTTGCTGAAATATTTATTTCTCCATTACAATATTCGTTACAGGCATCGGTTCCTAATAGACATTTATTATTGTCAATCATAATATTCATAATCATTACAAATCGTTCATAATTTTCAACAAACAACTAATATCTAAAACTATTTTTCATCAACATTTATCTAAATAGGGCATTTAATTTTCTGTTGATATCAAAAGGGCGATAGAAGCGAGATTTTTCGAGAATTTTCGACCGAAGTGGAGTAATTGACGCATATGCAATACCTTAGCGTTGCCCAAAATAGAAATAAAGAACACTAATAACTGAGAATGATAATAAATATTCTAGAAAGTTCTTCGATTGACGTCACTTCATCATCTCTCAAAATGCGCTATCCAATTAGTAACATTCAAATTATTATCAAGTACCTACATGAAGATGATAGCAATGCTGAAGAAACGCTGTTTTTTTTAAAATGATGATATCAATTTTAAACGTTAAGAAGTTTAGTGTCGATTATAAATGGGTTTAATGCTCAATTTACATTGCCCTGCAATGGAATGGAAGCCAATTTTTGTGTTTCAATTGCTTGCAAAGCATTATGAACTTTATGCTTATTGTGTAATGTACAGAATGGAATAGAGCCGAAGTCAAAGCAGTCTTCCGGAAAATTCAACGAAAATTTTGTAATCCTCATTAGTATAGTGTACCTAATGATTGTATACATTACAGAACTGATTATAAAGTACAATATGCTTTTTTTCTTTGTATGTTTAGGTTCGATTTCTTCTCTTTTATGTTTTCCCACGACAAGGCTTGAATTTTTCATTTAATTATATAGTTTAGTACAGACGCCAGCACATCAAGCTACCACAATCTGTCAGATTTCCTGCTGGCGTCTGTACATCAAATTATGAAAAACCAAGCATAGAGACGTACCCATGAATTTGCTCTTGTAGATCATACCTAGCAAAAGTTGCAATTCATTTTGTGTTTCAAAATTTATTGGCAACTAGTGGCCCGTCCCGGCTTCGCACGGGTAGACCTGATGATTTTCGTCCTCTAAAACCTGGCGCTGATGGATACAATACAAACACAACAAAAATAGCCGCATCGGTCGAGCCGTTTTCGAGTTATGAGCTTAGCAACACATTTTGCGACCCATTTTTATATTATAGAAGATAGATAGAAGAAAGAAGAAGATATAGATAGAAGATTAGGTGATTCCTAAAATTAAGAAGAAGAGGCGTGGGGAAAACTAACTCAATTGGTAGCTAAAACACGTCCTATGACGAAGCGAAGTTTAGGCGAAAAAACAAAATAAAACATAAAATAAAATGTTTATTTTCCAAATAAAATCAAATTAACAAAGGAACATTAAATAATAATATTTAAAATAATTTTGTGAAACTTAAATGACTTGATGAGAATTGTAGATTTACACTATTTTTACATTAGATCTGTAAAACGCATACATTAGTGAAATAGTGATACTTAAGCTTATTGCTAACAATTTGTTTACAATGTGAATCATAAAATATACATGAATGTCTCTTCAGGTGGACAGAATTGTGATATTTAGGTACGTTCAGTGCAATATACAACTAATTTACATGCATAATATCTTAAGCCGATACCAGATGCGTCACGATATCAAATCTTTTATCAGGCAGTAGACGATTCGTTTTGTAATAATTTAATAATTGTTTTTTTTTTCTGATAGATTGATTGTTTAAATCAAAACTGAAATTCAACGACTTGATTCGTCTGATATCGGCTTTAGTGAATATTTGTAGGTACAAACAAAAAACTATCGGAAAACTGATAACAATGTTTAGGACACTAAAGTATTTATTTTAACTACATAAACATAGTGTTTTATAACCAGTAGACTAGGAACTAAATTGATAACTCTGAAGAGACGTCTAAACTTACACCATTACGTAGGAACTTCTACACATACCAAGATACATCTCGTTTACTTTCGTTTATTTATAAAATAATCTCATCACTGTAACATACATCACAGTTCGAACTAAAGTATATAATATTTTTTACAATAAGAGCTAGTATACATTGGGCATTTATCGTTCATTTCATTTCATTATTTCTTTTTTGAGTAAACCGTTTCTACACACGAGCTTCTGTTGTGGGTATGTACAATTGTACATAGTCACATACACAAAACAAACCCAGAACAACTACTTACAAATCATACAAATAATTGTTTCGTGCTTGCATATTATGTAGTATGTACACTTCAATCTCTCTTACTTCTAAAAACGCGCGTTCGAAAACGCCCAATGTATACTGTAACACACATATTCTATGTATAGACTACTATACATTTAGTCGATTACAATGTTAAGTGCGTTAAACAAAGACATTTCGTTTGTAAGAAGTGTGTATTAGTTTAATAAATGCTCTAGATTTTAACCAGTGCTGTATAACTCTTAATTCAGAAGAAGCGTACTCATGTAGTAATTGGGATTTTTGATAGAGGTTATATTTGCCATTCGGGGCACCCCCTGACGGCATGGTACGGCGCGCTGTCATGTGGCTTCATTTCATTATATTTATTTTATTTTGTGTATAATATGGGGATGATAGTCACCTGAATAACTTTTGATAAAAAATGTCAATTCACGTCGAGACAAGCAAGCGCTCGCGCTTGCCGCTTAAATTTGCCGCCCGACAAGCCAGATTCATCTTTATTGCAGTTGTTTAGCACTCATATTAAAGTAATCTATGCATCTCGCTTGATATGGTGGCGTACAGTAATGAGAGTCGTCTCGACTTATACTTGTTAAAATAAACGAATTTCAGCGCTAACTCCATTGAAATATGGCCGAAAATCATTTCTCCGCACGAATTCTTTGCCACGACGTGCCATGCCATGTCATCAGTGGGCGCCGACATTGACCGTAAGCAATGCTAGCCTGACATTTAACTGAGTTGGTGCCTAGGATTCTATAAGCGTGCGAGTTGAATGGAGGTGCTCCTGGCATCTCCCGCGCCTCCCACCGGCACCATTGAGCTGTTCTTTGAATCTGCGCTTGCGTATTGCTGAGCCCTGATTTAACACGTGTTTACATTAGATAAAGGCGGATAAATAAACGACATCTGATCACAAATTAAACTTTCATTAATATTTTGAGATTGCCTACACCGACCTTTATTTTCATCAGCATAAGTTTTAACTGTCATTGGGACAGGCACCGTCTCAGTTACGCGGTAAGCCCTGTAAGTTACACACAAGTTCCATAAAACAATAATATATTTGACATAGAATACTGACTACACGTCGCAATACAATCTATAAAAATAACATTAAAAACAGATATTAATTAATAATTAATTTAACGAACAATGCATCCGAGTTCATATGACACGAGAGATCACTATCCGTTCACAATTTTATCAAAATAATAAAATAATTTTATAAAGACATCACCCGCCTTACCACAAAAAGATAAATACCCGTTGAACGCTTCTCTAAAAAAAAGTGTAATAACAAAACGATCCTTATATCAAGGAAAAATGTCGTTTTGACGTTGTCAACTTTTTTAGACAAGTGTTCAACGGGTTTTTAATTTTTTTGTGGTAAGTATATGAGGACGAACAAATTGTAAAATAAATTTTCTCATTGAAAAAAAGCTTTGATTTTTAGATTAATCGGCCAGAATTGAAAATGCTGACATGTTTTTTTTTTCTTTTTATTACTCATAATATTGATTTTAGTTTAGTGGGTGCACTTTTTTAGTGATTGTCACATTGCAAGTTAATGATATATAATTTTAATGAAAATCTATGCGTTACCAAATAACATTTGGCATGAGATATTATGTATAATTAATGAAAATCCTCTAAAAACGTAATAACGACCAAAAAGTCTAAAAAACGGAATGTGATTACACATAAAAACGATTATATCAAACAGTTTGTTATCTTAAAGTAAAAATTAAGATCTAAAATAGTATTCGACATTCTATGTACGTCAGATTATACGTAGGGTTCCACGAGTAACAATTATTTTCTTCACTCGGCTTGGCTGGTACATACTTTTATTATAAATTTATTTTTTGATAAATAAAATGTTAATAACTTCACAAAATTGCATATGATTTGTTAATAACCAACTACAATGCAGCTTAAATATTATTGTCGCTCCTCTTCGTTATAAGAAATAATTTATTTTTTGATAGTTGTCACACACTATGACAAAACATTGATGATACGAGTATAACATTAAACTTTACTACGTTATAATTAAGATCTAGTTTTGTTGACGCTGGTTAAGAGGCGTACCGCGGCCCTAATCTCGCCCTAATGTTCTACAAACAGTATTTGAAATCTTTTTGATTTTGTGTTGTTCTTTGACGACTGTGAAATCGAGAAAAAGCAATTTAATAAGTTATTTTTCTGTTTTAAGATTAAAAATCAATAGTTATTATAATATACACAGTTCATCAAAATAGTTTCTCAACAGTCGCCGCAACTAACACAAAATCGGACGCGAAATACATAGTGACATACCATAGTCACAAACAGTTGTGCTAACCTAATAATAACTGGTATACACAATGATCCATTGCTTAGTTCTACCATCACGAACAAGGATGTAAAAGGCCACACTAGAAATACCGTATCAGTATTTCCAGACCATTGCACATCATAGTTTCACAGAATTAAAAAGCATAGTAATGAAAGTGGGTTCTATCAATTTTTTTTTGTTTTAAGGTTCGCGTTTGACCATTATCTATGGTAAGCGAAGATGTGGTCGACGGTGAAGCACGCTTGCCTAGAAGTAACCTGTTCACTCTTGACTTGATTACTATGCTTTCCACTTTTGGTGATGGTCTAGTACGCACGGTCCATTGTGTATAGTATCAGTAATAAATGTTGTCCACATTTCCCGGCGCGTCGTTCAGTTCTCGTAGATGACGCCGCCCGCTCCGGGCAAAGTGGACTTGCCCGACAGGTAGATGTCTACCGCCCGGGCTGCCTGTCTACCTTCTGATATCGCCCACACCACCAGAGATTGGCCGCGGCGACAGTCTGTCAATAAAAATATGATTAGACACAACGGATACTGGATATTTAAATAAAGGGTTTTATGAATATTTATAGTTATGTATTACTTACCACCAGCAGCGAAGACATTGCCAACGGGAGTCTTGTAAATATCTTTCTTTTCAGTTTCTACGTTGCTTCGAGCATCCAAGGGAAGGTCTGATAAGAAAACATGATTTTATTAGAGTTTTGCATTCATGCCATATGAGAGATTAAATACAGACCATTCCCAATTTTATTCTCCACCAAAAAGTAATTTTATGTTTTACTGGTTGAGGAAAACTCAGGACAGGGCTCATTGGCGTATTTTTTTTTTAAGTCTTGCCCCACACTAGGAATTTCTACTGTACCGTGGGTGCGTTTACAAACACAGAAACTCACATACACGAACACCCAGACCCGAAACAAATACTTGCAGAACATACAAATATTTATTACGTGCGGGGATCGAACACGTTGCATAGCAGTTGATCGTTTAGCCATTGCGCCAGCCGTGTCGTCAACATTGGGTGAGACTATGTCTAGCAGTGGACAAATGCAGGGTAATGAATTATGTTTTAAGTTCCATGTAGAAGTGTGAGCCTACAATGAGGTACAAATCCTGGACTCGCATTGAGAATTTCTTAATAAAAAACCCAATTACATTTCTCATTTGGAAATTGGATCCAAAACATACAATTTAGGTTATATTTTTCCCGTAACCTATAGTCAAATCTAACTTTTATCTCCAACTCACCCAGTTGGTTGGCCACATATCTCTCAGGCCCTAAGAAGCCCATCGCCAGCAGCACCAGCTCCGCCTTGTACACCTTGTTGGTGCCGGGGACCTCTTTCATCTCCCACCGACCTCCCGCGCCGCGGGTCCACTCCACTTCAACTGCTGATACTCCGCAAACGTTGCCTTCACCTGTGAGAAAATAGGAATGATATTTTTAATCAGTTAATAAATTTTTGCATCGTAGTTTAAAAGTAAATAACGAATTAACTATTGAATATATTTAATGCTGTCATTCTTTAACAGTTTGATAAAAAAAAAATTAAATAACCAATCAGTAAACAAGGTGAATTGATTTGACTTTGATGTATTTTGATGAAAAGTAAAGCGGATATATTGGATTTTTTAACAATCATTATTTCTAGACAGGAACCGAACCCAAAAAAAAAACAAACCTTTTGATATCAGTTGGAAAATTCACTCTTTATCTGATATAAAAGTGCTATATCAAATTGCACGCCGCTATGTGTGTCTAAAGAAATTATCTTACCATCATCCAAGAACTCTTTGGTAAGTGTGGAGAACTTCCTCGGGTCGTTTCCGAATTTAACTTTCACTTCTTCGTGTCCGTAGTCCACCCTATGAAAAACAAACCACATTATTACATTAGTAGAGGTACTTAACAGGGCGATATAGACTATTGTGGGCTATTAGTCTCTGGAGTTTCTTGTGGGGGCGGATAGACTGTGCAAAAGCAAATGGGGCCTAGTGCGGGTTGGTAGATGTCACATGTCTTCGAATTTTTGGTTCTGGGACATGCCGGTTTCCGCACGATGTTTTCCTTCACCGTTTTTGAGACCAGTGGTGATGAGCCACCAGCTTCAACTCGGTTGACGCTACTGGACCCGTCCACTGCTCTAATGTGTATTCTATTGCTCCACAACAGAATAATATGTTTTACAATATAAATGTTTATTTTTCTTACCTGAACACCCTGGGCCACTGAGGCCAAGGATTGTCTTGTCCCCTCGTCGGTTTAGGTTCAGGCAGGATCTCGAATGTCGTGATTGTCTTAGCGCCTTGACGCAAAGATGTGGCAATACAGTCGCATCTGGAGACAAAAGGATTGTTTTAAAAACGATAATTTTGGTACTTCTAGTTCGAATATAAAAATTCTTTTTGTGGCATAGTTCAGTTAATGAGGAAGGTATTTAACATCATGTAACGACAAAACGGAACCAAGCTGCAGGGGGTGAACCTGAAATAGCAACTTTTTAAATACAAGAAATTAAACTAGTCCGAAGATGGAAATCTATATTTGCTGTTCGTTAGTCTCGCTAAAACTCGAAAACGGCTGGACCGATTTGGCTAATTTTGATTTATAATTATTTTAAGAAATCCAGTATTACAACGTCTTAAAACCATTCTTCTTCCAGTGAGTGAACGAGAGGCGCTAGGCGATTTGTTTAGCTGTATCACTTTCACTCACCGAATTAAGCCTGGTTTTAAGACGTTGTAATACCCCCCAGGGAAGGTTTAAATAGTCAGTAAATATGATAAAAAAAATAAGAAAAAATAGTAAAAGCAACAGTTTCGTTTTCCCTTAGAAACTATTCGTACCTATCAAATATTTGATGTTCGTCCCGTCGTTCAGAAATCAAATGGGCGGCACGAAGTTTGCCGGGTCATCTAGTTTAGCAATAAAAGAGATTTGCTACATACCCAGTATCACCTCCACCAATAACCAGCACGTTCTTGTCCTTAGCCATGAGCTCAGGGTTGTCCTTCGCCTGGTGATGATGCGTGGCTCCCATCTGCTTCTTCTGCCAGTTCTCCAGGAACTCCATCGCGTAGTGGATGCCGTTTAGCTGACGACCCTTGAGAGGAAGGTCACGGGGCCAGGTCGCACCCATGCACAGGACTAGGGCGTTGTATCTAGGGATGGAAGGATGGATTACCAGATAATCGGTCTTCATGAGTTTAACCTTCAAGCGGGCGCGCGTAGTCGAATCGACCGCGCTTAATACGTTTTCGTTCATATTGTCATTATTACTCATCACATGTATTTCGGATTTCTAGTAGCCTGTCGCTATGTAATTGGGAGTAAAATAAAGAATAAACCGTCACTCAGGGTGATCTCACCACTCCACAGATCGCAATCGTTTTAGCCCCGGCGCAGTCGTCGAAAAGACTACACGCGCCTGTCGTCATGCGCTCGTTACGTGGTCGTAGTGGTTCTTCTCAATCTTATCGAATTATGCTTGAAATTTTGTTGTTTTTTTTATAAAAATGAGTCGTGGAAGGTTATCACAAAGTGCAGTATTCGAGGGACTGCTATAAGATGAAGAAGAGAGTGAATTAGACCTCTGCGACCAAGGCTCTGAAACTTCCAACCACACTGTTTCAAGGAACTCAGTCTGGTGAGGAATCAAACTGCTGAGATTCAAATGACAATAATGAGCCACTTTCAGAAAGAAATAGCTGTTTTACAGGGAGTGATAAAGTAAAGAAGTGGCAAAAATGTCACAATAAATGATTCTGATAAAAAGTAAACCAAATCAAATTATTTTTTATTCCTAATTTGTAATTTTTATCGCTTGACTATGTTTATAAACTAGTCTGATACCTCAAACAAGTTTATAAACCTGTAAAAGGGTTTTGTGTTCCTAATTTTTGTATAGGTCCAAAAAATGTTTGACTGATTTAAAATAATTTATTTTTCATAATTTAATTACTCTTTTGGCAAAATTATATTTTGATCATAAGCACAATACATCTACGTATATAAAAATAAATAATTATTCGACAATTTGTAGTTTATTTCTCTTGTACATCGCATAGGTCTTTTCGGTTACGCGCGCCCGCTCCCGTTACAAAAGACCGCGCGCCCGCTTGAAGGTTAATATTAGCTTCTTTGAAAGAAAGAAGCTAACATTAAACTCATAGAAGAACATTTATTTTGCGCAAAGATACCACGATAGACACACGACACGTTGCATTACTATGGTTTTATTCTAGCTTGTGAACTTAAAAAATATTATAAGTTACCCGTAGATTTTCAAAAAATATTTTACACCTACTTTTCTTTTGTTTGTAACTCAAGACTGTAAAAGATGTTGGTGGTGTTATTTTTAGTGCGTCTCGACGCCACAAGCCCTTACTATTAAATTTTGATGAGTTGTAAATATTTACTGATTTTATTGAAGAAGAAACACGTGTCGATTATTTTTCAAAACTCGTATCTGTCGGACTAATAAGATTTGCAATTTACTGATTCTAAAAATAGCCTATGTTCTAAGCATAAAGTAACAAAAACCCATTTGTTAGTCGAATCACTTAGTAAGTTTCATTACTATGGTTTTTCTCTGACAATGATAAACACCTAAGGTTCCACAAACTTACCTCTTTAGGGCTGATTTTTAATAGTCAGATAACTGTTATCTGAGGAATAAAAATAGCGGTTTGACATATTATTTTCTATAGATAAGCTGTAAAACGAACATTTTTATTCCTCAGATAAAAGTTATCTGACTATTGAAAAATCAGCCCTTGCCAGATCACTAGCAGATAATAATATGTAAAAGAAGCCCTCGATATTCATCAATTCTTCGGGATAACTTCCTTGTTAGGGTACATTACTATGGTTTTTCTCTTTGAATGTTCTACGGATTAGGTTTGAAAACTTACTCGTTAGCCAAATCACTAGCTGATATGTCTTTTCCGACGTCCACATTGCACTTAAATGAGATGCCTTCAGCAGTCATGAGTTTGATCCGCCTGGCGACCACTTCCTTGCTGAGCTTCATGGTAGGAATACCGTACTGGAGTAGACCGCCTGGACGGTCGTTACGCTCGAATACTGTTACTGTGTAGCCCGCCTGGAATTATAAAAGTATTTATTATAATTGTCATTTTGTTTGTCGTCTTTTTCTATATTAGTTGATATCTCAGGTGGCTTAAAAGCCATAAAGACACAGTAGTTCTAGTGAGGAAACGAGGCACTAGACGACTTGTATAGCTCTGTCACATTCCCACACTGGAATAACTCTGGTTTTAAGACGTAATGGCAGGCCACCATTAGTCACTTCCTCATTATCACATCATCGCCATATCAGCGTAGGGCGTCTGCTGTTGAACATAGGCCTTCCCTATAGATTTCTAATAAGACTGGTTGAAAGCAGCATCCAGCTTGGTCCTTCATCAGATCGTCTGTCCACCTTATATGTTGATATACTACGGTGCGCACTTCCTCATAATATTAGAGATTTTTTCATTGATAAAAACGTTATCAAAACAGGCCTAAGTATTCGTTTCTTAAAATACTATGTATGTTTGTTTACCTTGTTCAACTGATGCGCACACGCTAAGCCAGCCGGTCCGGAGCCGACAACGGCTACTGTTTTTCCGTTCCTTTGTGATGGTATCTGTAATACAAAACAAGTTTTATAAAATGAAGCCATACCAGTTAATTGTTACACCACTTGAATACTTAAGTTGAAACAGAATAAAATAGTTTTCAGCATTACTATCATCTATGAGAGAATTGTTTGCCCATGATGTTCTAAAACTGTTTTAATTTTAAAACACGTTGCCTAGAAGTGTTATGGTGAACGCACATTTAGCCGCATCGCAGTCTCCGCAGTCCCCGCATTACGAATTCTTTGTATGAAGTTCTATCAAACCTCGCACACTTACCCGCATCGCAGTAGCCGCAGAATCGGTAAGAAAACGGACTGCGGAGACTGCGGTGCGACTAGGTGTGCGTTCACCATTAATGGTTATTTTTTTGGCGATAGGCTCGCGTTTCACCACTATCTATCTATAGAATAGAATACTCTTTATTATGTACACCATACAAATTACAGGACACATCAATTTACAATATCTTATAAATAGGGTGACACAATGGGCGGTCTTATCACTAAAAGCGATCTTTTCAAGACAACCTTTGGATGGATTTGAAAAGTAAATGAAAAAAACAATACTGTAGGTAGTCTACGGTGTGTATCTATAATTTATAATATGTAGAGATTATCCCTTACATCAGGCTGTATCCACCCGCTCTCGAAGGCGTGGTCGATGATGGCACACTCGATGTTCTTGATGGTGACGGGTGGCTCTGATATCCCCAGCACACACGCGCCCTCGCACGGAGCGGGACACACGCGACCCGTGAACTCTGGGTTATGATAAACAAATTTATGGAACTAGAGGCCAGGTTCGTTCCAAATCGTACCGAAATGTGACACTGCGCACATTTTAAAAGAGTGACTCAAAATGTAACTTTATTTACTACACGAAAAGATACAATTTTTTTTAACGCGGTAAAATCGTGAAATGATTTCTCCCACACAGTGTCCTTCAATAATCTTTTACGTTTCGGAGTCACGATAGCTAGTCAGTTCTGCGACCGCCTTAGGCTTTGGCCCTCTAAAGGGGCTCCGTCATTGCGCTGACAGCTTTTTGAGGCGCGAGTGAAACACAACGCGCCGTCGGCTCGCGCATGGTCTATGGTCGGACAACGAGTTGCATATTACTCGCCGCCCGCAAGCCCTTCAGGTAATGGTGGCCCCGGAACGTAAAGGGCTATTGAAGGTCACCGTGGATTTTAGTCAGTACAAGTCTGATAGTCCGTTCTATCCTGTCCTGTGTGGGAGGATTCAATTCATGATTATACCAAGTAAAATAAAACTACACCTTTCCTAAACCTACCTTAGCATGTAGATCAGGTCGCGGGATTATTTCCTTACCATGATCCCGGAACAGAAAGGGCTATTGAAGGACACCTTGGATTTTAGTCAGTAAAAGTCTAACAGTATGGGGTTGGAGCACTCAAATGATGATTTTACCAGGTTAAAAAAAAAAAAAAGGTTGCACTCCAGGAGTGCCGGTAGAAGTGAAAACTTTTTTGTTACTATGTTTTATTTTTAATTTGAATGACGTCTTACTCATTTTCGATCAGGGTCACGTGACCCTGACGCGAGTTTTAAATTTTTTACCCATTACAGAAAAAGTGTACAACGCCGCTAAAGAAGTTTTCACTTCAAAAACATGTAGATCACCGAAAAAACATACCTGGGAAGTTATTAGTCTGCAGCAGCTGGTTCAGGGCCTGGTGCCAGTCTCCCTTGAAGATGAGGTCGTTCCACTTGGGGATGATGTTCCCGAGCGGACAGCCGTGCGCGCTCTGACAGAACGGCACCCCGCACTCCATGCAGCGCGCCGCCTGCACGCGCAGACCGCGACGGACGTGAGGGAAGTTGTAGATCTCGTCCCAGTCGCGGAGGCGCTTCTCGGCGGGGCGGTACAGAGTGGTCTCGCGAGGGTATTTTATGAAGCCCCTGGAATGGAAAGTTAGGAGTAAGAAAGAAAAGAAAGAAATAACGTTTATTTGAGAGAATGTGTCCAGTACACACAACAAACAAGCAAATAAATAATTTGAAAAAAAACATGATAATAAAGAAATATATCGTAAATTAAAAACAACAATGAAAAATCAAAGGTAACAATATTGTGTGTCCCACGGCTACATAAAATAGGTCAATAGTAAGTGTGACAAGTAAAAAAAATGCAAGCAAGGAAATAAATAGGAGAGGAGCCCCGCTGAACAGGGATTTATTCTCCGTTGATTACGCCTTATGGCAATATTTAGAATTTTAAGTTTCATAGCTGGTTATGCTGTGAGAAATAACGATTAAATCTGTTTTACACTTCATGTCATTGAACGACTAATCTGATTGGCTGTGACGTCCTATTCTCGCTCCTTTTCCCGCACATATCTATAACTCGCCTCCGTACGAGAGAGTGTGCGCTTATAAAGGGGTCCGACTAGTGGCCAGTTATTATTACCACAACATTCTATTTGATACACGAATTTAAAAATAAATATGTAAGCGATGTACCCAGAATGTCTAAACAATAAAAAAAAATATTCAACTCAAATTCTTGTAAAATACAAAGTTTTCTTACATGATGTGCACTAATCTTATCCATATTTCTTAAAGTACTGAACAGATTTTGATGAAACTTGCAGTGTACCCTAAGTTGAACAATACCTAGTACAACTTAAATCGGACTTGTAGTTCCGGAGATATGCGTGCACAAACATAAAAACATACATACATACATACTACACTTATGAAATTTGGTACATTTGTTTAGACGCTGATATAGACTAACATATACGAAAACTGGGCAGTTCTGATAATATTACATACATACGGGTTGAATTGATAACCTCCTTTTTTTTGAAGTTGGTAAAAATACCAACCTAGTTTTATCCAGAATCTTCTCCAAATTCTTAGTCTCCAACTCCACATCTCGTACAGTCTCCTCAATGTCCATCACTCCATTCTCCGCTTTACCATTAGTCTCCAACTTGGGTTGTGCGGGCTGTTTGACGGCCAGAGACTTGAGAGCGCGCTGATATTCGAATGGGAATACTTTGATGAACTTCTTAGCTGGTTCTGGCCAAGTTTTCAAGAATTCTTCGGCGATTATTGAGCTGGAATGTACGTGATATTGTTATTGTTCATGTTTTTAAATAGAAAATAAATTATGATTACTATTTAAAAAGTCAAGGTATGTAATGGCGCATTTATATTAAGTCGGTTAGGCCGTATTCGGCTGCAAGCCGTATTCGGTCACCGACTAATATAAACAGGTATTCGTTTCGCCGTATTCGTTTCACCGTATTCGGTTTGGCCGTATTCGGTCGAGCCCGTTGTGCCCCGTCTCGCGTGCGCAGTGCCCTGCCCTCAACAACTCAATTTAGGTAAGCGTTTCAGTTAAACCGATTGCGGCCGAAAGATGTAGGACCAGCGTAGTTACTAGGTAACACATTTACAATGTTAATATAAGTATTTCAGAAGAGTAAATTCATAATTTTCTAATTAACTTTATTGACAAGGGGATTATTTTCAAATAAATGATGCAAGAATAATTTCTTTTAAAACCTTCACAAAGCATTTATCGGGTGTCCACTTGGTATTCACTCTTTTTTGAAATCTGTGTATGCCTTTTACTTATAACCACCTGCTCTATTTGATCATTTTACAGAAGCTGTTGGTGTCGATCTTCATTGTCTCGGCGCTTTTCTGGTGGTTGCCACTGTTGATTCTGGCTTTCAAGAGTTGCAGTGGTTTGGGAATAGTGTGGTGGATTTGTCCCAACAAAAAAAAAGCTGTTTGTGTAATAAGTTTGACCAACTTACCCAGTGTACTGATAGAACTCTTCCAACAACTGCTGCACATAGTCCAGGTCTTCTTGTAGCTCCAGAGGCAGTAGTTCCACCATCTCGTGGTTGCACTTGCCGGAGAATGAGCCGTCGATGTCGTATACGTAGGCGATACCACCTGTGGATGTTAGGACGATAAAGTTATAGATGAAGGGAATACTGAAGCAATCTCGCTATATTCTTCTTGAGTAACCAGGTTAACAAACATATCTAGTACAACTGATTGCCTTGACTATCAGTAATTTAATGTATTTAAATCAAATCAATGATGAACTAAGCCAATAGGGTAATTTCCAGGGTCAAAATAATTACATTCTATTTAGTCCGTATTTTAGATTATTAAAAAATATTGGACACGTATTTTTTCTTTTACGATTAAACAAAAAAGAACAAAGATAATAGACTATTTAAGTTACCTGTGACGTCACTCTGCGCGAAAAATGCCACGCATCGTGACGGCACACGTAACTTTAATAGGCTATATCTTTGACATTTTTGGTCTAATTTACAAATAAAAAAATTCATGTCCCTTATTTTTGAATAATCTAAAAGACGGACTAATTACATTTTTTAAAGCAACTAGCCTATATTGTCAGCACAGAGGCATCGAAAGAAAAATACTAATATCCATTTACTTTGCGTGACTAAACAAACATGTTTTTTTTTTTCGACATTAATCTGTTGTTATGAAATTATTATTAAGAGAGTCCATACCGCTCATGCCAGCCGCGAAGTTCCTCCCAGTAAGTCCCAGTATGAGTGCAGTCCCCGCCGTCATGTACTCACAGCCGTGGTCTCCCACGCCCTCCACGACGGCCACACACCCACTGTTGCGCACGCAGAAACGTTCTGATGCTATGCCTCTGTGGATAGAAGTCACAATTAATTATAGAAAAGCTTGATTATGGCCAGATATCGTATGATCTCTTGTCAACCGAACGTTGACTTAGCCACATCGTCATATGTCCAGATATCATATCGTGATAATTATGACCAGTGCCTCTACCATGAGTTGTCGTTAAGATACTCGATCTTACGCGTCGACAGCGTTTGGCGCTCTCATTGGTTGAGAGTTCATACAACTTTGGAGCGAGCGGGCCAATGAAAGCGACAAACGCGGTCGATATCGATGATGTAATGATAACTCATGGTATGGGTACAGGTTCCCGATGTGTCCAAGTCATGTGGATCAACCAGAATAACATATTTTTAGTTCATAGTTCCCACGCAATAACATCCAATCTTGAATAAATAGTATTCTCAAAAAGACAGTGTAGGTAGGTAAATGAAAAAAAGGTTTAGTATCTGCTACATTTATCGAAGTTCAATGAGTAGGGAGAAAATATAAAGGAATGGTCTTTCTTTCCATGACATCTTTTATAACGTTGGCCTAAGACTTATTTGCTTCAGTATAAAATGTGTAACGTACCTGAAATACGCGCGTCCGGAGGTAGCTCCATACAGACACACATTTCCAACAATGACATTGAGGTGAGACTCGAACGGCGACGCCTTTGGTGGGTAGATGATGATTTTGCCTCCAGATAAGCCCTTGCCTGGAACATACAAAAAACACATTTAGTCAAATTATTTCGGTTTGCTGTTTGAATACACCAATAACCTTTAATTTTAATAGGCATGTTTAGAAGTAATATATTAGAACTCGTCACTGGGCCCGCGATGCTAAATTACGGCCCACTCCCTTTCATAGATAGGAGGCGTGTCCCAGCAGTGGGAACATTAGTAGGCTGATGTAGTAGATATTTAAGAGGCAATACAATGATTTATTAACAAATATAACATTTGTTGGCTTGCTGACCACTTCAAGATTTCTTTTTACTATAAGGTGCAACACGAGACTGTCTCAATACTCATAATGTGGTAATGCTTAAAATGAGATCCTTATTCATTCCACTTCAGGGCAAACCCACTATTCCTCCTAATTTGCTTGGTGTTTGGCTAATACTCACCGACATAATCGTTAGCGTCTCCCTCCAACGTCACAGTGATGCCCTTAGACAGGAACGCACAGAAGCTCTGTCCAGCCGAGCCAACCAGGGAAATGTTCACCGTCTTGCCGTCTGGCAGACCGTCGTCGCCATATTTCCTGTTAACCAAATCAAATAGCATTTATTTATTGGGTAAGTCTACGTAGGAAAAAAATAAACTGCTTTAGGAGGCATTTGAAATGAAAGGCACGATTGATTATAATTAGCTATCCTGCCATTAGGTAGTCATAAGTTAAAAGCGCAAGCATCATAATTATGACCGAAAGGCGGTCTAGTGAATGATTGGAAGCACACAATGCTCCATGCATGGTTGATGTCGGTAAAGTTTTATTGCTTATTTTTCTTTGAACTTTGTTTTTTTTTTAGCGTGATCAAATAAATGAGTCCTCCCACTCAGAGCAGGGCAGAAGGAACTGTCAGACTTGTACTGACTAAAATCCACGATGTCTTTCAATAGCCCTTTACGTTCCGGTGTCGCGGTAGCTCGTTAGTCCCACGACCTTGTCCCACACTATGAATTTCTCCTGTGTCGTGGCTGCACTTACAAACATATAAACTCACAAACACAAACACCCAGACCCGAAACGACTACCTGCAGGCCATACATATATTCGTTCCGTGCGGGGATTGAATAATTATATTGAATTTAGCCACTGCTCCAACCGCGCTTAAAATGCTAACTCAGGTTGATCGCACTATCTAACAAACTTTCTTTCAGTTTTGGTCAGTGAACCATGACGTGGACTACATCAACTCACATAGCGATATGGTAGGACAGTGTGGAGGTAAAGGCGCGGTCCTCGTTAGTGATCTTCATGCTGATGTCCACGTGGTCTCCTGTACCTTCCAGGATGCTGCTACACTGAGCGATCAGCTGGTTGTCCAGGCGCTTCTCTAATTGGAAGTCCTGGAATCAAAGGTTTTTATTAAAAATTGATGATCCACTTATGCTGAAAGAAAAAATCTTCCATCATAAGGCGGTATTCAAGAAAAGTTTCAAGAATACATTTAATTTTAGTTGCTTAATCTTTTTGTAAATCGTACACACTGGCTAGACTTTTTTCCTGTTTCGTGGCAGCTAATTTAGTGGATCATACAAGTGTTTGTTCCGTGCGGTAATCGGACCCGTTTGATCAACTAGAAAATGAACAGACTTTGTGTTCGAAAAGTAAGATTTTGTGCCGCCGTTTTTTATTTATACAGTCGTCTGTCACGCCACTTCTGGGTGGTCCCTTACTTTTCAAAACGCTTATTTTGTCGACGGGACATCGCAGGGGTTAGGCAACTGGGTATATTGTTGTTAACGTTTCGGGATTCTGGCTATACATTCAAGGATTACTCGACAAGAAAGCATCTCTTTGCGTTAAAATTATGAACGGCTAGCTCACGATGAGTGAGTGGCCTGTTGGTCTAATGGTTAGTGACCCTGACTGCTATGCCGGGGGTCGTGGGTTCGATTCCCACTCAGGACAAATGTTTGTGTGATGAGCATGATCATTTATTTTGTTCTGTGCCTGGGTGTAATTTATCTATAATATGTATGTATTTAGAAATATATAAGTATGTTTATCAGTTGTCTAGTACCCATAACACAAGTTCTGCTTAGCTTGGGTACGCTAGTATTATATTATCTTTGGCTTGGGACTAGGTGGCGTTGTGTGATAGTTGTGGGATATTATTATATTATTATTATTATTTATTCAGAATGTCAAATACTACCAAGTAAATACGTTTTTTTTTTAAATTCTTACCTGAGATTTAGATCCTCCAATGATATTGACTCCAGGTCTCATGTGCAATGCGTTCTTCAATATGAGGCTGAGGTTCAACATCCTGGCCTTCGGGTTGTCATTGTTCTCGCGCACCTTCAGCAAGTCAGTGCGACCGATCAGGTCTTGGAAGCGACGGACTCCGACCTCAGCCATGTGTTGGCGGACCTGGAATTAAACATTACTTTCTGGTTTATATTTTTCATTACCATAATGGGTTTTACCTTACTAGCACACCAATAGCAATTTCATTTTGTTTTACGTTACCCCACACAAGAAAAGGGTTTGAACATTTTTGTATAGGGAGCATACCAGGTTTTTTGATTTTTTGGCAGTCACGTCTGAAACATTCATAGATCGATAGATCACACAAAGCCGTTGCTCATTCGTGGGTCCGTTTAAAATCCGTACTAAAATCGAACCCACGACACGCAGCGCATCGGTCCGATTGCTCAGCCTTTGCGTCAACCGTGTTGTCAAACTACAATAGTTTCCCCTAAGAATTCCACCCTCTTAGTGAGCAGTTTTGTACAGACTCTTCATTATTTTAAAAACATTCCTTTTATTTTTGAGTTAGCCAAAGAAAATAGTTAAATTCTGGCCGAAATATTGATTATGCTAAAACAATTAGGATTCGAGTAAATATCGTCTCTAGCTATCGTCATTTTCATCATAACCAATCATTTAGATAAATGATGTTGGAACTAATGGACGCTAACTAGTAAATTGTAGCCCAGTTAAATATTACCATCAACCCTCTTAGAGAATGGATCGGTCTTACAATAAATAAATGTAATTAAAACTCACTTCTTCAGCCAACATGAACAGATAGTTGATGACATGTTCTGGCTTGCCGGCGAACTTCTTCCGTAGTACGGGGTCCTGAGTTGCGATACCGACTGGGCATGTGTTCAAGTGGCATTTCCTCATCATTGTGCAACCTGGAGGACAAATAAGAAAAAAATAGCGGTTAATTAGTCTATTGCGGCTTTATTACAAAACGTGGTTTAACTTAGACCAAGCTTTAAATCAAAAATGAGTTTTGAATTTCGAACTTTATTTCTACTGTCGTACAGTTATTAATACAAAAACCGAGTTTAGATCCCGGTCTAAGTCGTCAATGTGCATTTTAGAATTTTATAGCAGTTGGAATAAGTTCGAAATTCAAAAATTGATTTTTGTTTTAAACCTGGGTTTATAGTTAGACCTCGTTTTGTAATAAGACGGTTGTAGTCTAATTCAAACTATGGACTAACTTGTTCGGCTAGTTCACAACTTTGCCGCTGCAAGCGATGGCTTAGCGCCGGGCAGTGAAAAGGATAGAAATGTTTAAAGCACGTCACTAGACGCAATTCATACCTAAAATGCGCGAAGTTTTTTCGAGCGGTTCGTATAGCGGTGCGCGGTATTAGGATGAGGAGAACAAACGTACAACCGAATAAGCGCGACACCACGAAACGGTGAATCAAGCAGTGACGCTTACCCGCAACGCTTGTCTTGCAAGAAGCGCTAAGACCAAAATCGTGAATAATCCAAAATGTAAAGATAATAACTGTGTTGTACTATTTTCATGGAACACTTACCTAGAGCAATAAGTGGTGCTGTACTAAATCCGAACTCGTCAGCGCCGAGTAGAGCAGCTACCATCACGTCGAAACCTGTTCTGATTTGTCCATCAGCTTGGACTACCACTCTGAAATGCAACAATTGAGATTGGAAGACTGGATTATACAATTTTCTCACACAAAACAATCAGAGACAAGAAAGAAACCTTCGATGGCAATAGAGATTGTTATTTCTCTCTCGTAACCAAAGTACTACAGAATTGGCAATAAAATACTTGACTTCAATAAATGCCAAATCTTATTAGTCCGACTTCTTAAAAGTTTAAAAAATAATAGACGCGTATTTTTTTTTTTTTTGGTAAGTCAATGGATTTTGACAAAGACATAACGCATCACACCTCGAGAGTGGCAGTTCATGACGTCAGAATTTAATTAAATTGTACTGAGTTGTAACGTATTGCCAATTTTAATCTCCATTTTGGTTTACATTATAAAAGAAAAAATATTGGTCTTATAATCTGACGGAAATATTAATTGTTCAGTCAAACAATTTTTAACGAGGGCCTGACCCTGAGGAAGTGTTCATCAGTAGCCCCTCACCTGGATCTAAGATCGTTGAGCACCAGCACCTGGTGTGTCTCGGCCACGCCCAGCTCCCACGGCAGGCCGGCCGACTTGATGCCGGTCCACGAGCTCGCGCCCGTGCCGCCGTCGTGGCCGGAGATCACTATGTGCTCCGCTTTGCCCTGCAATCAAATCAGTAAATTAATATTTGGACCCCGAGTTCTACACGTGTTGTCGACATACGTCTGTTAGAATAAGTTTTACAAGTGTATTGTATTTAATAAGTGTATTCTCCAATAGGTTTCTAGAAAGTGTGAGCGTCACCACGGTTTTAGTGTCTGGTGGTCACTGAGGGGATCAAGAAAGAACCACACAAATGAACTAACGTACGTACGGCGCGCGTATTCTTTCTATGCGGAATCTAGAAGATTTTCTGGGAGTCCACATAAATCTAGTTAGTAAAATGTCATGGCGCAAAAAGAGGACTGTCAAAAGTTTATGTTTCAGTATCATTTGTCTGTCACATCTTAATTCAGAAACGCATGAACCAATTTCGATTTATTAATAGAAAATATTTGGCAAAAAAAAAGTTGTATTTATAATTTAGCTATTCATCTATTAACGGACTTCGAAAAAAAAGAGGAGGTTCTCAATTAGTTAGAACCTTTTTTTATGTACATTGATAATAATCGATAATACCTGATTTCTCATTGTCGTTTATTTCGATTTGGAAATTACTTTTTTTTTAACATACCTTAGCCACTCCAGAAGCCACAACTCCCACACCAACTTCAGACACCAGTTTGACCGAGATCCTAGCCTTAGGATTGGCAGCCTTCAAGTCATAGATGAGCTCAGCCAAGTCCTCAATGGAGTAGATGTCGTGGTGAGGAGGTGGGGAGATCAGACCCACACCGGCCACGGAACAACGGGTCTTGGCTATGTCTTCTGTTACTTTGTAACCTGGAAAACGGATAATATGGATGTATTGGTAAGTAAAGAAGTCTTCACCCGATTGAGGGGGCTTGAGCTTTATATATTTTTAGCTGGCAACTTTACTTGCTAGATTTTCAAGAAATGGTGAAACATTAAGGGTCGCGTCTTTTTTATCGGTGAACAAGACAAGAGCTATACTGTTTTTATTAGATGATAGTTATTTTAGTCCAGTAGCTCTGGATTCGGTCCGATCCTACATCAGTTCTATCCAGTTTTGATTGCCATGGTCTGCTGCTTATCAATTATTGCTAGGTAATGATCGATCAAAGCAGAGGTGGTCCAGTGTATTGGCTCAAACTTACGAGTTGTAGCTAAGTGGGTTCGATCCCAGCCAGGCGCATTATTTTGTGTAATTTATTTCATCACCATTGCTCTCAAAACTGTGAAGGAAAACATTTTGAGGATGCATGTCCTAAAACTAAAATTTTAAAGACTTGTGACATCTACCAGCACACACTGGGCCCGCTGGTATATTATGGCCCACTCCCTGTCGCAGAGAGGCCTTTGTCCCAACAGTGGGAACATTTATAAGCTGATGATGATCAGTGTATTACCAGGTAGTTCTCCTCCCTCCCCGGGCTTGGCTCCCTGCGCCATCTTGATCTGCAGGTCGTCAGCGTGCGCCAGGTAGGACGCCGTCACACCGAACCGACCCGACGCCACCTGCTTGATGGCTGAGCGACGGTTGAACTCGGGGTCCTAGAATTTACGGAAATTAGTTTAGTATTCGATTCTTTGATGTCACCGTCATCGCTAAAAATACGACTTCCATAGAAGACAATGGGACCGGTTGAAAGCGGTTTCGTCTAGTGCGATGCTGTGGTCGTCATCGGATTGTCTGTCCACCTTATGGGTGAATGTTTTACGACCTCAAGTCGTTTATGGAGGTGGAAATTCATAAAAACGGTAAAAAAATCATCTGTGATGGAAGTGAATTTTGATTCCATACTACTTGCGAGTCATTGAAACATAATCGTCAGCCTAGTCCTTTACCAGTTACATGAAGTTGTTACGACTTAGGTAAGACTCCCACCAACCGGCCGGAATCGGCGCCATTTTACAATGCGGTAAAGAGCATTGAAATCTATCAACAGTAAATACAGTTTATATTTGCAAGCAACATAAGGGACACGTCACTACGTGTCTCGGAATTTCGACGGAGATAACTTTGCAAGCAAACATGAACTGTATTTATTGTTGATAGATTTCAATGTTCTTTACCGCATTGTAAAATGCCGCCGGGTCCGGCCGGTTGGTGTGAATCTTACTTTACGGGCCATTATGTCACGACTGACAAAGATACATTGAAACGGTTTTTATATTTTTGGGATACAATAAGAAATGTATATGTTACCTGATTCAAATATCTATCAGCATTTTCTCCACCCTCTCCAGTGTTGGATTTGCCTCCGATACGGTTCATTGCAATGGCTAGCGTTGTGTGAGCCTCCAGAGATATAGAACCGAATGACATGGCACCTGGAACATTCATAAAATATACACATAAGTTACTAAGACTCCGTCCGATACTGCGTCCGCGAAGATTTCGTATTTTCTCTTTATGATTTTCAAGTAGCTCTTTGGGGTTATCATTTCCAAATACTTGAAACACGTATTTTATCAATTTGCTTGATAAGTCTACATTCGAATTTTCATTATGCAGTGGGGACCATTTTTGAAACTCAACAAATGGCCGATAAGTTTTCCGCACTTAAAATTGTAAAGAAATATATTTCATATCCCACATATTATCATTACGTCGCCCGAGTGCTAGATTGTTCAACCGACCATTTTGACCAAAAATGAGTTATAAATGCAGGATGATCAACGGCCAAAAATCGGTTTTATTACACTAACGATAAGGTTTAATTTCCCAAACAAAAGGGCTGTTTTTTAAGTTTAAAGTTTTTTTGTTCACAGCGAAAAAATATTAATTCCCTGCTTATTAATCCAACCTCCACGATTTGGTTATTGCGTGCTTGTTTGGTCAACCTCCAGCTATATAGCCAATCACAGCTCGCTATAGGCATGACGCGTGACGCGCCCGCCATTTTGTTTCGCGATTCAGTGTGGCTCGGCGTCTTGGGAAGAACACTTCGTTGAGGCACAAAAATATCGTAAAAATATTGTTTTATAGTGTTTGATTTACAAATAAGCATCTGATTATAATCTGCTAATATGTCCCGAACATATTACAAAAGAAATACCACCCGAGAACCTGCCGAAATTGATCGGTAAGTACTTTTAAGCTATCTCTCATGTAGCTCGTGTTTCTTCTACAGGATGTTGAGATTACGTCACCTAAGTAATTAAAAGGGGACTTTTTGGCGGGAACTCGACGGGTGTGGTTGGGACCTGTTGATTGAATTTTAATTCCTGTGTCTAAGGTGTTTTGGTGGATAATGAAGATAGTGCATTATGCAACAAGATAACTAAATAGTGCCCAGAATATAAAAATTCAAGTGATAGCGCGTATCCCTTCCGTTTGTGTTGTCCCAAGAAATCACCGGGGTTCTTCGTAAAGTAAACTATCTCAAAAAGCAAAAAAAAACTCCGATTTTGACCCATGATTCTTTGGAAAAGTTGTTCAGTGTTGTCGTCTGAGCACATACATTTCGCTGATCAAAGTTTGACAATACACATTGTATAATTTTAATAGTCAATCTATCACCTATTGTGACACATACTTTATGCTACTGTGTGATCATATACTCATTGGTACCTAGTGATAAGTTTTTTCGCTCATGTATCGTGTGTGATGTGATGTGTCACAATAAATGCATTTTTATTTTTTATTTTATCTTACTCTGCACACCCCATTCATTATAAACTCACTCACCTCACACATTTCATGCAGATGCATTTTCTTATTACCTACTGCTAATACTATTTTTAGGTAGGATATAACATTTCGCTATTCGATTTATAGTTATATTAAGTTAGATTTCCGCCGTGGGGCGCCGGCTTAGAATTGCGCTCCCCCAAATCATCCCGTGGGTGTCGTAAGAGGCGACTAAGGGACAAACCGGAGGTCGGGCAGCAGCGTCCTCCGTGTACTGCACATCCTCACTGCGATCGCCAACCCGCCTGCCAAGCGTGGCGATTATGGCAAATTACCCCCCTATGGAAAGTACAGAAACCAGGCCCCCAGTCCCCGGCAGCTCCGCTATCCCTGGCGCGGGTAGCGGTCAAGGTAACGGCGGAGCAGGGGGTGCTAAGAATCTCCGGAAGAGATCCGGCTACCCACCCCCACGACGACTGGCCCTGGTAACACACAACATACGCACATTGAGAACTGACGAAAAGATCTGCGAGCTGGAAGAGGAGCTGAGCAAGTTACACTGGGACATTATGGGGTTATGCGAAGTCCGTAGAGAGGGGGAGGACACCGTAACCCTGAAGTCTGGTAACTTGCTCTACTACCGGGAGGGCGACCAACAGTCCCAAGGTGGTGTCGGGTTTCTCGTTCACAAGTCCCTCGTAAACAATATAATAACCATCGACAGTGTGTCGAGCAGGGTGGTATACCTAATACTCAGAATATCCAAAAGATATTCGCTGAAGGTCATTCAGGTATACGCACCGACCTCGTCACACTCCGATGATGAAGTGGAGACTATGTATGAGGACGTAAGTAGGGCCATACATAGCTCCAAAACCCACTTCACTGTTGTTATGGGGGACTTTAACGCAAAGTTGGGCAAGAAAAGCGGTGATGAGTTGAGAGTGGGGCAATTTGGATATGGGCAACGGAACCCTGTTGGAAGTGTAACGCTGGCCATCTAGAACATGACAGCGGATTCAAATGTAAATAGCTGGTGTTCGTTCCTTAAGTCACTCGGCAACTATTTTTTCTATGTAAACATGTCATGTGTGATTTTTATAATAATATATTAAATATTTCACTTAATTCCAACTGTGTTTACCTCTCTACTCTGCAATAAGAATAGCAGGTTATGTGCTACATGTGTGAAGTGTAAATATTTTGTGAAAATATTATTATTTTACTCGAAATATGGATGAGTATACTAATTCGAAAGTTACGATGGAAAAGCTAAAAGGTACCATCAACTATCGCGATTGGGCATTTCAAATGCAAAATATACTAGTATTCGAGGATTTGTGGCAATGTATTACTGGAAAATGCGAAACCTCAGGTGAGAAGACTGACAAATTAGCTCGTAGAGAGGAGAAAGCTCGAGCGAGGCTATGTTTGAGTGTTGAAAAATCGTGCTATTCTCACATTCTGCAGGCAAAAACTGCGAAGGATGTATGGGATGCCTTGCAGAAGGCTTACGATGATACCGGGTTGCAAAGTAGATTGTCGTGTCTGCGAACTTTATGCTCGATTAAGCTAGAACAGTTCGATAGCATGGAGATTTATGTCAACGAGATCTTGACACTTGCTGAACAACTCAATAACATGAAGAAACCACTTGATGATGAGTTTGTGGCTACTATTATGCTCCAAGGGTTACCTCAAGATTATGACCCAATGATAATGGCTCTGGAGCATTCTAGGATAGACATAACTACAGATATGGTAAAAACGAAACTTCTCCAAGATAAGAGATGGAAAGGGAGCGCCACTGATAATGGCGATGGCTGCTTATTTACACGGAATCGTAGTAATGAAAAGGCTAGCTCTCGAGGCGAGAAGAAGAATGCCTCAAGTACATCAAAACACGCTAGTACCTCGTCAAGTACGAACAAGTTGTGGTGTTGGAAGTGTCGATCTAAAGGACATGTCAAGAAGGATTGTCCTCAATTGGATCGTAATGGAGCAACATCGACTTCCATGGTGTTGTCTGCACTTAACACTAACAGTTCGTGGATTATTGATTCTGGAGCGACAGATAATATGTCAGGACGCCAAGAATGGTTTCAAGCTCTTGATGAATCGACGACAAAGGAGGTTTGTGTTGCTAACGGAAAGAAGTTAGTTGTGAATGGGAAAGGTGAAGTGCATTTTACGGTTAACTCTTGTGGACATACAATAGATACTACTTTAAAAGATGTATTGCTAGTACCTGAACTTACTGTTAATTTAATGTCTGTGTCTACTCTTGCCGAAAAGGGATATAATTTTTTTTTTGATAAAAATGGATGTGACATACTTAAAGCTGGTAAAGTAGTTTTACATGCTAGTAAAGTTGGGAGAGTTTACATGCTTCAATCTGTGGGTAAAGTCAATCTGACAACGTCATCTACGTCTAAGGATATGATGTTATGGCATCAACGTTTAGCTCATCTGAATTTTGACAGCTTAGCATCACTTAGGAAGGTAGCTAATGACATTGACTTTCAGGTTAATTCGCAGAAGAAATTTTGTGATGTGTGTCTTAAGGGTAAGCAATCCCGCGCTCCTTTTGTGACCAATCATAACAAAAAAGTAGCCGAGGCGCGGCTGGCACTCATTCACAGTGACGTCATGGGGCCGATGCCGACTACTTCTCTCGGAGGCAAGAACTACGTCCTCACGTTTCTAGACGACTACTCCAGGAAGGTGTTCGTCTATCCCATTGCAAAGAAGAGTGAAGTGTGTAAGTACACTAAAGATTTTATTAGACTGGTAGAAAATCAGTGTAGTGCTAAAGTCAAGGTAATGAGAACAGATAATGGCTCTGAGTACGTTAATACTGAGTTGACGGATTTTCTTAAAAAGAAAGGCATTGTACATCAGCTGACGGTACCCTATTCTAGTCAGCAGAATGGATCCGCGGAGCGTGTGAATCGTTCTTTACTTGATAAGGTCAGATGTCTACTGTATAATGCAAATCTCGATGACAAGATGTGGGCAGAGGCTGTAAACACTGCGGCATTTCTGATCAACAGATCGCCAAGCTCGAGACTTTCTGGTAAATTACCAGAGGAAGTGTGGAGTGGTAAGAAAGTGAGCCTTAAAAATCTGCGTGTCTTTGGTTGCGAGGCATTTGCTCATGTAGATGACTGTAAACGTAAAAAGTTAGACCCCAAAAGTAGAAGGGTAATTTTTTTAGGTTACTGTGATAACGTCAAAGGATATCGTTTGTTCAACCCTGATGACAATAAGATCGTAATATCACGTGATGTGGTGTTCAATGAATCTGTGTTTCCAGGGAGAAATTCTAAAATAGGGTCAAAACGTTTGTTTGAACCTATTTATCTTACAGGAGGTGATGATGAGAGGGAGATGCTGGAGACTACGTCGGTTGAGGCGGAGTCAGAGTACCTGTTGGCTGAGTCGTCAGATTATCCACTTGAGGCGGAGCCAGATGCAGTTCCTGCAGAATCACCAAATCATCCTGTTGAGTTGGAGTGTGAACGCGAGGCTAGTAAAGATTCGGTAACGTCACCTGAATTGGCGCAAGACTCTACTAGTAGACGATATAACCTACGTCCACGTATGCCTAAGACAACTTGTAACATAACTAATGTGTGTAATGTGACAGAGCCCATAGAGCCACGTACTGTCAAAGAAGCTTTGAAATGTGAAGATAAAGAGTTATGGCAGAAGGCCATGAAAGAGGAAATTGATTCTTTTATCTTACACGGAGCTTGGGAGCTTACTGATAAACCGGTTGACAAGAACATCGTTAAAAATAAGTGGATTTTTACCCTTAAACGAGACTCGGAGGGGAACATTACACGTTATAAGGCAAGATTGGTAGCTAAGGGCTATACTCAAAGATATGGTGAAGATTTCCAAGAAACTTTTTCACCGGTCGTTCGTCATTGTTCTATACGATTGTTGCTATCTCTGGCAGTAGAAATGAACCTTAAGATTGATCATTTAGACGTGCAAACAGCATTCCTGAATGGAAATTTACAGGAGGAGATCTTTATGCAACAACCAGAAGGTTTCATATGCCCTGGGAGTGAGAACAAAGTCTATAGATTACGAAAGGCTGTTTATGGGTTGAAACAAGCATCACGATCGTGGTACCAAAAGGTAAAAGATGTTTTATTATCTTTGGGATACAGACAGTGTAAACAAGAGGACTGCATCTTCACTAAGAGATCAGGTCAGTTGATTGTTTTTATCGCTCTGTATGTCGACGATTTTTTCGTGTTCTATAATGACAAACATCTGGCTGAGACATTAAAAAGTTCTTTGTCAAATGTTTTTAAACTCAAAGACTTAGGCCCGGTACGAAACATGTTAGGTATAAAGGTAGAACGTGATGCAACTTCCATCAAACTTAGTCAAGAAAAGCGGATTGATAATATGTTAGATCGTTTTGGCATGACAGACTGTAAGCCTGTAAAGTCTCCCATGATAACTAATGTTAGTTCGGTAATTGAGAGTTCTAATAATGCTACAAATAACGTTATAACGAAGTTTCCGTATCAAGAGTTGATTGGTAGTCTTATGTATTTATGTGTAACTACACGACCTGACATTTCGTTTGCCGTGTCATATTTAAGTAAATTTAACAATTGTTATACGGAATTCCATTGGAATCTAGCTAAGCGTGTACTGCGATATCTTAAAGGTACTAAGCAAAAGGCCTTGGTATTTAAGAAGTCGAATGTAGATCACGTTCTTGAGGGTTATTCTGACGCAGATTGGGCGGCAGATCCTGACCGTAAGTCGTACACGGGGTATGTGTTTAAATATGGCGGTAATTCGGTATCTTGGGCTACCTACAAACAGTCCTGCATATCGCTTTCGTCCACCGAGGCGGAGTATTGCAGCTTGAGCGAAGCGAGTAGAGAAGCGGTGTTCCTACAAGCTTTAATTAAGGAATTGCTAATGATGACTAGTTGTAAAATAGTAATGTATTGTGACAATCAATCTGCTATACAGCTTGCTATCAATCATACTCATCACAGACGGAGCAAGCATATAGAAATAAGATTTCATTACGTTAGAGATATGATAGATAGGTTTAACGTAGAAATTGTATACATCCCTACGGATGAGATGTTAGCAGATATATTCACTAAGCCCCTGGGCTGTGTCAAGCACGATGTGTTCACTCGTCAGCTTGGTGTGGCATGAAGCCACATGATGCCCACGTTATGGGGGGGTGTTGGAAGTGTAACGCTGGCCATCTAGAACATGACAGCGGATTCAAATGTAAATAGCTGGTGTTCGTTCCTTAAGTCACTCGGCAACTATTTTTTCTATGTAAACATGTCATGTGTGATTTTTATAATAATATATTAAATATTTCACTTAATTCCAACTGTGTTTACCTCTCTACTCTGCAATAAGAATAGCAAACCCTAGGGGACAGAGGCTGGCCGACTTTCTGGAGAAAGAGGAACTCTTTATGATGAACTCTTTCTTCCAGAAGCCGCCTCACAGGAAATGGACCTGGCTGAGTCCCGATGGTTTCACGAGAAACGAGATAGACTTCTTCATGACCGACAAGAAACGGATATTCAGTGATGTCTCTGTGATCAACAGGGTAAAAACCGGTAGCGATCACCGAATCGTAAGAGGCTCGCTGAATATCAATGTTAAACTTGAAAGGTCCAGCCTGATGAAGTCTACGCTCCGACCTACTCAGCCCCATATTCAAAACCCCGAAAGCTTTCAACTCGAGCTCTCTAATCGCTTTGCTTGCCTTGAGAACTTAGTGTCAGTGGACGAGATCAACGACGGGCTAGTGGAAACTGTCCGCACGGTAGGGTCTAAGTTTTTTAGACCCTGCCGTAAAGATAGACCTCAGAAATTGACCGAGCAAACCTTAAACCTCATGGCTGAACGACGTTTGCTACAGTTGCAGTCTTCCGATGACGCGAAGTCATATAGGCAGCTCAATAGACGTATATCTAAGTCCTTGCGACACGATCTGCGTCTCTTTAATACGAATCGTGTTAAAGAGACCATACAGCGAAACCAAGGCTCTAAAGTGTTCGCAAAGGACAAGTCTATTGGGCAAAGCCAGATGACAAAGCTGAAACGGGAGGATGGCAGCATAGCGTCGACCAAAGCAGAGGTTTTAGGCGAGATCGAGAGGTTCTATGGACAGTTATACACTTCGGTCGCAAAGCCCGTTGACAGCTTGGTAGGAGATCCAAGAGCCAAGCTGTCCCGACATTATACCGAAGATATCCCGGACATCAGTCTGTACGAGATTAGGATGGCCCTGAAGCAGCTTAAGAACAACAAGGCGCCGGGCGAGGACGGAATCACTTCAGAGCTTCTGAGAGCGGGTGGAACACCGGTACTTAAAGTCCTCCAGAAGCTCTTTAATGCCGTCCTCTTCGAGGGCAAAACGCCTGAAGCATGGAGTAGAGGTGAGGTGGTGCTGTTCTTCAAAAAAGGTGATAACAGCCTATTGAAGAACTACAGACCCATCACGCTTCTAAGCCATGTTTATAAGCTGTTTTCAAGGGTTATCACGAACCGTCTCGAACACAGACTTGATGACTTCCAGCCTCCCGAACAAGCCGGTTTCCGAAGAGGCTTTAGTACCATAGACCACATCCATACGCTGCGGCAAGTTATACAGAAGACCGAAGAGTATAACTTGCCATTATGCTTAGCGTTTGTGGACTATGAGAAAGCCTTCGATTCGGTGGAAACATGGGCGGTACTTGAGTCACTCCAGCGATGCCGTATTGACTATCGGTACATCGAGGTGTTGAAGTGCTTGTATAATAACGCCACCATGTCGGTCCGAGTACAGGAGCAGAGCACGAAGGCGATTCCATTGAGAAGAGGCGTGAGACAGGGGGACGTTATCTCCCCGAAACTGTTTACTGCCGCAATGGAAAACGCCTTCAAGCTCCTGGAATGGCAAGGACTTGGCATCAACATCAACGGCGAATACATCACTCACCTTCGGTTTGCCGACGACATCGTAGTCATGGCAAAGTCGATGGAGGAACTCAGCATGATGCTCGATGGCCTCGACCGAGTTTCACAACGGGTGGGCTTGAAAATGAACATGGACAAGACGAAAATTATGTCAAATGCCAATGTTGTGCCCACCCCAGTCTCTGTTGGAAACTCGGTACTCGAAGTTGTTGACTCATATATCTACTTAGGACAAGTAGTCCAGTTAGGTAGGTCCAACTTCGAGAAAGAGGTCAACCGCCGAATCCAACTCGGTTGGGCAGCGTTCGGGAAACTACGCAATGTCTTTTCGTCCGACATACCTCAGTGCCTCAAGACGAAAGTTTTCAACCAATGTGTGTTACCAGTGATGAGTTACGGCACCGAAACGTGGTCTTTCACTATCGGCCTCATCTCAAAGCTCAAAGTCGCTCAACGAGCTATGGAGAGGGCTATGCTAGGTGTTTCTCTACGTGATCGAATCCGAAATGAGGAGATCCGTAGACGAACTAAAGTCACCGATATAGCCCACCGGATTAGCAAGCTGAAGTGGCAATGGGCAGGCCATATTGCTCGCAGAGCAGATGGCCGATGGGGCCGAAAAGTGCTAGAGTGGAGACCACGGACTAGCAAGCGCAGCGTAGGACGTCCACCAGCAAGGTGGACAGACGACCTTATAAAGGTCGCCGGAAGACGCTGGATGCAGGTCGCTTACAACCGGTATCTGTGGAGATCCAAAGGGGAGGCCTATGTTCAGCAGTGGACGTCCTATGGCTGAGATGATGATGATGATGAAGTTAGATTTTGTGACTTTGCAATAAATTTTAAAAATTTGAGATGAGATAATTATTTTTAAACATCCTGTACCTTGAAGTGGTAGCTTGAACAAAGAAGCACTGACGGATTATTTTGCAATTTGTGCTAAGTGCAATGCAGTTTTGTTCTAAGTCCACATTCGTAATTTTGTTGGTGGTATTTTGTTCAACCTCCATTTTTAAACTTAAAAATAAACGAAAAGTCATCATATTTTGATTTTGAAGAAGTGGTTTTTGATTCCATTTATCATTATAAACATAGTCATTATAAAGTATTTGGTCGCCTACGATGCATTACAAAAATAAACATAAAAACCTGTCTAGTGAAAAATTTGGTCAATGGTCATTTGGACAATCTAGCACTCAGGCGACGATTAGTATTCATTATGTTTACCTGTAGCGAATCGCTTGACGATTTCAGCAGCTGACTCGACTTCGCTCAAGGGAATAGGTTCGTCCAGTTTGACGAGCTCCAACTGACCACGAAGTGTGCACGCCCTGATTGACTCCAAAGCACTCTCCCTGTTGAAAAAGATGAAGATTTTTTAAGCGAATTTCGTTATTGTTTTTTTTATGTTTATTTTTTTTAGCTGTGTTAAAATGCAAGACGTACGTCTATGGTATGAAACTGGTGTAGTATTTAATATTGTATTTTTTTATTGTTGCCCTACGTAATTTCTCCTGTGTCGTAGGTGCGTTTTATTTTAACTCACACATACAAACAGCCAGAACCGGAACAATTAATTAAAGTTTGGCACATTAGAGTAGAAAACCGGAAGTCACCACTGTGCTCTCGCTAACGCAGTTTGAATCATTTTTTTTCTCACTTGATACTTTTGTTTTATGGCACAATAAAAAATCTAACAAACCTGCGTTTTTTGTTTATATCAAATATCAAAGATTTTAAAACGTTGTCAGCAAACAAAAAGATTAGTTTCATTTCAAGACGTTCTGGCCAAGCTGTACTACGACTATTGATCCTACTTAGAATTAAACGTTAAAGTTTATAATTACCTATATTTATCATAAGCTGATGAGCTCTTATTGAGCGCGGCTTCCTGCAGGTTCGCGATAGACATCGGGTCGTTGATGTGTTTCTCACCACCCGCACGCCAGTGGTAGTTACCAGGATTCCTAAAAAAATTAGATCATCAATAAAGTATTTCATTTGTTACACACTGCAGAAAATAGTTTTCTGCCTCTGTAGGTATTTTTTTTTAATTTACCTCAAAACCAATGCGTCTTTCACATCACCATAAGTTAACGCATGCCTGTCAAATATTTCCTTTGACAAAATCTCGAAGTTCACACCACCTGAAAATAAAACAAAAGATTGTACACACAACATATTTATTTGAGACTTATTTAAATGCTTGTAAGAGACATTCTTTAAGCACCTATAATCACATACTAGACTCATATTTCTTGAACCTGTCCCTTCAATCCACATTACAAATTGCAAAATTGAGGAGCTTTCACACCTACATGGCTGCTGATTATGATTCATTTTACAGTACAGATATAGGAACATTAACCTTAGACACTGCAGTGTTGTTACACAAAAAGCAACTCGAGGGTTTGATAGTCATTTCTGCTCCACTCAAGGAAGAATTAATTTAATGATTTTCAATCCAAATAACTTTAGAAACCATTCAAAGCTAGTTTTATTTTGTATAGCCTAGGTACGATTCACACCAACCGGCCGGACCGAGCGGTATTTTAAATTACAATGCGGTAAAGAACATTGAAATCTATCAACAGTAAATACAGTTCATATTTGCTTGCAAAATTATCTCCGTCGGCATTCCGCGACACGTAGCGACGTTTCCCGTAAGTTGCATGCAAATATGAACTATATTTACTGTTGATAGATTTCAATGTTCTTTACCGCATTGTAAAATGTCGCTGAGTCCGGCAAAAAAAAAAGTCCGGTAAAAGGGTATTGATTGATTGATGATTGAATTCGGGAAGACCGAAACCACGAGTAAAATCTACCATCTAAATAATTCAATACACTTACCAATCCTAGACTGCGTGCCTCTAAAGCACTTATCAATAACTTCTTCACACAATCCAACGGCCTCAAAGATCTGCGCGCTCTTGTACGACTGTAGAGTACTGATGCCCATCTTAGCCATGACCTTGGCCAGGCCGGTCTCTATGGCACTCTGGTATGCCTTGTAGATGTCGTCATCAGACAGGTTGGGGTCCAGAATATTGTCTGAGCGGAGGGAGAAGGCTAGTTCGAAGGCTAGGTACGGGCAGATTGCGTCGGCGCCGTATCCTGGGAAAGAAAATATGAATAATATGAAGTTCCGTGGACAAAAGCAACTTGCACTCCGATTACAGATTGATACAAGAAAGAAAAAAACATTTATTGGCACAGACACGAGGGCAAAGCACAATATTAAAACATACAAAAATTAAAAAACACAAGTGTTTTTTTTTTTTAATTAATTACTTAAAACTATTTGGTACAAAAATTGTTTGCCCCACAGCTACTCCAAACAGGCCCAGTTCACAATTAAATGTAATAGCAACTGCTATTGGTATGATATTATGTTGCCTTCGTTTTGCACTTGTACTTTGCTTGCAACAGTTGTACAAACTAGTTGCTCAACCCCAAGCTAGTCAGATCACAGATCAGCAGGAGTGTTAAATCAAATATTTTTCAAAAGAGTAACTAACCATGGAGTTTTTTGCCTAGTTATTTCCATGGAAACGACCAACGCAAATTTTTGAAGTTTTATTCGAACCCATTATGGCCTATGTGAATAGATTTGGTTAAAACTCGGTGCTAAAATGCTGGGTAGGGTTTTTTATCCCCAGCTAAAGAACATCATCGCCAACGCCTCTGTTTTAAATAAAGTATAACTTTCGCTAAAGATGTAGTAGTCTCTTACCTAATAGAACGCACATGTGGTGAACTTCCCTGGCTTCAGCTGTTTCAAGAATGATGCCAACCTTCATGCGTTGACGAGTCTCAATAAGGTGATGATGGACAGCTCCTGCAAGTCACAAATTCAAGTTATTAATAAGAATACGGGTAGCGAAGTACCGCGAGTTGTAACGTAGCTTGAGTAACCTGTTCTAGTGCAAAACTAGTAAGGAATATTTTTGATGTTCCAACAGAAATATTTTATGAGTGACCTTTGTTCAGTAGCGAACTGAGCATAGGTGAAAAGATATTATATTTTGTCAAAAAAGATGTAAAAAAGAAAAAGCCTCCTCCGGCCACGTCAGTGTTCATTCGTGGCGTATGACACTATCATCATCTTCCTGCCCTTATCCCATTTTACTTGTGGTCGGCGCAACACGTTTTTTTCTTCCATTCTCGTATCACACGTCATAGTATCATTTACTCCTTATTCTTTCATATCATTCCTTATACAATCCATCCATAAACTTCGTGGCGTACCACAACAACAACGTGCCGTCTCCATCTTGGCGGACGACACGATATACAGCTTGGCAAATTAGAGTAGAAAACCGGAAGTCGCCACTGTGCTCTCGCTACCAGCACTTTGAATGTTTTTTTTTCACATGATACGTTTGTTTTATGGCACAATAATAAATCTAACAAACCTGCGTTTTTTGTTTACATTAAATGTCAAAGATTTTAAAACGTTGTCAGCAAACAAAAAGATTAGTTTCGTTTCAAGACGTTCTGGCCAAGCTGCAAAAAACTTAAATTATACACAGACAAGCGACTTCATTTTATCTTACCCAATGCCAGTAGCATGCTGACCGGTACTCTGCTAGGTCCGGCCGCTCTGTCACTGAGTACGATCAGCTGGTATCCCTCGGAGGCGGCCGTGTACGCCTCGCTGGAGATACGACCCAGTGCCGGCTCCATGCCCGACGGACCTTCCAGGTAGTCGAAGGAACAGTCGATCACTTTTGTCTGGAGAAGAAAATGATAGAGGGGGTTATTATTGGTGTAGTTTGATTGACTTCGGTGTTAAAAGTTTTTTTACTCATCTATAAAAACAGCTGTGTTTCCTGTCTTAAAAATGTTTTGTTTTTATTATTAGCTATCAAAATAAATGGCTATTAATAGTTGGAATAAAGTTAGCTTCTAAACATGCATAACATTTGGTTATTTTAATATCTCAGTGTCTTGAATCAGTACAATGTCAACTGTGATCACAACTTCTGTCGGGTCGCACAGAGGAGTATACTTAGTGGTACACCCACGTCATCAGTTAAGTTTACGACCAATGTAATACAAATTCAGACTCCGTGGCTACCACTGAGAAACTAATGGAAACTTCAATCGCTCAACAATTGCACTTACATATTTAAAAGTCAAAGTATGAAAATGCCACAGATATAAAAATCAAGTACAAAATAAACATTTAACTACGATGTCTTTATACCTTCCATCCCCGATGAGTAGTATGCTTCAAAGCATGTAGATCAGGCAGAGAGAGGATAGGCTGCGGTAGGAACAGACGGTGAACAAACTCAGCGCTGGGCTGCAGAATGTTGGGTGCGGGACCGATCGGGCACAGCAGTGACATGACGATCTTCTCCCTGTAATAACATTCAAATTATTAGGTCAGGCAATATTAAAGGATCAGCTATTGTCGAAAAAGGGCAATTTATAAAAAAAACATGATTGGAAAGATATGGGGGGACCTTCACCCAATGGGTGAAATAATGTGAAAGAATAGGTTGGGTCATGTTAAAAACTCAAATCGCTAAAGAGAACAATACAGAATACCACTGCAGATTTGGTTTCAATATATTTCAATGTGCAGTGCCTCTACCATGAGTTGTCACTACAATACTTGATCAATACGCATCGACCGCCTTTGGCGCTCTCATTGGTTGATAGTCATACAACCTTGGAGCGGGGCAATGAGAGCGACAAACGCCGTTGATATCGAAGATCGAGTATCGTTATGACAACTCATGGTATGGGTACTGGATAAAATAATCAGCAGTTATTTTTTAAACTTTTAAGGAAAAATGTTGTACAAAAGTTACCCTGACAGATTTCTTACTTCTCTTCTCTCTTTCTAAAACTTTATCCCTAATATTTTAGACACATTATTTTCAAACAACAGAGTACCCTTTGCACAAATGTTCAGTATTTGAGACTTCAAGTAAACTGGAAATTTAACAATTTCAAATTGGCAATTTTCAAGGAAATATTATTACACCAGAGGAGCTGTTCCATTTTTTCATACAAGAAAGTAAAAACTGGAAAGACGCTGTAAAGTAAAAGAGTGAAAATTCGTGCTAAGGGTACTGTAGTACAATTTACTTTGGTTTCATTTGGTATTATAGTTGATGAAATTCTGTGTTTTTTAGTGTTAAAAAGTTTTTAAGGCGCATAGTACCCTCAATGACCTTGAACATCCAGACGGAGCTAAACGCACATTTTCATATCTTCACCGCACATATTAATATGTCCCGAGCATACCGCGATACCTCAAAATGATATCATAGACTATGCAGCTAGGCAGAAACAGCTGCAAAAACCCGCCTTCGCCCGGTTTTTATATGTGGAAATCTCAATTTTCAACATATTCTTTGTAAAATATTGACTGATTTACATGAGCGCTACTCACATTGTAGTAAATTTTAACACCAATTGATCTATTCAAAAACATTTTAAATAAAAGAAGCCGTTTAGAAGGAGTGAGCATTTATTTGAACAAAATAGCGTGTTGTTAAATATTTTTTTACAGTTCAACTATTTGTCACAAGAAAATAAAATTTACTCACATTGTTGTACATGAATATACATTCAACATATATTTTTTTTCAATCTTTACACCCAGCCGTTAATCAGGAGTTTGCTTTAGAATGTAACGTTTTTACGGCTTAAAAGGCGCGAAGGCCCTTACGTAAAAAAATGCTCTGGATGAGCTCTTACCTGAATGGATCAATAGGAGGGTTGGTAACTTGTGCGAACAGTTGTTTGAAGTACTCGTATGGCATCGGCTGGAACTGAGACAGGCAGGCCAAAGGAGCATCGTTACCCATGCTGCCTAGAGCTTCTTTTCTGTAAACAAAATAAAATTTTATGTAATCAGGGCTAAGGTACATTTTCCAATTATGATAAATTCTTAGTTTTGTAAACTATCGACTTTTAGACAAATCATGTGACGTTAGGTCACTTTATGGTCACACAGTATGTCAGTTGTCCTTTGAGTGCACACATCAACGACGTATTGATACATTTCGCAATTACGAGTATATTTTGGGTTTTGATAGAACCACTAATACGATGAGCTGTCCAGCGATCACCACTGCTCTCAAAACGAAGAATGAAAACATCGTGCGGAAACCGGCATGTCCTAGAACCGAAAATTCGAAGACATGTGGCATCCACGAATCTGCCCTGGGCCCGCGTGGTGGATTATAGCCCACTCTCTCTCGCAGAGAGGAGGCCTGTGTCCCAGCAGTGGGAACATTAATACGCTGATGATGATGATTTTAAATGGTAATTGAAGGGAAATCAAACAACAAGAACCATGCAACTTTTTTAAAGATTTTAAAAGTGATCATGTGATCTTTAAATGTGAAAAGTTAAAGTAAACTGATAACTAAGTAACTTACTTGTTCTGAATCATAGGCAACAATAGCATGTGAATAGACTCGATAGTGTATCCGAACAAGGGCAGTCTTCTATCAGCAAGTCCAGTGATGATGCTGCCGTTAGTGCCGTTCATGCCGTTCGACACAACGGCAGGTGTGCCGTTCTCCGACGCCACTGATTTACGGATATCTTCCATTGTTATCTAGAATAGAGTTGTTGAGTTAGATGGTGTGTAAGGGAGCGGTGCGACGCAATAAAACCGATTCCAACTTCAAGTGAAAATCATCCATAACACTACGACATATGACACAAAACGGTTTTTCTACCGATAGATGAAAAACAAAACACGCTCGCCACAAAATCAAAGCGTTTATGTTTGAATTGTTGAAGACAAATAAAATCTAATATCTTTAAACGAGCAATTCTTGTATATTTATTTATATATAATCAGGATCTCGGAAACGGCATGAAGGTTACAGATTAGAGGTTTTTCGGCTCAAGGAATCAGTCCCAGGTTCGAGAAAAGCTCGGTTCCCAAGATATAGACATTTTAGAAACCGAGCGAAGTTCGGTCAACCAGATATTATTATTTAAAACTACAAAATTATGGTGCTACAGTCCCAGTCACAAGACATTAAATCTGTGAAAGTACCATAGATGCCCATTCCAAGAAGTAGATCTCTATGGAGAAGAAAGGGCAAGAAACTCCATGGACACTCTTTTTAGATCCCCAATTTGATTACAGAATCTTTGTTAAATCATTTGTCACAACGACGTAAGTCAGTCGAATTGCATCATTATATCGTAGGTACAAGGACGATTTTCATTTTTAGTTAGTAGATATTGTATATCGCACGAATCGCGTCAAGGGGAAGCTCCCTAAGATTAGTTTTGTTTCAATGGCTGACTATGAAAGGTTATCTAGAAAAAGAAATACAGTACAAAAGAAACTAAATTGTGATTTTAGCGAAAGGGAGACTGATTGTGCTTTTGGATTTTCGATTTTAAACGTTCGGTCTTGAACCGAAGGTCTAGTCTCTTACATGTACAATTCCCTTTACGATATTGCAACTATTGCCACCTTCAAAATGCTTATTGGTGTCAATTAATTTTCTTGTTTTTTTATTTAGCGTTTAGTTCGCGTGTGACCAGCAACTCGCTTCGATGGTAAGCGATGATGTGGTCGACGGCAAAGCACGCTTGCCTACTACTAATTTTGACATTAATTACTTGCTGTAAAAGTTTCATGAGTGCAGAGCCTCTACCATGAGTTCTCATTACTATACTCAATCATACGCATCGACCGCGTTTGGCGCTCTCATTGGTTGAGAGTTCATACAACCTTGGAGCTGCCAATGAGAGCGACAAACGCGGTCGATATCGATGATCGAGTGTCGTATTGACAACTCATGACATGGGTACTGGACAAACTAATAAAAGTTAAACCATTTCATAGTCAGCTCTGAAAGTCTGCTACAACATCTATAAATTCCTACAAAGCTTTAAAATTAATAAAACTTGTGAAAACGGCTAAAGCTGAAAACACGACGCCCGTATTGGCCTCTCAGTCGTGGAGATTAACGCTACTTATTGCTTCACAAAAATACGTAAAAAATAACGCTGTTAGGAGAAGCTGCCATTTCTGAATTTTTAAACATGCAAATCGAGTGAAGAACGTGTTTTGCTCACACTTTTGATTCAAATTTTAAGAGGATGCACCAAATAGGTTAACTCAGGGGTTCGCGACTGACATCTTTCATCAATTTTCAACAGTCTCACATGTACCAATTTTGTAGAATTTTCAAAGTGGTAACATTATCGACTAGTTTGGGCGATGAGGTTAAATATAAAACCTGTAAGAGCGCCAAGAATTGAAAAATTTTTGTTAATCCTGAGTTCACTTATACATTATTGTTCTAACATGTTTATACATTGTGTTACGTTAAGTGCGCAAAACCTCTCGTGAGGTAACTCAGCCCATGTTACTGAACAATGTTTGTTCTAAGACTTTCGGAATATTGCAAAAAAAAAATTTGCTTTTTCATACAAAATGAGAAATTGATCGGGCCCATCAGTACGAATTTTTTTTTTGTGAATTTTCAAAAGAACTTAGAATAGAACAAACATTGTTCAGTAACATGGGCAGAGTTACCTCACGAGAGGTTTTGCGCATTTAACGTTAGACGTATATTTTTTTACTGTTTCATTGATAAGGTTTATTGTCTAATCAGCAATTATAATATTATTGACTGTACAACTAAACAACGTTGCCGGTGCGGAAGTCTAGTTAACTAATAAAGGTAATAATTGTGTGAGCAAATCACGTAATTATTCACACTGCAACACAACAGTGTCTGTTGTCGGACAAGGCTTGGGCGCTTGCCTCTTCCAGTTCTCAACAGCAATTTAGTAATTCGTCACTCCCAACGACGATATAATACTAGACTAGTAATAACAGGCGACCGATGTCCGCCAACACATTAGGCAAAAAAGTCTTATATTCGTCTCATTTCGACCAATCCTGTGAGCCGTAAACATGCGTTGAGACAGCAGAGACCTTGAGTTAGCCAATCACAACGCAGTACCCCGTCCCCCTCGCTTACGTAGTACCTCAGCAACTTGGCAGAATAGTTTGTGTTCTTTAGATCGTGCATGCGGGGTCTAGTATTATATCGTCGTTGGTCACTCCCCATGCGTGTAACCAAACTCACCATCTGATTAAATGTTTATAATGTAATCCCCACGTACGGTAATGCATAGAAAAGAGAAATAACCGTTAAGAATGTGGATGTGTCTGTAGAATGTATTTTATATAAAAATATGTTTGTGATACATACATATACACAAATAATGGTTATAGTAAATAATGGAATAAATGAAGTTCTTTAAAATCTGTACTACCACCTCTTAAAGCTGGATATTTACCAAGAATGCATAAAATATAGAATGAGTTTTGAAAGTAGCGCTTTTTCATAAAAATAAGGCAGTCGATCATCTTGTATCGACATGTGATGAGGAAAGACGACACTCACGTTATTATGGCAGTGATGGATGGAGAATAAGATAGAGGCTAAAAAAAACTGATGGCTTGTGTGAGGAATGATGTGAAAGAAAAACCTTTTCCAGAATGTAACAAACACTTTTTTGAAAACCGCATCGAAATCGAGTCAGCCAAACGGGAGATGATTGCGGACAAACATACATACCTACAGACATAAGTGTCGAACTGAGAACCTCCTTTTGTATTGATATCAGTAAAAGTCAGCGCAAACGAAAAAAAAAATGTGATGGGCCGGCTCGAAATAAATGGGATAACGTAATGATGGAAAGATGATGATAAATTCTTAAATAAATGTAAGATTGAAATAATACAGCTGTAAGAAGTGGTGGTAGGCCCTTAGTTTCCAATTGAGGGCTATGAAAGAATTTAATAGATATTGTTCAATTAAAAAAAAAAATGCTTGCAAAGCTATTTTCTTACCTTGTCTCGAAGCCACTCGGAGTGAGGTCGGCTACGAGCGATTTCCATCTTAAGTTCAGCATCCTGTACCAATTTCTTTTCCACAGTATCGACCAGCAACATACGACCGGGTTTTAGACGACTCTGGAATGTGGAAATTGAATTTAAAAGTGACAATTAATCATATTTCCCTGGCTGGTTGTTATAAGACAAAATTATTGTATCATAACCAAGAAGTCTGATCAAGAAGTCTGCTTCGTCTCACGGTTGAAGAAAGTAGAATTATAGAGGATCCAGACTCCAGTTGACTACTGGTCGTTGGTTTTGTCCAGCTGGTCCCGCCATCTTCTACGAGATCTGGCAAGACGACTTCTGGCTGTCACGGCTCCACAAAGTAGTTATTTTCAGCTTTTTGAACAACGTCAATAATTTGTGTATTTGAGCACAGTGTGGTGTTGGGAAAATTAAGGCTAGCGGTAAGAATCTGTATTACAAAATGTCTTCAGCGATGTTCAGGCACACATTTTATTTAAGTACTCTACGTTAAATAATTGTAAGACATACAGAATGTGGTTTATCTCACCTTCAAGATAACCTTGTCGGGGTCTACATCATAGACACCAACTTCAGAAGCCATGACGAGTATGTTCTCGCTGGTCACGTAGAACCGGGAGGGTCGCAGACCGTTCCTGTCCAAGATGGCACCTGAAAACATGGATTCTTGTTACTCCTATTTCCCTTTTGAACAATTAAGTCAACTCATGCTACTAAGTTTTCAAAACCCATAGCAGTGACGTTTTATCACCAACTGTATTTCAAAATCGAAAGAATATGAATTGCGAGAAAATTATTCTCGATCTTTTATCTGTTGGCGCTTAGGCGTTGTGCTACTGGCTACTCCCCCAAATAAAGACCTAAGAGTATGTCTAGCAGAAATGCTTGATCAAATACGAAGGCTTGAAAACCTATTATTACTTTATTCGGTGCAAATCACTTACCAATGTACCGTCCATCAGTAAAAGACACCAATGCAGGTCCATCCCAAGGTTCCATACACGACGAAGCCCATTGGTAGTAGTCCCTCTTCTCCTTAGGCATGGTGACGTCATTCTGCCACGCTTCGGGCACCATGGTCATTACAGCTTCAGGTAGGGAGCGCTGACCGGCGTGCAGGAGGAATTCTAACACGCAGTCGGCTGAACCAGAGTCTGACAGATTTGGTTCTACGACTGGGTATAGCTTCTTTAAATCTGGAGACAATTAATGAGATTTTAGTTGTCACAAAAAAAGTGGGCGGGCAGGAACAAATTTAAATGGAGGTTGTACATCTACATTTAATCAGTTATGTTTAAGTCTAAACACTGCTTTAGACTATCACGGTTTTTTCTACAATTTATAATGTCACTTACGGGATATGTTCCATGATTGTTTATTCTTTTGAGTTCCTGATGTTTCGACGCTGTTGCAAGCGCCATGATCGCGGGATGACTGGAGAGTGCGGGTGGTGAAACAATCATGGAAGATATCCCGTAACTGACATTATAAAATGTTTAAGTCTCATGTAAAAAGAAAGAGCCAATTGACATTAACCAGGCACAAGTATACACAAACCGGCAAAAGTGATCCAAATTACCCTTGGCTCGAAGAAAAGTTGGAAGTCACATGTAGTGGCCATTGCTCATCAGTGCAACAGCATTACAGCAATATTTATGATAAGACTAGCAAACCCGGCGAACTCCGTTTCGCCACGCTTTTCTGTTGAAATTTTATCCTGAATTTTCTTTGCTATAGACCTCACGGAGCCCGAGACCTTTCCAACATGAAGAATGCAAAACCGTGGAAATTGGTTCCTGCATTCTGGAGTTATAACGTCAAGAAGGAAAACCCGACTTATTTTTATATAGCGGATAAAATAACCTTTAAAATAAAAAAAATCCTACCTTCTCCAAATATTTCACTCTTCATAACACCTTCACGTGCCTTCATGAGGTTGACATTACCTCGAAGCGTATTGATCTCGCCATTGTGAGCGAGGACTCTATAAAACAAGGCAACAGGTTTATAAAAGGTATAGATATATCAGGGTATTGAATTTGAGCTCCTTACTGGGCCCTTTAGAGAACTTTTTCCAAGATAAATGTGACTCAGCAAGTTGGCGGTAATTTTTTTAAAAGTAATTGTGGCGTCTGATAGGAATGTTGCAACAACACACTTGTACTAATACGACGATGATAATATCTTGATGATCGAAGTATCAAGAATATACAAACCTCAGTGGATGAGCTCTCTCCCAGCTGGGGAAGGTGTTGGTCGAGAATCTGGTGTGCACCAACGCCAAGTATGTGGTGAAGGCCGGGTTGGTCAGATCCTTGAAGTACTCCTGCAGAGAAAACAATTGAAGTTAGATACATCAACAGTTTCAATTAAAATCCCAAGAATTTTTTATCTTCCGTTTTAGGGAAAGCGATCAATCTCAACAGTTTTTTGTCGTGCCGCCTATACAACTTCTTCCAAAGAAAAATATATTAATGCTGTGTCTCTTTTGGACATTACGACATCGACAGTGGTATTTTTAATTTCCTAAGGTAGGGTCACCTTGACATATTCTAAATGCCATAAGGTTTCGTGAAGTTTTTGGGATTTGCAACGTTCGTGTCATGGTAGCCATACACCATACTGCCTATTTGTCAATTCGGCATAAAACTGCCAATTTGCTCAAATAGAATTGAACGTGTATGGGGGTGGAATGCCAATTTGATGGCATGACATGCCAATTTTGATAGGTCATCAAATCGTTTTTGACACAACGTCAAATCGGCAGCAGTGATGCCATCTTAGCAACTTCATAGATAGTTAGCCAATTTTATAAAGGTGCTAGAAAAAAAGCTACAAAGTGTAACTTGTGGCTAAACTTTTTAGCTACTTTTCTACAGGGACGGTTAGGCCACGTTCACACGGCGATTATTTTCCCGTATACCGTACACGAGATTTTATCGAATAGAGTTGACCAGTTTTAGGACAACTTTGCACGGTACACGGTAAAATATTATATTTCTCAAACACGGGATTTTCCCGTATGAACGCCGCCGTTTAAACTATTTTTAAGTTTTCATTTGTGAACTGTTATTACTGCTCTATTCGATAAAATCTTGTATACAGTATACGGGAAAATAATCGCCATGTGAACGTGGCCATACCAGGATAACTGAGGCTTTTCGCACACACATGGATCGCATGTACACTCGTAAAAAAAAGAGTTATTCATTTTATTTTAAAACAAAATACGATTGAAAACTTGAGAGGTGTCAAGGGACCACGAAAGCAAGTTAAAAAAAGGTTCATGCTATTTTCGACCTTATTGACATTTATGCAAACACCTGATTTTAATGAAGGAGCAATGTTAACGAATGGGAATGTGAGAAAAACAAACTAAATTTTAAATGTCGATAAGGTCGAAAATCGCTTGCACCACTTTTTTTAACTTGCAATCCTTAAGCAAATGTTTTCCGACCTTCAAGCGATTTTCGACCTTATTGACAACGATGCAAACACCGGATTTTAATGAAGAAACAACGTTAACGAATGAGAATGTGAGAAAAACAAACTAAATTTTAAATGTCGATAAGGTCGAAAATCGCTTGCACCACTTTTTTTAACTTGCAATCCTTAAGCAAATGTTTTCCGACCTTCAAGCGATTTTCGACCTTATTGACAACGATGCAAACACCGGATTTTAATGAAGAAGCAATGTTAACGAACGAGAATGTGAGAAAAACAAACTAAATTTTAATGTCGATAAGGTCGAAAATCGCTTGCACCACTTTTTTTAATCTAATTCGATAGTCTCATGATGAAATGAAAAGGTGCTAGAAATTGTAGCTGTCGTCACCGAATAATAGCCAGATCTAGTTGCTGAGTTGGCATCACTGGTGCAGATTTGAAGTTGTGACAAATCTATCGTATCGATAGGCAGGATGGTGTATGGTGTATATGGACGAACTGCCGATTTGAAACAATTGCAAGCGTCAAATAAAAAACAATTGCAAACGATAGGCAGGATGGTGTATGCCTACTATCAGAGTCCATAGTCGAAAATCCAACAGCAATCTGATCTAGTGACTCTTTTAACAAATAAGGATTAAATGTTGCAATGTTCCACTCACCCATAGCTGCTGAGAGGTCAACAGGCCCTTGTAGACGACAGTCTTCAACGCAAGACTGCAGATGTAGAACCTGGCGCCAGGCACCACCAGCTCATGGGAGGCGCGCTTGCGCAGCACGAAAATCTGAAAGCACGCGCACACACTCCACATACGGAAAATACAGCACACGATGGGATGCCTGTATGGAAAAGTTGGCTCAGAAATGTAAACAGATTTTTTAAAATAAATATGTGAATGGAGTTTCTAAAAATAGGTGTCAAAGACGTAGTGACGTGACAAAACAGTTTGTTTTTGGATTTTTTGATAGTTATTTTTTTTATTTGCGTATACGACCAAATTCAAAATACAAGCATCCCTTAGGGATAATGAAAGGGTATTTAAAATTTACGTTTAGCACGAAGTGGTCGCGTCCGTCCGGCCAGTGCGCACGCAACGATCTGAAAAAATACCTATAAGAGTTCCTTACGTTCTAAATCCGCGCTTATTACCATAAGTAAGAGGATGAATTTGCAACGTGCATTGCAATTTCATACTCTCCATACCCTCTGTTGTTCTGTGTTGTTTCGTGTCGGTCTTACCTGTCTAGCAAGTTGTTCGTCGTCAGTATCTCCGGTAACAAACACTTGACGCATAAATGGCTCCGAATTACGAGCCACTTGACCTGAAAGCGAGCCAAAACAGCCCATTACTAACTTCACCAGGGGAATGTGTCAATTTTATACTAGCAGAGTTATCCTTAGCTAAGTTTAGAACACTTTAATGGCAGAGAAATTGAATGGTATCTAGAAATGTCATAAATGTTTAATGTATTTGATATTGTATGTAATTTTAACTGAAAAGATAGGCTACATTTATGACAAACGATGATTGACATGACATTACCATTTAAGCGTTATTTAATGACAAAGGCTGCATTTGTTTTAGACTTAATTGATTTAACTCAAGATTCAACAAAAAGTGAGTGATGCAGACTGTTATTAAAACAAATAACACATAATATGAATAATGTTTTTATAATGAATCTTAAGTTAAAGTTACAAAATACCCTATTCATTTACTTTTTTAGAATCTTCGTATAATCCAAGCATCAAAATCTATCTGAATCTAAAAATTCGTTATTTTTATATTGAAAATTTTCGATTATTGTCTTTTTATATCATTCGATGCTTGTGATAGTACGGACTTATAACTTGCAATAAATTTTCCAATCGTATCCACATATTTGCAATGCAAATCATAAACTTCGTATCCATGCAAAACCATAGCCTTTATAATTAATGAATACATTCTAAAAGCGAACGTAGTGGATACGTTATGGAAAATTGTATAGGAACCTTACTATGCGTAATAGAATCACTCACGCTTTGTAATAAGGGACTTTACAAACACTGCTACTTATATTGTCTATGGCTTGTTAGAAAATTAATTAATACTACTTCGTTAAGTGATTCTAAAACGCATAGCACCTTATCTGATGTCAAATCGCACAAACCGTTTGGTCAAGCATCGCATGACCGCGTTCAGCCGCGTTTAAACGACCCGACATTACTACGACCTGCAATGATAGTCGCAAACAAAAATCGCAACGTCGTAACTGGCCTTATATCGAGCGACAAACATCGGTGGGTATCGTCAATGAGTGACAGGACAATATAAATGATAATGTGTTTTGAACCTACGACTAGCTAACTGAGAGCCTTTTTATCATTTTCCAATAAGGACTGTAGTAAATCTACTTTTTATAAGGCACATGTTGTTCATATAAAGGCAAAATGCAGAACGTAACATGGCGTAGCAATAGGTAGGGCCCTACATCAATATCCCCTAGTTTTTAGTAGCCCTATGACGATTGCGGGGAAGCCAAATATATTGCCAGCCGATGTTGCCAATAAGATAGTGTAGAAATAACTAGAAAATTGAGGATACTGATCAAAGCTCATAATTTATAGAGAATAGATTGAATAGTGTCCGAAAAGAGCTAAAATGAGCCAACATTCTGGATCTAAATAAGTATTTAAATAACTTTTCAAAAAAAGGAGGAGGTTCTCAATTCGGTCAGTATGTTTTTTTTTTTAATGTATGAACGTCAATTACTCCGAGGTTTCTAGTCCGATTAGTGTGATTCTTTTTTTGTTCGATGCAGTATACTTGCAGAGTGGTCGCATAAACATTTCATCCAATTTGGTTCAGTACTTTTTTTTGTGAGATGGTGAGAGCATGATTGTTTTATACTACACACAGTAACAGGACCCCGAATTGTTATTCCACTTCCAGGGTCCTAGAGGTATCATCAATACGGCCATATTACGGCGATAGTTACACAGTTTTTTAAACGTCAAACACAGAGTATAACAGCGCCCTTCGCTTTTAATACAGTTTCAGAATAAAATATTCCATCAAAAACAGCTCAGTACAAAATCAATAGCGCCGTCGCTCTTCGCTCAGTCAATCGTTTCAATATGTTTTAAATTAAAACACTGATTTAGATCAACTAGTGAACCACTCCTATTGGCTGTCGTTACTGCGACGCCATGTTTCTTTACTAGCTATGGTTCTGCCTCTGTGCTCTATTACAAACATGGTTTGTTCTGAATTCAAATTAATTTATAATTTGCTCAAAAAAGGCTCTCAGTTTTTCTTTTAAACGTTATGGTTCCCTGTAGCTAACTTTTAAACATTATAATAATTATGCAGAGAACACTTTATTATTTAGCCGTTGATTCTTTTAAGTCTCATTCAACCAATGTTTTTTATTGGATTGGTGTAACAGTTGTTTTTAAATATCCTATACTGAATCCCACTGGTGGCCAAAGGCTTCACCTTCCATCTATTTTTAGACAATTTCTGGCCATGCCTGATGAACATTGTCTCTGATTTAATTAAATCAATAAGTCAGAATTTATAGATTAAGGCATTCTTCAATAGCTAAGGTAAAATTATAAAACTGGAAGAGTTATGGAATAAAAAAGTTTTTTTAATTATTTTATATTAAGGCATGGGATCTAGGTAAAGTTAGTTAAAAGTTAAAATTGGAACCGATTTCACTTCTGATTAATTAGCTTTGAAATAAAACTTCAATATAATTATTTGTTTTTAGTTTTAACATTGGTTAAATGAGGACTTGTTAGAAACTGTAATGGACACCTTTTTTTGGGTTTCGATAGCTTCAAAAATGGTGTCTGACACTCATGAAAATGCCTATTAAAAACCTGATACTATAAAACCTCAAAATATGTATGCAATTCATATCCAATGAACAATTATTAAGCATGCAAACTGACTGACAAAATCTCTTGACATCAATGATTTTGAATCACTTCCCAAATTCATGCATAAATCGTCCCATTTCGATTATGAACAATGATTCCTATGAATGTTAAAACATAGAACATACTACTATCAAATGAAATGTCTGACTGTTAAAATTCCTGACTTTATGGAGCCTTTAAAAATATAAGTAATGAAAGTGTCTAGCGTCTTACCGATGGTGGAATTGTTGGTGGGGACCGTGCGCCAGCATAGCACAGTCAGCCCCAGGCTCTCTGCAAGTTCCCCGAACTTCTTCTCGATGTCCTGGTGGTGAAGCTTATCCAGGAAGAAGATGCCGGTGGCATATCTGCCGAACGGAGGCAAGTCGATCTGGTGCGTATCTCTGGGGAAAAAAGAAACGAGGAGTTTTGTAGATGTTTCCAGTGAAGTATTTTACTTACATGTACTAGAAAATTAATCGTAATAGAGCTAAATAATAACAGCTACACAGATCGATCTGCAATGATAGGTCGTGCTTTCCGAGGCTGTTCCGTGGATGGTTGACCACCTATACTAACTAAACACCTCCGTGCCTCGAAAAGCATGCCAAGTCGTTGGTCCCAGTTGTCACTTATAGATCTTGGATAGTCTTTGCTGTTGGACAGAAGCTCGAAGTCTGACAACTAGTCTAACCAAGATGTATCATATATTGCACAGTTACTGGATAGTGGAGTCGTCCATGTAAAGTACTGATATTCAGACCCCAAAATAGTTCGGAAAAAGATGGAGAAAGATGATGATGATTCTTGTAGGGGCTCAAAGTTAAATACATCTCCGAAACCACCAGAGGGTCTAGAGAAAATGAAATTATGTATTGGTAGTACTGGTATTGGCAATACAGTGATGGAAAATTCAATTAAGGAACGGACAAGCTACCGATAAGTTATGTCCAGAAAGTTCATGGAGAATGCTATAACTCTAGGTTCCATAAGGTCATCGCAATGCAATGCAAACAGTTATGCAATTATGGCGCAAGATTTAGATTTAAAAGGTTTATTTTAGTAACAATATCAGTATGTTTTCTTCAACATTCCGATAACTTATGGTGTGGGTAAAAAGTAAACAAGTAACTACGGGGTCAAAGTTTACATTTTATCGCAAAACCATAACATATCGCGTGATATTTTTATGTCAAAATGCGTCCTTAACTTTATCATGGGTGAGACCGATAGCAGTGCGCAATTGCGCATTATATTATAACAGCTGTTTACTTAATAATTTTATTTATAAACTGAAAGTTTTCTCAGTGATAAACGAGTAATTAAGATTTTTGGAACAATAATTTGGGTTGCACAACTGTCTAAGTAGGATACCCGGGCATTAGAACATAAAAGGCAAGCGATAGCACATGATGAGTTTAAGTCAGTGTGAGTCTTGACAGCCCCTTCTGCTCCACCCTAAGTACCTTTTTTATCGTGGTAACATCATCAAATGAGATCAAGGGCAGGGCGCGAGGGACTGTCAAATTGTACTGACTAAAATCCACGGTGTCCTTTAATAGCCATTTACATTCAAAGGTTACGGTAATTTGATAAGTCCCGCGGCCATGTTTAAGTACCTGGTACCACTTTAACACAGAAGAATTAGGGATGTCTGTCTAAGAAAAGTCAGGAACCCCGTAGTTGCGGAGTGAATTTCAAAGAGCTCTGCGAGGCTACTTTTTCTTTTACTTGTAATTGTCCCACTGAGGAGCTCGTGGCTAAATAATCACAGCCGCACAGGCCGATCTTCCGGGTTAAGCCGCGCTTGCCGAGGATGGTCTGTGGATGGGTGACCATCTATCATAGCGAGTTTCCTCCGTGCCTCGGAAAGCACGTAAAGCCGTTGGTCCCGGCTGTCATTTGTAGATCTTTGACAGTCGTTACTGTTAGTCAGAAGCTCTAAAAGTCTGACAACCAGTCTTACCAAGGGATATCGTATTACCCAGTTACTGGGTTGTGGAGGTCCGACAGGCAGTCGCTCCATGTAAAATACTGATATCCAGCTGAATCTGGTTTGACTGGAAGCCGACCCCAATATAGTTGGGAAAAAGGCTAGGCAGATGATGAATTGTCCCACTGCTGGGCAACTTAAGATGCCTTGGAAACCCTTCACACTTCTTCCGAGCTATTTCCTCGCGCATAAAAGCAGCAAAGACGCCAATCTTCTCGCACGCACTACGAGGACTCTGTCCTGATCTTCCTCCAAGTTACATCTAAACTAGAAAAAAGCAAAAACCTACACCTTTTCCGGAAATCAATAACAAACAACGTTATCAGAATTTCGGCTTTGCAATATCGCCTAACATCATGTCTACTAGATAGCCCATGATAAGCTTATTATTACATGATTACCACCATTGAAGCTGCTACCACATGCTGTAATATCTGTTATCACGTAAAGGTCACAGGGACGAGTGCGCGCGCACCTACGTCACGCTCAGACCGCAATATTGACCAACAAGCCGGCTACCCGGGATGTGATAGTTGAAAATGTTGAAATCTAGGCATTCATGTCATGTGTGCACTAATTGGTTATTGATAGTTTTTGAGTGTGTCGTTAGAGTTGAGTTTTCATTGGTAACGTTTTTCATCGATTTGTTTCTGAACTACTGCGTAGATTTGAGGTTAAAATGTTTTTGATGAACAAATTCTACAAAACTAGTCTTTTTCTGTTGTTTTTGTTACATAAAAGCTTAGTTGTTGCTGTTAGATTAACTGTATAATAAGCCAGGAGAATCACAAGTTCACCATCATCTGGCGAAAAGCGGCCACTGTTGCCGTCTCTTTGAGACCGAAACGCCCAACGAAAATCTACAATTTGCATCCATAGGTTCCCTAGGGCTAGGACTCTCACGATGTCGTCGGTCTATGCAGTGGAAGGCCTGCCATTGCTGTGGCTTCCAGTTCATAGTTGCCAGTCCAGAACTTTACTACGCCATCAACTGTCAGTTCTACAAGCGATGTGCCCGAAATATAATCAATTTCTTTATCTTCTAATTCCATACTTACATAATTATTAAGCGATGAATTAACATTGCCTTAATGTCTAATTGTTAAGTGTATCAATCATTACCTACGCAATTTACCTTATTATCGAAGTCGAAGTTACAATACATAACACCATTAAAGTCAAGAATTTATATGAAAGGAAGCATGTAAAGCAAACCTATTGTACTTTATAATACAAGCAATAAACTTTCTCTTTCATAGTCTATCAATCAGTTCAATATAAAGTCATTGAATATTGATTGCTTATAAAAGAACCATTTATAATAATAGTTTGAAGTGCAATAGCTTAAACAGATAGGGTAATAAAAGTAATAGAGTAGCGGTAGTATAACGAGAAGAAAAATATTGTTTATTGTAAAATGCCTTGATCTAACAGTAAAAACTGCTGCAACCGCCAAATGCAGCGGAAAACCAGATGTCGACTTTATAATTATTATGTACACGTTGTTGTGCGCAGTTTTAATTCTGTTACAAAATAACAATTAAGCCACAGCAGAAACAAAATTCAATATTCACTATGTGTATATTCCAGGATAAGTGGTATTCCAGTTAAGAATTGTCCCTGTTGGGTGTACTCTGCTATACCAGAGATTGCCAATAGGCATCTTACTTCTGCCACACTCAGTCACCATGACATAAATGATAATGAATTCTAATAATCTTAGGAATCTAATAATAGAATCAAGTGCATTTATTGATTCAGATAAAGTGAAAGAAGCTGCATCGTAGAGTTAAAACGTCTGATTAATTTCAAGAACTGAAAACAGGGTAACTCATTCATCCATCTTAAAAAACAGTACAGTTATTTGAAATGCTGGTAACATAATGCATGAAGACCATTGAAAACAATGATGACTGCCTTGGAACAGTAGAATCAGAGACGCACGACTGGGATGTTATAACTCCACATTTTATTTTCTGTCTCTTGTTACAACGCGACGTTGCATGCCTTCCATTCCGACATTAGTCTGAAACTGAACATAGGTTCAGTCTAGTGTCGGTAAGGAAAAGCATTAGCTCGTATATCGGACTTTATTTACTAATTCCGGCACGCGTCTACATGTTCTATTATAAGAATAGATAACAGTTGAAACTCTTAAAACCTTTCTTCTATGAGCAGTAACATTGTAAAAAAAAAACGTGGGAAAATCTCTCCAAACGATTTTTCCTCCTCACATTAACCCTTCTATCGGAAAGTCCCCAAACGTCGAATTACGGTAAGTTCCGAAAATATGAGTGACATTCGGCGAATCGAGGGTATAACCACAATACCTACGCGCTACAAGTAAACGAAGCTATAAAACAAGCCAAGTCAATGTATGTGCATAATAAAGATCGCTCATGGGAAATAATCCGCATTTGCGACTGAATTCAAGATTTATCGGAACGTAGTCTACAATCATATACAGCTTTATGGAATATGGGAAATTGGTTCTATATTCAAGTAAGTTGAGAGATTTATGAGTCTTCCCACCATGGGTGGCGCAAAGGACTGTCAGACTCGTACTGATTAAAATCCACGGAGTTCCTTCAAAAGCTCTTTACGTTCCAGGTTACCCGTTTAGACAGTAACGCGACCCGGCAGGCGTAATTCTTATTTAATGTAATTTGGAAAGAATTGAAGGTTAAACTTTCTATCTCCCTAACGCCTTTGACCTTTGCTAGATGTAATCAGTGATAGCAAACCTTCTTCAGGGGCTAAGTGTCGCATCATGATACTCCCAAAATTATCCAATCAGCCACGCATGTCAAGTTTTGGCAACTCATCACTTTAATCAACACGGCACCCAGAGGATCCCTCCTATCTAGACCGATCCATCCATCTACGTCCCACCCGAAATACTTTAGTTTGTCAAGAATGAATGCCAGAAGTTCTTGATGTATGTTTTAATATTTTCCACAACGTTTTGGCATTTTCAACTAAGTTATGCGTATTTCGCGACCTAGATTGTCGGCTGAACAGTGAACAGTCTGTATTTACGGCTCGCCAGGAATTCCGGCCTGAGTTCGTTGAATTCTTTCGGGAGCTGTTATATGACGACAGGAAACAATATTACGTAGGTCTTGTTAGTTATTAGACTTTGGACACGATAGGAATCTAGAGTATTCTGAGTCGTCTAAAAATTGAGGCGATTTTTTTATTCGAGCACAAAAACAGAAAGAAAGTGTTACAGTATTGCTAAAAAATGAAAGTATAATATAGGTCGACTTAGAAATATGCCAGTTTTAAACTAAGTCAAGAAAAAATATGCTGCTGAATCTCTAAGTTACACGAGTAAAGAAAAGCATACTTATTAATAAGAGAGCACTATAACGATACTAGAACATCTAATTACAGTAATTAGTATACAAACAACACGTAAGAAATATGTAAACACAACGGGACAGTCCATATCTTAATATATATTACTTATGTTGAACTGTTAGCCTATCGACTATTGCACAATAATATCCCTTGTCTATGATCAATATTGTTTACAAAATATTACTTTATATAAGTTATAGATACTTTCAGCTATGCATTCTTTTATGCGTTGTCATACAAGCCAGATGGAATTGCCAAAAATGACGTGGGAAGAAAACTAGAAAGAAAAAACATTTGTAGAGAACATTATCCCGGGAAGCTTTTGAAGCACGTTCCCTTAAGTGCTATAAGAAGGGAGGATAGTCTACCCCAACGTTTATCTATATAGACGACTCAAATTGCCAAACCTTGTGTAGTAGGGTTGAATTATTTGGAGAAATCTAGGAGGAAAATTCTGGATGAAGACTGAAAAACTGTTTCATGGTGAGTAACTTTAAATACCATACAATCTCTTTCATACCCTTGAATATGTATAGAAAAAAGTTAAAAGAAAAAGCACCATGATCCAATGTCGCTTTTCATAAGTCAGTCGTTCAATAAGAAGCCGCAAATATACTTTCATACAACCAGATGCACCAAAGACGTTTTTAAGCGACTGATTTTAATTATAAACGTAACTTGCTACAATTTGATCGCACTTTGTGAAATCACGATCAAAACCCCTGGTAGTGCTGAAACAAAACTCAGCAAATCGTTAACCACAGTGGGTTTTCTTATGCGTTTAATCGTCAACATAATCTTTTTCACACCTTCAGGTTTGTTATTTCAGACATTTTGCAGGATGCCAGATCTTTAATTGTTCAATATTGAAACAGTCAATAACGGAAACGTTTCTATGTATCCTATCTACGTGGGTGTGTAAAGTACGTATTAGAAACATCTTTCTAGGAAGATAAACAAACAAGTTTGTTAAACACAAATACTTTTGATGACATCGACTTTGAAACAATGTAAGTGTCACAGTAGTGTGTGCAGCTAGATAAGCAAGGTGATGCGTTATCATGCGTAGTAGTCAGAGACGAACGCCAACATCCGTTTGATAATGCAAGAGTGAATGAGGATAGATGACACGACACGATAAGGATGGAACAATGCTTTCTTAGTTCCATTAGGGATGGTTAGGGACAAACGATTTGAAATGGAGATTAGTGGGCAGCTATATCTACATGAGGGGTATTCAGGTTTGGTTGGTTTTCCAGAAACGTTCCTGCATTGGTGACAATACGACATGTTATTTATTTAGCTGACCTGACACAAACTATGATAAAATTTAAATCTAGAATGCCGGGAGCGTTTCAAGCCAAGTTTAAGAAAAAAATAAAACTGGCGACGCAGCAGTTTGTGCGTCATATTAAGTACTTGAATATTTTTGCTAACCCTTAGGACAAGTTCTTTGATCAATAGTCTAGAAAATTATTTGTTAAACCGAACCCGAACCGTTTTACGACTGGTTAATAACTTGCCCTAAGTACATCATTATAAGTTTACAACAATCATTCAACAAGTACCTAACAATATTTCAAACGTTCAACGATACAGAAAACAGATCACAAGCCGTCGTGAATACATTGCATCACCTTACCACACAAACAACATCAATTCAGCATCATGATGTACGGAATCCGAGCACGTGACTGCGCACATGGCGTGATCGATGTCCGCCATAGGAGACGCCACAGGAACGGTTGGAAAATAGCCAAGATGGCGGCCAAATCGGGATATTTACAATAGCACTTAGTGTCGCCGCGGACGGTGAACTTTGTGCAGGGATGGTGTGATTAATCACCGAAATTCATAACCGGTTACATCATTATAATGGAAATAAACTTACTTTCATACAAAGGTGTCTAGGAAAAATTATCTTGCAAATGAATAAGGAAAAATGCAAGTAGGAGACTTATTGAGGAAACAATAAACATGGCCGGCCACAAATTGGTTGTAACTCAGCGTTTTGCGGTTCTTTGAATGTAAAAAATCAATTTAAACAGTTATCGTGTATTTGTTATTTTCATGGAGAAACGACGTATTGTTTCTGAAATCTTAACAAGTAATTGGTAAAACACTTTTAACTTAAACAGTATCGGGAAATTATAAGTATTTGGAATGTTTCCAGTTATTTTATTTCTGGGTTCTGTTGTATTTTCACGGGATCTTAATGTGCGTGCAAAGTTTGATAAAAATCTATTTAGTATAAGTGAATGGGGTCAAGCTAAATCAAATCGTTTAAAACCCTGGTGAATGTTTGACACAACGCAGCAACGCTTGGACAAAACTTCCTCAATTATTATAAAAGTCAATCTAATGAAGAAAAATTTATGTACAGTTAAGTAATGGTCTACAACAGTTAGGGGGAATAAACAATCTTAGAGGATATTTTATTTGAACAACAGCATGTACAAGAAATTAAAAGTCAGTTTCATAATAATTTGTTTAATGAACATTGATTGCAATGTAATCATAAATAAATAAATTGCAGCCGTAACCAAAGAAAAAACCGTTTAAAAATAATTTAGATGGCAGAAAAACTTCGAGTGGTAAAAACGAAGTACAATAGGACGATGTTGATGATTCAATGGCGATGCAGTTATTGGTAATAGAGATACCTCACATTTTAAAATGTGTGGAAGTTGGAACCGATTGGACAGCAAGGTTGTCACTCCACGTAAAATACTGGTATTCAGGATGCATTAGTAACACTAAAAGCCGAAGCCGACGATAGTGAGAAAGAGCAATTCAAAGGTGTTGATAACATTAGAGTCTTTGCAGAATCTGATTCCACGTCTTCAACTTCGTTGTCTCCGTTTTCATCTTAAACTTAACCAAAAACAGACCTATCGTCTTAAGAGACGTTTTAATTGATAAAAGCTCCAGCTCCACCTGTTTATGCAAAGATAACAGCTACAGTGACTTTCAGTGACGCAACTGAAGTTCATGCGAGTCAATGAAATCGATACAACATCGTGTACAGGTTATCGCAGTCCGGTGAGCGTGAATGACCGACAGCTGACCCAGATTGGACCTGTTCCATAATCAATATGAGAAAATATTTTATAATAAGCGTAATTTTATTGTAAGAGAAAGGAAGAGTGGACTAAATTGAAGAAAAAGTGAGCAAAAAGTTGGAGTAAAGGATGTCGAAATGCTTAACTTTGAGGATTTAGCTGTAAGGAAATTCAAACCAAAAGATATAAAAAGACAAATTCAGCTAAAGATTAACCAGACATGAAGATGATGTATTCACAACAGATAAAAGCCTTTGCAAAGTAAACATAAAGAGCAGACGCTCATTAAAACTTGTCCGAGCGCAAAATTACCAGTAAACGCTGGAACCAACGAAGCAAATCCCACTTAATTGTGGAGCATTTTATTAAATGTCACGGAAGATATAATAGGATCGTATTCCAGGGCGGTAAAGGTCAGAGTTGAATTGAAACGTGCCAAGATTGCATGTGGAAAATTTTAAGATGCGGTATTAAATATGACGAGGGTGCTATATTAAATTGTGGGACTGAAGCGTGACTTACTAGATATCCGAACGATATTAAGTAATGTAGGTGATACAGTAGATAGTATTATAGAATTTGAAAAGGAAGGAAAATGTCAGTAAAATAAACTTGATCGTCTTGAAGAGATATACATAGGTGTAAGTGTATCAAACATAGAACACAACAAGTCAACAGTACTGGAAATCAGATAAACATCTAAGAATAGTAAATCACGACGTTGAAATTCCGCTGAAAACGTGACACCGCCTATGCATGCAGTTAGCTGAGACAACTCTAAATTGAACACGATGTTTATTAATAGATGAAAATGACATATTTAACTGCACAGATCTGCCACCTACGTGCGAACGGAAAATAGATTCCGCATTTGATATGACATAGAAAATTTTGGAAGTGGAGATCACAGACAAGAGAGGAATATAGGGAAACAACCGACTAAGAGTACAGAAGATTTGGTTAAAGTTACCAGAAGAAACCGGAAAGCCATGAAACAAAACCGCCAGAAGTAGAAAATTTAGATAGAAGAGACAACATTAGTTGACGATAGGTTGAAAAGAAGAAGTAAAAATTTTGAGACCGATGATTAGGTAGAGATAGACAAAGACCTTTTTCTTCTTCCTGCCTTAGTTTCAAACATTTATTGTTTTCTTACATCGCCCCTGTCAGTCAAAACCCAATGAGTAGTTAGGCCTTGGCCAAAAAACCGTTGCTAGGTGATGGTACTAAGAGTTTTATTGATCGACCTATAAATAGTCCAAATTAATATCAAATGTAAGAAGCATGTGGAACGAACATCAATTATGAGACGTCAAACGAGAATTTCGCTTACAATATTTAGGTAAAACATGTCTGTCATGGTATTTCTGATCTTTTCTTTCATATTTATGTTCAAGATTAATGTTTACTGATTCAACAATTAATTTGAAGTTAGGTCAGAATTTAGAAGCAATCAAATTGTCATAGTAGTTTCGATGAAAATTCATCAAGATTGCTTAGCATTCTAAATACCTTATTACAGTAAAACTGAATTTCTAACAAAGTATATTCTTCAACGAAAAAGCAGCATAATAATGTTTTCATTTCATAGTGCTTTTAACTTTCAAAGACTTGAAATTGCTTTCATATCCGACAACCGAGGAGAAATGTTTGAAGTCTTCTTATTTAATAGAGCGTTGAAGAATTTAATAAAAGCATCGTTTCTGATGCTTCAGACAGACTTCGTTAGTTATGTAAGGTCTTGGGATCAAAGTCCTAACAAGTAATTTGTACAGCATACCGTCAGCAATCTAGAATCAATTTGTTCAGGCGTTGTTTTCCTATAGCATCTCAGAGACCTGTCATCATTATTTAATCGGATCTTTTGCCAACTGCTAGTCAGATATTCATTTAGTTGACTTTTAATACACCTGCCGTTATCAGTATTGTTGAAATAGTTGTAGTAGATAATAACTTTATAAACAAAATTAAAACGATTGGTGGCAAGTATCCAAACAGACCAGAATCTCACGAGGATGTGATTGTAAGCGTTAGTTTTTTTGGTATTCAGAAATTCTTTTAAATAAAACTATAAAACGACGTGACAGATATTAAATGTAATTTACTGCACTTTTTACTACCAACAGATTGAGCCACAATAAAAAAGCGAATGAAAATAAACTTTGGATATGCTAGAGATTTGAATTAGCCAAAAGGGAGAAATCCGAATCCATAAGGGATACGGGGAACTTTATTAGGAACCCTAAGCTCTTTTTTGATGTTGACAATTTTGGCGTTATTTTTTTGGTCAAGTGCGAGTTGTCCACAGAAATGAGTGAAATGGCCAAATTTTTTTTTAGTGCCGTTCCCCCTTTTTGCCAATTTAAAAGAAACGCCCTGTATTTCATTTCATTTAATTACACAGTAACCAGAACTCTTGAATGAATAAATGAAACAGCTATTATTTATTTTACTTACACTTGTAACGATTGCCAACAATTCTTCAAGTTGCATTACGGCAACATGATTCACTAGTTATGTTATTCCCTTACAGACAAAATAATGGGCTTTATCGATTGCATAATTATTGATTTTATTATCATTAACTGCAATTGTGTCACTTTTATCTCTAATATCTCTATCGACAATATTTTGGACTTCGGCTTCTTGACTTTTTGACTATATCAGTCACCTACCCATATTGTACGGTTGCACCTATTCCAGCTTCTTCTCGATTTGACCCAAAGGTTGACTGGTAGATAATATTAATCCAAAAGACCCAAAGGTTGACTGGTAGATAATAAAAAGTTGACATAAGTCCTCCTTATGTACCACAATTGTACGTGAAAGTTTAAATAAATAAATTGTTTAATCTAAAAGCTATCTCCTCATTACTAATTACTTTCTTTATCTGGTTACTGGTATGTCGTCTACGTACATATTTCATTTGTCCTGCGTCTGTGTTTTTACTAAAATAATGATGTCAGTTTGTACAATAATAGCAACAACATGAGAAACTATTGCGTAGTAAATTTTTATCAACGTAACATTATTTTTAGTCGTGTTCTTCTTTTTAACATAAACAAAACCAGATTGAGATATTTTGTTAGTTTTATTTCTGACCAGAGTATGTTTGACCTACCTTTACATAAACATTTTATATTTACACTACAGAAACTATATATAATTTTCGCATGAACTTCATGGCGTTTGGGGGTTTGGGTTAGGAAAAAATTGAGGAGTAGCACAATATTCATGGAATGTTTTTTTTTAGTTTCATGGGGTTTAAAATTGTTTGAACAATTGATTTTATAGCCAATGACATAGCAGAGCAATATCGATTCCCTACTCAATTGTTTTGAATAGCAATCAGTCGTAACAACTACGACTCACTGATCACTGACAGGATAACGATACGTTATCTTATCAGCTAGTACATTTGTTTCCTACTTATCTACTTGTAATTCCATCATAATACAATATTGATAATCGTTATAATCCAACAATTGAGATTCTCATCTATCATGTTGATTTATATGCGTAGTAACTAGAAGAGAAATAATTTCAGATAACTTTTACGATAAAATCGTTGTGAAGTACAAGTTAGAAAATAGGATGGAAATAGAAAAAGGACATGAAATCACTCCCCCAGTAAATTAAAAACGAATTGACTGGTTGGTGATATAAAAAACAAAGGGTCGATAAACTCTTATCAACACCAAATAGCAACAGTAGCAAACTATAAAAAAATAATTGATGTTAATCATACAATGCAATCCACGGACTAAATAAATAATAGAAATAAAAAAAAAACAAACGAAGATAGCGGAATCCCCCACGAGTCTACCACGTGGGGAATGCGTGCAGACATGGTGATATTTATCAATAAATTGTTTTATAGATATTGTAATCCAAGTGTTATCTAATATCTTTAAACGAGCAATTCTTGTATATTTATTTATTTAGGATTAGGATCTCGGAAACGGGTCCAAGGATGTTCATGAAAGTTACAGATTAGGGGTTTTTCGGCTCAAGGAATCGATTTATCAAGGTTCCAGGTTCAAGAAAAGCTCGGTTCCCAAGATATAGATATCTTAAAAACCGAGCGAAGCTCGGTCAACCCGATATTTTAATATTATCATTCCACAGTACGCACGTGGGAAAACATTAGGTAAAAGCGAGAAATGCACGCTTAAGGAAGGAGATGATGATGATACATTGCTGCGTGATGGCAAAATTGACTATTATGATGTGTCCTTCGATAAGGATATGACATAAATCTAAGGGGTACTAAGAAAGCTAAAAGATGATACAATTACAAATGTCGATGTCATCATCAGCCTATAAATGTTCCCACTGTTGGGACACAGACTTCCTCTCTGTGAGAGGGAGTGCGCTATAATCCACTACGCGGGCCCAGTGCGTGTTGGTAGATGTCACATGTCTTCGAATTTTTGGTTCTAAGACATGCCGGTTTTCCTCACGATGTGTTCCTTTACCGTTTTGAGAGCAGGGAAGCAGTTATGAATCACAGTTTTACTCCTGTCCTGTAGAACTTATATAATAAAGACTAGTAAACGAGAGCCAAAATATCATGGTTTTGAATATCGATCTTTAGTGTAATCAGTCTTACACAATGTCATAACAGTACTATTTTCGTTGATTATTTTGACAAAATGATGCCAGCTATTATATCTAAAGAAATAGAAAAGAATGTGAATTTAACCGGAGCCATAAATTGTATTGAAAACAAGCAAGTTTAAGACGGAATAACTTACCATGAAAATAACATGAGCAGTCACGAAACAGTTCTTATCGAAAACTTTATTGTGACTCATGTTAAATCTACCATATTTAAGGTCAGTGACTTTTTACCCAATCTAGTGCTTATTTCCATATCAAGACCTATTTATTCTAAGCCTAGTTTACTGTAGTAATCAGGTAGGCAACCGTAAACATGAGGGCAAAGCGTGATCGTACCGTGCTGTGGTAATCTTTTATCAAGGATACGGTAATTTAATCTTTACACGCATCAATCTTGAAAGAGCATGAAAATTAATAAATAATGTCAAACTGATGACAGCTAAATGTTGCCTTTTGACATTTCAAGAAGTTGTTGTTATGATACAGAGTGGAAGACAGGAATAAGAATGCTTATGATTAAGCAAAGGCAAATGATCAACAATATACCAAGCAAATTAATATCTAACTCGATCTCTTGGGGGTATCGAGCAAATTCGACGAGAAAAGGTGGCGTATAACAAGGAGCAACGTTGGTGCTCCCGGGATCGATCTCACAAGGGAGTGCTAATGGGCCCGTCGATCACGTTTGAAGTCTGAACAGAGAATAATGACATGACGGAGCGCCGCGACCACTGACGTAACACCAGACGTAACCCCAGACAGTGACGCATTAGTTTTTGGAGATTTCTCGAACAACTCTTACAGTAAGAAGGGAAGACTTAGGACTGCAGGAAAGATTCTACGAGTAATAATTAGTCTGGGTTAAAGAAGAAAATTACTAGAAATCATGTAAAGAATTCAGCAAAGAAAATGATATAAGACGTGGCCTTCTATCACAACTCGTAATGATATTACAACTAAGCGGATAGCAATCAGACAATAGACTATAATATAACTTGTTCAGAACGAGCATTGTATCCATAAATTCATGGTAAAATAGTCACGATAGCTTGTGTTTGAATGATGACTACTGTAATGAAAGAGCAAAATGTTTCAGTCTACTGGATTGAAATTACATTCTGCTTCACTCACATCATCATTCAATTTGTAGCAAGGTCTATTATTATACCTATATATTCAGTTATGATTTTCATACTTTCCACAATATTAGAGGGAAAAAAAGTCTTAACTACGTGCTGAATATTATCGCCCAAAATAGCAGATGGATTTCAAAATGAGATGAAGATAGCAGATGGATTTCAAAATACATTTCGGAAACCTGATATTCCAGTAAGTGCAATTACACCAGATAATGTATCATGATAATCATTAAGTGTTTGTGTAATGGTTACAATAAAGTTTACAAGGCCATTGAGATTACAGTTGCATGCTCTTACATTCCGAAGGTGTAAAACAATAAAGATAATAACGATAACTTATTGTTGAAGGAAATAATTTATTTACATGATCTTAACTACTCTAAAAACTACTGATGTAATTGCAAATGTAAATAAGGGATAATTTAGTGTCAATAAAATACACTATAAAGACCTTGAACATTTTATAGAACACGATGAAAAAGCAATGAACACGCTATGCTAAATGACGTTTAGTAAAATGTAGAAAGAAACAATCAAAATCATATCATCCAAAAACATTGACACGATATGGCTGGGCACGCAAACAAGTTAACAGATAATCAAAATGTAAAGCTAACAACATTTCATCATTTGATTACTTTGTCGCGTGTATTTTTCCAGGGATGGCTCAAGGAAGTTGTTCTATTGCATGAACCGTTGGTTGGTAGAGTAACTACAAAATTTCACAGAATAGGTAGGTTTCCGTTAACATTTTTGATTGTCAGCGTATTGTCGCTGGGAGGTCTCTATTGTTGACATTTTGATCCCTTCTGTGAACTCTGAAATACGCTTACTGAACAATGAATCCCGGGTCGACAAACAACTTCACATCTAGAGCATTGTGTGAGGTCATTCTTAGAACTGCCATTTTTATTTGCACCGTTGCAGTTACTTCTATTTTTATCATCGTATGGGAAAATATGTACGTTACTAATGAATTAATGATCTTCGTTATCATTATTGTCTAGATTGACCACATCTCAAGTGACAATTTATCATTAACCGGCTACGTTTGTTACAATACAATAATAATGGTATGATACACAAGTGCTAGTAACAAGAACGTCGTTGTCGACGATATTAAATATTTACTCTCGTACTACAATAACCAGTTTCCTTCAGTTTATTTTTGTAGCGTCCTGTTTTATTTGTTTGTCTACATACTTATGGTATAGTTGTCAGTAGAAAAATAAACGTAGTTACGCGGTATCTTGTTTTTATTAATTAAAGACTTATATCTAATCGAATTAATTGCTTTGCTATGTTGAATTTAACTGCATCGAACATTACGTTATTAGCGTGCGTAATTCTTCAATGTATTGTTTCAAGTGTTGAATTTTTCACTATGTTCTAGCCAAGTTTTTTCTTACTAATAAGATCAGCGGTTCGAATACTTATTTACACTGAAACTAATTCCTTGAGAGATTTAGCAGTCAATCAAATGATAATAGAAGATGACAATAAAACCTAAGATAATGCAATACAAGTGACATGGTAGCAGTGTGAAATTCTCAACTATAGGTATACAATACAAACAGGTCCGACCTTGTCATTACTACGCAGTAAACACTAGCCAGCTATGTACTCACACATGAACTGGTCTAATGGGCACTAATTCTTTGACTACAAGTTAACATGCGACTCACGATACTTTCAAATGTAAATCAGAAACAAATACATTATAAGAAACAACTGGTTACTTAAGAGACATATTCTTTCGATGGGGATGAATCAGTATGTAGAGAGAAAAAAAGGAGCTGCTTAGATTGAAATATGTAAAAACAGCAGACAGATAAAAGTGGATTGCAGATCATGGCTTTAAAATCACAGGGAGATTTTTTTTAGATGTGTCCTCTTAACTCTGGTCTAGATCAGAGGATTGAGTGAATGGAGTGAGCTTATCCAGAAGAAGCCTGTTCACTCTAACTTTGAAGAGATTCGGTTGGTATTGTGTTCGGGGGGTTAAACGCACACAGGTAGTGAGTTCCACTCTTCTACCGTGAGCATTGTTGACTATTTTTTGGGAACACTGTCTGACTCATGTTATAAACGTGATATTTATCGGGCACTGTCTGGCAGATTTTAATTTAGATATCGAAAATATCGAAAGTATGACGGACAATATTTTCGATAATGTCACTGAATGATTCAAAGGAATTGATTTTGTAGTAATCGATTTGTCACAAAACGACGATGAATGTTACTTTCATGATCACGTGGAGTTTGAACAGGTAAATGTGGAAGAATGTAAACACTAGACATATGGGTTTTCCATTCCTGAGGTATAGTAGCTAGAATATAACTACGTCAGAAGTGGTCAAACAAAGCAAGCTACAAATATTGGTTGTAGAGACGTAGTGGTTACAAACGTCATCAAAATTAAGAATTTGGTAGACCTGCATGAACGTTAATCGATGCTATTAACATTGATACCTGACACATTCTAGTTAGAGCAAATATTAATATAATACATGGAGCTATATGAATTCCTGATACATTCGGTTCAATTTACGTAAACAGAACTAGGATTGTCTTCATTAGAATCATTTTAACAAATTGTTTACTTAGCTACTGAGCAAATTTATGTGCTGGATTTTAAAGCCACAGTAAAATGTCTAACGAGCATTCCGGAATGTGGTGTCTTAAAATCTATATTGGTATTCCATTAGCTATCGTTTGTTGTTTCTACTTCGTTCTTCATAAAAAATTCAAATTATTGGCATGCAAAAACTCGAGACCTCGAAGGATTATTATTATTTCGGCCTATTGGAAATTTGGAATCCACTGCTTTTTTGCTTTTCTGCTTCAATCTCCTGCTTTTTAGATTCTGCCAGATACCTTCTTCAGGTCATCGGTCTATCTTGTCGGGGACAATCAGAAATTATTGTTATTTAATTTATTGATTATATTGTATAAAATTAGGGAAGTGGATCAATACAAAATATAAACAATTGATAGCAGTACTTCACTCGACACCACTTCAAGATAAGCTAGTAGCGCGTGTGGAAGAGTTTCAAGATCGATATTTATCGTTTTCATTATCCATGTTTGCACACGATATAATTTACGACATTATCCAGTTTCATCTAGAAATCGAATGTTTTAGAGAAAATACTATCTAAAGTAAATATTTTGGTATCAATCAGGCGCTGGTCGCATGCTCGGATTATTTATTTGGATGACAATTTTGTGGTGATAGTATGAAATGGACGTGTCCAATGGTGCTATCGTTTGACTATATAAGAACAATTATGTTTTGTTTATAATTGAAACTTTCTTCGTTCACGTTTTTTCCGTCCGTATTGTTTTGTAATATGTGGTTCACAATTTTCTGTAAGTAAGTAAATACAAGACTATCCGTATTTGAAGACCAACAAAATTAATCAAATTACCTTGTTTTCGTATAATAATACGTCCTAGAATTTTTAGAGCTTCACAATATCTTTGAAATGTTAATTGGGAAACCGCAAGACAATTCAAGCTCTTTCAAGATCACAAATTCTAGGTAGCAGTGAAATAGGTACAACCAAGGATAATTGCCGGAATTAATTAGGTATATGAGAAAGTTGCCATTGAATTAGATACAACCTTCAATAAGAAGCCAGAGGTTAAGGGAAAATTGATTCATCACATGAATGATTCTTTTTTTCATCACGAAAATGAGGTTAATATTAAAGAGAATCTGTAATCTACCCGATGTAAAACTCCCTGGGACATAAGCTTTAGAAAACTTTTCCTTTATGTGAAAAGCAGTCGACGAACCTAGTTCATCATATAACAGTACAGCCATTAAATCTCCATCAAAATCTCATACGCCAATGGAAACATGAAATTCATTGTTAATAATGTTCAAATAGCGAAGTAGCCAACGTCTAGAAATGATCGTACCAATTCCGTTCCCACAGCGAGACTTCGTTTTCCAACTGTCAACTGAGTTATCTTGAGACCGACACAGAGTCCGTTCAACGGAAACACAGAGGCAACTGTGTCACAGCCTGGAAAGAAAGAACTCTGCAAGTGTCCTTCATTCTTCGGTTCTATGGAAATACGAGCTGAATAGCTACGTAATGCGATGGTTGAGCAGTAATGGTGTTACTTGTTAAATTATTGCTTCTTCAAAAGCCAAGGTCGAGTTATCAGGGTAAGTGTTGTTATCGCATGATTGTGTAACGTTGCGGGAAATATAAATAATATATTTCGAGTGCAAGATTGCCATTTTCATAGCTTTGTTTGTCACACTTTCTTTTCACTACATTCAAAATAATTGGATAGTGTCCAGAGATTATCAAAAACATATTATGCATAGCGCATAATAGACAAGAAATGCTATGCCTACTCTTAATAATCTGACGTATGGTGATGATAATATCATAGAATCTATGACATAGACAGGCCCATGCGACCATGCGAGATGAGTTGGACCACTTCATGAACGACGTTCGTAGATAGGCGCGAGAATTGGTAGAAGTGAAGGGAGTCCTTTTCTTAGTAGTGGGTCACTATGAGATCAAAGACTAAAATACTCCGCTTTCAATCATAACGAAGAGATGTCTGAATGTTCGTAAAGCATCACCAAATATTAAGCAAGATACTGTTGGTTAAGATTCCCACGCCCTAACGATATCATAAATTAATATTGAGAGAGTATTTAGGAAGAAGGAATCAAATGTAAACGTGATAAGCTCTTTCCCAAGATAACATTCAAGGTCTTGCAGCAAGGCTGTCCTATATTAGAACACAAATATTGATATCTAATGGTGAGGAGAAATATCGTGTGAGAACCGAGAATACGATAATTTCTAATTAGGTACCATATCAGTTCATGGAAGTTGAATGTCAAGTTTGTTAGTAGGCCTTCAAAATGCGCTTTAGCTTGCATAAAATTCTTCCTGTTAGACTGAGTCTTGCAATTCAGAATAATTCCATAATGCCGCAATTAATTCTGCGAAGACAACTAAGCTGTTGAATTATGCCCACGTAAGTGTTTACTTTTTGATATATGCATTACATTAGTAGCTGTGTAAACGTCGGTAACAATAACATGCATCAGAAAACACACGGTAATTTATGGCGCAATTACGATGGTATTGAGAGGGGTTCAAATGTTGTGGAATAAAATCGGATGAAAGAAGTATGGGTAGAGGACTCTTGAAGGCAGTGGGTGATGCTGGACTAGGCAAATAATTCCAATAAATAGTACACGGTTATAACTAGGTGGACCGACGACATCGTGAGGGTCGCGGGCAGCCGATGGATGCAAGTGGCGAATAGTCGTTCGGCGTTGCGGTCTAAGGGGGAGGCCTATGTTCAGCAGTGGATGTCTTCCGGCTGATGATGATGATGATGTTTATAACAAGCTAGTTTACAACATTAGGTACAGCACACAGCACAGTCACAATAAAACATATGTCTTTATCGATAAACTCCTGGCCATCACTACTGCACAGATAAATCAAACAACTGCGCAGCTCCAGTACGGCAGCCATTATCTATTTGCTGGCGAGTAGGTGACTGGGTCATACAAATTGACTGTTGATATTACGGATACAAGATCGGGAGGGGTCTATCATACCTCGTGCGATGACAATTATGTAATTGACCGTCTTTGAACTGCAGTACGAGGGGCAATGGCAAATTGCGATATTAAAATAAACATCGGAAGAGGTGGCCGTGTTTTTTACAGAATAAGCAACGGGAATCACGACTTCAAAGAGAACATACAAACACCTTTTTTTCCACTCACTCGAAAAGGTCGAGGACGCAGAACCCCTTTGTCAGGAAGTAAAGATGTTAGTATAGTATACCTACCGCAAACCGCTACTACCACTGACACATGGCTATGTATGTAACGTTAGATATAAATGTATAACTTTGTCCCTTGACTCAGATCAATAATGTCTTTGGATACATAGTAACATTGTGTTCAAAGACATCCTATTTCATATTCCTGAATTTAATTCGATTGTGTATCTTAAAAACGATTCCTAAATTTGAGATTTTCAACTTGGACTTTGGATTGGCATTAAAATTGTGTCAGTCCTAAACTGTTTTGTCATTTCCATCATCCAGTTTATCGATGATAAAGCCACCGTAACTTTTTCTCTGGGACCTAATACAATTTCATCCTTGATAATTGTCAGAAAGAACCTAAATATGTTTGCTTGCAAAACTTTTCTGAGTATAATAACGGGCCTCACAGGGTAGGATCTTGTTGCTTCATACGACCGTCAACGTATCAACGGGTCTTTGTAAAGCAAAACATGTCGGGGCAACGGACTTGTTATGATTGAAGCGTTATTCTCCGTTCTTCTTTATTTCCATCTTGTTTTTTCTGACTTTGTCATTCAAATAATGTTTTCGTAGTTCTTCTCGGTCTCTTGAATTATTCTATTGTGAATTATTTCTTGTTTGGTTTAACCAGTGTTGGACTAACGTAGGTATATCTACTAGCGTGGAGTGAAATACATTATTCAAATTGCCGAATAAAAATAAGTTGGTATTTTAAACACTTCAGAACATGGCTAATGTTCTTTACAATCTCGGCGATGTTTACTATGTAAATGCAGTTTCATACTTTGTTTTCCTTTTCCTCGTGTTTCAGTAATGTGAATGACCGTGGCCGGCTATGAGCTTTATTTTTATGAATGACTGAACTGAATAGATTTTAATGAAACTAACTTGACATTCAATTTAGACAGATTTTAAACTTACCAGAAACAGAAATTACATCTTTATTTTTTTTTAATAAGACCTTTCGAAAATTTTCTCGAAAACTTTTTATACCTATGTCTCCTATTTATGAGAAAGAAATTTCGTTAAAAAGAAGGAATTCTGAGTTTTTTTTCCCACGTTTTTTTATTTGTCCTATAAGATATGCCTTTCAGCGAACACGTTATACCGTTTTAAATATTGAACTTTAATATACTGAGAGCATTAAAACCGGTTCCTATTCTATGCTTACATAATTATTGAGCGTAATTTATTGATCATTAATATAAAACGCTACTATTTTGACAAGCGCCATCAATCACCATTAATTTATGTTAGTAAAAATAAAAAATAAAGTAACAAAATATTTATATTTTGCTTACATATTGATCTTATTGTTGCTTTGCAGGACAAATCGAGGTCATTAGCATAATTAAAATATCGTTATTCTTTATAGGTATTTTATATCTACATGACACTTATATTGCGAATACAGATGGAAAATTTCATCATCATCATCAGCCGGAACACGTCCACTGCTGAACGTAGGCCTCCCCCTTACACCGCCACGCCAAACGAAAATTCGTCACTAGCATCCATCGGCTGCCCGCGACCCTCACGATGTACGAGCCAAAACACACAAGTCTGCAAAGATTGCATAAACATAATCATCCACCATTTTCCCAGTACATTTCCCACGCTGGAGACCGCTTGCTCCAGTTTGTCGTGTCATATCGATTTTCCGACCAGCTGGCTTAATGCCAAGTGTAAGGCTGTAAGCACGATTGTTCTGATTCTGGTAACTTGCCAAATGCCAAAGTTTAGACTTTTCATCAATTAAAAACTTTGCTGGAGTCGCGTGTTGCGGTTTCGTTGACGTTTTTAGACCTATGTTCAGCAGTCGACGTCCTCCGGCTGATGATGATGATGATGTGTAGATCAGTAACCCTTTTTAGCCTTTAACCTTGGCCTAAATCTAACCCAGAAGCATTTTGGCGCTTCAGGATGGTTGTCGCTAGCCAGGCGACCCTGATGGTGTCTACTACCGCCCGTGAGATCGCTCAGCCGACCCCGCAGTACAAAGCTAGTATGTAGTCTATGTAGTGCCATTTCCCGTGGTGGACCGTAAGGAGTTGGATCCCAACTATACCAAAAGATTACTTAACTAATGATAAAATGGGCCATAAGGCCATACATTTTATTTTGGCTTCCATGGAGAAGCTTTTGTGTTAGTTAATTCTGGAAGAAAATTAGATAATGACGCCTCAGTTGATCTAACAAGCACGTGTATTTCCTTTGATCAACCTCTATGTAAACAGTCATCTCAATAGAGAACATTACTCTGATTTCGGTAACGACCTATAATAATGATTCGTTTTAGTACTTACTTACTAAACTAGTTCATTAGTGACGCGTTTAGACTACATGAATATTTAGGTCTTCGCGCAAAATAACAACGCTTCGGCTGCCAACACTTTTTAGGGTTCCGTAGTCAACAAGGAACCCTTATAGTTTCGCCATGTCCGTCCGTCCGTCCGTCCGTCTGTCCGCAGTTTAGCTCAGAGACGCACAGTACTAGAGAGCTGTAATTTGGTGTAAATATACGGATTTGTTGTGCCAAAAAAGTGGTAAAATAAAATCTCGTAAAATATATTTTTTTAGGATACCTCCAGTACTTACACGTAAAGTAAGGATTTTTTTTTCTCGCGTACCCCTTAGTGTGGGGTATCATTAAATAGGCCTTTAAAAAATAATGTGAGTTTCCATTAACAATTTTTTGATAAAAAAATTCGTTTGTGAATTAAGCTTTAAAGTGCTAAATTTTGCTCGATTCGAGTGTCCCCCCCTCTACCAGCTAAACGGTTATGTTTGGGGGTGTGAAAAAATTCACAATAGTAGTACATATAACGAAGTTTAAAAGAAAATTATCATAACTAAGTAGGCTTTACAACTTTACGAGTAATAGTCGACCAACTTATAAAATGTACTTGATATCATATTTTCTTAAACAAAATGTATCGGAGACAACTGCAAATGTAAGTTTGTCAACTTTATTTTTACAGCTTTTATAGGTATGTTTTTTGGGGATAGGTAGGTTTTTATCGTCAACTATTTTTAACTAAATTCAAAAAAAGGAGGAAGTTCTAAATTCGTTGTAACCTTTTTTCTTATGTATTTTCCCCGATTTCTCAAAGACTCCTGGACTGATTTTGAAAATTCTTCTTTTTAAAATTAAATTCAGCGAATCAGTTTAGTTAGTTCGCATAAGTATTTTGATGGGCAACTACGGAACCCTACAGTGTGCGTGGCCCGACACGCACTTGGCCGGTTTTATCTTTATTTTAGTCCTTTATAATATTGCGTCGTTCTCGCTTTAGCTATGTTTGGAAAGAAAGAAATATTCTGTTCTTACAGTGAATTATCCGACCGCCACGAAAATTCAGAAAATGATTGATATGGGAAATCGTCGAAAAACCTTCAATTTGCTTTCAAAATGGCAAATTCTCCGGCTAGACAGAGGTAGTAACTATCACCACTTTATTATCAATTTTTCTTACCTGAGCTGAGCACTGTAGAATTGATGCGGGATAGCGGTTAGCACTCCCGCGCCGTCACCAGTATCGTTGTCGCACGCGCACGCACCTCGGTGCTCCATGCGTTTTGCGAGCGTCTCTGCATCTCGGACGATCTGCGTAAACAATTTGATTTTGAAAATCGGCAATTCGGCATATTATTACCCTGAGATGAAAGCTACCAACTTGGCTGTATACCTAATGTATAGTCCCTAATCACAAAAGTAGCTAGAAGATAAAAAAGGTGCCGAAAAACTAACGAGAGCGTTTTAGCGAGCATTCTAACAAACATTCGGGAACTTTTTTGAAGGCCATCGACTAGAGCGTTCCTTGGAAAGATCGTGAAAAGTTAGTAGTGATGTATGACTCTGTGTCTGGTTGTGTCCGTCGTTCAATTTAGCAACATCGAAAACGGCTGATGCTCGATGTTCTGTTAAAGTCTTTGTCATTAAATGCAGGATAGCAATTTCCAATAGCTATTATTTAATTTACTGTACTGGAACATGGAAGAAAAGCTGCCAAGAAAAACTCCATAAAGACGGTTCGTTTGAAGAGTTTCCAAATAACATGCAGTTAAAATTCAGTTTCTCTATTAAAAGACGCCGGTAACGTAGCATTTGACATGGTCAATGGATGCTTGCCAAATGCAATACAGAATAATCATGCTTCTGAAGGATTTTCCCTGGAGTATACTGTATAAATCAGATCTATCTTTTGGCTTAAATTTACAGTGTACAAGCTTCCGTTGTTAACTGGCTATTTGACACTCATAATCTGCCAAGTATAGAATATCTGTTCACTACAAACGTTTTGGATGGAAATCAATTTTGGAATTTTCCAGGAATGCATCTGCTATGACGACGATTTTCACCGAATATTTCAAACAGCCATAGGTAAGCTGGGTGGCATCAAAGGGATATCAATATACAGGGTGAATTTTTCAACTGGGCGTGGATGGCTATCTTGGAAACTATGAGTAATTTTGAAAAACGTTGAAAGGAGTCTCGAGGCCGATTTTGACGAAAACTTAAACTGCATCGTTAGATTTAAGAAAATTCAATAATCCTGGCCAGGAATCGAACCCTCTGATTTTGAAAAAAACATCACACCCTGTATTATTACTCCATTCGATAGTGTTGCTAATAAGGATCAATTTCTGGAAAGTAACCATATACGGCAAACATAAGGAAATAGCATATTATTATAAAACTGCTATTTTTCTATGTCACTTTACTTCAACTGAGCCATAAATCTATTCGAAATTACAAAATTTCGTTGTTTTCAATGTTTCACTGGATTTGACGCCTCAACAACTGCAGTTTATTCAGAAATACGCAATTATTGAATTGAACAAAAAATATCATTATTTCAAAGAAAAAACGATAAACCTATGTTTCGAATACAGTCATTGCCTTGAGATTGATCAGTTTTTTTTCATAATTAGACATTTTCCTTCAGTTTGCCGTATACGGTTACTTCCCAGAAATTGATCCTTATTAGCAACACTATTGAATGGTGTAATAATACAGGGTGTGATTTTTTTTCCAAAATCAGCGGGTTCGATTCCTGGCTATAATTATTGAATTTTCTAAAATCCAACGATGCAGTTTTAGTTTTCGTCAAAATCGGCCTCGAGACTCCTTTCAACGTTTTTCGATATTCCTCTTAGTTTCAAAGATAGCCATCCACGCCCAGTTGAAAAATTCACCCTGTATATTGATCTATAGATTCAATGGAGACATGGCGAGCGCAGACTGATCTAGTCGCAAATTAATTAACGTTACTAGGGTGATAGGGGCGAAACCCCATTCGAGATCCAATTTCGGCTTAGGGCGTTGAAAGGGCTTATGGAGTCTGGCTTTTGAACGTGTGTAGCATTGACTGTGAGGCGACATATAAGCAAAGAGCAAAATATGGAACAATGTGAGCAAAGTAAATTCAACGTGATTTCAGACACGTTGCCTCTTAAAGGGGTTTAAAAATTAACATTGAAAAGAAATTCTTCCGAAACTTCAGCGTTATAAATATAGCAAGAAATGTTAGAGAAAGTTCTGGAAGAACGGCTGATTGCGCAAGACATTTCTGGAGTTGAAGCATTTATAAGACTTCAATGGTTCGAAAAGTAAAAGTACATGGCTACTTGTTAATGAAAATTAAGTAAAGTTTTGTTCAAAGAATTGGCTGGTTAGAAAAGATTTTTCTGGAGTTTTCATTTAAAAGGCTTCAATAGATTTGCTAGAAAATGTGTATTGTTTAGATAGAAAACTGACGGAAAAGCTTCACATAAGAATAGGTAGTTACGGAAAATATGTTTTGGAGTTGAAATGATTTTAGGTTTTACGATTGATTTTGTATTTAAGAATATTAACTTGTAAATGGTAATGAAAGAGTTTTTACTGAAAATATTTTTTGAGTTTGCGGGGATCCGATTATTCGTTCGCTTGAATAGTGTACTTGAGAATCTATAAGGATCAGTCAAAATTACTATTTGCTTTAATTTCTGTAAATATCTTTCATAAGGATTCAGCTGTTACAAGAAAAGTACTTGGAAGTTAAAAATTCTCGCGAATGCAATAAGAAATATTGCGGGATTGGAAACATTTTAAAGTTCGTCTGGTTGAAGATTATTGCTGCACTTACTTTATGGGTACGTTTTCCGTCGATAGCAACTACGAATCCAACTCCACAGGCTTCGTGCTCGTTCTGAGGGTCGTACAAGCCTTGCTTGGGCGGCCCTTCCCACTCCATACCTGGAAAAAGACTTAGGATTTAATAAGGTTCATCATTATCATCTCAGACGTAGGACGTCCACTGCTGAACATAGGCCTCCCCTTTTGATTTCCACGTATACCGGTTGGAAGCGACCTGCATCCAGCGTCTTCCGGCGACCTTTATAAGGCGTCTGTCCACCTTGTTGGTGGACGTCCTACGCTGCGCTTGCTAGTCCGTGGTCTCCACTCTAGTAGTTTTCGACCCCATCGGCTATATGCTCTGCGAGCAATATGGCCTGCCCATTGCCACTTCAGCTTGCTAATCTGTCTGGTGGGCTATATCGGTGACTTTAGACTTTAGGCTTTAATAAGGTTGTTTGGATGGATCCAATGATAAAAATAATGAAGATGGTTCTCAAACTGCCTCAAACTGTGAAAGATATTACATTTCAAATAATATTGGAAAGATATAATACTCGGCCATTATACCCAGCGTGAGACAGAAAAAATTGTTCAAGAGGATTCTAAAAAAGCAAACTTCCGAAAATGGTATTTTTCGTGGACGTTGTAAAACTTAATCCTGCAAATAGAAATAGCTTCTTAAAGTTTTACCAATTACGCCTTTCGTATAATACTGTACAAGACTTAACTGCAGTAGGTACTGCTATTCATTCACAGAACAAACTGTGTCGTGCAAACACGTGCAATGGTCATGTTCAAAGGTTTACAAGGCTCAAATGAAAAAGAATTTCGCCTTGTCCTAGAAATAGCAGGTTCATTGACATTAATGCTATAAACAATATCGTCAGTGACTAGTGCACGATCCGGTTTGAGTAGCGTTTGTATTTATCATCGTCTTTGCGATAAAACTAGAATATAGCATGTTTAAAGAAAAATTCTGCCTTAATTCCAACTCGTAATACGAAATTTTGTTGCTGTTTTTCTTTTTTTAATGGCGCATCACATGCTGAGATGGGGCTTTTTGGCGTCGTACAGAATTATTTATTTTTTGTTGTTTTTCTTTTAATAGTTTAGTTTTTTTTTATTATTATTAATGTTGTTGTTCTGTCCTATTTGAGTCCAATAATTACCTTTACGTTCTGTCTTTGAATTTTCATGTGATGTGGTCGAAGGAATAGTTTTAGTTTTAAGTTTCGGAATTTCAAGTTTGTCCCTTTCGGGATATTTCGGATGGTAGCAAAAAACCAGCTACTGTCCGACACTCCGACCCTCGTCAACGAACGTAGGTACCTATACATACATAATTGTCAGTTTCCTACTAAATTCTATTTCGAAAAGGGTATCTACATCGTCGGTTGGTCATATGATGGTGCCTAATGTAATAAAGTTATTTTGTTTTATTTATAATCATAATGGTTGGATGATGTTGTTTCGAATTATTTTTTTATCTATATAATATTTAATTATCTTCAACAAAACACGTCTGCATTAATATCTATCAGTCGTATTTACAGAAACTTGGGAACATTCTTGGAACATTTACAAATTCTATACATTTAGTTGCCATATACCTATACAGGTATTTATTTGATCAGAATTACGAAGACTAAGGCCGGACTGCTCAAGCAGGTAGCCAATTATCAAAACAGTGATCAAAATACATGGACTGCACGAACAGTTAGCTAATGAAAAACACACAAACTCCTCAAGCAGTTAGTGTAGATACTGCTTGACCGCATCGGTAATCTGTGGCATCGGTAGCTTGAAGCAGTAATTGTGTACGTAGAATATTTTATTTTGCTATTCAGTCGCAGTTTCGAGCTGTCAATACTGCTGCTTGCCGACCTAAATAAGTTTTTTGCACATTATTATGATACAAAACTCTTGAGCAAAAAAACGCGTCTAGTTATCGAGTTTCTACTACGCATAACGTTATAGGGAAAACATTTCAATATTATTGAAAGAAGTATTGCAATTGATTATGTGATTAATAATTATGAAAACCATTAAATAATATTACGAGTATAATATGAATATTTATTTTAATACTGCATACTTAAAAGGTAGGCAGTAGAATAGTAGTTATGAATGTTGTTTCTTTTTAAATGTGTCATAGCACAACTGTAGTAAAATGTCTCTATCTTTTTCTCGATTTTCACTTACTGTAGTTAATTAAGATTTCCACTAACGTGGATCTTAAATCCAAGAGCGCGTTTTAATTTGGACATCGATGTACATTAAGTACCGCTTAGTAAGTGAAGACGGGACCAGAGATTGAGATACTTAGCACATAACGACATCAAAATGAGTTCTCCCATCATCGGTGGAGCAAAGGGACTATTAGACTTGACTATGACATAGATAATCAGGTAATTGATCATAAACCAACAACATTTGTTGGTGTATGATTAATAGTATGTTATTGTTACTTTTTCCAAAAATCCTCATTAGGTTAGACAATGATATTATAAGTAAAAAAGGTGAGGTTAGAATTTTCTAATAGAGGGGAATTTCTTGAAAATAGTAACAATGCCTCTGGTGAAGATAACTGAAATCTATCCTGTTCAGTTGGCCTTTACGGCGTTCCTGAGTTGCGGTAACCTCATAAGACCCGCGACCCTGAATAAGATTGACCCATAACCTTTCCAATCTTATTGATAACTGTAGGCATAACTGTGCCCGTTCTTTGACGTAAATAGCCCATACCATGAGCCATTCAATTTAGGCGAGCAAACAATATCTTAAATTCACGGTAGCACTCGAATCACAATGCTTGCACAGACGACACTGACGGATTACTCGTCAATCAATCTAATAAAACAAGCATGGAAAACTTTTCACTTGCATTGATAACGTTTTCTGTGGGAGTTCCCACGCCGTCATTATCATTAATTAAATAGCTGACGTTTGAATTACCTAAATCAATATATTTTTCCCCTAAGGCCCGCTTGCAGGAACCCGAGTTATCTTTTAAACTCAGAGTTAGTTGCTAACACGAGGTTAGATTGATAATATAAATATTGTAACACAAACTGTCAATTTAATCTTGTGTTAGCCACTAAATCTGAGTTAAAAGACAACTCGGGTTCGTGCAAGCGGGCCTTAAGGTTTAATTTTTGTTCTATCTCCAAAGGGAATTATTTCCTCTTGCTTTCCTGTGTTGGAGACTTGGAGTGTGGACACCACAACTCGGCAAACGCGCGCTATTTTGATTTGAACGCGAGTGCGGGCTATTGTCGAGTTGTGGTGTCCATCAGATGGTAGGTAACAAATCTTGCCTAGGTCTATCATTGGCTGGGGAACCAAGGCCAAGCAAAGGTTGTCTAGGTCTATTTTTGGATGGGTTTCCCAATTTAATTTCCACTCTTACTGAATTCAGTTGGTTGATGGGTAAGTTTTCTAGCTGAGGTCAGTTTGTGGATGGGTGACGAAGTGAAGCATCTCGTGTCTTAGCCAGCCCTAGAAAAGGGTCCATGGAAGGAATTAAGGGAGCCTTTGCTCAGAAATGGGGCAATAATCAATATAACTAAAGTATAGGTAAAAAACATAAGTCAAATTTTCAGACATGTACTGGTACCATAAAAAAAAAAACATTTAACGAAAAACAAAAAACCCGACTGCGTTAAAAAAACTAAAAAGAAAGAAACAAGTCCAGTAGTTAAGAATTCACTCATTCACACTCACAGTCGGGGCCCATTCAAATTATACCAATCAAATCTTCCCAACGGGCCCCGACTGTGAGTGTGAATGAGTGAATTCTTAACTACTGGACTTGTTTCTTTCTTTTTAGTTTTTTTAACGCAGTCGGGTTTTTTGTTTTTCGTTAAATGTTTTTTTTTATTTCATACTTTTTAGTTACTATTCAGGGAATGATTGTTTTGCTAAACAACTTTAAATCGTTATATATCCTAAACTATTATTTAAAATGAAAAATGATAACGGGAACCTATAGATGATTTTAAAATACCTATTCAACGATACCCCACATGACATAGTTCATCGACATTTTTTTTTTCATTTTGACAATATGGCGTCTGGTTGCCGCCGTGGTGAATTTTGAATACTGTCATGTCTTTAGTGACACTCGCAACGTTAAGACGAATCGATTGACGTAAAAATTATCAAAATCGGCCTACGCATTTGGTCTCTAGAACGCCACATAGAAACAAACATACATACATACATACATACATAGACTGATAAACACATTACCCTCCTTTGCGTCGCGCAGTCGGGTAAAAACATATTTCATCATAATTTTTATTTATTAACAAATTCATATCAAATCTTTGAGCATGTTCAAATTCGGTTATCACTTGATTTCATCTAATCAATGTGAATTGAATGGCAGACAATATGAAATGAGTGGAAATTTCCTGTACTCTGAAAATTAATATTGTGTAATACCTACTCCTACTCAGAAAATTTTGAAACTGTAAAATAGTTATATCAATTTTATTGCTGATCTTATTACTTTCCATTCAGTAGCTGGGTCCAAGTATGTTATTTTTTATTATTTTTATTATATTTGTGCAGGTAAATGAATTATAGCTGCATGCCTTGTCATGTCTACAAAATGATGTATATTTTTTTTCAAATTGGTTTTGACAAACTCTTTTACACATGAAATTACATAGGTATAATTTTGGCCTCTAGCATCATAATGATAATTATCAACAATTTGATGAAATGATTAAAATATTTAATCTCTGCATTTATTACACCTGTATTTCATAATACTTTTTGTTATCATATTAATCTCTGGTAATTAGTACCAAGGATATAATTATAAACATTTTATGCAAGCTGTGCGTTTATGATTATAACCCATTTTGATGTGCAAATGAAAGCTAGACATGTCTGTCAATGTTTAGTACTCTGAAATTAAATAGAGATTAATTAAAATTATAATATCTGACTGTAAAGATGAGGTGACTGGATAATTGAGATTTAATGATGTTAGACAAACTGTCACGTTTTTATCTTAATTACTTAGATTGTGTTATAAAGAGGTTTTAAGAGACTGCTTTCGGGTTAAGGTCAAATTATAGAGGTTGATTTGAAATCTCACAGAGTTATAAAAAGAGTCTTTTTTAAAATATTTTAATAATTAGATGAAGAAGAATAAAAGAATAATTATAAAGAGGTTATTTTCTCTGGACTTCTAATTGCCATTATTTTTGGCCTTATTCAAGTTTTTTTATTTCTGGTTGCATTCACAATCGGTTATCCAAAGACAAGGAATTTTTTCCATGACAAATAGTAATATTTAGGTAATAAAAAATTAAGACCAATAAGGCAATAAATGAAGATGAAGACAGTAAGATTTTTTTTTTAAAAATCATTAACAAAACATTCACTGATTAGTTTTATGATCATGGATGGTGTTGATTTCCACAATCATCTTTAAACTAGTAATCAGAGTCAGGATACAAATGGTCACTTCAATTAGCATCTGGTAGGTAGTTACTGTAATTCTTCACACAAATGAATAAATTATTAATAACAGCGGAAATGATAAGTATTGTTGTATTCTGTTACATAATAAATAAATATTACTTAATGGTATGCTTGACCTACTCATTGAAGCAAGGAAAAATACTGGCTAACAGCATCCATCAATATATTTTTTTTCTGACAATCATTGATAACCAATCACAAATTGGGGAGAAAAAAAGTAAGTGACCGAGTAGGTAGTCAAAATAAAACCTGTTTTAAACTTTAATCCTTTCCCAGTTTGAGCATTGACTTTAACCATTGTACAAAAGAGTTTTTAAATATTTGTGTGAAATGCACTGTGAGTGTTGTTTTTTTTGAAGTGAAAACTTCTTTAGCGGCGTTGTACACTTTTTCTGTAATGGGTAAAAAATTTAAAACTCGCGTCAGGGTCACGTGACCAAAACTCGCGTCAGGGTCACGTGACCCTGATCGAAAATGAGTAAGACGTCATTCAAATTAAAAATAAAACATAGTAACAAAAAAGTTTTCACTTCTACCGGCACTCCTGGAGTGCAACCTTTTTTTTTTTTTTTTTTATTGAAGGTATTTCAATGAATGAATGTAAATGGTATCAGTGATATATTCCAGACTATACTATATTAAATCCATAAAACTTTATCAAGATTAGTTTAGCCGTGCTGAATTATAAACCTTTTTCTTCATGTAAACCTCAGATCAAAAAAATAGGCTACCTATTTCTTTGATCTGAGATGTAAACATTTAAAACAAACTTGTCAGCATCGGAATTATTGAAATACGAGATTTAAAAGAATATTTAATTATGAATTCTAAGCAGCTGACAGATCAATGACCGCCAAATCTCAGGTCATTGCTGGCGCTACAAAGACCGGTTGCGGCGGCAGAAAAAAAAATCGATTCGAATTATTATTGAAAATCGAACCCGTTCGGGAACGGGATAACGGTTTACTTCAGAGTTTTAGATGCTCAGATGTTATTTTTTATAGCAAAACTTAGTTGTTAATTCAGATTTTGCAACTAATTTGGTATGATAGCACCGAATGAATGCAAATTATGGAAGTTATTTTAATTTTATCAGTACTCATTTATGGGTCAAGCACGAATAAAATAATGTGCAATCGGGTAACAGGAAAACAGAAACCAATTAGCCAAAAACAAAAATAAATACGTGTGTTGAAGATTTTGTATGAAGCGTAACGTATAATGTCGAGTAGACTGTGACTTTACTGTTGAGTAGAATTTACACCACGTATGCATTACACGTGGAGAACGAAGTGCCTGCGAAAGACGTGCCAGACATAGCCCGTGAAAAAATCTAAAGAAAGCCACAAAAAATCTCTTACCTCAAAGTACTTTCGGTAAATTGAATGAACTTTCTCGCCTCCAACACAACTTAGTTCTCACTTTCACACACAAATGTTATCAAATAACAACAGATGTGCTGGATGGAGAATTTAATCAATTAGAACACTGAAAGAAACCGGCAAGCGCGTAGTGACCGCTCTACAGACGACTACAATAACCGGCAGAACGCGAACAACTGAATGAGCGATTGAACGTGAACTATTTCTAGTCGCCGCTTTGGATTGGCTGGCGCTAGAGATTGAATGAACGTAACGAAAAGAAGCAACGTCCTGATTGGTCAATGTGGAAAATCAGTGTTGCCATAAAAATGTCTGTAATTCGTACAATTGTAGTTTTTTTTTAAATTATTCATGTCCATTACAAACACGTTTTATCTTGTGACATTTAAGTCGCGATTTACACTGGCACTGTGTGTTACGGAGTTCCATTTTCACATAGGATTAATATTTTATATAGTGCCGAGTCTGTCTGTGTGTGGATGTGACTTTGAGTGTGTTAACTTTAATAAAATACCTAATTAATTTGTTGGATGTCATTGTTGAAAAAAAATAGCGCCCTTTTCCTAGCTTTAAAAAAGAAATTGCCCCACGTTAGTAATTTCTTTCTGTATCGTGGGTGCGTTTATAAACATATATAAAGGCACATATATACAAAGCCCAGACCAGAAACAACTACTTGTAGATCATACAAATATTTGCTCCGAAGGGGAATCAAACTCGCAACAATCGCTCAGCTACTGCGCCACTGCGCTAACCGTACCGTCAACCGTACGTGTTTGACAAATACGATTCTGAATTATCATCATCATCAGTATATTAGCCGCAGGATGGCCACTGTTGAACATACACCTTCCTATAGATTTCTAAAAATACTAGTTGGCAGCGGCTTGCATCCAGCACGATCCCGTGGTTGTGACATAATAGGTCACATCACTATTGTGTGATTTAGTAAGTGGTGAGCGCAGCACTAGACTCGCTCTCTTTTATCTATGGACGGCCAAGATGTGAACGCTGTAATGGTTTTAATAAAACTTTTATTGTGCATTTCTATTATAAAGTGTTTAATTTACAAGGCCTAACACATAAATTGACATGGCGCAGCCGGAAACGAACAATGTTCCTGTTGGCACCAGGCCAGTGAGTATATTAGCGGATAACACAACGCCGACTATGACTCTCGCCCAACCGCCGCCATTGTCGTTCGAAGGAGACCTAGCAAAAAATTTCAAGACTTGGCTACGCCAGGTCGAAATTTACATGGCGGCAAACGAATGCCACAAAAAAACGACCGAGACTAGAGCCGCAATAATATTACATTTGTTAGGAGAAGAAGGCCAAGATAAATTTGAGACTTTCGACGTAACGGAACAGGATAAAAAAAATCACGAAAAAGTACTTCAGTTATTAAAAGATTATTGCCTTCCAAGAAGTAATGAAACAATATGTAGACATTTATTTTTTGAAAGAAATCAAAAAGATGAAGAAAAATTTGCAGAATATTTGTGCGAGTTAAAGAAACTTTCGTTACCATGTAATTTTGGAAATTTAAAAGACAGCTTAATAAAAGATCGTATTATAGGAGGTATAAAAGAAAAGAAGTTAAAGGAAAGATTACTCCGAGAACCAAACCTAACATTGGAACAATGTGTGAACATGTGCAAAACAGCAGAGATAGCCACAGGTTATATAAACCAACTGAAGGAAGAGGAAAGTACAGATGTGGATTACATCAAGAAGAAAACACAAGGACAACAGAAAAACTCAAATATAAATTCACCAAAATTCAAGTGTAAAAGATGTGGTTTTGAACATCAACCTCGCCAATGCCCAGCATATGGGAAAGTATGCAATTACTGTAAAAAACAAAATCATTATGCAACAGTATGTATGCAAAGAAAGACAAAAGACCACACAGTAAAAGAAATTGATCAAGAACCACAGGAAAACGCTACCAATCAGGAGTACATGTTGGGCAGCATTAATGTGAATGACTGGACAGTGGAGGTAAATTTTATAAATAGTAACAAAAAGTTAAAATTTAAACTAGACACAGGTGCAGGTTGCAATGTAATCAGTAAGAGAACTTTAGATAATTTAGGAATAAAAGGACAACTGAAAAGCTCAAATTCTGTATTACGTAATTATAACAATTCTAAAATAAATTTGTTAGGAACAATAGACCTCCTATGTGAAATCAATGACCAAGTAGAAATAATTAAATTTCATGTGGTTGATTGTAATTCTGCCCCATTGTTGGGACTGCCTATAATCAAAAAATTTAATTTAATAATTAGGTTGTGTAGCATTAATAAGGAAGATATCATTAGCCAATATCCATCTTTATTTACAGGATTAGGTGAAATAAAAGACTATGTTTATGATTTTAAATTGATTCCTGATTACACTGGGAAAGTGATACCTTGTCGACCTGTGCCCATGAAACTGCTGGATGTCTACAAAAAGGAATTACAGGAAATGGAAAGAAGCAACATAATAGGTAAAATAGAAGAACCCACTGAGTTTGTAAATGCTGTTGTAATAGTTAGAAAAAATGATCAATCACTTCGAATCTGTTTGGACCCACAATATCTCAATTCTTGTTTGTTAAGAGAACATTATAAACTTCCGACGTTTGAAGAAATTTCTGCCAAAATGGCTAAAGCTAAAGTTTTTAGTAAATTAGATTGTAGTAAAGCTTTTTACCAGATAAAATTAAGCGAAGCAAGCTCAAAATTGACTACATTCCAAACACCTTTTGGTAGATACCGTTTTTTGAGGATGCCTTATGGAGTAAAAGTAGCCTCAGAAGTATACCATAAACAATTCTCTCGTTTGTTTGAAAACATAAGTAATGTTGAGATATTTATCGATGACATGATAATATGGGCAGAAAATCAAGAAAGACATGATGAAATATTACATAGGGTTTTAAAAACAGCTGCTGAAAATAATATTACTTTCAATTCTGAAAAATGCATAATTAATACTAATAAGTTAAAGTTTTTGGGACATGTTTTTACGGACAAGGGTATACTAATTGATGAGGATAAAATTGAAAGTATAATTAATATGGAAAAACCTATAGATGTCAATGGAATTCAAAAACTATTGGGTGTGATTACTTATGTTTCCAAATTTATACCAAATGTTGCTGAGTTAACGGCTCCATTAAGAGAATTGCTTAAAAAAGACAAGCACTGGGAATGGGGTCCAGAGCAGGAAAAATGCTTTGAAATGATAAAACAATATTTGACAACATCACCAGTTCTACAATATTATGATCCAAATGTTCCATGTTTATTAAGTGTTGATGCAAGTAGCAATGGGGTTGGTGCAGTTCTTATGCAAAACGGTTATCCAGTAGCATATGCATCTAAGGCGTTAACAGAAACACAAAAAGCGTGGGCACAGATTGAAAAGGAAATGTATGCCATAGTGTTTGCTTGTGAAAAGTTTCATTTTTATATAATGGGCAGGAATTTTCAAGTTGAGTCAGATCACAAGCCTTTAATTCCTATTTCAAAGAAGCCTCTAGCAGAAATACCAGTAAGACTTCAAAAAATGAGATTGAGGTTGCAACACTATGACATAACATTATCATATAAACCAGGAAAATTATTACAAATTGCAGATTATTTATCAAGAAATTATTTAAAAACTAAAGTTAAGGATGATGATGACTTTGATTGTAGTATATTATTAGTAGACCTAAAGAAAAAAATGAGTATGAAAAGATATGAAGAATTCAAGACAGAAACAAATAAAGATGAAGAGTGTAAACTATTGAAACAGTACATACTAGGCGGTTGGCCAGCAGATTCCAAAGACCTACCAAATGTTTTGAAATCATATCATACTTTTCATACTGATTTACATATAATAGAGGGATTGATTTTCAAAAACAATTGTGTAATTGTACCAAAATCTTTGCAAAAAGAAATGTTGTCAAAACTTCATTATGTTCACATGGGTAGAGAGAAAACAAAAATAAGAGCTAGAGAATGTTTATTTTGGATAGGCATGTCTAAAGATATAGATGAATATATAAAAAATTGTAATACTTGCACCAAATTTAGTCCTGAAAATTGTAAGGAACCACTAAAACCACATGAAGTACCTAAGGAAGCATGGCAAAAAGTAGGTGTTGACATTTTCCATTTGTACTCAAAAGACTACTTGTTATTAATTGACTATTTTTCAAAATATGTAGAAGTAATAGCTTTACCATCTTTATCTGCAGATTCGACAATAAAGAGTCTTAAACAATGTTTTTCAAGATTTGGAATTCCAACAGAATTACATAGTGATGGTGGACCACAATTCAAATCTGAAAGTTTTAAGAAATTTGCAAATTCATGGGGTTTTCAGCACATTTTTTCATCACCTTATTATCCAAGAAGTAATGGAATGGTGGAACGACACATACAGACAATAAAAAGGATGTTGAAGAAATGTGTTGAAGACAAAAAAGACCCTTATTTATCATTACTAGAATTTAGAAATTGTCCTATTTCTAGTGAGATTAAGTCTCCTAATGAAATATTGCTGGGTCATAAAGTCAGAGGCATAATACCATATGTGCAAATGAAGCGGGATCAAAGTAACGAAAACATACATGAAAAATTAATGAAAAGACAGGAAACACAAGAAAATTATTACAATAGACATACTAGACCCCTCAAAGAATTAAAGGTAGGAGATCAAGTATTAATAAAAAATCATGATAGTGGCACCTATGATAGACATGCAATAGTTGTGGGACCTGCAGATAGACCAAGATCTTATAATTTATTAACAGAATCAGGCAATATTATAAATAGAAACAGATTTCATTTAAAAAATAGTTCAAAAACTTGTCCTTTCAAGGAAAATAGTGAAATAGAGTTTTCAGAATTGGAAAATACTGCAAATGATAATTGTGTGGATGTTAATAATAGCTTAGAATGTAATAATTGTAATAATGATAATACAGAGCAACTGCATGCAGAAGGTAGAGGTGGTAAGCAGAATGTGGGGGAACCTGAGGTGGAGAATCTACAGAGGCAGGGCAGAGTGTCAAGTAGAGGTAGAACAATCAGACTTCCTGCCTACCTGAAAGATTATAGACATTGTTTAGAAACCTAGAATAATAGAACACTTTTAATTTCTTATTTCCTTGAAGGGAAAGATGTGACATAATAGGTCACATCACTATTGTGTGATTTAGTAAGTGGTGAGCGCAGCACTAGACTCGCTCTCTTTTATCTATGGACGGCCAAGATGTGAACGCTGTAATGGTTTTAATAAAACTTTTATTGTGCATTTCTATTATAAAGTGTTTAATTTACAAGGCCTAACACATAAATTGACAGTGGTCTTATCAGATCCTCTGTCTACCTTGTAGATGGACGTTTTATGCTTTGCCTTCGAACATCGTGTTTCTCGTGATCTTTCGAAAAATGCTAGTAAACGTTTATTCACAAACATTTAAACTCACAAGCAACATTAGACCTATAAGAACAGTTATAAAGGAGAAAAGAAAAGAATGGGAGGAGGAAGGAACGAGTCTTATAGTAGTCGAAAAGTCCAATAGGATCGTTATCAATACTAAATTGTATCACAATTTATCCAATTGGGCTTGTTATTAAATTATATTCAATTATAATGTTAAAAGTATTATTTTGACTACTGTAGTACCGGCTGAGTTCAAAGATGGCGCGACTATCCAATCACACAGCATCGGATGGAATGTAGGTAGAATGGTGGGAGAAAGTAACTTTGATAATCGTGCCAATCCTGCGGGCTCAGTCGTGCATCAGACGTCGAGCAATCGATTACTAAACTATAGTTGTGTTTAAAGAATAACTAGTGCTGATTGTGAAGTGTATTTGATTGTGTCTTAAAAATTACAAGTAAGTACATTAACTGTCTATTATTTCTTTACATTAATTTTAAAAGCTATAAACCTGACCAGCGATTTAAATTTATATTTGACTTAGGGCTGATATTTTAATTGTCAGATGGTAACTTTTATCTGAGGAATAAAAAATAGCGGTTTTAACAGTAGATTCTTTCAAATGAAATTTCACCAAAAAAGTACAATCTTATTTGTAAAAATATGTACTGGTAACACTGATCCGTCAATGAAAAATATTTCGAATTTTCGATCGATCTCCACACTACAATGTTTTCATTATTTTTATTTCTTCTGGATTACTGGATGTAGCCAATTGATATAACCAACTAATTGCCCTAGTAATCTCTATTAAGCTAGGGTGATAGCAGTAATTTCAGTTCCATACGATCTTACGATCTTTTAATGTTTAACAGGCATTCTTCATCTAAGGTGTAACACTTATTGTTGTGTGATTAGTTAGGTACTCAATATGCTTGCATTTCTATCAAACCCTTCAGGATAATCTATGCGAAATTTTGGCATAGAACGAAAAAATGCTCCTAATGAAATAAAATTGCAATTTTGTGATCAAACTTCTGTCTCAGGCAACATTACCTACTAATTTCTTTATCTAGGCGCTTTATGACGTTGAGTGTTTACGAGAAACATGATTGTGTCTATCTAATTTCTATTTTTTCTGAACAAACAATACACATTTTAGCTTTTGAAAGGTACAGGTGACTCAGTGGAAATGCTCGTGATTGACGCGTTTTAGATAGAATAAGTGCGAATTTAACCCATAGGCACTTTGAATTGACTTAATCATTTACTTTTTTATATAAATATCATAAATCTAAACACAAGAGAAAATAATGTCACAGATTATGTGGTTTATAAAAATTATTATAAATATCACATGTCCCGATATAACTACACTGTGTGTCTGTGTATCGAGACATGTGATTATGAACCTCCTTTGGTCCTGTGTGATGAATTTCGACCCACAAGAAAGAGGCATGTGTTGTACTTGTAGGCCATAAATACACGGTGAAACGCAACTGCAACGAAACAACTTCTAGTACTTTAGTTTCATTTGAGTTTCTGCTATAGACTCTTATGACTATGAGTGAGCGCACATGACGCAAGTTCGTTGCATTTGCGTTTCACCGTGTATTTAGGGCCTTAGTGCTGTCGGAATTATAGGCAGATTATGTTATTTTAATTTCCGCTACGCTTGGCTGTAATGCCCCAGAAAAATATGAGTAGGCACATGCAGGAAAACTAATAATTGGCAAGCACTCAAATTTTTGTTCGAAACTGTTTCACCCGTTCACGGAGTATCAGGAGATCAAGGCTGGTTGTTTTTTTTAGCTGAATTAAAACAAAATATTTCCATAGTTTGCAAAACATAAAACAAAATGACGCGAATGCAACAATTTTTAACAAAGTACGAACGGGTGCATGAAGATTTTTACTGAGTGGTACAGAATCATTCAGAAAATGCAGCTCAATGAGAAAATGTCATTCTTCAATCCCCGATTAGCGAATCCGGCGTCAGCTCGTAGACTTCATTCACCATTCGGTCAGTCAACCGATCACGCGCGAAAGTTGCGCACGTTCGTAATTCGTCGTTCAAATTATTTACGAAATAAAATCTATTTTGTGCAACTCTTGCATAAAAAGATTGATTTCTATACAAAGTTTCGCTCAAAGGTTTCTAATTGAATTTATTGAGTTAGACATACGTTTTAATACACCAAATCTGTGCAAATAACATTATTTTGTACTAGTCTAGTGTTTGTTGTACAAATAATTACTTTCGCGCTTTCGAAATTCGAATTGCTTAGTCGTTGGTATTCCTGGGTCGGTGCAGTTCGTCAGGAAAATGAGTTTGAGCCGATTGTGTCGTGTCGTGAAGTGTGATTTGGTGAAAGTTCAGTCATCTAGTGCGTTGGTTTCGAAACTTTGGGGACCTTGTACTGCTAGGGAAGTGAACACATGTAGCACGCAACGAGCGAGTGTTGTGCAACACAACTCGAAGCCTGACTGGAACCGAGCAGTGAGCGAGGCAGAGAAGATCGTGGGATATCCAACCTCCTTCCTGAGTCTCCGATGGGTATTGAGCGACGAGATTGCGAACGTAGCGCTACACCTACGCAAGTTGGTCGGGAGTAACCATCCCTTGCTGAAAACTGCTAAGTACGTGGTTAAAATCATTATAGTTCGAAACATAATAAATGATTGACAAATGGCACATTAAGAACTCATTAACTTTTTTGTTGCCACATTATTATTTTACTTCCATATTGTGCGTGTTTACCAATATGAATCTTTCTATTTTTAGGTACATACATGCAATATTTTCATTGCTGAAATCGAAACCGCTGTCCGAAACGCAAAAAGCCCATCCAATGGCTCAATCACTGTGATTTATAAACTGACCATACGATGTTCAAAATACTTTTACTGCTTTTACTTAATTTTAATAAAATAACATTTTCATGAAATTTTGCAACTGTACTCTAAAATAACATTTGCTTAATAATAGTGAAAAGTCACTTACTTTTACTTTGCAATGAATAGATGCTTAGTTTTGCATTTTTATTAGGCAATTACAAAAAAAATATGAAATTACGAGCAATTTTAATAAATAACTCGTTTTTTTTTTTTTCGAAAGGAGTAAGTGAATGTTAAAGATCGTAGCGAGTGGCATTCTGTAGTTGCTGGCTACCCTGATCAGAAAACATGAATCAGAACGGCACGGCAGTTTAACACAATTATTTTATAATTTCTTCATTCATTCATTCATTCTTTTGAGGGTGGGTGATGTCCACCACACCCTAGCAGTCGACTCATGGGTAACGGCCCAGAGGCTATACAGCTACACGATCCAACTGGCGGTGGTAGGTTTCACCGGTCGCGAGCCAAGCGAATAGCGATCCTTGGCCATTGACCATCCTGTCCATAGAAATATTTAAAAAAAAACATTGTTACACCTATGATCCTGTCGGAAACAGACGCCCAAACAGTTTTTATTGCGTTTCGGACTCTTTATCGTTGCTTCTTAGTGAGATTGAAGCAAAGAGCGAACCCAATATAAGTACATAGGTAAAAATTAAAAAAAAAACAGTTACAACATCTATCATTAGAACAAAACAATGATGGCCACTTTACAATTTATGATAGCCATTTGTTTTTAGTTAACAGCTCGACTATCAACTGTACTGAAGCTAAATAGAAAGTTAGTTTGTACCGAAATCTGTTTACTCAATTATTTATTTCGCTTGCACGCACATCCCATATAATAACGGTCTGAAAATATATTTTGCAAGTCTTTAACTTACATAATTATTGTCACACTTAATCGGAGAGCTAAACAGTTTCGATGAAATTTCTGAGATTTTATTATGAAAGAGATAGAGGATTAGCATAATCTTCCGATCTCCTTAATTTACGATATTACCGGTGATGGTCCAATATCCAAACAGTGCTCATCATGAACATAATCCTTCTGCTCTTTTTCCAATTTATTTAGTAAGTTTTCCGTTCAAAAATCACTTATTCTAACCGCATCAACTTTCAGGCAGAAAATCGTCATAATGATTTCTCCCGCTTTGGACTGGAAGTCTGGAAGGGATTCGTAACTGTTGGGATGTTGTATAGACGCCACCACATCAACCTACCTTATTCTTTCAAACTTTAAAAGATTTTCAACTTTATTACAATAGTAGAAGGTTAATATTCAATAAATCGATTGGCAAAATTTGTCAAATTTGGGTAGGTTGGGCTGCTAGTTTAACTGGTTGACTCATCCTTCAAGAACTCATTGTGTTCCATCCTTCCCGCACTACAGCTACATGTAATTTTTATTTGACTTTTAATCAATTCTGGTATCTTGTCTTGCCTGTTTACAATTTTACATAGGTACAAAGGCTTTCAAAATTCCCTTCCGGCATCAAGTCTCGTATACTTGATGGTCAAACTTTTTGTTGTTATTCATCTTCATCAGCCGGAAGAAGTCCACTGCTGAACATAGGTCTGTTGTTATTGAACATACCTACGAGTATCTTATACGAGAAGCAACTGGTTCATGAAACCTACATGTAGTTAGTGAATGTGCATTTACACAAGAGTGCTACTATTAATGTAAATTGCAGCATTGTTACTTACTTTACTTATAATATGTCAGAGTCTGTGCACAGTATTTCGAAATGTTCCAATACCTTCTGGGGAGCTCCTTGTCGTCATCGTCGTTTCGTCTGGGCTCCATTGACAAGAAGAGTAAATCTATTGTAAATTATATAATTTTGATTTTGTGCAAATTATTTGTGAACCTTCTTCAATATTTAACGTTATTATTTATTTATTAGATAAGAATATATACAATATAACAGACGGAAGTCTAAAAAATTGTATATATAAAAAAAAGAAAATTATCACTAGGCCAGAAAACATCGAGAGAAAGAAAAAAAGAAAAATACTAATAATATTATTATAAAACAGTTGTCATTTTAACGTTGCAAGACCAATAGGGCTGCTGTTCTAATTAGTAATCTTTATTATATCTATACTTATTCGCCGTAGTGTGTGCGATAACGTGCCTCTTATTAGTTGCATTATTGGGAGCTATAAGATCTTATTGCCAACTGGATATTATGGTAAACATTTTCTGCTTGGTTTTCGTATTCATCAGCCGGAAGACGTCCACTGCTGAACATAGGCCTCCCCCTTAGACCGCCACGGCGAACGACAATTCGCCACTTACATTCATCGGTTGCCCGCGACCCTCACGATGTCGTCGGTTCACCTAATGGAGGCCTGCCTACGCTGCGTCTTCCGGTCCGCGGTCGCCACTCGAGGACTTTTCTTCCCCATTGTTTGTCAGTTCTACGAGCGATGTGGCCTGCTCATTGCCACTTCAACTTGTACCTACATTTTAGAAGCTATGTCGGTGACTGGTTCTTCGCCGAATATCCATGTTCCGGATTTTATCCCGCAAAGAAACTCCGAGCATAGCTCTTTCCATTGCTTGTTGAGTGACTCTTAGTCTCTCTAAAAGGCCAGCAGTCAAAGACCTCGTTTCAAAGCCAGAGATATAATCATCACTGGCAACACACATATTTTTCATAAAAAATATAAAATCTAAAAGAGTACCACATACAATACTTCACTCCGCGGGTGCCCCCGTAATTCATTTATCTCTGCCACATCGCGTGCTACGATTATTTTGATAGCCCTACCACCGACTTCGCACATAGAACTTTGTAGTAAAATAACAAGTTACCTTAGAAGTACGTAACACCTCGCGTGCAGAGGTTACTACCGATCGAACACCACGCATTCCTCATTGCAACACTGCACATCATCGCTCATTTAATTGCTTATGTTACATTCATATTAGTATTCGTCCAACATGCTTTATACCGTATCAATATGCGTTGGAAGTATACGGCATAGACCTTTTATAGAATAACTGGTTTATGATGGTTCCATTGCTGGGTCACTGGCTCTTCTCTCTCTATGTACCGGGATTACAGAACACAGGATCATGTTCATTTTTGCATCTGCATCCCTGCCATCCAATGCCAACTGTCTTTGAACTTTCTTGCTCGTTTCCTTTCGAGATGCTCTTAAACTAACAAACATGAACTATTATTATGTAAAAAGTGTGTTTATAATACCCCACACAATATGTTTATTGGCGCGTTGTGCGGCAACAGCGTCGGATTGGTACGTTAAAATAGGCAGGGCCCAAATTGCACGGGCCCTCTTCAAGCCTGGCTTTCTTTTTTTTTTTTTTTTTTTAACGTGGTAAAATCATCAAATGAGTCCTCCCACCCCGGGCAGGGCGGGAGGGACTGTCAGACTTGTACTGACTAAAATCCACGGTGTCCTTCAGTAGCCCTTTATGTACCGGGGTCACGGTGAGGAAATAATCCCGCAACCCCGGCAGGCTTTGGCCCTCTGAGAGGGGGGCCCCGTCATTATGCTGACGCTCTTTGAGGCGCGCGTGGGACACAACGCGCCGTCGACCCGGGCATGGTCGTTGGTCGGGCAGCGAGTTGCCCTTTACTCGCTGCCCGCATGCCCGCGCCTACGGTGGCCGGAGATCATCAAGCGACGTCCGTCGCCGTGGGCGCCTACCACTGCGGTTGGGGCGGAGGGAGGACGCTGTCCTCTCTCGCTCGCGGCCTGTCTCCTCCTTTACGAGCATTACTGCCTCGCAGAAGGAGCTGACCGCTTCCCACTCCGTCTCGCCCCGCAGCATGGCCGCAACCAATGCCGGGCGCGAGAGGTCTCCGCCTATCGCAGCCGTGAGGACACGTCGGTGCTCCGCCCAAGCCGGGCAGTCTTGCACCGTATGCTCCACCGTGTCCTCCGGGCGATCTTCGCAGTGGTGACACCCAGGCGTCTCCTCCTTTCGCATCAGCCACAGGTACCTCCCGAAACTTCCGTGTCCGGTGAGGACCTGCGTCAAGCGGTAGGTCAGGACGCCATGACTTCTCTCCAGCCACTCCTCAAAGAGGGGTCTTACCGCCGCAATTGCGGCGTGCCCGGCCTTCGGTCGCGACAGTCGTCCCCTCCATACTGCCCTGAGATCGCGCCGGAGCTCTTCCCGCCGCGCCTCGACTTCTCGAGGCAGCGGGGTTATGCCCCGGCGCTGCGCCTCCACGCGCCACTCATAGACGCGCTGGAGGGCAGTCGCCTCCAGATCCCAGGGCAGCAATCCGGCAAGAAGGTTGGCCGATTCGCCGGCAATCGTGCGGTATCCCCGGAAGCCTGGCTTGCGGAACTTGCCGCAAGCTAGGCGTAGCTAGGATCGGGTCTGTTTTTCGACCTACGCATAAACTAGATCAGAAAGTTCGTTATTTCAATTAGAGAGAAATATATCGAATAATGGTTGCACCTGGGGAGGCCCCTAAAGCTAGTTCTGAAAATTTTTCAACAGTCCTATGAGGAGCCATCTAGGATTTTAAGTAAGGCCCAGTTCGACCCTGTTCTTATATCACCCTCAAAAAAAGTTGCGCTAACCTTTATTTCTTTCCAGGAACCTGATCTACAATGGCAAGAACAACATGCAGGCGTGGGGGCTCATCGTGTTGCTGGTGTCGAAGGCAGCAGGTCACAGCCCGGAGATACCTGACATGGAACAAGATAAGGCTGCTGGAGTTCTGCATAGGTGAGCTGAACATTTATTGCTTTACCATGACTTAAATGGACTGCAAAAAGATGAGGTTATTTATTTATTTAAACTTTCACGTACAATTGAGGTGAAAATTGGTCGGTTGAAAATCGGTCCACAAGTGGCGGAGTAATCGCGTAACAATAAAAAAAAACATACCGTCGAATTGATAACCTCCTTCTTTTTGAAGTCGGTTAAAAACACAGAAAACAGTCATTAAGGAACCTAATTCTATTTGATTTTGTATTAACTTCGGTGGAGACACTCGCGTGTTCTGAGCGTTCTATCTGCCTATTTCTTTGATCTGAGGTTCAGCCTGCACTGTCCCACGGCTGGGCAAAGGCCGAGGTTTTCTAAGTTTCTTCTTAGTTCATAAATGTGTATTTAAGCAAACAATTTAAGAAGGAAAGTAAATAAAGAAGACTGGGGGATTATGAGTGGAACCTTTGTACAGTATAGGATAACAAATATTGAGGTGTAGCGCCAAGCCAAGAGCATGCTGAAAATTATGTGAAATATTGACAAGAGACAATATGTATAGAGATAATAACAAGAGGGTTTAGAATGGTAATTTGATCAACTCTGTGTCATAAACTGCATATTTATTTCATCTCGGACAGTAAGAAATAATATAAAATAGATATTTAAAGGGGTTGGCTGGGACTAACTTGGCACGGCTAACTCGTAGGGCTTGCAAAGTCAGCTCTATCTATGGCTCTTAGTTATTTTAAAATTGGGGCTGATCCAACAAGAAAAAAGAAATAAAAGCCACAAGATGTTTTTTTTTTAAAGTCGTTTCATTTTAAACACAGAATAATGTAAATTCGTTAAATTCTAACTCAGCCAGTTTCATCATCATCAGATGATACATATCTCTTTCGAAATTCAACCTTAGTGAGGAGAATGCGCATAATTTTCCATTCAATATTTTATATCAATATTTCTTGCGACCTCCATATTTTATAAGGCAGACATAAAACGTGCAATTTGCTGCATACTGCACCAACGCACTAGGTACAGGTAGGTATCGAAAGGGCATCGCTCGGTCGAAGGTCAGAGAGTGAAAATTCCTACTTCCTCATTTATCATTGAACAAATTAAGCGTAAAGCTTCCTGTGAATACCACTTATCAATAGTGGCGTGACGAGACCGAATTTAGTAGAGGCCAAAACGCATCTGCGAGGCCCTATGCAAAACATCGGGCGGATTTTAGTTTTTCATTTTAAGCAGAAGTTAAGTTCTGCTGCTTTACTGACTGTTCCTAAACTAGTGATCGCCGTTGTCAAGATTTTTTATATGTATTGTTTTTTCCCGCGAGGCTCCTTCAATTGCGAGGCGGGGGCTAGGGCCCGATACGCCCCAGCCTAGCTACGCCACTGCTTATCCATAAGTCGCAAATCTCAATAGGTACGTCATTTAGGGTTTTTTATAATAAAGGGCAAGTACTTTTTCTTTTGTTAGGTCAATGAATACTTACGTAGTCAGAACTCAAAAATTGGATATAATGAGACGTATTCATAATTTTCAAGTGTGGTATCGCCATCAATTTTGGTTTAAGTAACAAGAGAAAAAAAAACTACCTGATAGACTATTTAATTTTTTTCAGTGAAATAACCAATTGTGGAGATATTAATACTTAATGCAAAGTGGAGACCACGGACTAGCAAGCGCAGCGTAGGACGTCCACCAACAAGATGGACAGACGACCTTATAAAAGTCGCCGGAAGACACTGGATGCAGGTCGCTTCCAACCGGTATATGTGGAGATCTAAAGGGGAGGCCTATGTTCAGCAGTGGACGTCCTATGGCTGAGATGATGATGATGATGATGAATGCAAAGTAATTTTCATGCTTTCATGATCAATGACGGTGATGTTTTGTCCAAAATTAATTCTCCGTGACTTTTTCATTGTGTGTAGCCGACAGTGAGGAAATTAATGACCCTATGGCACAACAGATTTATATCTTTATACTATTTTATTTTTTATTTGGAGTATAAAGAAACTACGTACTACAAAGAATGCTGCCTGTTAAGAATTTTACACACTTTTTTCCCTTCTGCAATGTGTTTAAATTTACAGGCACGCGGGTTGTGGGTACTACGCACTGCACTAGACCTGTAATATTATAATACCTGACTGGCCTGTTGGTCTAGTGGTTAGTGACCCTGACTGCTATGCCGGAGGTCGTGGGTTCGATTCCCACCCAGGACAAATGTTTGTGTGATGAGCATGATCATTTGTTCTGTGTCTGGGTGTAATTTATCTATAATATGTATGTATTTAGAAATATATAAGTATGTCTATCAGTTGTCTAGTACCCATAACACAAGCTCTGCTTAGCTTGGGACTAGATGGCGTTGTGTGATAGTTGTGGAATATTATTATATTATTATTTAATAAAGGATACTGTTTTACCTGTAGTGCTGCCCTAGCGTCGAAATTATACTATATACTCGTATATAATATACTTTGTTATTCTTATCTATTATTTATATCTTTGTGAATGTCTGTCTTAAAGCCGAGCTCGTCGAAGCGTACCGCCTCTGAACATAATAGTTGATTTAACAAAATAAAACTCGACTTGTGACACTCCGTGAAATTCTCATCTTAGCTAGACCACCAGATAGGAAAGTATTTTTTTGAGAAAAGTGTAAGCTATTGCTTATGTATACTCGGGAAAGTAATTTAATACTACTCACAGTAAAGCTATTCTAAACAAATACTACGAATTAATTTCGCTCCACAGCTGTTAACTTAAGTACAAGCTTCATAAAGTCACAGGTTAGCGCCTTTTAACTAGTCAATTAAGCATTCGACTCGTATAAACCTTTTATAAATGCACAAGGTGACATGGAATCGGGACAAGCCGTTAACTTTCTATGTAACTAGTAAGTAACGCACAATGCTGTTTGAACTTTGTCTTTGTTTGATTCTAGCTAGCCCCTTAAAAACTGTTGACGAGAAAGTGATCGAATGACACCTTTTTTTTTTACGTGGCAAAATCATCAAATGAGTCCTCCAACACAAAATCAAATCAAATGACACCTTCTTAAAGATAGCGATGCATTAACTTTGCTTTTTATTGGGACTGTCCCTTAACACTATACACACATCACTGCCACTCCTGAAACCCAGAATCAACAGTGGTGACCAGCTAAGTGATAGGGCTAAATAAAGCTCAACGAAGTTCCGGAGAGTGAATTTAACTACCTTGCAATGATCCCTCAAAAATTATTCAGAAAAAATATTAACGAAGGAGCAGAAAGAAATAGGTTTACCTGGAGCTGTAGTACCTTAGCTAGATAGGTTGCTTTCGACGGCAATAAAGCTGTTGGCTTAATGAATAGTACGCCGCGCCGCCGCCGTCAGCTCCCGGAAGGGTTTTTCTTCAAACATACATTATACTTTCAGAGAAAGAAGAAAGAGCTGAACCTAAATTATTCTATTGGGAATGCACAAGTACATTACGGTTTGGAACCATAAATTGCTAGATTTATGATTGGATGGGTATATTGGACGGGCACTTTAACTTGACACAAGCAGTGTGGATTAACTGGAGGGCGGAAGGTCCAGTCCGCCCCGTATAGCTGGTCCCAGAGGTCTCCCTAATTGTCCACTAGTTATTTTGTCAAATCCAAAAGAACGAAGGCAGGCACTTTTGAATTTATTGTCAAATGACATTAAATAACACTAGTACAAAAATAATTATGGTGTTGCAATTCCAGTCAAAAGCGTAGATCTGTATGAAGAACAATGGGCAAGGAACTTAATAAAAGTCAGTTTGTCAATAGGATTCCGAAAACTTATCTTCATTTTTTTTTCCCACCAGCCAACGTGCCCTCGCGGAAGTGACAGAGATGATCAGAACCTCTCACCTGGTGCACAAAGGCCTGGTCAACATGAACTCCCGCCAGCCCATCGCCGCTGAGCCTGACGATATGATGTTCGGCAACAAGATAGCTCTGCTCAGTGGAGACTACTTGCTGGCTAACTCTTGCTCTGAGTTGGCTAACTTGAGGTGAGTGGAGTTTTTGTTCTTCTTAGGCTCGGTTACGTATGATGGTTGGTCGCGAATTAGAGTGAGAATAGAAAGATCTGTCAAACTACCACTGACGGAAACCACACGATTGATGTTCAAGTACTTCGGGACAAGTTGCTGGAGAACTTGTGTGCCTGTGGTCTTGCAGACCCACATGGACTGTAGTTGCTCTTGAAAGGCGCGTGCAGGACAGGGTATACCCTGTCTCCGGCCTACATAATTATGTTCAGGTGACGGATTTCTCAAATCGACTTCTCAAATGGCCGTACTTATTAAATACTAATTAATATGTGGGGTTCATATAACAGACGTCTTTATCTTCTATACCACGTTATATAAATCTCTGTGAGTCCTTGATATTAGTATGGGTACTTTCTTTATGCTATTATTTTTGTGGTCATCATTGTGTGCTTCCATGACTGAGATATAATTACGTACATAGCTGTTGCCAGCGGCTCGGCTCGCTACAAATCTAAAATGATCCCACGAAAACTATCGGGATAAAATCTTATATGTTAATCCATGGTTATAGACTACCTGTCCAATCCGTGGAGTTATTGCGTGAAAAAGTACCAACCATCCATCCATCCAAACAAACTTTCACGTTAATAATATTAGTAGGATTTTTGCAGTCAACGTTGTGTGCTTTCATGACTGTTATAATTATGTAAGTAAAATCCATTGGTACCCTGTACTTGCGAATTGGCTTGTGATTATACCTAATTGATTACATAAAAACCTAACAGTAAAAGTAACATCATACAAGTAACAGTAAGTCGAAACTTCGAGAGTAAGAAAGCTAACAGTTACTTAACTTTGTTTACGAAGTTCATTCAATTGATTAACTGAATAAATTTAATCATCCGAATGAATATTGTTGTTTACTAAAACTTATACGGACGTTAAACTGTCGTTTTACGAGACACGTATGTAAATGAGACAGAGTATAATCTAGGTGAGAGGTCGCATAATAAATCTTTATTACGATACTGTGAAGAAGGGGAGAAGTTAGTGGTGTTTAAGATCTATCCTAAAATTATAAAGAGTTACAATTTGTTTGTATGAAAGGGTAAATGGTAAGGCTGGGTAAATCTGCGGAGCGAATTATCCACCGTTATCTTCCTGTCCTTATCCAATTTTACTTGCGGTCGTCAACACGTCTTTTTCCATTCTCCCCATGTTTCACTCTTTTACATTCATATAATTCCTCACACAATCCATCCATCTTTTCTTTGGCCTTCCTCTGCCTATCCATCTATGGACATTCACACTCCTCTCTCACTTAGTCACATAATCGCAACCCCTTATTTGTTATTTTCTGTAACAGGCGCCACGCCACTTTTAAACTTCTTCTTTATAAATTCATTCTTTACTTTATCCATTCTTGTCAATCCACACATCCAAATACATTTAAGAAATAAAATTCTACTTTCAACCCTTAAGGGTCGAATGTGGAAACGTTTAGGGGTCGAACGCGGAAAAGGGTAGAAAATCTTAAGGGTTGAACGTGGAACAAACCATTTCAACATCCTCATTACCGCTACATGCAATCGTTTCTCATCGTTGCATCCATCTTTTCACAACCCAGCATCCCGATCCATACTAAACGACAAGTATAATCATGGATTTGTATATTTTTCCCTATTATTGATCCAATTCAGGTTTTTTTTAAAGTAAGCTCCATTATTTCCGAGTGCCTATATGCTATTTAATTATGTTTGTACCATTACAATCACAATCAAACTACCAGCTATCACAATTTTTGTATAGCAAGTCAGAAACAGCAACAGCGCAAGGCTAGTCATGTAATGCTACGCTGTGGGTTGACTGCCAAAATTTCTTGCAGACGGAGTCGCGTGCAGAAGCTAGTTTATGATTATTGAGTAGAGGAAAGAGGGGCGACGCCATTACGCTACTGGTTTAAAAACTTAATACAAGACATAATCGTGCAGTTACATAATTTTCTTAAAGTAGGCGAATTATGAGACTCGATTATAAAGAAGGTTACCATGTTAATGCCAAGTATTGAAACGTAACACGTTGACCAAATTAAGATCTTTTAATGATTTATATCCATTATCTTGATACGAAAGTTTGTTAGTTGAGGATGTTAAAGATGGATGTGTGGAGTGACAAGAATGGATAAAGTAAGGAATGAGTTTATAAGGGGCAGTTTGAAAGTGGCGCCTGTTACAGAAAAAATGAAAGAGAATCGTCTATCTTGGTATGGACATGTGATGAGGAGGGATGACACTCATGTGATGAAGAGAGTGATGAGTATGAATGTTGATGGATGGAGAGGAAAAGGAAGGCCAAAGAAGAGATGGATGAATTGTCTAAGGGAGAATGGAAGAAAAAACGTGTTGCGCCGACCCCAAGTAAAATGGGATAAGGGCAGGAAGATGATGATGATCTTACTATGAAAGTTTGCGAGGATGGATTGATTAATGTTTGTTACTCTATCATAAAAACTACTGACTGGATTATGAGGTTTACCATATACTCGTATCATAGTATTTAGTCTCGTGAAAAAATTTTCGTAGGATTTTCGAATTTAAACCTTTGTGAAACCCCTGGAAACAGCTAGTCTAGCATGAGCATTATTAGTTTATTATAACACATAAAGAAACTGTACTTCTAGATTCTAAAGCTGAGCTTTCACAAGCAAACATTCTAGAACGTACAATTCTCGAACCTATTAGAAATAATTGCCATCTCTCCAATCTATTGAACATACGTCTATTTTTCTGATGACCCGTGACACATGCATAGATTTCTTAAGATAACGAGCGAAAACTTTGAAAGTAAATCTTCTCCACAGAGGTAACATTGTACGTACATGGAAATGATTGGATTGTACATTTGTACCATCGTGACTGACACGTGAAAGTGTTAGAAAAGCATGCTTTGCTTCAATGCTGTGCAGTATTGAATACTGCAAGTTATTTCACTTTCTTCAAATTGACCTGAGTACATTAATGTACAAACAAATCTCCTTTAGTTAAGTAAGGTGAATTAGCAAGTATTCGACCGGCCTGATGGTAAGTATGGTCACCGCATCGTAATCTGGTATCGCTTGCACGTTGCCGGCCTTGCGTCTTCTAGGACAATATTGTCCATGAAATGTGTTTACGCTGTCAGTCTTTTAGCTGTAGGCACAAAAATCCTTTAAGAATAACTCTCCCGCATCCGTGGTCTCGGGATGGGGCGGTTTGGGCTTTCAGTGGGTTATTGCCAGCCAGTCGGACCCTGAAGGGAAGCCTACCTCCAAGACGAACGAGTTGAGGAGTTGACGAGTGTTTTGACGGGTTTATGGACGATTCTTACGACACGCGTTTATAACAGTTTTGCGAAGGAGACGGTGATATAGATGTAACCTGTCTTGTCTCTCTGCCGTGCCTGCAGATTCTTCTATGTCTTCCCAATTTTCCTTATATGTCTTTCTTTCTCTACCTCTGGTCAATCTTTACTTACTGTGTAACTTCAGTTTGACCATCTTCCTACTGTGTAACTTCAGTTTGACCATCTTCCTACTGTGTAACTATTTCGATAATCTGTTTTGAGCTGAGAGCCTTTAAATTATCTTTTATCATCAGGCTTTGCTTCTTTACTGATGTTATTATTATGTGATACAAACTGCTACGCAGCAGCAGTAGTTAACAATTGTCTCACGTGAACAGAATACTAGGATGAAAGTTATTTTATGCTGGTCAAATGACACCTAGATCCGCTCCAGATTTGTTTGTTGCCTCAAAGGAGAATAATCCATGCATACGAAATTTTTTGTTCATATTAGAAATTCCATAAACATCAAAGCCCTCGTTCTTATCAACCTTTATAAAGTAACTAATATTGTATGTCAGTAATAAACAGTATTAAATATACACTATCCAGTATGAGATGTAACGTAATATTTTACGTTTCAACTTCTAAGTTACGCAACGACAACCGACGATGAGTACCTTTGACTGCTATAACAGTGAAAGTTAAAGTTAAACGCGCTGAGTTTATTATTGAAACTGTGACTTGCAGATTTTAGGCTATATTCTTAGATCCCTTGCAATTTCTCGGGACTATCTTAAAAAATCATAGTTATTAGTGATCCTGGAATGTAAGTCGTGACTATGTCCCTTTCGCTTCACCCAGGGCAGGATTATTTGATAATTTCAACTTCTCAAAAAAAAAACGACCTATCGATTGCTTTTGAAAGCTTCTTATTTGTAAAAAGAAAAGGTTTATATTCAATCACTTTGTCCATTGAACACATTGTTGACATTTCCATCATATAGTTTTTTAAAAAATAAACTGAGTTTGCTCTTGGTCTCAATCTAGCATAGAATCTAAGAGATCTCTCTTGATCTTGATCTCTGAGATGGAGCTCACTCGCTCAGAAGAAACTGCAACTCTCGCACACCGATGGAATACAGTAAAAACTGTCTGGCATTGGACTTCGACAGAAAGGAAGTCATTTCTGTTGATGAAATTCTAGGTTTTTAGCTTCAACGCTACGGAGAATAAATAAATCTTTGATTCCAAGATCTAGTACCTACCTTAGCTTAGGAATGGGGAGGGTTTAATCAGTAAGAGTCTGAAAGCACAGAGCATGTAATTTCTGACAGCCTCTTCTTCTCCACTCAGAGGAAAAAAAAGATCAGTAACTGTTTCTACATCAATGTAGCATCAGAAATAAGATCTAGTATTACATCTTGTCTAGACTTTCGAATTCCTAGTCGTTGGTAAGTCTAAGTTTAAGTAATAACTAGTCCATTGCCAGCTAGTAGTTTGGTACTTATGTAAATGATTACGAGTTTATTACAAATACGTAATAATCTTAAAAGTAATCGTTTTGTCAGTTGTAGCGATCTAAAAGGCGATAGCAAACTCATAATATAAATTGCGATAGAATTCATAAAATGACCTATTCTATTGCTTGTCACAGTAATAAATTTTGCCATAATAATATTTGTAGATTGCAAAGCTAAATTGATATTTTTCATTACAAATTCTCTTACATCGACTTAGTACACTAAACACTTGATAAATGATGATAAAATATTCATAATGCCCACGCTATAATACGCAATTTCAATATTTTTCTCGGCAGCTTATTTATTTGAATATGACTAAATGAATTTCATTATACGAGTACGTATATTTTTTCATTATAAAATGAAAGTATACTTATATTGCGTACCTAAAGATAAATGCTAATAAAATACCCATTTTCTCTATTAAAATTCATTAACACTTTAATGACCATTGTGAAACAATTGACCATGACTGTATCGGAGGTGGTAATATGGCAGATGACCATAGGTTACGGTGACCCATTGACCCAGCTACGCAACATCTCAAGAGAGAACATGGTCACAGTAGATATATTAGAAGCAGACAGTATGTCAACTAAGAACAAATGATCAGAATCGAATCACAAACACATTTGTACGAGAATTCTAAGAATGTTTTTTGACTAGTTTAGATTACGACAAGTAAGTGTACCAAGTGTTGCTACACTGGGTACATTAACTTGTGCATGTGCAACAGAAACATTGACAATCTTACAAGAGTCCGCCAACGGAGTTCTCGCTTGTAATGTACCTAACATATCAGGTCAGGGATCCGTGGAAACAATCCACGGATCCTGGATTGAGTCCCAGATTGAATTCGCCACGGATCGCGGCCAGTTGTTTCTACCGATACCGTGATCCTTTTCCAACAAGACAAAAAAAAGTTTGCAGCCACCGATCACGGTATCCATGGCTACAAGATAAAAAAATATTATTTTTCGAAACTGATCGGTGTGCAGAGACAAAAAATAGAGCAAAATATTTTTCAATTTTTTTTTTTATTTGATTTTTATTTTTATTATTTACCGGGATCCGTGGAGGCAAACCCAATATCTCATACTTGTAGTAACAAATTGTATCATTATAGGTTGCGGACTGTTAAATGATCGGTTCTGTTCACTAATTAATTAAATACTTGAACAGTTACATTAAAGAAAAAATAAAAACCTAGTTTTGGTTTTACAAAAGGTCACAGTTGGCTTGCTGTTTTTCTTTATACTGTGACACGGTCAACCCGCCCATTGTTAGATTAACACGCAATGAGACTTCTATGGGCTTTTAATGGTGATAACTTTGCATTAGAAGAACGTGATGATGAGATTCGTTATGACTTTAATTGCGAGTAAATTACTTGATAATGAAGGTGGTAATAGTTATAAGTAAATACCGAAATGCTAACTAAGGGTTCCCTCACACGGGCCACAAAACGCCGCCACAAAACACCGCCACACGCCACTCGCGCGTCTACTACCTCTGTAGCCGCTTCTAGTTTCTCGTGGCGGCGTTTGTGGCTGTCGCAAGTGGCTCGTGTGCGGTGAAACTTTGCTGTTTCGTCCAGCTTGTTCAGAATCATCTAATTGGAGAAAGAGAAGTTTTTTACTATTTCATTTTGACATCCTCTACGACGAAGGACGAAAAAGATTTGAAATGAGTTGATGCTATCATCATGTCTATTTATGATTCAGCGATCTAAGCTACATGTGCAGTGCCATTGGTGACTTTTGTAAAAGAAGAAAAAGAGAACAGAGATTTAATTAAAAATACTAAAATATTCAATCATCCATCCACAGAAATCAAGAACTGGTAGAACTTATGTCATCAGCAGTAAGAGACCTGGCAGAAGCCGAGTTCCTCGGTGAAAGGGACGAACAGAACAATCCTTTGCCTTCTCGACCTCTGCCTAAGGACCAGATACAGTCTGCATCAGGTAAGAATCAACTTCTAAAGATTATTACAGAAATATGAAACACTGTACTAGGTATTCAAGGAACAAAGATTGTATAGACAGTAAGATTCATCGGATAGATATGCGTATGTTTATTGAGATCTATATTTTCTACACCATCATTAAAATAAATCTTGAAATAAAGTCTATAACAACTAGTTTTCTCTCTCTTCTGCGGATAAAAATGTAACCATAAGAAGATGGGATAAAAATTATAGAACGCCGGCCGATAGATATTTTTCTCCAGCGTACTCTGGTAAAAAGCTATCTCTAAAAGGCACCTGGCTTCTGGTCCGCGGCCCACATTACATGAAGTTTCCTACTCCGTGTAATGTGGACCTCGGACCATAAGCATACCAATGGGAAAAGTCGGCCAAATGCTGCCAGAATACCATGTGGTTACGCTGACAGATCGATTTAATCTGTTCGACACTTCATGTCATTGGACGTCTAATCTGATTGGCTGTGACGTTCTACCCTACTCCTTTTCATGCACTGACCTACTCGCCGTCGGTCAAGTGAGTGGAAAAAGAAACGTAGTCCTTGACTACCAGTAAACTTTTAATTTCCAATGTCCAACAAAGTATAGTACACTAATTTAAAAATGGCTATACTACTTTTAATTAAGCTTTATTCTGACTAAATAAAGTTTGAAAGTGTTCACATATTTTTACCGACTTCAAAAAAAAGGAGGATAAAGAATCATTCATTCATTATTTAAAATCGATCTGCAATTAAGTCAGCCCAAGTACCTTTAATAATGAGTATGACTCGAACAGGTTCTAGGCGTCGAGGATGTGGGTTAACTAATAATTACCTCTAGTTCAAATTTACATAAGCGAGAACAAATTTACCTAGGCGTAGCTACATTATTTGCTTGCATACTAACTAGTTGAAAACGTAGATCACGTTTTAGGTTGAGGTTGCTTGTTTAAGAAGTTACCAATCTTTTGGTACTTCTAAACTCAAGATTAATTACCTTGTCAAATTGCGGATTATTGTTGTATAGGGTTCTGAATACTAGACGTTGAATCGATAGTTAATTATAACTTATCACTAGCCTTTTTGATTTTTCTGTTTCAACTCGTTTGGTATTAATTAATGCTCATTTTCTGTCAGTCCTCTCGTGAAGACATACATTCTAACGTAGAATTACTAATGCAGGGACACCTGCTTTCTACAAGAAAGATTTCCTATTCATTTTTACCTCGATATCACCCAATGGCATTCTATTTACTTGATCATTCTTCACACATCATAAACACAATGAACTTCATCAATATAGCTCCACAAATAAAATTAGGCTCACAATACATTGGAAATCAACACATTCCGATCTACAAGTGGCACATTATGGCAGTACATGTGTGGTACATTAGTATTCCGGTCGTGGCGTACCGCAAGGAACTATGCTGCGCCCTCCATTGGTACGTGACAGAGTCAAACAATGGGGACAAATGTGTCTCTTTAACCGATTCGTGTTTGTATAGGTCTAGTGCAACTTTCGGTTTTCTTGGTTGGTTCCGTGTTGAACTGACGTCATTTTATAGGCTGGGAAGACTGTGTTCTTTTATTTATAAGCATGAATAATGCAGTTGAGATAAGGACCAATAAAGTAGCACTGTAGCAACTTCTGGTTCTTTTATGCCGTTGAGTTGAGTGTATTAGAATGTCATCACCTGGGTTTTTAGATCGAAATAGCAGTTAGGATATTTAGTGCATAAAAAGGAAAAAATGTTTTATTTTTATTTTTTGTGCTATTAAGAGTTGCTATTGGATTGTGACCTAAGACTGAAAATTACTGAATTGTCCGTTTCTTAATTTTTATTTGCACGTTCATTAATTATTTCCTACACCACCGTATTATTTCGTTATCATGCAAGGAATCAGAATCGCTGAACATTTTCTCTGTCTCAAATGTCACAAAGATTCCGGTTACCTACCTTTGAAGGTAATGTTAGGTTTCCGCGCAGCATTGAACTTTCATTTACATCCGCTACTCGCTACTCATTGCCAATTAATAGGCAATCAGTTTGACTGCATATATGGTAATTTAATATACTTTATAACTTACTCAGAGCAAGTCTTGATTCACAAAAATGTCGCTATTTCCTCCTCTAAAGTTTAAATAAAACGCATAATTGGATTCGACCTTGAAATATTGTTCTGAAGAGGCTTTGTCGCATTTGTAAATAATGAGAACTTCCTGGACGGGTGATTATTTCTTTGTGTCTCAGTTGCATGGATACTTAAGGTGAAACAAGTCAACATTTTTTTCATAGAAACTTTTGAAACTGTTTTCTCCACGGGGGATGACGCTCGCGGACACATGAACAATATGGCGATTGATTTATTAGATTTCAGGTGAAATATCATGATTTTTGACCATGCCGCCAGTGAGTTCGAGCTCGCGAGTAGCGCCGCCATAAATGCTAAAAATCAATTAAATGTTTAGAAACGATTTTTTGTTGTGAAACCTCCATAAGCGCCTAGTCTTCGGGAACAAGACCTTGCAGTGTAGACTTTAACTTTCCTACATCACCCCTGTTGTTACCATCATATGGAGGGAAGCTCCGGACTCTTCTAAGAGACCAGCTCCAGAGACCCTCTCTGAAGTGACAGTGGACATGCCATATAGCACGCAGAACTAATGGCCGATGGGGCCGTAAGGTTTTCAAATGGAGTTCACTACAGACAACTGCAGAATAGGATGTCTTCCTATAGACGATCTGATAAATACCACAGGGTCTGTATGCAAGCTGCTTCCAAAGTGTCCTCGTATTTAAAATCTATGGGAGATGTCTATGTTCAGTAGTGGACGTTCTGAGGCTTATTATGATGATGATCGGGCATGCGGGCAGCGAGTAAAGTGCAACTCGCTACCCGACCATGGACCGTGCCCGGGTCGATTGCGCGTTGTTTCCCACGCGCGCCTCAAAGAGCGTCAGCATAATGACGGGCCCCCCCTCTCAGAGGGCCAAAGCCTGCCGGGGTCGCGGGACTTATTCCATCACCGTGACCCCGGAACATGAAGGGCTATTGAAGGACACCGTGGATTTTAGTCACTGGTACAAGTCTGACAGTCCCTCCCGCCTTGCCCGGGGTGGGAGGACTCATTTGATGATTTTACAAAGCTAAAAAAAAAGGGAAAAAGGGTCGCGCTGTATGCAAGCTACTTCCAAGGTGTCCTACTCGTATTTGAAATCTATGGGAGAAGTCTATGTTCAGTAGTGGATCACGAGTAGTCTGCTGATATGTTGATAATTTCTCTTATAGTATCTTAACATATCTTCTGCTGGTGTATTGCAGACTGGGAGATCTTAACCGACCCCTTGCCAATGGGTGGTGTGATCGGTTGCGCTGGTCGAGAGTGGTCGGCCCGCCATGTGCTAGCTGCTGGCGCGTTGTTGGGCAAGAGTTGTTCTGCTGCCCTCAAACTGGCAGGACACAAGCCTCAGTTGCAGTCTCAGGTAAGCAACTATTTATGAGTTTATTTTACAAATATTGCTGTCAACATGGTCTTCAGTTAGACTTTTTTGGCTGGCACTTGCAAAGATCCAGCGTCAAATAGCTGGTCTGCTTTCGTAGGGATGAGGGTGAGCCAGTTCTTAAAGATATTATATCTGTACCTTTGTTATCTTTGTTGAAGACCATTCTGCCGATAGCTGGGAGACACATTTCACCGAATCCATTGTCCCTTTGACTATCGGAACATAGTTCCTTACTAATTTTTTCACACCCTCGAAAGGGCTTCACAAAAGTGGCAAGGTTGACACGGGACGGGCGTTATATGGAAGTTCAATGTTGAAAGTAATTTCTGAAAAAAGCCTCTCGCAACGATGTCCTGGCTCAGCGTAGAATTGTGTTTCAATGGCATAAAGTTAGGTCTAAAGAACTCACTAGCAGATTCATAAAATTGCAATAAAACGATGAGCAAAGGAGTCGAATATTCCATTTTGCGAATTTAAACGCAATAATTATTCTGCTTTGTGGTCTTTTAGACTCTTAAGCCAAGTCAAAATTTTTCCTTTAGTATGTACCACTGATCTAACATTTACATGCTTATCTTCTAGGGCTACCTCTTCGGCTGTCACCTAGCCCTGGCGTGGCAAGCGTTCCTGGACCTGGAGACGTTCACAGGTCCGGAGCCCGCGAGCTTCTCCCTGGTGGGGGCGCCGCTGGCCTTCACGTTAGAAGCTCGTCCTGAGCTGTACGAGTATATTGAAGCTGGGAAGAAGAGCGTGCAGGATGTTGACTATCATGCTGTGAGTATTTTCTGACTCAAGTTTGTATGGGATAACCTGATGAACATGGGAAGAGGCAGGCGTGATTAAGTGTACTGTTGATTATTTTTTTTAATCGTAGCAAAATCATCAAATGTGTACCCAAGGCAGAACGAAAACGACAGTCAGATTTGTCTCATTAACTAGACTACGATTAACTTATGAGACAGTCCCGTGACCCCGGCAGGCGTTTGGCCCCATTTGGCCCTCCATGGGGCTTTCTGAGGCACGCGTGCAAAACGACGCGCCGTCGACCCGGGCATGGTCCATGGTCAGACGGCGAGTCCCCATGCCCTCTGTGAGAGGGAGTAAGCCATAATCTACCACGCGGCCCTAGTGCGGGTTGGTAGATGTCACATCATGTCTTCGAATTTTTGGTTCTAGGACATGCCGGTTTCCTCACGATGTTTTCGTTCCCAGTTTTGAGAGCAGTGGTGATGAAATAAATTACACAAAGTAATGCGCCTGGCGGGGTTCGACCCACGACCTACAATTCGTAAGTCGGGACCGATAGCACTGGGTCAACACTCTGCTCTCACTGTTGATTGCTGAGAGCCAAAGTAGCGCCATAAAATCAACTCTTCACCTTTCACTCGAGTCTGCACTGATCATCTTTTTAGGGTAGTGGATATTTGACGGCACGACTGTGGCAATTGACTGCTGGGTTCGATTCCCTCACGGACCAAATATTTGTACGACCTAAAAGTAGTTGTCCCGGGTGTCGGTGTTTGTGAGTTTCTAGGTATGTTCTGTAAACGCACACTACGAAACAGAAGAACTTCTTAGTATGAAGCAACGTTGTTCTTTTTACCCGACTGCAGCAGAAGGTTTTTTTTTTATAAATTCGGGCAAACATAGATAAAAATTTTAACATTTATATTCTGCCAAACTGCAGTACAGTTTGTGGGCAGAGTAGATTTAAAAAGAATTGCAGTGCTGTAAGGTTCACAAAGCTGGCTAAGATCTTTTGTCTGGCCTGTTGGTCTAGTGATTAGTGACCCTGACTGCTATGCCGGAGGTCGTGGGTTCGATTCCCACCCAGGACAGATGTTTGTGTGATGAGCCATTTTTGTTTTGTGTCTGGGTGTAATTTATCTATAATATGTAGGTATTTACAAATATATAAGTATGTTTATCAGTTGTCTAGTACCCATAACACAAGCTCTGCTTAGCTTGGGACTAGATGGCGTTGTGTGATAGTTGTGGAATATTATATTATATTGTCGAATATTATCTTGAATTTCCCTTATGCTGACTCTTTAAACCATTTTCCAGTTATATAAAGCAGTGCTGGAAGGCGACGGTATAGAGCAGACGAAGCGCCTCCAACGCTCACACATCGCGCGCGCGGTCGATGTACTGGACAGCTTCCCTAACTGTGATGCCAGGACAGCTCTCGCCAACATCATTGTAGCCATGCATCATGAACATCTTTGAATGTAGGACCAACTTGTTGATGTAAAGAAACCCTTCTCTAAGACATTTTGAGGAATGAAAAATTCAGCTGCGAACCTGCGTCTTCTGGATAGGTTATATTAAGAGGATCGTCTACCGAGCGCTCGTCCATAAAAAAGAGAAAACGTTTTCGTCCTCCTAGATGTTATCCTATCTCAATGATTTTTTAAAATGCATCTGACACAGTAAAAAACTAGGTTTATAGGTTTTCTGTTTTTCAAAATTTATAATATGTAGTTTGAAAGTTACAGGCGCCTAAAAGTTGCTATTTTTATGACAAAATCTTCATTGAATTAAAACCTTTGTATTTAAAAAACAAAGAAGTTTAAGAAACCTATAAACATAGAATATAATATAAACTTCTTGTTCTAATTATCCTTCTAACAATTAATATTTGTTAGGGATTAATTGTCTTCTGTACTCTTTTTTTTTTTTCAAATATCTTTTGTAATTTCTTTTTGTCTAAATGTGGAGGCTTGTAATTAGCGATTTGTTAATATTATATTTTTTATAACAGTTTCTGTATTCGTCTGTAAGCCTTCTTTAAAATAAATAAATATAAATAAATAACATGCTGAAACGATTGCCACTAGAATCTAAGAGATTGGTCGTGATTTAGTATGTGAAAAACGTTTTCTCCGGAGAGACAAATTTCATATAAAAAAAAAAAACGCTCGCGAGCTGCAACGCTCTCTATCGCACGATCGGGGTTTTTTCAACGCGTGAGAGGGACAGTACGAGTTTTTCTAAATACCTATTTTTTTAAATGGCAGCAGCTATTCTATCCTCTTAAAGCCTACTCAGCGTTTGAGTTTATCGTTTGTTACATACTCCAGGAAGGGTATTACAACGTCTTAAAACCAGGCTTGTTCCGGCGAGTGAAAGTGACAGAGCTATACAAGTCGTGTAGCGCCATCTCGTTCACTCGCCGGAACAAGCCTTGTTTTAAGACGTTGTTATACCCCCCAGGTAGGCCCTGTATCCATGTAACAACCGATAAACTCAAACGCTGAGTAGGCTTTAATTGATATTCAACCTTATGTGTATAACGATGAAGATCTATTGAAGATTGCTTATTCGTTTTCGGTCTTGTCTGTCGCTAACGCTCAGGAATCTTAAATAGATGTTCAACTTTAAGCTCTAAGCTATAAAGTTGAAAATCTATTGGGGAGTACCGAGCGTTAACGATTATCATTTGCGACTTATTGTAACTTGACTAGGAGGGCAGACGTCTTACCAATTAGGCCATTGCAACCACTAATCTCGAAGCTGAATTTCTCATTCCCTTGTTTTTTGTAAAACCCTTATTTAAGCTGTCAACAATTAAGTAACTACTTAAGACTATAAAATCTCGTTGTCTCAATGTTTTCAATTGGTTTTTAAGAGTAATAATACGAATTGCGATTTGTTTTCAAATTAGCGTCTAACTAAATATCGGCTAAGTTTTTTATGCTAGTGTCTCTGACTAAGAAATTGAATACTTCTCAAGAGACACGCAGACAACGCGAATATGACGCACGTGTACGCGCTTCAACGAGATTCGTATGCAACTTTGTAAGCACACTGGGTGATCCTGAAAAATGCATGTCTACGCGCAGATTTAGATGCGCTATAGTCCTTCGTAGCTGCTGCATTTTAGTCGGAGGCTCTTCGTCAGTTGTCATATGGTCTCGTCGGTTCAGACAATACTGTTTTTGTGTTTCGAACCCGCTTACTACGCGTGTTCACAACTCGATTTACGCGCGTTTTAAACAATCATGCGTTCCTGAGACGAGCGTCGTCTGCGAGTTTAAAATACGCCTTGTGCCAGGAGCTTAATGTTTATTTTTAGTACCTGAAAATAATATCTCTTATTGCATCTAATTTATGCTAAAACAGTAAACGTTACAAACGTTTTTCTTGAATTAAATCCTGAAATTTATTAAATTAATCCTGAAATTTATTAAATTTACTAGGTTATGACTATTTTGCCTACAATGATTCAATAATTTCTGAATTCATGAGTCAAGTTACCGACCTAGTTATTTTATTCAGAATTTAATACAGGACTTACTAATATTGTATGACGTAATGTTTGTACCAATTTTATAGAATAAAATAAAAACTTTTGAGAACATACCATGTTCTCAAAAGTTTAGGTATGTAAGTAAGAGGTATTTTGAAGTAGAGTAGGTAATCGAAATTTTTCACAAGGGAAGTCCAGTTTACTGAAGGTTTATTTCAGCACGATTGCTTTTTCAAAACATTTGTTTCTTTAGTTTTTATATAAACAAAGATTTATTTGGCGCGTGGCTGAAATCGGAACTAACACACGCTGCCATTTTTTTAAACATTCCATTATATTATGTTCTAAACGCTTTTCAAAATGTCCAATTAATTCCAATCTTGGTGTTAATTATTGTTAATTATACAGAGTTACCATTTTTATTTTGTGAACTCAAAGTATAAAAAGAAAATACAATTAGAAAATAAGTAGGTACCAAGTTAATAAAAAATATGACATGTACTTAATGCTCAAAATAATTATGTATAATTTAGTAAATAAGTGAATTTGTATTATTATATTATATGAGAGCAACTCTTGATTTAAATACTCTAACCAAAATGTATATTTTGATATTGATGTACATGAATTTATAAGATGAAATTATAAAACTGTTTCTATAATAATATATTTTATTATAAGAAGTAAATTAAATAAGTCGATAAACCGTATTGTTCAATAGAACCAGGGTATTTGTATTTTTATACCACAAATAAATATACAACTTTAAAATCTATACAGTTTTCCCTTTTTTTTGTATAGTGGTAGGTACAATCGGGTAAAAAAAATATATTGTTATTAATTTTAAAAAAATGTATAATGTAAGTCCCGTTTCACCCTATTTGTTACCTCCATAGATTAGATATATTATGTATTTAACATTTCTGTGGTTAAACCCACACTTTAAACCAAAAAAAAATCGACGTTGGAAAGGGGCACTGCGGACCATGAATGCAAAGAACAAAATTAAAGGAACGTGCTGGTTTTAACCAGGTAAGATCGGCAGTTCTTTTGATGCCACCTAGAGCAGTTGGCTTACCATAACGCCTAAAATCGAGAGTAATTTCACTGTGGGAAAGAGACAAAGCTATTAAAAGTCGTCTAGCGCCATCTCGTTCCCACAGTGAAATTACACTCGTGGTGAATAATCAAAGTCCTGCTCTGGGTGGCTGGGACCCAAGAGGAGGCCGCCCCGTCATCTGTTTTATTTGTAAAGAAACCGCCTGCACGTCACCTGGCATTAGTGTTCCTACGAGACACGAGATGGCGCTGTCTGACTTTTTCAGCATTTTTTGCAGCTTTAAAAATTGCCATTAGAGCTGAATCATAAAATTATCTACTCTATTGTTAGAGCAATATTATGGAATATTTGATTTCATACTCTGATGAAATGGCGTTTTTTTGACCGAAAAAGTATTACGTCTCGTTTTACTGGTAGATTGGTGTTTCCATGAAGTTCGGCTAACAGCCACCAGATGGAGGCATATGGATGTTGAAGGAAAAAGGCGATAGAACAAATAAAACATATCAAAGTTTTTTTAAATTAATTGTATTAATAAATAATGGTAGTTCTATTTACATGACACATTCGATTACTCTTTTGTTTTGGCAGAAGACAATAAAAATATTGTTACACAATAAGTTCGCCTAACTCAAACGTGGCGGGCGGGAGGCCCACAACCTAACATTCTTAACGACATTGGTAATAAACCCATTGCCACATCATAAGTATAACATAATAATAAAAAAAACACATTTTTGGTTACAATCTGACAATACTGGTCGATTTTGGTTTTGAAAAGTTTTCACGTTACGCAACAACTTTGCTCGTGTCAATCACACTGAAGAAAGACATACATACAAGCATACACCCAAGTTAATGTATATCACAGGCTTCTAATGTGACCTAAATGATACAATTTACTTACAAATGAGGTTGCTTTCACAATTTTATAATTTAACGTCTTTTTTTTGGTGTCAAAAGTTCGCCACTGCAATATGTATAAAGTTTACAAATATCCCAACTGTACTGATTTATTTCATACGTGTATATTATGATTTAAAAATACTGTGATTGCTTTTGATATGTCTTGTCACACAATGCATTGAAAATTGAAGAGTTTCTACGATTGGCAACTATTTAATGGCAAGAATAACAGGGCATTTTACCAATGGTATACACAAATAATATCCGAATACAATTTTAGGCATATTTCGGTATGTTACCAAACGTCACGCGTACCATAAGACCGTCGACAATATCGCACCATTCGTTAATTTTAATATTTTTCACTCCTACGTTACAATGTACATAGACCCCGATGTCTATTATTGCTTAGTTTTTATAAGTTTTGTTAAATCCAAAACTTGTTACCTATAAATAATTTTCACGTTCGTCCCAATAAATTTACCATTCAATAAATACGTACACGTAAAAAATATAAACTATATCAATAGTTTAATCTTTAAAACAAACTTTCCTTACTCTAATTATATATTAATAACTATTCCTCAGTATGGTTTCATTCATTTTCAATAATATGCCTACTTTATAATCTTTCCAAGCGCCTGAAAATTGATTTTTTAACCTTGCAATATTCTATCTTATATAAATGTAATTTATTATTCATCTTTTATTGTATGGTATCTAATTTTATAAAATTTTATCGTCACTAAGTTAGAAGAAGTTCGTATAATGCAATCGCAGTTCTTAAATAATAAGGTCACAATTCATAATATACTCGATAACTCAGATTCATTATAATATCAATAATATTTATAGCCAAACATGCAGGCACTCGACTTGACAAATAAAGAAGGCGATCTTGAAACATGCATAAAACAACCTGTAATAATTTAATGATCGAGCCGTAAAGCAAATATATTAAATATTAATGTCTACAGTAACACTAAAATTATTACAAAGAAAATGATACGATAATGGTTCACGTAATACAATATAAATAAGTTAAATATTCTAAAAAGTTAAAAATACACACGTCTTAACCTAATAGAAAAGCACTCGTATCTTTGTGGTACAATACTAGCGGCGGACCGCTTCATTCAATTCATTAAAACGATTTAAAATATAAGCCAAAACAAATGTTCAGAATGACAGGAATGGTAATAAACATTACAAATTAAATAAAACAACATATTGACAGACAAAGGTACAAAAAATGTATAACACGACCGCCGAATGTCCGCAGCGCTCCACGACCGCTCTCAATGTAGTGTTTTGTACTTTTGTTCTGATAAACGTTACATAATGTAGGGTTAGTAGTTTATGAGATCATTGTGTCGCACAAAACTTTCGATTATGCGCTTAATTAGAAAAAAACATCGACAAAATATGCAGACAAAACATACATTTACGACACTATTTTATACAGCAATAGTCTGTTTAATTATACTAACCGCTCAGGGCGCTCAACGATCGTTAACTAAAATAAGACAAGAATATACAAAAAAATCTACACGATTACGGTCACTTTGACAAAATACACAATCGATACTAACGTAACGTAAGACTAGCTGAAATGCGATAAACACTATTTAAAATTAAAACTTAAACTTACATCTTTGATTAAAACTCACTCGGTATACGTTTTAAAAAATATTTCAGTTACAAACGGTACTCAATTCCAATCTTTAAATGCATAAAAGGAATCGCATGGATTTTCAACATGGCGGCGCACCGGACCAGTGCCGCGTCTAATACTTATCATAAGTCGAGGAACTACAAAATATATTGGAAAGCACAACGGCTCTACTCGACGATTAGAAAACTTCTAAAAATCGAAAGGCAACACAGAGCTTACATAGCTAGGGAAGGGACGTCTGTGCGTCGGGGAGTGTTCGCGCGGGAGGGCGCGAGCTTGCGTCAGGTGCTGGACTCCTGGTAGGGGCCCGTGACCGTGCAGGGGTGCATCGGGAACAGCGTGGTCCACGACATGGTGGTGGCCGTGTCGGCGCGCAGCCGCACCTGGCCCGCGCGCCGCGCCGCCGCCGTGGCCTCCACCAGCGCCGACAGCGACGGGAACCCGCCCGGGATCGCGTCCTCGCCGCTCTTCCACTTCTCCGGCCCGGGCGTCTGTCGCTCCGGACCGGGCGTCGTCGCCGGAGATACAGAATTCGAATTCGGTCCCGGCGTACCAGGTGTCGGTGGATTAAGTCCCAGTTTCTTTAACCTCATCTTCTCCTCCCATTCTTCAAGACCGTGCTTGGGACGATTCAGATTTCTATGTTGGTAAAATACGAGAGATATCCTCGTGGGATTGACTCTGTTCGGACTTTTGACTGCTGTTGTAGAATGCATTTCATGCTTTGCGCATTCGAAGAGAACACTTCCGTGGCCCAGTGCTATGGCCACGCCACCCATCTGACCATCTTTGAAACAATCCAGGTTTTCAGTAAATTCTGTAACTTCGCCAATGGGCTCAGCTTTGGGTGGTTCAGGCGGGTATGGAATTGAAAAAGGTGGCGGGTATATGCACCAGTTTGGTGATGACTGACACCAGTTCGGACTTGGATTTTGGTAGAAGTTTGGGGCAAAATTTGGATTGTATTGGTACCCATAAGAATTGTAACAATGTGGGTTTCTAAGTAGCTCTTCCCTTTTGTATTTTTCAGCGTTGTAATATGCAAGGCTGTTGTAATCGTTGTAGGTGTTCTCATAAGGATTAAAGTGGCCGTAAGGGTTCGGCGGGAAGGAATAGGCATTCGCGACCTGCGGGTAGTTGCCGTAACTTTGTATCTGCGCCTGATTACCGTAGGCATTCTGATTGACCGGATGGAAATTGTTTCCAGTAAAGTCAGGAACTGGTTTGTTGGCTGCGGCCTGCATGTTCTGTTCATCGTGATTAATGGTGAAGTTGTTTTGAGAAGTTGAAGTCTGCTGAGGCACGGTATTGTTCATTCTACTGTCGTAAGGACTCCTGTGCTCATAACCCTGGCTCAAATGCGGCCTGTCTGAAGGAGGATACGGTTTAAGAAATGTGGAGTTCTCAACAGCTTCAGGTGGATTCGTGTGCTGCGACCGTGATGGTGGTCTTGCTTTGGGAACTCGGAATAACGAATTTTCATTTTCAGGCGTCGATGGTTCTTTAAGTTTTGGATCCCAGTTTTTGGATTCAGGTGATTTCCACACACTTTGGCGAGCATCTGATTTCATCATATCATTATTTGGTGACTTAAGTTCTGGGATCTGTGACGGAGCAGGAGACGCAGGCGTGCTCTGAGAGTTCTGAGATATCTCAGTCAACCGCGGCGAACTTGGCATGTCAAAGTCAGGAATTTTGTTCGTAATATCAGCGATCAAATTTTGTTTTTCAGGCTCTGGGGTTACTTTTGGCAATAAGGGGTCTGAGTTAGTTTCACTCCTGCTAGAATCTGGACTGTAGTTGTTCGGAGGGACGTTCAAATGCGCTGTTGTTGAGTCAGGATCCTCTTTTACGACATTATTAAACAGTTCCGTATTAGCAAAGTCTGGCCATTGGTTCTGGGGAGCCATTTGGTTAGAAAACTGTTGCTCTCTCTTCTGCAAACCAGCAGCAAAACTTGGCAACTGATTTGGGTTTGGATTAGGATTCTGAGTTTGATGATTCTGAATTTGAGTTCCTTCCACTATTGGTGACACATGATTTTGGTTGTAGAGCGCATTCTGATGATGCAAGTTATAACTCTGATCGTAAGGATTGTATGGAGAGTCTAGAACGGTGCTGGAGATCTGGTTGCTTTGTAACTGAGCATCCGTGAAGTTGTCTATCATAGTTGCCATGTCTAGTAGGGCAGGGTTGCCTAGGTTAGGGTTGATAAGTCCCGGATTCTGGTGTTGCATGTTAGGGTTGACGAAGGCGGAGTTATAGTGAGAGTTGTTGGTGAATGCTGATGGATTGGACTGGTTTAAGGCTGGGGTGATAGCCCTGGGTGACGCACTACTCTGACTTCGCGGACTGGCATTATTCCTTGCATCTGCAGGCTGAGGAGTTCTTGGGGCTGGTGATTGCTGAGACTTTTTCTGGTTGTTGCCAGGACTCTGTGAGTTGTTGCTGTTCGCTGATGTGTTTGATTCTGAATTCTCGTCGTCTTTCCGCTTCTTTCCGTGACGACGGCAAGGTTGTAGTGGGACTGATCGTACCCGCACTTCCATTGGGTATCTGGAATTAAAATTCAATAATAAGTATTGCTTGTTAAAGTATAACAAGAACGACTGAAACATGGCAATTATCAGAAAGGGCATAATTATTATAACTCCAAATGAGGTAATTTCTTAGGTTCCTTGTCTTTTTTTTCTAAGTATTCTAATTTATTCGACAAAAGTAAAACTTGTACATCACCACTCACTTATCGAGAATCTCAAGCGCCCCACTCTTCACCTTCTCATCTTGTCCATCCTTGGAGCCGAACTCATCAGTAGTGTCCAGGACATACAATGGCAGCACATGGAGTTGTTCATCTGGAGGCCTGGTTAGTGACCTGTGCTTAGCGAGGGTAACTACAGCAGTGCAGCCGTTGTTCATATTGTGGAGGTCGCGGTGCGCGTGTGCGCAGAAGTCTATGCATGCTGTTACACCTACAAATATGAAACAGTTACCAATGTAGTCTGGAGTTTAAGAAGTGTATCGAATGATATAGGAGACAAGAAACGTAGAATTTAGGGCCCAAAAAGGAATGAATGGCATTAAAATTTGAAATTCGAGACAAAAATCCAACATTTTTCATAATAATAACAATTCTTTGTTTTACAGTGAAATTAGTGAATTAGAAGATCTTTAAGCTTTTTTAATTATTTTGTAAGATTGTATGTAGTTGCACTCGATTAATTTTATAATACTCCATTTTTTTCGGAATACGAGCTATCCTAACCCAAATCTACTTACCAGAAAACGGTCGTCCCGGCTTAAACCCGAGCCTGCAATCCGACGCTTCTTTCTCGAACTGGATCTGGTTCTCAAAGGCTTTCGGAGCCAAGTTCATGTACAACGGGCTGAGCAGGGTAGCCAGCACGTGGATGCGTTCTTCTATCTCGCTCTCCTCTGTCTTCACCGACAGGCGGAACTTGCGAACGGTTTTTGAACGGGCGTATTTGCATCCGTTGTAGTACATCGACCAGGAACATCCGAAGCTATAGGAGGCACCGCAGGTCTCGGGATCTAGGCCTGAAAGAGACGAAAGGATTAGATGTTGAAGTGTGGAAGGTAGCTTAGATTTTGGATAACTGATTGTATTTTGGTTCACATTCTATCTACAGTCATATAGCTAATGTGAGGAGTTCAGATTTTTCTTGTCAAAATAAATTGTAGATTTTGTTACTAACATTTCTTGGATGACCTACTTTTTATTATTATTCATCTATGCAGCTGAATCTATCATTTAACCACGGATATTTAAAATAAGTATATCATAAAGGCGAGTATAAAAATTTATTCGAAGGTCGTATTTAGAAACGAGGCACATTTCTACCATAGTAACAGCATTTCAACTCCTCTCATTTGTAATATGAATAGTTAAGTACATGTGACGAAAATACTTACCTTGACAAGCACAGGTTCTGTTCTCGTTGGTGGCACATCGCCTTGTAGTTGGAAGGCCGTATCTATTCAGTTTATGTGATAGGAGTGTATAATCCAAGTCTGCTTCAGATTGAGGGATCCCTTCCCAGGCAACCAGGCAGACGACAATCCAGGATGTCGCACATTTGTGTCCGTTACGGAATTTAACTACTACTAGCACCTTTTCTGTGTAGTTTGCGCGTCTTATAACCTGGAAAGGTAGAATTGAGGATTTAGAGTTTTGACCAATTGCTTGTTTGGTAGATTAGGTGGAAGAGCTTTGAATGGTTGTAAGAATACAAGTTGCTAGTAATAAAAAGTTTTCGGATCCATACACTCACCCACTTAGCCATCGGACAGCCCTGTGCAGATTTTCCTTCCTTCCCTGTATAACATATCTTTTCTATCCTCAACTCCTTCCCAGACAAACCAGTGCGAGCTTCCAATTCCTTTCTTAATTCTGCTAAAGTTGATGCTGCTCCTGAACGATAGGAAAAAATAAAATATATTGGGAATTCTTGGCTACATACAGTCGTAAAATCGACGTTGAATGAATCGCTCACTTACCTAAATGAGTGTAATAACTGCCAGGCTCCGGAGGATTTTTATCAGCCGGAAAACAATTGCAATCAGGAACTTCTGTTCTAGAATTATTTCGTAACCTTTCTAAATTATCAAGATACTCTTTGGAGTAATTGAATTGGTTCTCTTTAGGTTTTGCTAAATCCGGAACTGGTGTACTAGGCTTAGATTGTGCTTTAGGATCACCTTTTTCTGCTGTTTCTGGATCATCTTCTAATACTTCATCTTTGGTTTGAAGGCCAGGACAAGCACCGTCTCTTAAATGCTCTGGTGGAGGTTTCTTAGTAGATCCTTGGCGACAACATGAATATCCAACTTCGTTTCTTATAATAGCTGGGCCGCCATCTCCCGGAAAAAGATATGGCTCATTTCTTGGCGGTTGGTGGTAAGGCATGTTCTTATAAATCTTGTGTCCCGGGGGAGAATGCTCAGATTTTATCTGCTCTATATAATAAGGCGGTTTTGGTTCGACGGGAGCAATTCTATCAATAATCTTTTCTGGTTCTTTTTGCTTAGGATCAGTAAAGTTCCGGTGATATTTCTGGAAGCCCATGTTTTCTTGCACTCGTGGTATTTGTGCGAAAGCTTCAGCCGGATCTGGTCGCCTCATGGGCTCCCCGAAAGGAAAATTTTGGAAATTTTGATAAGGCTGTGGTTTTTGTCCAAAATTCTCTTGCTTTATTGTCGATATCGGTGGAAGAACAGTGTTTTGTTGCGGCCTTACTGCGCCGTTAGGAAACTCCCTAAATGTGTTATTGGCAGGCATTTCAGTTGGCTTGACATGTGCAGTTTGGTTCATTAGCCTCTGCGGCTCAGTTTTCAATAACCTATCGTCTTTGTGATATTGATAGGTATCAGGCATCTCCAATTTAGGAACTAAAGGTGCCGAAGGGTGTCTAAATTTCGAATCATAAGCTTCCCTACTTTCATAAGCTCTTCTTTGTGCGTTAGTGTCCCTTGGTGGGTTACAGTTTTGTTGATTCATCTCCGATACTGGTCCAATGAGCATTTTTGATTGAAAATCCTTACTATCTGATTGAGTATAACTTAAACTATCGTTACTATAAATTTCTGCATACTTTTGCGCTTCATATGGTACGTTCGAGTATGTACCGTATTGTCCTCTCATGTCCGCGTAAGACGGCAACTTTTGAGGAGCTTTAGTTACGTTCTTAGTCGAAGCTTGTTTATCAAAAGTTCTCGGGACCTCCGTCCCCCCCTCCCATACGTGGTGGCCACCACCTCCGAACTCACCCGCGCCATAAGCTTGGGCGTTTTGTGAATAATTACCAGCGACAGGATACCCCTGTTCGCCTAAGCGGTAATTATCTCGGAGATGGTGGCTATACGATAAAAAATGACCGGTAGTATTTCTATCGTCATTGACGGTAACACCTCCGGTCTTCCTATCGTCCATCCCCCGAGGTGGCCCTTCTCCAGGGTCTCCTTTGTCCGGCGGCGTGTTAGTGCCGTCGCGGGTGTGGTTCTGCTTGTTTAATATCATCGTTTTCAGTCTAGAGTTCAAGTTAACCCTGTCTGATTGCGAAAACATTTGATTTTGCTCCTCCTCCTGTCGCTGCATCTGTTGATTTTGCATTTGCTGCTGGTTTTGTTGCAATTGATTCTGTAACTGTTGATTCTGCAATTGCTGCTGTTGATTTTGCATTTGTTGGTTCTGGATCTGTTGTTGCTGATTTTGTATTTGTTGCTGTTGGGTTTGCAACTGTTGGTTTTGTATTCTTTGGTTATGCTGCCACTGATGTTGTTGCCATTCGTTTTGATTTTGTGGCTGGCCGTTCTCCCTATATTGCCCGCTGTTATAGCCGCCCGAATACCCGCTACAGTCGAGTGAAGCTCGCGGACCGTTGCTCCCCTGCAGGTATCCAGGCTCGGCGTTTCCCGAATGTTGTCCATTAGGTGTATTTTGTTCTTGTCTCTCTCCTTCATTGCTGGTATCTCCCGATCCATTTTCAGGATTGGAATATTCATCTTGATGTTCTTGAGAGTATTCCGTGCGATCATAAGATTGTTGGTTGACATTATAGCCACCTGCCGAAGTTGTTGGTACGGAGTTTTGGTATGAGGCTGCTGATGCTGGTCGTGAATCGTTGCCTGATGTCGCACCGGGCGTTGCCGCCTGCGCATATTGTTGTTGGTACTCTGTGTAATGTGGCGCTCTGGGTGATGGTACAGGAGTGTAAGCTCCGCGGTTAGAAGGCGGCCTCTGTGCCGGTACAGACTGGATACCAGCCTGATAATAAGTGTTGTTACTGGGGTCAAAGGCGGTGGCGACGTTCTGGACAGTGTACGTGGCGTTGGCTTGGTAGTGAGGTGACGTAGCGTATGCTGTGTGGTTGCCCTGGTAGTCCAGGGTCGTCTGTCCAGTTTGTGTGGGGAGTTGTTGGATAAACTGGTTCTGCCAACCTGTAAAGATAAATATTTTTGTAAGTACATCCTACTCAACTACACATCTTGGAAAATCATCCGTAATATGTAGTTGACAACTCTGCTTTATCTTCACGATGAATTTGTCTGTCATATTTCTTTAATTAATTGTAGAACGATCTTCTTTTTCTTCATTAATTATTTGTTAACTGTTGTAAATATTATTGAAGAACATCATACCTTGCGAAGGATCGGTCTGCCACGCCGTTGGGAAGCGGTTGGGATCTCCGGCGTAGAACGGCATTGGTGCCTGCAACAATACGAAACACTGTTGAAATTATTATTCAAAACCAGTACAGTTTGTTTTGTAACATAACCTTTCCAACTTGATGTCAGAAAAGTAAATATTGACGATTACCCCGCAGACGTTGGTCACTGACTGTTTTGTTATGCATGCATATAATTTCTGTGACACAGGTCTCTTCCTAAGAAATAGGCTACATGTACCATGGTACAGTACAGTACAATTGGTGATCCTTTGTCGCAACCATGCCAGTTTCCTCACGATGTTTTCCTTCGCCGGTATTTAACAGTGATAAACATGTAGTTGTCGTTTGAATGGAATTATTATCAGCAATTTCATTCTAATTGTTTCCTTGTACGTTTATTATTATTTCCTCTTTGTGTTTGTACATTATGTTGTATTACAATCCTATTCTCTTCAATGTCCTCGTTGTTTTTTCTACAATAGTCGTAACGTTTTAGTTAATTAGTAGCTACGTCATTTAATATTGTGTTATGTATGTCGAGGCTGCCTCGGTAATGTTTACTATATTATGCGTCGTGAGAACTGCCCCAACGTAATCATACGATGTCCGAGGTTACGATTATTCTGTTTATATAAACGTCATGCTGAATTACAAGCATTTGGCAAACATGTTTGATAGATTTATTTCTTGAGTGTTGAACGAAATTGTGTTTCGTGTGTCTTTAGTTTTTGGCTGGAGTAAGGTCTTTGGTTTTAGCTGGGTCGAACTGGGTATATGAGGCGTATGCCTTTTAAATTCACCCAGTTAGGACAGGGTTTTTTAGGACGAGCCTATGTCCAGCACTGGACTGCGTCTGATTAAAGGCTTTGCTAAGATTAAAGGAATATTGTTTATTTTTTTTCATATCATTCTTTTTTGTCTTAATTTTCTTTCAATCTGTTACAGTAATACTCAGTTATTAGCATAATTTTGTCATTTTTATGCCGAGTCTCATACATGTCTTGTTCGGTATTGGTTCTATGACCCATTCCAGTACCAGAACAAAAAGTACTAAGTTTGATCAATAACGTCAAAATTATGGCGTTCTGAAACTCGGTCTCATATGAACAAGATCAATTGTTTGTATAAAGGCACAAACAGACGTGTAATTAAATAAAACCTTTTTAAAAAAAAATCAAACCGACGAAACATCGAACTGAAAAGCAAAAAATAAATTTTGAGGCGGCGCCAAACAAACAAACATAATATAAATTAACTATTTGAAGAGCAGAATAGCTCGTTGTATAGCTTGTAGTGGTTGATTAGCTCGTCGTAGCTATTCGTTGATTGTTTCTTTGGCGCCGCCTCAAAATTTATTTTTTGCTTTTCAGTTCGATGTTTCGTCGGTTTGATTTTTTTTTAAAAAGGTTTTATTTTTTACTTTTGAGTTTCCTATCTCGTGTCAATTTCTGTAACTAAAAAAAATATAAGTTTTTTAATATGATTTCTTTTTGTTAACTATTGACGACCTGCTTTCTGTCTTCATTATGAAACTCTCAACGACTGTCATACCCCGGGAGCTACGCCTAAAGTTCTCATCAAGATGAGTGAAATGAGCCCAAATACGATATAGTTACAGTTAACAGTTAAGGATCTCTTGCTACTGCCCTCTGTCACCATCCTCAGACCCTCGATGAGAATTATACCCTAGCTAGGTATAAAGTTTTCATCAAGACTAGTGAAATGAGCCCAAACACGATAAAGGTGCTTTTAATTGTTGAGGACCCTGCTATCCGTCACCATCCTCAAACCCTCGATGGCAATGATACCTCAGCAAGGTCTAAAGTTCTCATCAAGCTGAGTGAAATGAGCCCCAACACGATATAGCTGTTGTTAACTGTTAAGGAACTCTTGGGACTGACTTCACAAAATAACAGGGATCTGGAGTTGATCTGATGATGGTGACGCCATCATGTTATATTCTCCACATCTCTGCTATATTATAATGTCCTCAGAACTACAATTGTTAACCTTATTTCAACAGAATCGGTTCATAATTGAAAATTCTGTAGGAAAATTGACAATTAATTCCTTTTTTTCTACCCTTGGAGACCGATTTTAGTTTTGAACTTAAAATGGGACCAACTTTGAGATATACTCTTTCTAACAAAAAAATATTTTTTGAAATCGGACCACGTTAGGAAAAGTTATGCGTGGTCATACATAAAAAAAAAAAAACAAATATACATGTCGAATTGAGAACCTCCTCCTTTTTTTTTCGTCGGTTAAAAAGTAAAGTTTGAAAGCCCATTATTCCTTTTTTGAAGGCAAAATTATGAAATTACAAAACTTAACCATGTTAAGCCTTGGCAGGTCAAAGTAAATATGTTACATAACAAATTATAATGTAATGCTCCTTCGAAACTCGTTCAAGTTTCTAAGATTTTAATTTCTGCGCGAAGGGGGATGCCTTTTACCAAGTTAGGTAATATTTTATTAACATGCCAACGAACGTACGTCGTTCGTAATTAAAACTTGGTTATGTCGTCGTAATGAGATTCTATAACGAGATTATTCTTGTTTATTACCTACTCTATGCGTGCTATTTACTCGCTTACTGACTAATTACAAATACCCTTTATATTAAGTTAACTCTGACAGGTTATTTTCTTTCTATACTCCTATTATTGTTTTTTATTTGTTTCAACATTCATGGACCTAATACTATGGCACAAAGGCTTTGCAATCATGCCAAAAAAAGAACAAAAAAAAACTACGGAGCCAGTCTTTGCAACGTGCATTTTTGACAACCTAAACATTCCCTTAAAGAATTCCAATTTCAAAATGAATTGGTAACCAAGGGATTTTATTAAAATGTTGGCAACAACAAAAAAATCACCTCAATTTATTACACATTGTATTTTAATTTATATACAGTCTCATTCTGGGATGCCATATTTCGGCCTGATACATTGTATTCGAATAGAGGCGACACCACAGTACACCTCTATTTATTACCCAATTAGATTGTAACCGTTAATTACAATTGTATGTGTAATTACGTTCAGAGCATAATTGAACACAATAATGGGCCATCCTTCCCCATACGATGGGCAATTTATGAGCAAGAAGATAGCTCATGAAATTATAAAATTATAAATTTATGAGACCAGGTCATAAATTATGTGGGATTTAAAAGCTAGTTGAGCTGACCTTTAAATAAATAAAAAAAATCTTTTGTGCCACAGGAGCTTTTTTACTAGTGTTGCGATGTAAGATCCAGGGTCGCGGAACTGTTTGAGAAAGGCACCATGGTCCAGGAACGCAAACGGTAAGTAAAATAATAGGATGTTTTTTTATAAGATGCTGATAGTTCCGAGAGGACTTATTTGATGATTTTACCAGTTCTTGTGAAATAATTTTCAGTGGCCACGAGGAAAAAACAGTAGGATTTAAACTATAAAAACGCTTTTTAATGCTTCTGTACATTTTTATGTAGCATTAAAAGAATGGTCATTTTGTATCAATTTTCCGCATAACTACCCAGAATTTTATTAAACACATAAAAGATAAATGTTCTACAAATAAATTACTGTCGCGCAATAACAGCGGGAACAACAAACAATTTATTGGAATTGTTGTTATTAATGAATTATATTTGTGAACAATGCCAGCCTGATAACTATGGCGATTATTGCCAATTTTCACCCTGAATGGGCATGCCGATTCATTGTCATTGTCAAATTGAATTTGTTTTAGCATATCTTCCTAGCTGTTATGAGTAGGCTGTATTTCTATTTTTAAACCCCTTTAGGAAGAAAACAGAACAAAAAATTATATCAATTTTAACTTGAGCTAAGTATGTACAAAATTGGCAAAATCAAAATGAAGTCATTAAAATGTGATCAATTTTACAAAAGACAGTTTTGCTTCTCTTCACAATGATATTTGAAATTTAGAAACCTAAACTGGGTCCGCACGGTGAGTTACCATGGACTGGGTCCCAGCAGTGACAACATTCTACAACGTAATATTTTAAAAACCTTATAGAAAAAAAGAAAAAGAACAAAAAAGAAACTAACTTCACCGCATGGTGAGAATTAAAGTCAAACATTATTCGAGTTCAAGAAAAAGTCGCACTTTATGGAAGTTAAAACCTACTTCGGAGCAATACTTTTTAAAAAGGTGTCGGAATTTAAATTGTTTCTTTTAAAATTAACAAACTTTTTGGTTCATTACGCAAAGTCGACAGTCTTATTGCCTATAACTGGCCAGTTTTATTTTAAAAATAGAACAGCTTGGAACGGACATAAATTCGGGCGCGCTGTACTGAAATTGGCAAAGTTTGGGCCGCGAGTGCAAATTAAAAATTTCCCACTTTGACATCTTGTTATGGAAAACTAGTTATTTGAACTAGATGCAGTGTTGTTAGACTTCAGTTGGAACTTGAACTTCGTTAGAAAGTCTTGGAAAATTTGTGAAGGCGTAAAATAACAATTGTAGAGGAGTATTCATTGAACTATGCGGAAGTGCTGTGGAGTTTTTTTTCTGTGGAATTCTTCGAAGATTTTTGACCATACTCGTTGGCATTTCTAAACGTAATCGCGTTCATTAAGTTCAATATATCTTTTTGGCTTGCCTTTTGAGGTTTTGTTCCATTTTGACATGCCTGCGGTGAAGCCAAAAAGAAGGGTAATGAATTTTATAGTAATGCATTATGTTTTTATATTCCACCGTAGCGCCTAAAGTACCTATAGCACCAGTTTTAATGAATGAGCTCTCCAAGTATCTCTGAATCAAAATTTCCCGTTTTGAATTATAATGAACATGGAAGTGAAGAAAATTATTGCTTACAGCATTTGTTTAATTGGTCATTTTTATTGATTCTCTGTGTCAGACAGTCATAGTGAAAGATCATCTTCAACCCTTTAAATCCAAATGATAACTGGCTGGACCAATTTTTAACCCTTCCGTTTCAAAAAACAATTGTGAAAAACAAACTCAATTATAATTTCATCAAAACAGTCACAAAGACGTTTTTGTCAAATGCAAGCGAAAGAGGAATATAATAATTGAATAAGTTTTTCAAGCGCATTTACCTACAAAAATTTTACAACTCAATTTGCTTTTTGAGACATTTTTTATCTGTCTTTTTTTTCTTTACCTCAGTTGAGTTTTCTTGTTTCTTCTTGTAACACCGCATTTTTGTTTTTGACAATTAGGTCTTTATTTGATATTTAACTAAATTAACTCATCCCAAACAATTGTCTAAATTTAAAACAGTTATTTTATTCTTCAGACATCGTGAGTTGCTTTTATTTACTTTGTCAAGTTGCGAAAAAGATAGCAAGGCTGGTAAATGTACGAAATTATTGTTAGACAAGGGCGGATCCAGCTTTTATATCAGGGGGGGGTCACCGGTCTCCGTCGTTTAGTTCAGATAGATTTGAAAGAAAGACATTCAGAATACCGTGACCATGGAACGTAAAGGGCTATTGAAGGACACCGTGGATTTTAGTCAGTACAAGTCTGACAATCCCTTCTGCCCTGCCCTGGGGAGGACTCATTTGATGATTTTACCAATCTTAAAAAAGAAAAAAAAGGAGTGGCCAACGGGTCGATCGCGACTTAGTCTACTCGATCGTGGCAAGGCAAGTATAGGACCTATACCAAACCAATACAGGATTTTTGTTTTAAATTGGTCAAAAGGGAGAAATCTGCATCCATAAGAGATACAGGAAAACTTTCTTGGGAAGCTTTAGCTATTTTTTGATGTTGATAATGCTGGCGTTTTTAGGGTTCCGTAATCAACAAGGAACCCTTATAGTTTCGCCATGTCCGTCCGTCCGTCTGTCCGCAGTTTAGCTCAGAGACGCACAGTACTAGAGAGCTGTAATTTGGTGTACATATACGGATTTGTTGTGCCAAGAAAGTGGTAAAATAAAATCTCGTAAAATATTTTTTTTTAGGGTACCTCCTGTACTTACACGTAACGTGAGGATTTTATTTTTCTCGCGTACCCCTTAGTGTGGGGTATCATTAAATAGGCCTTTAAAAAATAATGATAGTTTCCATTAACAATTTTTTGATAAAAAAATTCTTTTGTGAAATATTAAGCTTTAAAGTGCTAAATTTTGCTCGATTCGAGTGTCCCCCCCCTCTACCAGCTAAACGGTTATGTTTGGAGGTGTGAAAAAATTCACAATAGTAGTATATATAACGAAGTTTAAAAGAAAATTATCATGACTAAGTAGGCTTTACAACTTTACGAGTAATAGTCGACCAACTTATGAAATGTACTTGGGTAATATGTTTTCATAAACAAAATGTATCGGAGAAACAATAAATCAACTGCAAATGTAAGTTTGTCAACTTTATTTTTACAGCTTTAATAGGTATGTTTTTACGGTATGTTTTTTTGGGGATAGGTAGGTTTTTACTAACTTCAAAAAAAGGAGGAGGTTCTAAATTCGTCGTAATCTTTTTTCTTATGTATTTTCACTGATTTCTCAAAGACTCCTGGACCGATTTTGAAAATTCTTCTTTTTAAAATTACATTCAGCGAATCAGTTTAGTTAGTTCGCATAAGTATTTTGATGGGCAACTACGGAACCCTACACTGTGCGTGGCCTGACACGCACTTGGCCGGTTTTTTATGTATTTTCCCCGATTTCTCAAAGACTCCTGGACCGATTTTGAAAATTCTTCTTTTTGAAATTAAATTCAGCGAATCAGTTTAGTTAGTTCGCATAAGTATTTTGATGGGCAACTACGGAACCCTACACTGTGCGTGGTCCGACACGCACTTGGCCGGTTTTTTATGACCAAGTTTGAGTGGTCCACAAAAATGAGTGACGTTGGGCAATTTTTTTTAGTGCCATCTGATTTTGTTTCATGGAAAAAATCGGGACGGCAAAAGTTGGTCTAATGGAAAATATTGTTTCATACAAATTGTATGAACGAGAAAATTGCCATTTTTTTATTATGCTGTTTGACTTCGGCGCGTCGTGTTCCACGAGCGCCTCAAAGAGCGTTAGCAAAAATGACGGGCCTCCTCTCAGAGGGCTATTCGAGCGAGGGAAATCCTGCCGGGGCCGCGAGATTTATTTACCATTTGACCCATAATTTGACCACAGATTTGACCCATTTCTGTTGCCCAGACATTTTCCTTCCGATACAATGAAATGGTCCTTATATAACACTAAATCAAATCTAACTTTTTTGTTTACCATTACAATTTGTATGAAACAGTATTTTGCTAAAGACCAACTTCATCCATCCCGATTTTTTTCTTAGAATACAATGAAATTATTTTTACACCCTACGAGTCGAATGGCACAAAAAATGCCCAACTTCATTCATTTTTTGTGGGAAACTCACAATTGACCAATAAAATAAAAACTACAAAATTGTAAACAACAAAAAAGAGCTAATGTTCCTAAGAAAGTTTTTCCGTAAGTATCTCTTATGGATTCAGATTTCTCCCTTTTGGCCAATCCCTGTACCTATACGAGAATGTCGATTAAACATCACAAACTCAGACTTCCAATCCAAAGTATTTAAGAAAATTTAAGGAAACAATCTCACATGTGATATGAAAAGAAACTCCTAAGACTGGTCAATAAAAAATAATACATGATTGTGTACTAAACTATGCTGTTTCATGTAGGCCTGGCAGTGCCTTTACTTTAGTTCCGTTCACGGCTTCTGAAATACCTATGATAATTCCTCGATGGGAACCAGTTCCATACAAGGAAAAGAAAAGCCTCGTATGGAACTCCGAAACTCTGGTTTCATAGACGGCCGAAGTGGTTTTTAAGATTTCAAGATTTTTTTATGTAACTGGTAGATCGCACAGGGTTTCGTTGGTAAATAGTAGATCTTATGTCTAATCAAGTTGGCCGACCCTGTTATAATAGGTATAACCAATAACAGCACAGAATTGCATTATTATGATTAAATAAATAAATAATATTCCACAACTATCACACAACGCCATCTAGTCCCAAGCTAAGCAGAGCTTGTGTTATGGGTACTAGACAACTGATAAACATACTTATATATTTCTAAATACATACATATTATAGATAAATTATTACACCCAGACACAGAACAAATGATCGTGCTCATCACACAAACATTTGTCCTGGGTGGGAATCGAACCCACAACCTCCGGCATAGCAGTCAGGGTCACTAACCACTAGACCAACAGGCCAGTCAAAGATTATATGCTCCTTTCCCTTATAATTTGTTCAAGTTTATAATAAACTAAGATAAAATTGCAGTGGCCACCTATAACCCAGCCTGTCGCCCAGGGGGGGGTCATGACCCCCATGACCCCCCCCTTGTATCCGCCGTTGTGTTAGTAACTGAATATTTTAACTTCAATGTTGAAAACCTAAAACACAATTCATTGATAGGTTTAGGACCGGTTTTTCCATCAAAAAGTTTTTAGGTAGAACTGAGATTTTGTATTTTTAATAACTTTTTATAAATGTTTATGCTTCGATATTTGAATTAGGGTTGATTTTTTAATAGTCATATAACTTTTATCTGAGGAATAAAAATAGTGGTTTGACATATTTTCTATAAATAAACTGTCAAACCGCCATTTTTATTCCTCAGATAAAAGTTATCTGACTATTGAAAAATCAGCCCTTAGTGTTTGAAAGTTGTCAAGAAGTGTGGTAATGACATGGAATTTAAAAAGCCCTACGGAACGTGCCCTAATAGGTTTTAAAACTTGAAAAGCCTGAAGTACTAACATTAACCATCGTTGGTGTCCCAACCATCGTTAATAATAAGCCAGGCATACGTTTATAAACACAATTACCATGTCCGGACCCCGTAATTACTTATAAAGCAATCATGCAGCTTGTTAAAACCAACCATTAAATGACAACGATTATGGTAATGACTCGTTATGATACACTTATGCAAATCCCTCACTTTACTGTTATAAAACCATAATCATGTGTTATTCCGCTTGTAATAACGCTGCCTCTGTTCCACGTACAATTCCGTGGCTGATTTTATTTCCAAAATGTTAATTTCGTGGATAAAGGCGAGCGAGTAAAATAAACGACACGTTTATTTTAACGTCGACAAGTCGACTGGCCAGTAAACATTACGATTAACTTAATTATTATGTCCCACATTATTGGGGTATTAATTATAACTTTTGGAATGAATTACTCAATGTTGTTGGCGATGTTGGCCATTGTCAGTAATTGTAGTTGTATTCAAACAAACAACGACAACAGATAAATTTTTATGACACTGTTCGAGCTGTTAAATATGTTTTACGAGAGTAGCAAGGTTGTTATGTAAATAAAAAAAAACCGATAAGTACACAGTAAACATTACAGTTGATCAAAACACTGATTAATTGAAGTACTGTAATAAAAATGTTAGAGAACTTTCCTGTCTTTATAACGATCGAAGAGAAAACAGGCCGTGTGTTCTAAATTGCATAATTACGTTTGATTGCCATGGAAACCACTAACGCACATCCTAGACCTTAATTTAAGCGCTGAACCTAATCAAGCCCTAGATGAAGATTGACTCTTATATGCTAAATTGGTTCTATCATTTCCTTAAAGTAAAATGGACGGGAGAATTGCAATGAATATGCATAACGTTACTTTGAACGAAGAAGGTTCTATTCATTTATGCGCCATTATTGGATTAGGGAGGCTTTTACTGTATCGTTCGGCTCTGCCAAACAGCAAATTGGTTTTAGCTTAGGCAGGCGATAAATCGATGTGGAATAACACGGGATCTTTGTATTTTTTAGTCTTGTTAAATCGCTTTTACTTTGCTCTTACTCTTTGAATGTTTAGACGTTTTTTTTGCTGAGACTTCTTAAGATACTTTAAATGGTTGAACGTCCTACTAAGCGGTGATCAAGTGGTCCTGACTTTAGTGTAAGCGGGAGAAACGGCCCTTGGTGCATTCGTCCCTGGCGATTGCCATTAACATCGTCATGGCAACACCAACAATAATTGACTTCACTTGAGGCCATAATTTAGTCATCAATGGAACATTAATGGCTCCTGAGAAGACTTAAAATGTTTACGACCTCTTTGCTGAATATAATTCCAAATAGATCCTTACCATGGGCTGGCTAGGATGTTCCTGCTTCATAGCTGGCGTGGTGGCAGGGGCCGGGCTCGGCGCTGCCGGGGCCTGCGGGGCGGGGCTGGGCGACGCTGCGGCTGCCACGCCGGGCACTCCTGCGCCGGCCACTCCCGCTGTGCCGCCGAGAGGCTTGCGACCGCGGTAGCTCTGGAAAGAGAAGAAAGATGAGTTGTGGATAAGAGCTTTTGGAGGAAAGAAGGAGTGGAACAGAACGAGAGATTGCAAAGAAGAGACCAAGCCATTGACATGATAGATGAAGAGGATAAAGAGCTTTTTCGATATAATATGACTGAGGGAGAAAGACAGGAGAGTAAACTAAAGATTTGACATGATGGATATTAATAATTTGGAGATTTTTGGGTTCCGGGATTAGAAATGCATACTTGAACGGAAAGACTTGGGATAGCATAACGTAATAGTAAGCTTAAATTATCTTAAAATTGAATAGCTATAGGCTAAATCAGCATGAAATATTTTTAAAAAGACTCCTGAAAATGTTTCTGTGAATGCAGAAAATACAACACAAGTGTACACGACGTACACTTTTGCATGTTTTCAAAAAAAATTTCTTCCGTAGACTTAGATTTTCTTGTAAAACAAAGATTACTAAGTTCTGTGGTACGCCCGGAATAAGATGGCAACTAAGAGGTACTTATATGGAATTGAATGAAATTGGATGTCCTATATTTCTCGAAATTCTTTTCCAGTAAAAGATATCTTAGGATTACAATCTCTAGAACTTATAAGAGGGTTATTTTCCCATTTGTTAGTGGGTTAAACTCATTTCGAGAAACTACCAACTTTATCGTTAGTGGATCTTATTGAACAAGCAATAAAAAGAATGAAAACTTCAAAATGCCTAGCGGAGAAGAGAGTGAGAGAATTGTAATATAAGATGATCATCGTCTATGTTCCTTTTCTCGACTTTGTTAGGGTCAACTTTCAGTCAGAATTTTACATGGAGCGGCTGTCAATGTAACTTCCAAGACCCAGTATCGGTGGGGTGCTAAGACAGGAGGGGTGCTAAGACAGGAAACCTCAACGTGCGCCCGTGGACTGGAGTTCCCTCTCGGATACGTCCGGGGGGCAGACCAGTTTTTCGGGCCGGTGCACCCTGGGATGCGGGCAAAACTGTACTGCGGCACTGTGTGCCTACGGGGTCTTTGCCCGTATGCGAATAGCCTGTCGTGTGGACGCTCCAACGCGTGTCCCTCTGATCAGCAGAGGGCACAGCGGCGGGGCGGGCTTCTGGCCGTCCAACCAGGGACCAAGCCCGGGTCGGTGGCGCCTCGTGTTTCGCGCCAAATGCCTGCTGGGGTCGCGGGTTTTTTCTTAACCCAGGATACCGTGGCCCGGAACGTAAAGGGCATCCGAAGGAACACGGGTGGATTTTAGTCAGTAAGAGTCTGACAGTCCCTTCCGCCACACCCAGGGCGGGAGGACTCATTTGATGATTTTAACACCTTAAAAAAAAGACCCAGTATCGGTGTAATTAACCATTGGTAAAACTGGTTGTCAGACTTTCGAGCTTCTGACTAACAGTAACGACTGTCAAAAATCCACCTGCATTGACAGCTTACCAAAGGTTCTATGTGCTTTCCGAGGCACAAAGGAAACTCGCTACGATAGATGGATACCCATCCACAGACTAACTTTGGCAAGCAAGGCTTAAACTTGAAAATTGATCTACTATTATTTGCTATGAGCTCCTCTAGAGTATAATGGAAGATAAGAAAAATTATAAGCAATGCTATTATAGCTAGGGAGTAGGTGTTCCAATAGCCACTTTCACACAATTCCTTGTTTCACAAACTGGCCAGTAATAGCGAAAGAACATTAACGGTAATGCCGCCGATCTATCTCAACAGCATCTTCCTTTTTCAAACTCAGCGCTGCGTTTGGTCAATTCCAAACCGACGTTAACCGAACTGTACCCGATTGCGCTTCGTTATTTTAAAATTGGAAATAGAAAATTCAAGATTACACGTTAGGCAGTTATTACATGGGATAATAAGACTTATTTACAGTGATGTGTTTGTAATATAAATAGCGGTTTACCGGTTGAATTGCGCTGTTAATTCGTGCTCTACAATGTTGTACTGTATACTTAGCTTGCTACGATTGAGTAAGACGGTTTTCTTGATGGCTATAACTTTGAGTTGAAATGTTACCGTGAAATTATATTGAGCATACAAATAATGGTAGTTCAAGGCAGAGTTTTATCAATACTTCCCCAGTTTCGTCAGTCATATTTAAGGCTCGTGTAATAGGGGATTGCCATTATGTACAAATAAAAAGAGTTTTTTAAGTGATATAAGCTGATACTGAGGATTTTTTTTTTAATCTACCCTTGCGAATGGGTGCAGAATCAATCTCAGCAGAATTAATCGTTTAAAGTCGTTTTTTGATAGCCTAATAGAATTGAAATAAATGTTTTGACTATGTAGTTTTTAATTCACGTAAATAAATTATGATGCCGATAAATGGCGAACTACATAAATAAACTAAAATGACAATAGAAAGAAGGAAATCTAATCCACTTTAACAAACAATAAAGATACAAAAAACCATCGATTTAGATCTAACGAAACATGAAACTGTTGCAAATAGGAATGTACTGGTATAACTGAAATCATACGAAGATGTATAGTGGCGTGGTCACAGCGGCGTGCGATGGCAACACACGCTCGGATGCACCCTGTATAACGCACGGCAGACTATATCGCCTACATAACCTACTTTTACTATAAATGAATTGTGAGGCTGAATATTTTGCCTTATTTTCTACAAAAAAGAGTACTATAAACTTCATAAACTTACTCCTTTTTGTACAGCACTCTTTTTTTTTACTGATGATGGGGCCGTAAGGTTTTCAAATGGAGTTCAACCGTAGGATACACATAAAGACGATCTGATGAAGACCACAGGGTCAAAGGTGTCCTATTTGAAATCTATGGGAGAGGTCTAAGTTCAGTAGTGGACGTCTTGAGGCTGCTGATTTTTTTTTTTGCGTGGCAAAATCATCAAATGAGTCCTCCCACCCAGGGCAGGAGGGACTGTCAGACTTGTACTAACCAAAATCCACGATGTCCTTCAATAGCCCTTTAGGTTCTGGGGTCACAGTATTATTTAGTACTGCGATCCCGGCAGTTTTACCTCTATTCTAACAAGAAAAGACAGTTATTCTTCTATACAAATCGTAATTTTTGGCTGAGTATGGCAATGTCCGTAAATGACTTTTTCTTCGTCATGTCGATTATCCCTTTTTTATATGAGCTTCGAAACCAAATCTCTGCCACATTTACGGCGTTGCTGGCGGCTTCGGACAGGTCCCTTAAAGTACAGGTGGAATTACACAAAGTACAAGTGAGGAGGTGGGACATCGTTTGTGATGAGGCTTCGCAGTCATAAACAACTGAATAATAGAAACATTTAGCGAGTCAGAAAAGTAAAAACGCAGACGGTAGGAATTGGAATATGATGCCGTGTGTCGGTGGTCTAAATTACCTACACGCGTGCGAAATCGCGAGCAGAAGCTACTTAGTCTATAATATCATTTTCGAACGAACCGTCTTTATACTGAAAGACCCTGGTTTCTCGAATAATACGTAGCGCGTGGATGAAGGACATAATCATTTTCTGAACTGTTAAATCACACTAATGCGCTAAGAAAATGGAAAAGGCGTATGTCTATGTAGGTACGAGTATTTTTAAACATACGACTAATGCAATCAATCAAAACAAGGCAAGATAACATTATCAAGGATTATATTTTTCGACGTTTAAGATTAATTGCTTTTATTTTTTGACACATTATAGGCGCCATTTTTAATTACTTATACGGTAGATAACTATGTTTGATAATTGACTTGAAAGTTGAAATTACCTACATTATAAAAAGGTTTTTGATGTATATAAAATGGAGAGTTTTCCGTTGTGTGGCTCTATTTATTGTAATTGTAAAAATAATGTAAGTGTTTTAGAAAAAAAAAGCGTAGGTCTCTTCTCTTTTTAAATGACCTTTTTTCATCTCACGGTAAATCTTCGCCTTATGCAACTTATACATTTGCTCTAACAATAACTTACGAAATTGGATGATATGCAATACTCTCATTTTCAAAGCATTAAGAAAAATATAATATTCTTTGCTTGGATGAATTTATTCAATGCATTTCATAATAAGTAGAGACTCAAGAGGCAGCTGGGATACCAAAATGCATTTGTTACGGGCCCATGGGTTTAAAAACGAAAGAAATATAATATTATTGTTGTAATTGGTCTATTATTGTGTATTTTTAAGGAGCTTTTTAATGGGATTATGATGATTGATCTTTTCATTGAATTTGACGTTTGAAAGTTGGTAGCAAAAACGTCCGAATTCGAAATTCACAAATTCATAACGTTTTTTGCAATGGGTGTCTCTTGCAAATAATATTCGTTTCTAAAATCGGTGTAAACTAAGCGTGAAATAATCTAGGTTATATGAACTTTTCCAAAATAACGTCATTATGGACATAAAACTTTCATTTTAAATCTATTTTTCTTAACAAAATGTTTAAGCACCTGTACGCGTCGTAAGTGCCAATTTGTAACACCCCATAAAACAGACAAGTATGTACTAACAGGCGTAAAGTGTCATCCAAAAATTAAGACCGCATAAAAAAGGACAACGGGAAGAAAACATTGTTATATTTAGAGAGAATTTTGTCACAACACTCATATGGCTTAAAAGTCGGACCAAGAAAAGGGATTTTGCTCTTTTTTCTCGCTTCTTCCTTAGGCTTGGCTTATTAGCATATTGAGAGCAACATCTGAAAGTAGAAAATTTGAGCCGTTTACACTGCCACGTCGCTCGACGACAATAAGTCAAAATTTAGCCGCAGTGACAAAGCACGCCGTACATTAGCCGTAAACAAAAGACCTTTGTCCCGACCGCAAGTTGCCCGGTCCTGGAACACCGCTTTTGTTCAACTTTGTGTAACTGGCTTTAGGCTTTATTTAATTGTCTTTGGGATCTAACACGGACTGGGATCATAATCCTTTCGTAAATCCTTAATGTCGACGGACACTTAAGTGGTATTTATTGTTTAAATAACCGGAGAAACAAATGGAGCTTTCTTGTTATTTTGACGAAACTGATTTTCCTGATTTTTTTTGTTCCTTTTGTAGGGTTGGACTTGGAACTTTAGCTGGCCCTAGTATAGCTAGTTCTAAGCATTGTCATTGGTTAAAAATGTAACCCAGCTATGGTTACAATAAACTTTCACAAGTCGTTCCATTTCATGTCATGACTGCTTAAACCCCTTCTACACGGTCAGATCTGACCGCTGACAGAGGTGACCTTGGTCGTGTCAACAGTACCCCACCGTCTGGAACGCTGTCGACTGACGGTCGGGTCCCACCGCGGACGTAGCCTGTCGGGACGGATGCGTTCCCGACCAAGGTTCGCTTGACTCCGCCCATATTTGGTCGCACGACTAACGACTACACGGTCGATTTTCATTCCCACCGGACCAAGATCACCTCTGTCAGGCGGTGGGGTCTGACCGTGTAGAAGGGGTTTTAGACCAAAACATTTTGGTAGGATTTTTCCGCGGGGTATACAAATAGTTATTCCGATTCGGGATATCTATATCTTTCATTCGTGTGATTTGCGTTCTTAAACTCACTTTGCTTACAGGTGAAATTACTTTACGTATTTTTTATAGTCCATAAACATATGACATAATATAGCATACAGGGTGCACAGTATAGCTTCTGTTTATCAGCGCATGCGTTCCCCAAGGTCGCTTCTTTGATCTTTTTGGCAAAACATCAAAACTCGTAACACATTTCTTGTGACTAGCCATTAATATTACTGTATTTACATTTTCTACAATTCACTGTTTGTTTTCAAAGGAATGATTTACGTCAGTTGTAATTCTTGTGATACGATTTTACGTTGTTTTATTTCAAAATAAATATGGCGGCGGTTATGGGTGAATAAATTTTATTTACGAGACATCCGTCACTGGATGTTTGTCATAAATATCTAGAATTATATAATTTTGAATTATTTATGTTGTGACGGAAAAAGTAGCGAAATACTTTATTACTTTTAAATTCTTTGATATGCTATAAAAATATAACAAAATAGAACTTCCCGCCATTTTGCTACGATATAACTGTCAAACTATAACTTCAGTTCCTCCCGTAAAATATCGTTTATATCTAAGAAATACACTGACTTTAGTTGAACTTTTCTTCTCTAGGTATTTTTAATCAAAACCCTTTGAAAAATTTATTACGGATAACTTTATTTATGTTAACTCTAAAAATAGATGTTTAAAGGTCAATGAAGTCTGTAGAAAATGGATGGTTAATAAATCTCTCATCGTCTATATAATCACAGATATAATTTTGCCTTCTGTTAAGATTTTGTGAAGTAAGTTTGTTTGACTGACGATTCGCAGGTGTGCACTTTATGTTCTGTGTGACGTAAGCAAAGATAATGACGTTGACGTTAATGACAGGCCATGCTGTTTTTAAAAATGGAACATGGAATATCAGAGCTTTTTTTGAAAATATTTTGTTTAATTTCTATTTTTTTTTTTAATAGCAAAATGTGAAGAATCTTCATAAAATGCTTATATGAAAAATCTAAAATCGTTTATGTTTACCTGTATATATTTAGTTGACAGTGATATTTGACAATCTTTAACCAATTTATGTGGCGTTATTTTAAATATTTCGATGGAGTTAGCAGTTCCCTGCAGTAATATCAACCCCGCTGCTCGGCACCTATTAGTTGTAGCGCGATGTTTTATAGCCTACAACCTTCCTCAATAAAAGGACTATTGGTACTTATTTATATTTTTTAAAAGAAGCTATAAACCTATTCCCAAGCGGAAGCAAGTATTCAGAGCCAAAGATTATTATCATTATCAAAATAGGTTGTTTACCACGATCGATCAAACGTATTTCGGGTTGCCAGTTACGGTGTAACCACGACCTATATAGATAACGTTATCAGGCGGACAACAGTTCCACGTAATTAATCGTGATAGGCTACCTTAACTTATAACTTATTATGTTGGTAATACTGTAGTTGGTAATGGTATTCTGAAACCTCTTTGAAGGAACTGAAGAAACATAACCTGCAGGCGAAATACTTTCCTTTATATTAAACGAGCTATATTTGCATACCTAAAGAAATTAGGACAAGCGCTTTAAAAGCAATAGAATGGCTTTTTTTAGTGTTCCATAGCCAGGGTTAAACAAGACCTGTTGCTAAGAGTCCGTCTATCTGTCCGTTTATCACCAGGCTATGTCTCATGAACCCGATAGGTTGCCGCTATATCGAAAAATTCAAATAAACACTATAAACAAATATTTAAGGGGCTTACATACAACAAACGTGATTTGTTTGCTATTTTTTCTATTACGCTTGCTTGTCTTAATTAGGAATTAATTGTTAGGGCTATGCCTAACCCTTCAAGAAAATGAGTCTTGATGTAATGTTTTATTAAAGAAAGAACAGCTATTCCTGTAAATAATCTTTCGAAATCATCAGAACGTTACATAATTGTATCAGAAATTAGAACAAATTAAAAGTTCTAGTTTCCATGGCTTCTTTATTTATATTTCAGTGACGAGGTTATGAAAGTTTGCGAAAGAGAGATCGCTGAAAATAACGATGTTTTTGTGTGCTGTGGTGTTCTATCGAAATGAGTAAATACATTTTAACTTAAAGTCAAAGAAAACAGTTATGAAGAATAAAACACCATCTTGCAACAGGCTTGCAACCTCTCATGCAGGGAGCTATAAAACAGCTTGGCCAGAACGTCTTGAAACGGAACTAATCTTTGTGTTTGCTGACAACGTTTTAAAATTTTTGATATTTGACGTAAACAAAGAACGCAGGTTTGTTAGAATTATTATTGTGCCATAAAACGAACGTAATAAGTGAAAAAATAAATTAATAAAATCATTCAAAGTGCTGGTAACGAGAGCACAGTGGCGACTTCCGGTTTTCTACTCTAATTTGCCAAGCTGTGTTCCCAGATGATATTAGTCTGTTTCATTCCACTGTTGGGGCAATATCCCATCCATGGCTTCCAGTCTTGCGATCAAGGGTAAATTTTCAGCGCTAGTTATCGGTTTGAAACTGATAGATAAGTTAGACGAATTAAACTTGATTATATTAAAGCTAAGCTACCAAATAGAAGTTACACAATTCTTCCTAAGACAAAAACTGACACACCAATCCCATATCTTTACCTATACCATAATAACTATATCCTTACAGTATACAGAACCGCCATAAATTCAGTACGGACGTGAATGAATCACAGACAGCGACAGAACGGTATTCTGTAGATACTAATCGTTTTACATACAACATTTTGTACAACGCTATTAAACAATAAATTATATTTTCAAGTCTTGCAACCCCTGATAGCTGATAGTGTGGCGTGCCAAAGATTTGTGAATTTCTACCACGCATTAATATTAGTGTTGGTAAGTGGGAGATTTATTGTGTTTAATTCTGGTTTGTGTTAATTTAGGGCTTGTTGTTGCTGTAATATTAATCTTTAGTAGTAAGATTTTTAGAGTCAGATGGTAGAAATATTAAATGTCGCTAGGGCATTGGGTATGCTTTTTGTCCCGTTCGGAAATGCGCCTAAAATTGTAGAAATTGCAATTGAGAAACGGCATTTAATAGGTGTATTTTTAGCTGTGTATGAAACCTCATCTATCAAGCAATAGTTGAAGTAAGTGCAATTATACATATATTGTGGACAGAAACTTTACGCAACTCGAAATATGCTCCAATTTCCAGTTCACACTTGACCGACTATCCCAAAATACGCACAGTGAAGACATCAAATAACCAGACAATAATAATTGTAGAAAAGCTCATAAATTATCTCTCAAGACATTTGCTATTTCAAATATTTCGCTTGGCAACAGTGGCATTATTTATCGAAACTGAAGTTTATTAGTCTATGCTAAATTTCATTTGAATTTTAAATGAATTTTCAGTGTTTTGTTTTACTTATCGTCTATTTTTTAATCTTCTAATGTGCCATTAGTTAAAATTTCGCGTTGTAATTCATTCTATCTGACTCATCATATCATCATCAGCCGAAAGGAGTCCACTGATGAACAAAGGCCTACTCCAGACCGCCACTTGCATCCAACGGTTGCTCAAATTTTCTATCTACTTAAACCTTTACTGATTAAACATGCGTAACTACCACGTGCTAAGACGGGTTCTATATTGCACTGTATTTTTATATTGTCAAAATAGACATAATATTTAGCCAAATACCTCTTTAGAAATTAACCTTCTTAGTATATAATCAGCGTCATCATCATCAGCCTATAATGTTCCCACTTCTGGGATACAGGCCTCCTCGTTGAGAGAGGGAGTGGGCCAGTATCCACTACCCGGGCAATTAGCCACAGTATCTTCAAATGTAATATTTTCAGCTTCACTTTTCAGTATCATGATATTACATATGTTTCCTTTTCAAAAGCTCTTTCATGCAAATAATTTACTACACAACGTAAATCTACTACGGGACGAATTAAATATTCCACTATGATACTGTTTACTACCACCAATGTCATTGGACTACAATATAGGGTGGTTCTATTCTTTACTCTCCCGAATTAGAACTTCAGGTCAGGGTTCATTGCTGTATTTGGTACAGTAGATTTTTTCCTACACCATCTTTTTAAAGAGAAGAATCGTGTAGGCTGCAGGGAAGAAAGTCCATTTTTCAATTAGGTGTTAGAAACACAAGGAATTTCTTAAGAAAGTAGGAATTTCTTGATTGATAATATTAATTAGCTGTCTGTCGAAATATTGTTATAGAATATAGAGTTTACTCGAAGTTGTGCAGGTGTTAAAGTGAACAGTTTTCTTGAAACCAGAACGTTATCACTAATGGCCATAATTTCAAACACAACGCTGATAGTAAAAAGAAAATAGTTTTGAACTAAACTAGTAGATTTAAAAACTATGGCCTATGTTCGTAACAATGCAGTGTAGAGGAGGTAACAACTCAATATGGCTATCACAAGGCTAACAAAAGGTCGAATGTCAAGAAAAATATTGACTGATCGAGTCATACAGAATACTTATAGGCAGAATTAGAAGACATTTACAGTCAAAATGTGTATTTATTAGCTAAAAACAAAACTAACAATAGACATAAATACGAGTATATTGGTCCTCCCGTCCTGAGTGGACCGAAAGACTCTCAGACAAGTACCGAACAGAAACCACACTATTCTCTCAGTTGCCCTTCGCGTTCCAAGACGATATTCTAATTAAACAAGCTCAAGCTCAAGCTTAAACACAAAATCTAGAAAAAGGCTGCAGATGAAAAACAACACTTAAATATCTGAAGAAGATATTTACAAAACTGTAAACTACTGCTAGTTGACAAGGTGTTAACAGAGACTTATCTCCTATAGATAAAGAGTACATAAATTCCCAGGTCGCGAGAACAGATGTAGTTGTAGTAGACATGGATTACACAAGTGGCGGTCGTTGTGGAACACGTGTTCCACCACGTTGGCCCGCGGCTATTCTTGAGCGTGCTGGGTGTGAGGGCAAGCCTGGTGCAAGTGATGAGGAGAGCGGGGTTGAACTTGTACTTAAAGATATACAGGTATGCGGATGGAAAGAGAAGGGAAAAGAGACAGAGAAGAATGAAAGCAAATACAATGTTGTGACAACCCAAAAGAGCATGACACCAATTATAATGACGGCATTGACGGCGACGCTATTGACGGCACGGTTGATGCATGGTTGAGCCACTAAATGCTGCACTGCGTATCGCATATTCAATTTTTGAACGGAACAAATATTTTTAAGATCAACAGATAGGTACTTGTTCCAGGTCTGGGTGTTGTGTGTGAGTTTAATAAATACATATTTATAAGCGTACAACAAGAGTAAACGATAGAGGGAAAGTTGCAAGGCGAGAATGTAAGAAAATTTTTTTAGTGTAATGTTTAAAGATGATAAAATGAAATTGGTAGTTGACATAATGATTTTGGTTGCAGTAAAGAACTTTAAAAGCATTCGAAAATTGTAGCGCATACAATACAAAAGCTAGTCTGTGGAGAATGTTATAAACCAAAAAGATGTGAATTAACGATTGCTGTGAATATGACTCTGGTAGCTCTATTAGCGAAATATTCAGATCAAGTTTAAGAAAAAGATATTGCTTATATAATTTCAAGCATAATATCTAAGTCAGCTTGTATAAGTAGACATTTTATGTACTTAGTTGAGGTAGGTCAAAATTAAATTAGGCAAACGCTACCGCCTCTGCCTTGCACCAAGTGATCCTAACAAGTATATTTCAGTGGTGTTGTTCGTGAATGGCATATGTTTTCTCAGCATATTGCACAATATATTAATTTGTTTCCTTTCCTTATTGCAAGGCATATGTTTGGCTGCTTATTGTTTCAAGTGTTTATTATTAGTAGTTATAATTGAGGAGTAATTACAATATTCGTGCGCTGTTACTATTTGTTTGTTATTAATTGAAACGTCACATGCTAGTTGTTTGTTGTTCCAAGAAATTTGTTAATTAATGTTACTATGGAGAGACATTTAGGGATCTTTACCATGTTTGTTATTTGTTTCGAGTTTCTGATATTTCGGCACTTTTGCAAGCGCCATGATCACGGATCAAAATGGTAAACTTTTCTTTCAATTTATTTCCATTAGTGACCATGTCAGTTTATTGAACTTTTATGACATTACTATTTTGTGTTTAATATGTAGATTTAAGTGCACATGTCATGTACTAAGCCTTTGCTACAGTCACTAGATATAAGTATATTTGTCAATCACATAACTATTTTTGGAAAATGATTGTATAAACACGTGGGAGAAAACCCTAACAAATATCCAATAGAAGAAAAATACAGAATGAAATGCATAGTTTGAAAAGAGGTAAACAAAACCCCAAATAGAAACTAACAATGGACAATTGAAAACCACTACTATCCAGAGTATTGCAACGAGCTTTAAAATCAATTGCAGCAGACACAGAACCCTCAATAGTTATCACCACGATACCCGCGAATTAACAGGTCCATTTTCCATCGTTATTTTCACCCAAAACCGAATAGGTGGTTGTGGAATGGCCGTTCGATATGGCGGTGGATGGACCAACCACAGCCACTGCAAACAACCAACAATGCTGCCGCAGTTCGACGTAAACTGTGTTCAAGGTTTTGCGCATTTGCTCAACGTGGTTTGGCGGTCGGCCGCCTAAATGCGCGGTTTGCCGCTGCCCGCAACTACCTTCTATAAAGTGCGAAAATGTTACTACATAGTTGGTTTTGTCTATGGGCTATTTTATGTTTTTTCTTTTAATATTTTTCTGTTGGTGTTCGATTTATCATGGTCTCTAGCCTTTTAGTCCATCGGCTTCAACTTCAAGTGGAATCGTATGCAGCTGATTTATCAATATTTAAAATGGAGCAACTGCCTATCTGACCACCACAATCAGTAACTGGGTATTACTGCACTTGGTAAGACTGGTTGTCAGAATTCCGAGCTTCTGACTAACAGACTGACTGTGTCAAAGATCTACAAATGACAGTCAGCAGACCCGACCAATGGCTTAATGTAAAGTACATTAAGCCATCAGTACATAAGCCGCCCAAGCACAGATTCGCTATCATTGATTGACCATCTGTGGATGACCATCCATCCATAGCCCTTCAAGGTCAGTTTATAATGTTCCCACTGCTGGGACACAGACCTTCTCTCAGTGAGAGGGAGTGGCGTCAGGGTTGGACGACGGCACATGTAAAAAAAAAAAATCAATTAGGTTGTTCGAATTTTAATTTAACTAAATTAACTTATTTATTATTACTAGTTATTACGCAAAATATTACCAGCACGTGGTTTCAGTGTTATTTAAAGATTTAAATATAAGGAAAAAAATTCAAGGTGAACAACTCAAAAAAGTTTTAAACCTGGCTGCACAGACAGGTTTTGATTTTTTCAAATGTGAATTTAGACTTTTTAGTATTGTGAGATTAGGCATTTTTTGTGTACCTGTTCTTATGATCCCATCCTATACAAATAAGAGTTTTGAAATATTTCGACTCAATTTCTACCGGCTGGTTTTATTTTAAGATTGAAGTGTTTTTCATAATTAAGGGCGACTTTCACCAAAAGTTAAACATGTTTAAAATTTTATTTAGTGTCAAAACTCTATAGAATTTTGTGCTTAAATAAAATATTAAACATGTTTAACCCTTGGTGAAAGTCGCCCTAAGACTGGGTGAATGGATACTCGTATAAATTTTAAGACACATTCAGAGTTTCAAATTTTTTTTTTCGTCAGGGTATTGTGTGGTAAGGACTGTCAGACACTTAATGACTATAAATCTACCCTGCTCCTTCAGTTGCCCTTTTGCGTTCCAGGATCCTTTAAAGACAGTCTCGCGAAACTTTACAGATTACCAAGAAAACGAAAAAGTCGCTAATGACAGATGCAAAGAAAGAACGATTAGTCACCCTGTATAATCAAAAGATAATAAACAAAAAAAGAATTCCTTTTAGGATTACAGAAATCACTTCCATTTCATACGACGCACTAAGTCCATGATCGTTCTAACTGATCCCGAAGGTTATCACCATTGTACTCCGATTGATCCTTAACCTTCCTACATTGAGTCTATTGTCGCTGGAATTGATTGCTTCCGGTGTTGCCCGATGTCTTTTTATTGTATATGTAACTAAGCCATTTGCAGGCAGACAAGTGGCTGAGCAAGTGCTTAGGCATAGACTAGATTTTCTAGAAGAAATCAGAATAAAAGTTGAATTGATTTTGGATTTAAATGAAGGGGTCAAAATTGAGCTTGGTGGAGTTAGAAATGAGAAAGAGCAGAAGAAAGTAAAGAAAGTAATCGAATAGTCCGTCGAAAAGATAAATACGAATTGAAAGATACTCCAACAGGAAAAATACCAATCAAATAATATCAGAAGGGTCCAAAACATGTTTCCTTATTGAGAATCACTCGTTAGGACACATCCAAACAAATAACAAAGAAACAAAAACAAAACATAATATATACAAGCTAACTGAAAAAACAGCAGAAAATTTGGAAGTATAACAAGCAGAAACAGTCACAAAAATCATGCAATTTGACCAAGGTAACCGTAATGACGAACTCAAGGTTAAGCCTGAAGCACAGAACATTGATGTGACTAATTGAATCCTCCTTGGAGATGCAATAGAGATGACACCGTTCCATTAAGTAGATTAAGGGCCAATTTGTCCAACACTCCAAGTGGACAAGTAATTTCTGTATGAAAAAGTCGTTTGTCATAACCTGTGGCAAGATGACGGAAAAGTTTGGATGAAAAGTTTGTTTTGCAGACAATTTTAATGGGACTTGGGGCAGATACAGATAGATGTCACCGTTGGCAAAATTAGTGAGGTTTTGGAAACAGCTTATGAAATTATTGATGGTGTCGTAAAAACTAAAACTTTAGAATCTTGCATAAAATGTAAAAAATTTAGGTCTCTCTATCGTGATTTCGATCCAAAATCCAATCAAACCACGATTTGCAAAGAGCCATCAATTTTCTGTTCCAATATTGTCTAAAACGTGTTCGAATACCCAATATTATTACGGTATCACGATGTTTGGATATCACGGGCGGATGTTATGAAAATAACAAGGCAAATTATTAGCAATTGTTGCCGTGATCATTTGTTATTTAATAAACATCACAGCTATTGTTATCACACAATAACATAACAATAGAATGTGGTAGAAAGTACTGTTATACAATATCATTTTGTCTAGCTACTGTATTATTATCAATTACATTTATTTTCCGTCTGCATATCTTAGTTATGACGATTTCTGCTTTTCCTTTGACTTTTTTCGTGTAAGCACTTAACGTTATGCCTTTGACCTCATTTCCTTCTTCTTATTTTGGAAGATTCTTAAGCTCTTCGTCAATTTTTATACATTTTTGATGCTACAGATTATTCATATAGACTGTCGGATTGGGAGTCTGTTAAAGTTGAATTCTTTCTTGTCTTTGAACTCTCTTTCAATTCCAAAAACACAAAAGCTGTATCACTGTCAAAATCAGTTCAAAGAGCTCTCAAAAGGGAGGATGAAACAAAAATAGACAAGAAAAACTTTATTTTAATGTCAAAGAAAGTTCTTAGTCAAAGCAATGACACATAAATTCATAACGTAACAGTCACAGATGCCACTGACATCATCAAAACACTAGATGTAGATAATATTAATTATGAAAATAAAGGGAGAAACGTAGCGAATGCAAATTCCATTCTTTTATGTATGTTTAGTCGTCAAAGTCTCATTCAAGGAATACTAGGCATTGTGTTATGGCTCATAGAGTCTACAGCCTACTCGAGTCGCTGAGATTTTGCGCAAATAATTTCAGCTGGAGGACCTACTTTTACAGTAATTCAGTTTTTCACGTAAATGGTGCCATTTTTTCTTCTGAAAAAGGGCCTTTTTTTCTTTGTTTGTCTAGTTTATTCATTTCAATTTTAGCTAACATGGTAAGACACATTAATGGTCATGACGAAACTTATTCTTTTGTGACTATCTGTTGCTTATATGTGTATTTTCCGATACGTTTACTACAAGTCATTTAATATTTACACAGAACTTTACACAAAGTTCTAAACGGAATACGGTCTGTTTAGAAAGAGAAACGAAGACAAGGACAACATTACTCCAGCTTGTGACGTCACCGGCGCAGGCGCACAGCGGGACGGCAACGTCGCGTACGCCGAATGTTTTGTAAATAGAATATTGGATAGCGATTGTTGTGTGAGCGAGAGGGCATCATTGAGATGAAAGAGATGGGGCATCTGTCAAAATCTGTATGAAACAGGACTTTATGTAGTGGAATTATGGATTCTATAATACATTTCAAGTGCGGTTGTGAATTTGTCCGATATACTCGGGCAGTACATTTCTATAATGGTGGCTTGTACTGTGTGCCGTATACAGCAGTTATCGAGAAGGATAATAATAGGTATTTCGGTTGAGCCTGATAACGTTTATCAATGACCTGATTAATTAATTAACAGTTTTGTACAACCGTGAAATCGTGAAGTTAGGTAGGTATACGACGTAATTCAATTTCTTGGATATTTATATAATTTTTACAAATAATCTTCTCATTATTATCGAACATTACCATAGAGTTTCTAGAGTGCGTCTATTTATTCGTGGAGTTCAAAAGCGTGCGTATCCATAGACGATATCATCAACTAAAATATTTACGAAAAAGAGGGTACAAAAACCAATCAACCTCCATATTTACGTAACAAAAGAAAAATAAAGAAAGTCAGTTTTATTTTTCTATTATCTCATCTAAAACACGAAAATTAAATTCCCTCCCTTATTAAACACTCGCTATAGAACAATGTAGGTAAATTTTAATAAATAAATAAGTGGAAGGAGGAAGGGTGGCATCGAAATCCTCCCGAGGTCGTTGACCCATCGACCGCCCCCCCCATGCCCCCTCCGCGCTACCCCTCCCCTAGGACGTATCGAACCTTCGCGGATGTGATGTGTCTTAGTAGGTACCTGTGTATTTTAAAATAATATTTTTGTTGGTACATAGGAATCACCTGTTTGATAGGACGAGACATTCTTAGAAGTCTAGGTGTCGATGTGGAATTTCAGATATTTTAAATTGAAAATGATTTTCATTTTAAGGAATGGAACTGATACCACAGATTTTCTTTCGTAGATAAAATGTGAAAGGCATTCATGTTTCATTAAAATGGCAATGTACCTATTTCTGATTCAATTTTTATCTGTTATGTAGAGCAAATGCATGAACGATTTTTCAAGTTTGTAAAAATAGTTCCAATATTAATAAGAGAAGGAAAAATATCCCAGCTACAAATTGACTTTTAACAACACCTAATTAACAAATGAACCAATGTTAAATGATAATGTGAAAACTAAAGACTACAACAACAAAATTAGCTTACGATGATGACAAAAACAATTAACGAACTACAAAATTAGTAAATAAACAGAAAAGAAAAAAGAAGCGTTATTAGAAAGACAAACGTGCAAAAAGAATACGTAACTAAAAGAAACGAGATAGGTGCATCGAAAAAGAATGAGATAGACAAGGATAAAATATATTTACCTTGATGTCTTGTAAGACCTGCAAACAATAAACATACATTAGTGTTATTTAACATGATTACATAATAATATGTAAGGCTTTAAATAATAAGTATGACTTGTAACAATGTTAAACGTATTTGCTTTTAAAAATAAACAACCGTTCTTAGTTATTATAGAGGAAACAACACATTGTTTTTTTTGTCTACATTAAAAATAAGTCGTTTATTTTAAGAACACGTTTCTTATTTGCACATTTTATAACTTTTTCATGTTTACTTCCTAAAACGTTAATAAATCTCTTCACAATTTATTTTATGACAATAACACTCATAAAAGAAGAAAAAAATAACGCTCCAAATTCAAAATTCGTTTACCAACTTCTAGAAACGAAACGCATTGCCAAAGTCAGCCATATTGAATTGAATAATAAAGTTCTCACTTTACAGAAAGCTCACGCTATCATAGTTAATTTGTAGTAAGTTTAAATAAACAAAGTCCTGATTGATAAACTTTGACCGTATGCGGGTTATCGACCGGACATGTCTGTTAACCCGGGTAACTGATAAAAACCGGATGAATACTGTCTCCGTGGTGCAAGGTTTTGTAAGGTTGGTATCACGGTGTCTGTGTTGCCATTATTAAGATAAAATGTCTAGGCTTTTTTTATCGTGGTATATCGTCAAATGAGTTCTCTCACCCAGGGCAGGGCAAGAGGGATTGTCAGACTTGTATTGACCAAAATCAACGGTGTCTTCCAATAGCCCTTTACGTTCCAGGGTCACGGTTACCAGATAAGACATTCCTGCGACCCCAGCAGGCCTTACCGTACCTTTGACCGCATGTCCGCGCCTACGGTGGCTAAAAATCGTAAGACAAAATATCTAAGGTAGTAGATAAAAGCATTTATAATGATTCATTACCGTTTAAAGTCTCGTCATTGATTAGGAATTAAGGATAACCCCTATTGTTTGAGTGACTCATACAAATTACTCAATAGTGAAAAGCATTCTTTTGAGATTCACTCATCATTGTAAACAATAGACCGCGATAACTTTTAGCGTACTCCATGTTACTATTCAATGTTATGCGGTTTTCAAGCATGAATCACTTTTGTAACTTTTTTTCATGATGTTAATTTTACTATTATTTTTAAGGACTATTAGCTAGCTCACCGTCTGTCAAGGGCCAAGCCCGAGTCAACGGCGCGAGGAAACAACAACGGAGTTGTCTGTGGACTCAATGATTTTGGTAGGCAATTTTTTTTATCCTATATGGGGTCAAAAGCCTGTTGGGTCGCGATGCTGTCTAAATAAGGTACTGCAGGCCTGGGATGCAAAAGGCAACCAACAGGTTGCTTTTAGTGAGTCAATCTTGACAGTCCCTTCTGCTCTACCTAAGGTGGGAGGACTCATTTCATGACTTTCATATCTAAAAAAGGGCCACAAGCTTTTCAACCCCTGTCGGAAAAAGCACGTCATTTCATCTTGATCATATTGTGATCTCAAAAAATGGTCATGTTTCTAAAACATTTCACGTCCATAATCTTCATAACCTCGCTACCTGTCAAGGTTTGACTGAAATCGTCTATCGCCATCTCATCTGCCATCTCTATTTATACCCGAAGGTCTTCCAACAAGGTAGGCATAATAAAACGAAGGTTTTCAACCTCAAGGTGTGTCTGAAATGTCGCAATTTCGGTGCCGTCCGTAACCGTACCGTCGCCTTTTAAAAAAAAATATATTTATTCGTTTTAATGTCAAAATTATTTTGTTTTCTCCTTTTTATATTTTTGGCTTTTGACATAAAATGCCTGATTTGACGTCGCTATGGCGATCGTGTTTTGTTTTTCATCTAGCCGTATACGACCACGCATTTATGTGATATGCCGTAGTGGCAAGGTTGGTTTTCGCTTGTGGTTGAAATCGGTCGAATCGCGTCGTATCGTGCTTTAGGTAAGATCCCGTACTTCTTTTTTTTTAATTTCTACTTCTAAAAGACCAATGGTCTAAGTTAATTTTGAATCGAAAGAATTAGAAGTCACGGGTCCTTTGCTCCTTACAGAAACGTCTTAAAGAAAAAATGATTTACCTAAGAAAGAATCTCCTTTTAAGAGAACTTTTCGACATTAAAACTTTAATATATTTTCCTCAAAGTATCTTTAATTATAAGGTCGATATCCGGAGGCGGTCCGGGGTTATCGACCGGACGAAGTGACCCGGCTGAGAAGGATTTGAACCGGGTAAGCGTTTGTTGTTACCGTAGGTCTGGGACGTTTATTGTCTGGATTTGAAACGGATAGAAATATAAAAAGGATTTTCAGTAACATTATCTTGAAATTGTGAATAGATACTGTCTAGAGGTCTTTTCACAAAATTTACATCGTACTTCAAGTATTAACTGTGTTTATTTATGGAAAATTGAAAAAGCACCGTAGTATTAAGTTCATTAATAAGCCAGCGTACCCCATGCACAGAGATAAGTTGCTGCTAAGCTGATAGTTGACTTAGGGTGCTCCCACATCTATCGACGCGGAATCGGATTTTTCCGTCGCCCTTTCTCTTTTTGTCGCTTAGAACTGCCATTTGCTAGACCGAGACAATGCGATAGCACGCGGCCGCCTTGAAGATTCCGCCGCGTGCGATCGCTTTATGCTTTCAGTCTCGGTCTAGCAAATGGCAGTTCTAAGCGACAGGAAGAGAAAGGGCAACGGAAAAAGCTGATTCCGCGTCGTTAGATGTGGGAGCACCCTTATCATCCTGTCTAATATATCTCTCATTCAAATGAAAATAAACTTCCTTAGTAAAGCTTAAAGTCTATTTCCCAACATTTTCACTCTTTTAAAACGAAAGAAAAACTGATAAGAGCAGTCAATAGAACATTTTGTGGCGTCAGAGGTCATCGATAAGGTAACGCGAACATAACAGACTGTTACTCGGGTCTGGAACCGCGTCCGGCCATTTGTCACCGTACTGTAAGGGAACACCGGCTTTTGAGCCGGATCATCTAGAAATAAGTAACGTGTAGATTTTTATTAGGAATATATCGTCAAGGGAATGACCGAGTTACTGGGTTGTAGAGGTCAGATAGGCAGTCGCTAGGTCGCTACATAGAGAGAAGTGGTGGCCCAGTGGTATCGGTCCCGATTTATGAGTGGGTGGGTTCGAACCCGTAATTTATTTCATCACCACTGCTCTCAAAACGGCGAAGGAAAAACCTAGGACCGAAATTCGAAGACATGTGACATCCCCAATTCGCAATGGGCCCGTGTGGTGTTTTACGCTACATGTAAAGTACTACTTAATATTCAACTACATCCAGTTCGACTGGAGCCTTGTAGTGAATCCCAAAATAGTTGGGAAAAGGCTATACAGGTGATGAAGATGTTTGGTCAGATCGGATATAGAGTCGCGATGGCTCAGACGGACAATTCATTATGTACTTTTTAAGATTAATGACTCGTCTTGAGCAAGCTTGGTGATCAAAGTTTTTCTGTTGGGAAGAGAGCTTTGCCCAGCAGTGGGACAGTACCACACTGGTATTATTTTATTGAATATGGTTTTACATTTAAGCCACCTGTCTTTTTACGCCGTCACTGACTAGTAATGACTTGCTAACTATGCCAAACATTTGATTTTACAGCCGTCCTCTACAAATTAGCAATTTGTAACACAATAACGAATATTTGTCCTCCCATTATAAAACACAAAGGAATTGAATTAGTCCGACGTTGTGTCATTCAGGACTCCTTGAAATGTACCTAATGTGAATACTAATATATCATTCTGACGTAGCGGCCGTGTGGCTCCGCGACTCCGCATATTCTCCGAAGATGGATCTCCCGGGGAGTGAACTTGTGAGGGCTGGCTCACGCATAGTTTCACGCACATCCGACCGCTCTATTCCCGGGTACGACGGCTAGAGTTCAAGGGCCGTCTGCCGCACGTCTACGCGTATTCCCCGGCGACCGGATATATTTCACCCGGACTTGGCACCCGGCTTTACCAGTTCTTTGCACGAACACCCGAGGTGTAAACACGCCAGCGAAAGTTCACACGTTCGTGGTTTAACGACGGTTTTATTGCCACTAGACTGCATAGTGGCGGTACCTTCATACAAGCCCAAAAGCCCGGCATGCCTTACCAAAATGCTCAATAAGGAATCAATATCAAACCCGAACTATTTAAAAGTTCGCGCGCTTAATTCTTATCAAAATAACACAAAGTATCTACCTATGCCACACTACTACACATCGCGATTGGTCGCGCGCAGTTTCACATTTGCAGAATCTACATGAATATATCTATCACGCTTGCACGTACCGGGCTTTTACCGGGCTTTCAAATACTATCTCTTGTCACTTTCGCACTTATAGCGATGTGCCGTATAACGAGTTAGAACCTTGTGCGTCTACAAATCGATCTGTAGGAAGATTTAAGCCCTGCATGCGTATGAAGTTGTACGCGAATGCGTGACCTTGTCACCTTGCAAACTCTGCAGTGTTGCCGTTTTAGCAACGACGTTGTGAGATCTTGGAGATTTTTAACGAGTATTGAGACTTTTTTTAAGATTTAGCAACAATAAAAACTAGCGACTTATTAAAATAACGAAATTAAATAGTCAAGCAATACCATAAAAATAAAAACATTGCGACATCTAGCTAGATTTTTCATATACCTGGCGACTTTTAATGCCTAAATGACAACACTGCAACTCTGCGTAAGTAGTTCCTGACACCCGAGTGCAACTCACTTCAGTTATATTTTCTTGAGTGGGAAAAAGTTTTGTTGTTAAAGTTTTTTGTGTGTTTTCTTAGATTTTCTCAGTGATACAATTGTTTTGGTGACTTACCTACAACCATGGAAGTAATAGTACCTTGTGAGGATTTAAAATGCGTTCAAATTTTGATTGGCGAAGATAAGGTAAAATCTTTAAACTTTGCTCAGAAAAAACAGTTAATTTCTTCATTAAAACCGAAACCTAGTCTGTGTATTTCTCAGATAAATCTATTTTTTTTAACTTTCGTTTTGTAACTTTCTGGTTTGTTTTTTTGTGTGCTGTAACCTGTTAATCCTTTTACGAAGCAAGCAACTATGTATGTACTTACCATAACTTTGTTCCCTCAAGCAATGAAGCAAACCAAACGGCTTTTCAAAGCCACCGGAGGTATGCAATTGCCGATATGTTTATTATAATCAATGTAGCACTAGCATGCCTTCACCGCACGACAAGCAAGAGTGAAATTGAAGAAAGAAGAATATAGATGAATAGAAAGAAAGAAGATAGATGAATTCACTTTTAATTCATTGTACCTACTTAACCAGTAGTTTATGGGAAAATTACGATGATACGTAGGTACCTACATACTCAGTCGAAAACAAAACTTTCTTTTTTTGAAATCGGTTAAAATTTGATTGGGCTTGCCTCACTTTGAAACCCTAGGCCCACCACTGATGACTGCAGCTAGACTATTGCTAGTTTAATTTTATATTTTTACTTCGCGGAATTGGCCATTCAAAACGCTGTACACAATTTTCTCCGCCGCGTTATGGGCGCACGTTATTGTGAATGCTGGGGCGCTATGTTCAACGTTTCCGTCGGCAACGATAAGCTTATCTTATCTTAGAAGTTTGTGCGGATACATTTTCAAGTAATTTTTAAATATATTTTCCGAGAACGAAAATAGAGATGGAAAATGAAATCTTTATTTGTATAAAAAGAAAAGAGGTAAACGTCCGTATTGTCGGCGCGTGACGGCTTCAAGTTCAAGGGCGGTCCGCAGGAGTGCGGGATATCTTACGCTTGTCTACCCGATCCGATCCCGGGGGCTTGCTCGGGAAATATGAGGAGGGCGCCCCGGGAGCCCGGGACCGTGAATGAAGTCATTTGGGTTCTGTTTGTAAACAACGTTCAGGATTGCTCTTTGATTGTTTGTGCTGATAAACTTTGAGTTGCTGTTAGAGATGGCTGTAGAAAACGAAGCAACTTTCTCTTTAAAGGTTAATTGGTTTTTAAATGTCATTTATCCGGTCTATTAGTCTTTTGTGATGTTATTTTAAGAGGCGATTAATCATGATACTCTAACAAAATCACTCTTGTCAAGTGTTCAAGTTGTCATAGATTGATTACGGTTCGTAACGCAAAGGCCTTGAATAAATCCTAGATAAAACTTGTAATATGATAGCAACCTTTATACAGTCGTACACAAGTAAACAAGTGTGAGTTTTCTCCGTCCACGTGGGTAGCATGAATGGAATAATGTGGATGTCACACGTAGCATGCGTGACTGGCCGCCACGCGGTCTGACTGTTGCCACTTACTTGCGATTACGTTGAATATAAAAACAACTTGTTACTATCGATTGGTTTTTGTTGTTGTTGTTGATAGTGAATCAGCTGGTTGTTGAGCAGGTTCTGAGTCAGTTGTTTAATTGGTTGTTGTAGAGCTATTAAACGACAAGTTACTGTTTTGTGCGCTCATTGCGATTCAGTTTTTGCTTATCAATGCGAATTTGTTCTTCATCGAATGAATTCGTTACTTCTGTTTCTCTTTCCACCAATCCTCTACTATCATCTAAATCATTTAAATAGGTACCTCTGTAATACACTTTAGTAATGATATTAGTAGATAATACCATTCTCTGTGCACCTTTACCGCCTTTCTATCTAGCTAATGCCACGCTCGATACTTATCAATTTTTGAAGCCTTGTCTATGTAGCAGCCACTAAAACTGTTCCGGACTTGAAACAAGATCACCGGTTAGATATTAAAATAGAATTGTAAAGATGAACCACTAAAACAGAAGCGACCAAAAATTAAAAGCACATTAAGGTAGCCAAAACAGTTACACGACTCGACCTCATCATGGTTTTCACAAAAAAATGCTAATATCACCATCATTTCTTTGTAGGTACTTCCTGGTGAAAGTATTATACTTTGTTGTACATACGGACTGTACGTTTCGCCCTTAGGTACGGTTCCCGCAGTTTAGTGCCATTCAAATGATCGTAAAATCTATAAAAGGTGAAGTTCGCATTCGTTTTATGGGCAAAAGTATGATAAATTGAGACAAGAAGTAGAAAATATGTTTCTGATGTGTTCTGCGACTAAATGTTTCGAGAAATAGGAGAGTCTATCATAGTTTACGTGAAAATATCTTTTTTTTTCCTGAATTAAGCGTAAGTCCAGCATCTTTTGTCAACTTTTAAATAATACCACCTTTAGTGATGCTCCCGACATCACACCGTCTTCATAATCTTCTTTTGTGTTAAAAAAGCCCAAGTTTTCGAGAAAATGCGTCTTGTTTATAAAATTTAATCTCGCTCGGCGTTGTCCGTCGGATCTTGCCAGATTGTAACAGATTTTGTCTCACAACCGACTTTCTTGCATTAAATTACGTTTATGATCAAGGAAGACTGGTACAAGTAGAAACATCACTTCTATCATCTCAGTTAATATATCAAAAGTAAAATAAACACATTAAAAGGTGGCAGGAGCCGCGAGACCAGCTAATTGGAGTTGATATGACTCGTAAAGTCAATTATGGCGCTCGTGAAAATGTCCAGAATTAAAATTTATGTCTACGGTTAAAAGCCCTATGTACATATAAACTGTTCTTTATATTATTTTTATGGGTTTATTCAATGCTTAATGTCAAATAGGTGAGAGACCACACGCAGGTAGAAGTTAAAAATAAACAGTCGTCAGTCTAAAGGAGGAACGGGTTTTGTCTTTTTTTTTCTGAAATGTAAGCACGAAGGATCTAGAGGTGGTCCGATATCGACGGTATCGATACCGAATGATTTTGTATCGTTAAATTTTAAAAGTCGAATAAAACACTACTAGCAGCATAAAGCGCATCTCTAGCATTTTGTTTTAATTTATTACACTTAATGCAACACGGAAAAGGTTCTGCGTGGACAAAAGTGAAAATTTATAGCTTTCAACGTGCACAGAATTTTCCAATTATCCAGACTCCTGGCCGTCGGGCTGCCGACATTATTGATTTTCACTTTTTATGCGACCGCTTGTCCGCAGACAGCTTTTATGGTTTGTTTTAAAAATACACCGGCTTATTAAAATAATGCTTCGTTCGTTAAATACGAACGCGATCACTCATTCTGATAGCTTTTAAACAAAAACCCACAACAAAGTAGAGACAACCTTTTTTGTGCTTTTTACCAAACCTTTTTATGGATACAATTTTATTTTCATTACTGATTCTTTCTACCACAACGAATGCATGAATATTAAAGCGTTTACTTAAGAAGACACGGTTCGGAAATGTATTAACAAATATTAAATGTACTCAACGTTTTGTAAATTAAAACGCGCCGGCCATGAAAGCCGCCGTCAATGAATGTTAATTCTGTTTAGCGCTGTGAATGGGGAAATAATATATTGTGGTTTCAGCGTACTCTGAACGATTTGTATTTCCTAGTAGCGTGTAGAGGTTATCTGTGCGCGGCCAGATGCGTGGGCCACGTGTTTTTATTTACAACACTATCAAACATCGACCCGGCATAACGCACGATCGGCATGAGCTCAATGAATCGAGGCCAGCCAACGCGAGACTGACCTAAATTTTTATTCGCCACGCATAACACCAACGTGTTGTCACATGGCAACATTGGTCACTAACACCAACATGGCTGCATACCCCACGCGAGACTTCTGTTTCAAATTTAGAACGCAATCAGCCGACATGTTTTTTTTTTCTTTTTTAACCGAGCCTCGGTCAGAGGTCATATGAAGAACATCGTAATAATATTGTATTAAAAAACAGGCGAATAAGAAACCGGGACATGAGATAAGCTTATCTAGAATACACACACACAATCTAAATCGACTATGTTGTGTAAACTTTACATCACGATAGCAGATAAGAGAGAACTATGAATCAGGCGATGTATTTGTTGACAAGAACGAAAATATTCTCAGTTTAATGGTTTTTTTTTTATCTTATCTCTGGTCGGTGTTACCAACTTAACGGAGCTTATTTCAGTTCGTTCTGTAATTGTTTTTGCTGATTCATTTTCTAGTTAGCCACGGAAAAGTAAACAGCCGTTGTACCTATTTTAGAACGGAAATGCCTTGAATAAAGCTTCGAACCATTTTCAAATATGATGGAGTGCGTACGTGACGAATGGCAGGAGAAATACAGACGGAAATACCTACATCAAATTTTATAGATAAGGATGAATATTTTATTTCTAAAATAACTCTCTCTGAATCATGTGAGGTTTGAGACGAATCGATTGCTGTTCAGATTAAAATGTTTAAGGGATTAGCTTTTAGCTTTTATCTGCTCAATAAGACAAATGATTCTAAAACACTTTAAGTGTAAATTATTAACATTTTTTTAAGGGCTTTTGTAAAGACATTATAGCTGCATATCAAAATGTTATTAGTCTTTTACGGAAACCGTAGCCATTTCTTCACAAAAAAATCTAGAAAAAATCTATAGTTTTTCAAAAAAAGAGAGCTGATCTGGTTAAGGCTTGCATCTCGCTCCATCTTATAAATTACTTTTTTTTACAAAAACAATAGGAAGTTGGGAAGGTCTTCCTAATAAAAGACCTTTTTTATACGCATTACGTAGGTATTTGATTAATTTATAACGCACATAAATTCTCGCGACCTTCCCCAAGATTTTAATGAACCATTTTATAGGTTGTAAATCAAAAAAAGAGTTTCTTTAAAAATTTAAGAAACATTTCGTTGAAAATGAAAAATAAATGTGTAAAGAGTCGTAAAATTTAACGTAATGGAATAACTTAAGCAGTTTTGTTGCAAAAGATGCATTGAATATTTTATTAGCTAGGAAGGTTTATGATAAAAACCTGTAAAGAGCAGGTATACCAAAGATGGTGATAAAAATATTTACTTAATATAGGTACAACGTGTAACGTTAAATGCACAAAACCTCTCGTGGAGTAACTCAGCCCATGTTACTGAACAATGTTTTGTTCTAAGACTTTTGGGAAAAAAATGATTTTTCATACAAAATGAGAAATTGATTGGCCCATCAGTATGAAAAACCATTTCATTTTCTTTTTTCAAACGTCTTAGAACAAAAATTGTTCAGTGACATGAGTTACCCCACGAGAGGTTTTGCGCATTTACCGTTGTACCTTTAAACGATGACGAAAAAATGAAAATCGTTTAGCGAAAACCTCTTATAATAAAACAATATGTATTTCGATTGGATACAAACTGGTAAATGGATTTGCCTGATAGATTTTCTTGAGACATTGTAGGTACCTACCTACACAATTTTCGATAGGTAGCAACAATTCAGTATTTTCTAAAGGAAAACAAATAGTTTTATAGTGTTACAAGTAATACCTACTGGACATCTTTCGGTGTTTTTATCTAAAATTATATATGTTCAAAATTATGAAAGAATTTTTCAAAATGCTAACAATTTCATTCAAACCTAATTTCATTAAATTATTAAAATAAACTAGTCTACTTTTTTAATTTCTCCAATTAAATTGACAATTAATAAAAACTTTATTACTAAACAATTAGTCGAGCGATAATTAAATTAGTTATTTACTTCCCCAACAATAATTAGAAGTAATTGCTTAAATAACCATAAAACTTATTAAGACTAATTAAAACTTAACAAACGTAGTTAGTGAGTGACTCAGAAACTCAATGATTAAATGTAAATTCTGTGTAACCGAACTAAATGATACAGGCCGGGAAGACAAGAATGGATATTGTAATTTATTTTTAAAGTTCTCTTGTGTTTGACGGGTGCACGTCTTAGTGTGGCCATACGTCCGTCATGCTGTGATCGAGTCCAGCCGTCGCCGAGCTTGGCGGAGCATCGCTCCACATTCATCGCTGCGTCTTGCTCGCGTGCCACCGGGAGTATTGACCTTTTAACTAAAGCGATTTTAGCGCAATCGAACCGGTTCCATTTTCCCATCATAGATTTACTCATTACAAACTAACCTCAAAACAACACATCAAACTTAAACTTTAAACCCACCTCCAAACTCTTCCGAGAGCGAAGCTGACAGAAAAATCCAAGGCCTCGTCACAAAAATTAAAAAATAAAATAAAAACACAACACACGCGACGCTGACGTAAAAATCCAAAATCAAATTTGCGCGGGAAAACGAGTTTTAGTGATGTGCGTCGGCCGATCGGCGATCGATAGCTGCAGCGGGAATCGATATGTTACGTAAAGCGCGTTGAGAGCCGGCGTCGTCGCACGTGACTGCTGCCCGTGTGACGGAACGAGCGGCAAGCGAGCTGCGCCCCCCGCGCGCACCCTCACCTCCCCCGCCGCACACACACCTATACGTATACCAGACGTTTGATAAACAAATTACAAATTTTAGATATACGCCGAGATGAGCTGAGCTTTAATAGCTTGTTTTACAAGTCTTTTATAAAAAAGCGTAGAAAAGTGGCGCTTATGAAATTTTCTAACATCGTTATTAAACTTGTAATGAAGTTTTATAAGAAAGTAAAAGTTGGGTAATAGTATTTTAAGGCCAAAGATTATGCGGCTACTGAACAGATTGAATTGAATAATTTAGTTAGTATCCGACTAAGTAATGTGTTTACTTATGAATCATTGGGACCGCTATAATGTTCTGCTTTACATTGACTATTTCTTTTCCTCAATCTATAACCCACTTTAGGATAGGTCCATCCTTGTCTAGCATACTAGTAGTGACCAGTAATAGCTGCTTACTTTCAGATATCTTTGGATATCTCAGTAAGAATGGCGTAACTTTAAGCTTACTAAGCTCACTAGTGAAAACTCAGTGAACACTTAAATTATCTCGCGGTTGTAACGGTTGGATGCATTTTAAACTCACACTTTATAAAACTGCGAAAATATGCACATAAATATGCATACTTATATTTTAAAGTAGATAACGACTTTATTTCTAACACATTTTGATTTTAGTAGGAGGCCTTAAATATTCTAACAAAAAATAAACTAAGTAATTCAAATTGCAAAACCAAGGTCTAGTGCTCACAAAAGTGTTTTAGTTTCAATTATCTAATAATTACTCGAGCGAGCCTCAAAAAAAAAATACAGTGAAACAGAAATAAAACAAAACATTGAGCCAACCTAACAATACTTCAAGGACCGTCAAGTGCGCAGATCACAATTTATTTTATCAATATAACGTCTTCAGTATTATTTCAGGAATATTTGCTTAGTACCATTAAATCCTATAAGCAAGCAACGACAGTTATAAAAAATTTCTTACCAAATATTTTATCATAATAATCTAATACCGAAATACCGAATTTCATCACCACACCACCTCCCTAATTTTCATTAAAATCGTAAATCGCGAACGTATTTTCCGAAATCGTCGCGTCACGTTTCCATGTCGTTATACGTCGGATCTTTAATGCAGACATACCTACGTATTATGGTGATTAATGAAGGTAGGTAGGAGCTATACTACCCTCGTATGTATATTGATGTAGAGGCGGCCTCGATAATATTCCATCGGTGTACCGAGCGCGAATTTTGTTGGGTCAAGGTGAAATTTTAATGTGTATTTTTAAGAATAACTCAAGGTTGAAAAGAGAAACAATATAGACTATACTAATATTTTAAAATTGAGGAGTTAATTTGGTTGAGCGTAGCGCGTTCAAACATACTTTCCAGTTTTATTATCAGCTCAGAAACGACTAAAATAATAGTTTTGTGTTGGATATATTTATATAGATTCTTTTTATCGAGTAAAGCTAAATGCTATATAACATCAAACTATGACCAATCATAGAAGGCAAGCAGCAGATGAAACTGCCGGGTACAGCTAGTGTTGTATTATGATTAAAACTCTCTAAACTAAACTAATTTATGTCTGCTACGAAGCTAAAATTTCCTCCAAAATAAATGCTAAATTGAAACCGTAATACGAAATTGTTACAGCATTAACTAAAATTGGAGTAAAATTTATTGTGTTACAAAATTATATTTTACATTTATACGACAAATTTGTTTTCATAAGCGTCACAGTTAATGAGCAATTAGATCGCTACGAGTTCCGGCGTAGCGGCGGCGTAGCACATCGTAGAATCGTTTCACTCGAGTTTCGCCGCGGTGCTTATGCAAAAGAGGCCAATATTTCATCGCTCCTCCGTCTATTGCAGCCAGCATTATCATAACAATCGCTTACACTATGTACAAGTGTTTCTCATATAACAATTTAATACTAGTATATTTACTCAGTGCTACGGCGTAGCAATTCCATTACATTAATTTTCTACAACCGATTGTGTCAACATTGAACTGAAATAAATTGAAACGATATTATCGATTCTTTTTCGATTACTTGTCCAATGTACATTATTATCGTTACAAAAGAAGCGAGATTCTATAATCCAAACACCATCACTATTACTTTTGAGTGTCACACAAAATTCCTTTTTTGAAAAATCAAATATAATAATATATAATATATTCCACAACTATCACACAACGCCATCTAGTCCCAAGCTAAGCAGAGCTTGTGTTATGGGTACTAGACAACTGATAAACATACTTATATATTTCTAAATACATACATATTATAGATAAATTACACCCAGACACAGAACAAATGATCATGCTCATCACACAAACATTTGTCCTGGGTGGGAATCGAACCCACGACCTCCGGCATAGCAGTCAGGGTCACTAACCACTAGACCAACAGGCCAGTCGACTGGCGATCTGTAGCGGCCATTGTTTATTCTTATTTCAAGTTGTTCTAAAGAGTTGGAATTTAAAACTCAACCTTATTTTATGTAAAACGTCATTATGTTTAATGGTGAAGTTGAGAACTTTGGACAGACGTAGACATCCGTTATATCTATGTGGTCTTCAGAATTATTCAGCTGAATATGCAATTAAATGAGGGCAGTTTGAGCGCTGCAAGGAGTGCGAGCGAGACGCCGCCACCCCCACTCGATATTATATTGAACAAGTTTATAACTACGTGTATTAGACGAACGAGTTCCTACAACGTTTTCTCATTTCCCGAGACGAAACTTTTCTAATATTATAGTTTCATTCATATTGTCGGTAGTTTCGCGGAGTTTTCTTTCGTGGAAAATGAAAGACTATTTCCATAACTATTATTTCGCTTTTATAGCTTTGTTAGTTTCTTTCGCTTCAAATAGATTTGTTAAAGTTTTCTACTTTATCGCTCGGAAATAATGTTTGTTCTTTGGAAGTGTTAAGCTTTTATTTCTTGTAGGCTGGAAGGAATATTGATAGATTTCCTTATTACAATATTTGTTACAGGTACATTTATTTAGAGTTGCGAGCCTGTCTTAATTATGTACTTACTGAAGCCTTTTATTTCAAAGGACATGAAGAAATAGAGTATATACTCGTAATTTTGTAGTCGGTAAAAGTGTGACTGTTCTTTCCACTCCCCCCAGCGAATCAGTTGATGATTCTACCACCCCAAGATAACAATGGTATATTTATTTTGGAATAATTATCTCTTTGGTTTTATTTGTTTTTGTCCGTATTTGACCTGTTTAAGTCAAACCCAGAGTCAAATGCATAATGCAATGCACTTTTCTATTCATGATTAATATGTATTAGTGTAGTTTTAAGGGTCTGTGTGAGATGCACATCAAAACTCCGATTTTTAAACAAAATTAAGTTAGGCAGTACCTTCTCAAACGAAACCTGATTTTAATGTGAACGTATAACTAAAATGCATCTACAAGTAACTCCCGGTTTGGAACAAAAACGTTTGCAATGTTCGAATCGGCAGACGATGATGAAATTGAATATAGAATAACGTTGTTTTTTTTAATCATGCTTATGTTGGTAGCACGTACGATTGGCGATGTAAATATTCCTACCATTTAGGTAGAATTTTTTAAACTCTAGGTACCATTTTAGTAGAATTTTAACCCGATAATAGCAAGATTATGTCAGTTATTCTGACACCTTCACTTCAATAACGGCCATTAAATAAATTGCTGGTATCGGCTCTCGTTTACAAAAAGGTATTATTTAAAGTCATTATTGAGTTTTCGCTCCAACGTTAACTATAATTACTTTTACTTGACTCTTGCGAGAGTCAAGTTAGTTTCCTTTATTTCTTGTAAGAATATAATTTCGCACATGACTGTTTATGTATCGTATAAATATCAGATTTTATCATTTTAATTAACTCTTAACTTAATGAAAATTTATAATCGGAGTTTTCTTTTCTCGATTCAGAGAACTCATTTAAAATAATCAAAGCACAAGCTTCATTACTTCCATCGATTCTGAATTAATTTAAAACCAATACGTCTTACGTCAAAATCATTTATGAAGAGCAAACAGTGACGTAAGAAAATAACATGGAGTATATACGTAACGTAGACGAAGCAAGGAGATCGAATTGAATGTAAATGTTGATTTTTAATTATGTCGAGCTCTGCAATTTATGCACAGGCGTGTCTCAGTTTTCTGTGTAAACAGACGAACAAGCTCAATTTGTGTTCGGAAATGTGCAGCTAACGAACCGAATTCGAAGGTCCAACGTTTTAACTGAACTTACGTAAGGATGTGGAAGGCTTGTGCTGTTTTCTATGTAGATTTCTAGATGGAGAGGAGAGGACGGGTGCTTTTGAAAAGTAAAGTTATTTTCTTAAAGAAACTGAACTGTGAAATGCGGGATTTTTAAATCTGTTTTTGACGGAAGAAGAATAAAACAATGTAGAGAAAGTAGAAAATCTAGGTTTTTTTATGAAAACTATGATTTATCATCAAATGAGTGTAAAATTAAGAAAATAGATCACTACGATTTCGTCATCTTTTGTATTGAAGTTAAAAGACAGGGAAGGACATAACAGGGATGGAATGAACAGAGTACCCTTGCATTTTTCAAAACGTTAATCGAAACATTGAAGTTCTCATTACCTAAATAACTTTGTGTAGGATAGTGGGAAATTGTCGTCAATGAAGAAAATTAAGGTTAAAATGTAAAAAGACGCCGTGATTGCACCTCATTTAGAAACAAAGAGCCCATCCACCTAGATTTCTATTTAAACAAAAACTAACTAGACCAACAAGTACCTCAGTAATAACGACACCGCTAGCCAAAGTTTCATTAGAAAAAGTTCTTTTGTCGTCGACTTAAACTTAGTTCACAATGGTCGTAATTAAAAGTTGGCGGGAATGCGCTGGTGACAGCGGCAATCCGCCATAATCCCGCCGCCAGAGTGCGCGCAAAAAGGGCGCCAAACTCGCACAGATAAACAAGTTCCCGCGTTTTGTTGCATTCACTTTGATGTGGTCTAATGCAGCGGCTTGTTTTAATGGACTTTGTTGAATGCTGATATGTTGGCATTGTCTTTTGGTGAGCTTCTCGTTGGCTCACTTTATAGGCTTCGCGTTCTTTTTGTGTAAAGTCAGAAAGGGATATTTATACGAGTGATCCCTGACATGTAGAGGAGGCCTTGTGTCAGAAGTGGGAACTTAGGCTGATTATGCTGTGCCCTTACTATGTTTCGATTTTTTTTCGACCACGAGCACCTGTTGTCGACGTTTTATAAGTGCCCTCAGGGGCCTATGTGAAAAAATTATTTTGATTTTGTCAGAAAACTCCCACTTTTCACCAATATTCCCAATTTCTTAATTCCTATTATTATTTATTACACCATAACGAAAATTCTAATTACATTAAACTAAACACGGGCACATAAATTACCAATACACTCATATACATATGTACAAACCAAATATCACTTTACAAATTAATGACCATACGATACGGAAATTAAGCGCCGTACAGGCAGGGGGGGTTGTCTGCCCCCTCCCCCAAACTTGGGGGGGGTTAGAATAGCAATCTAGGGAGCTTGAATAGTCTGGGCGGTTGAATGAAATATCTAGCGTTGCGGACTGCCCATCAAGCCTACGAAAATGCATTAGGTTGGTAGATGAGCCCTGCGTTAAACGCACGCAGAAATAGACCGTGCGGTAGCTTGTATTGATCGCCGAATAGCCGTCGTTAGGAAATATTATGTATCCTGAGTTCCTGACTTGTCTTTGTGATGTCTAGCCAGGGTCTTGAGGTTAGATTTTGTGGATGTCGCATGATTGATTCGCTTTTGAGCTTATACTTTGTATTTATGGAGGTTTTGGTGGCTAGTTTTCACTTTACAGATTTGTGTGATGTGACGTATTTACTCCGGTGCCTATTAGTTGTGAAAAAAAAAACACTTCTGCAATTGATGCCGTACACGAGTCATGCAGCCAGTTAGAAGTTGAGAATGGAATAAATGAATTCGATCAGGGTAAAATTTGCGGTACATTGCTTGTTATATTGAATCAGAAGGCCCTGGTTCAAATTCTGCTCGCAGTTGATTTTTTTCTTTCCACAAAATAAAAAAAAAAAAACAAAATATACGACGAATATAAAGACGAATTCTTCAGGTAATTGTTCAAAATATACATAAATTAGTGTCAAATCAGTTCATTTTCAAAATGAACTTACCTAACATAATTATCACTTTTAGCATAACAAAATGTATGAAAGTCTAACTTCGCAATAACTTACCTACGTTACGCCTTTATTGTTCAAAAGGAATGGTAATTGTAACGTTCCCGCCAACATATCTCCCGGGAATCTAATAAGAATTCAAATGGATTCTAGAACAAACATTATTCCATTATTAGCGGACGAGCGACGTGATATATTATCAAGTTAAAATTAAATTAATTTCATCCCCTCTCCTTCTCTAGATTGAAGCAGGGTTGCCAACATGCAAAACTTGAAGCTTTGGCTTTGGCTTTTGCTTTTTGGCTGTTGATTGTGTTGGTAAAATTAATCATTTTACTTTGTCTTTCTCGTGGCTCATTATTTTCTCAGGTTAACTTTTTTCTCTTTTTTCATCGTCATCAGCCTATAATGTTCCCACTGTTGGGACACAGGCGTCCTCTCTGTGAAAGGGAAGTGGGCCATAATCTACCACGCAGGCCCAGTGCGGGTTGGTAGATGTTACATGTCTTCAAATTTTTTGGTTCTAGGACATGCCGGTTTCCTCACGATGTTTTTGAGCAGTGGTGATGAAATAAATTGCACAAAGTAATGCGCCTGACTTGTAAGTCGGGACCGATACCACTGGGCAACCACTGCTCTCTATAAAATATTGATAATATTAAAATGGTTTTGGCATGTTAATGTTAGTCTGCATTTTCCCACTATTAGGTCAATGATTCTTTACATGATTTCCAGTTTTTTCAATCCAGGACTAATTACAGATAGTCGACTGTTGATTTTATTTAGCCCTGCCATTTTCTACGAGGTATTCTTATACATGTAGGTTACATCATCAGCATTTGTCCATTGCTGGATATAGGACATAGGCCATGTAGGTTACAACATCAATGTATGACAGAAGTGATTATTACCAAATTAATCGATTTGAATTGACTTTTTTATGATAATACTAGCAAACCCGGCTCCGTTTTGCCAACAATTTTTCCTGAATTTTCTTTGCTAAAAACCTTACGGAGACCGAAACCTTTCTAACGAATGCAAAACCATGGAAATCGGTTCGTGCGTTCTGGAGTTATAGCGTCAGGAAGGAAAACCCGACTTTATTATTATTATTATAAGCCCGTATCGTCCCACTGCAGGGCAAAGGCCTCCCTTACCTCCTTCCACTTTTCGTGATCCAATGCGATTGTAGGCCAATCCCTTAAAAATGATTCCAACTCAAAAACCCGACTTATTTTAATATAATAGATATTGACTATTCTAGCTATACAACCATGCAAAAACCCTGAACTACCAATCTTATCTCAACTGAAATAAAGCATTATTTTTAGCAAAAAGTAACTAATATACACATTTATTTCATTGTAATGACTTTTAATATTAACCGAAACGTACTAACCGGGTTCTGGTCAAACCTTTGTAGGTAAAGTTTGACCGGTTTTCGCTAACCGTTGACATCTGTTGGTGGCAACCCTACTCGGCCCTATCTCTCTGATATATTGAGGATGTTTAATTAAAATATCTTTAAGTGATTTACGACGGTATCGATAATGTTAGGTTCAAGGCTGATTTATCGCGGACAAGATTTATAAGTGTCCGAAGAGATACTCATTATGATTCATTTGTTTGTGTCATTTTGTTCAAAGTTTGCTTAAGATATTTTTTTATGACAGATTTGGTATATTGGCCTTACTTTCTTAGTGAGACGAGGTTTTAAACCTAATTAAAATACATGCTTTACTTTATGTAACTTAATTCGGATTTCAATAAAAATATCTCTTACGATTTTCAGGCATAATGTAGCTTTCTACTGGCAAAATAATGTACAAAATCGGTTTAGCATTTCCAGAGATTACTTTTACAAAAAAATAAAGTTTACTTCTTCATAATATTATAGTGAAGATATTGAAGCTGCTGTTTTAATTCGGTGAAAGAAACATCATGCGGAAATCAGGTATCGCAACTTTAATTTCGAAAAATTTGCAATTGCTTACATTCCATAATGTGCCAGTACAATCATATTCATTAAAACTTTTTAATTTTCAGATAAGATTCCTTCAGTTTGAATTTGCGATATGACATTTTAGTCATGCTTTTTCACTAATTCGCATCGAGTTTTACGAAAACGGACAATCGAAATAAACTGTCCGTTTGACATTTCGTAACGAATTGTATCTATCGAGAAAAACGTTACATTTACCATAGTGTTAAGAAATGGCCAGTTGTCTGGGAAAAATCTTGTGTTTGCTTCCCATAATGTCTGACTTGTAGATTGTAAACAATTTGGAGTAAACGTTAAGCGTTTTGCTAACATCTTTGTTTGCAGTTTTCCAGTTTTGTTATTCTGCCGCCACAGCTGGTCATGTTACGATGTACCGTTGTTTGGTAACTTATATGTAAGCGAAGATTTTGTTTTTTAAAAGGGTTATTTAGAAGAGCAAGTGAAGCAGGTAAGATAAAATGAGGAGGGAAATGTTTCTTGGACATGAATACCGACATTTTATACAAATTGTCTCACTTCAATAAATTCTTTTTTGCGGTCACAGCAATTATGTTTTATTTGTTCTTACTTTTAATTCAATAATAAGGCCTCGTTATAAGTGAAACAACAATATCCCAACTTCAACTAAAATGTTAACTTTTAAATCAGAACGATACGCCAAAACGAAGCTTGCTACCGATATTTTTCATATAATATTGCGGTCTCATCATTTTCATTGGCCGCTACCAACAATGGGTATTTATAAGAGTTTTATCGAGAAAATTCGATTCATTGCAGTACCGCCGTGCCCCGGGATACCAATTTCCCGAGAAAATTAAATTTTCCGTTCACCCGGAAAAAGTTAAGGCCGTGAACGGTGACTTGTAGGTACGTTTTTATGTTTCTGTTCGTCCGGTGTAGACCGGGTTTACAACTATCGTAATCTAATATAGGTACAATGTTCTAAGGTTTTATTTGAAGACATTTCTTTCCAACGTTTTGTAAAAAAATGTAAATCAAATCACATTGGAGCAAAATCGAATAATAAGAATTCGATTTTTGAATTTGAGTAAAAAACGTTTTTTTTTTAACTTTTTATTGTGTCTTTTAAAGCCAGTGCTACAAGGTTTGATTTTGGAATGACGTGGCCACGAAGTACTTGTTGGAAAAAAAATGTGCAAAAGTTTTGTGAAACACAAAGAAAATCAAGATGGCTACGTTTCCTCCGTTTAGCATGTCAAACGAGACATTTAATGCCAATTTATTCTCACAGACGATTTATGCTGTAATTTACACCACAAGCCTCAATTCAAAAATAATTTAACGATCTCAGACGCGTAGGCAAAGTTATGTCCTGATATCCAAAGGATTACCAAAATAATCCAGGACAATTTGATAACATAAATATTGAAAACGGCAGTAAAATGCACGGTCGGATTTTACGCTATACGGAAATATAAGCCGGTAATAAAACAGATTTTGGAGCGTACCCGGGTAATCCACGATATATTAAAAGTCGTATGTTAAGCCTCTTACGATACACGTGCGTATGTGACGGAGAATAAATACCACGGAACAATTTGTCTATGATTTTGTTAGTAGGAATGCGATCTATGCTTTGTTTTTTTTTTAAACCGTGGTGAGCTTGTGTAAAACCTCATTTTTTGTTTAGATAATTGCTATTTTTGTTAATTACTTTAATTTATTTACCAATGGAGACTACCTGATAATGTCTAGGATCCGAGGTAAAGACGATGGATTAAGTAATTTTGGTGTAATAACGTATACAGACTGATTTATTTATGCATTGACATTGAATATTACTATGGAATAAGTTTTGTATATTTAATTTTAAATAGCAAATTTTGACATAACCAGAAAACTTTTTAGAATTGCAAATTCCACCACCAAAAGTCATCATACATTTAGACTGAGCATTTTTTTAACAAAGAGTGAACTTTATTTTTAATTTTTACGTTGTGAAGGAACTCATCGTAACAGTTGGTGTATACAATACCTACGCTGCAATACACTACCTACTTTCCGTGGACAAACTTTTTTCTGTCGCGGTAAATATTTAAATTAAACATAAGTTTTTTTTTGACGCAGACCAGAGATAACATGTAAATGTTGTAGAACTTTCTGGATATCGACATGTGTCATGAATTATTCACGCACATACATTATGCATATTTTATTATGTAGAACAAAGGCCGATTTAAGTATGTTATAATACGCTTTAATGATGTGTAAATGTGTTTTTTTTTGTTATCATTTTCGAATCATTTGGTTTTTTTTTTTTTGTAAACAGTTATCTTAATATTCTTCATTTTCAGACATCTAGATAGTTACCTACCTATTCATGCATATAAATAATATTATGATTTTTATCAAAACATTGAAATTAGTTTCATTTTAAGATAAGTATTTTTTTAGAAATCGATTTTCAGTGAAGATCAATTTGATAGTTTTACTTTCTTCTATAAGTACTGTTTTAATTTCTGTGCCCGCTCATGCTTTCAAAAATGTGTCATGGAATATTATATACCGTTATCAAATCAAATCAAATCATTTATTTGCATAGAATGTAGGTTACATTAAATTATAGGTGGAATACATAGAAGTGAGCCATGTACATTCTGCCTGGGAATAGGCACGCAAAATTTATATTACTTATGATTTCAACTTAACTACAAAATTAAATAATACTAAAAACGAAAATGTCATAAAAATAATGAATGGAACATGCATACAAAAATTTAAATTAAAAAAACAAAATTAAAATTGAGAAATGTCCACAAATGATTACTAAGGAATAAAATTAAAAATAATATAAATAATGAATTAAAAAATTAAATAATAGTGATGGGTAAATTGTCAGAAATATTAAAATTATACATACTTAATTGTGATTAAAAGGATTTGTCCATTAAAAAATCATTAATCGAATAATAACATTTTTCTATTAGTAAGGCCACCAATTTATTTTTGAACTTTTGGACTGTATAATCTTTTATTTCATCAGGTAATTTATTGTATATGATAGGACCCATACAAATAAAACTTTTTTTAATAACGCTGTGTTACAGGGCTCGACATGTAATAATTTTTTATATTGACTTCGGACAGGCCGTTTACTAACTCCTGACATCATGGGAAATAAGTTAATATTGGTTTTTACAAACATTGCCATTTCCAGAATGTACAGTGACGGAAATGTTAGTACTTTTAGGGACTTAAACTTTGGTTCGCAACTGTCAGTGGTTTTTAAACCACATATGGCTCTAATGCAACGTTTTTGCGCCTTGAATATGTGTTCCCTTGAGCTACAATTGCCCCAGAAAATAACACCAAATCTTAGAACTGATGCAACCAGACCATGGTATGCTACTAAAGTAGTTTGAATGTCAACTTTTTTGGATAACTTTGAAAGGACATATGCTGATTTATTCAGTTTTTTGCATATTTCCTCTGCTTGAGATTGCCAATTTAATTGTTTGTCAATGTAAATTCCTAAAAATTTTGCTATGTTAACTTGGTTGATGTTTTGTTTATTGTAGTCCACAGATACTTCTTTTAGAATTGTGCGTTGGTGAAAGTGCATTATGTTGGTTTTTTGTAAGTTAATCACCAAGTTGTTTTTTTCAAGCCAATGTACGATTTCTTCCAGAGTTTTGTTTATGTCTTGTTCATAGCTATCCGGATGTGTACATTTTACTAGCGCAGTACTGTCATCGGCAAATAACACCATTGGATTATTAACATGCCGTGGCAGATCGTTTATGTCAACTAAAAAAAAGAGTGGCCCAAGGATGGTGCCCTGTGGTACCCCATATTTTATTATTCGTCCTTCGGATCGGTATTTTCTTTCAATCTTCGTCTTAGGGCAAATTCTTGTTATTTCCGTGTACTGTTTACGATCGCTAAGGTATGATTTAATAAGTTTGAGTACATTCCCCCTTATTCCATAAGCGCTTAACTTGTTCAGTAGAATGTTGTGCTCAACACAATCAAAGGCCTTTGTCATATCTGTTAAGATAGCGCAGATGGGTACTTTACTGTCAACGTTTCTTAAGATGATATTTAAAAGGTCAAAAATAGCTAAGTTAATGTTTTTGTTTTTTCTAAATCCTTTTTGTTCATTACACAAAATATTATGTTTAGTAAAGAAATTGGAAAGTGATTCGTGAATTAACTTTTCTACTACTTTGGCCAGTACCGGAATTAATGCTATTGGTCGGTAGTTAGCGATATCTTCTTTTTTATTCTTCTTGTGAAGAGGTTTAACTATAACAGTTTTTAGGCTGTTAGGGAACACACCAGAAGTAATGCTGAGATTGATAATATGGCTAAGAGGTACAGCTATATTGTTTGCCACAAATTTAACTACTTTCGTTGATATGCCGTCATATCCAACGCTATTTTATAATTATTAATAATAATAATAATTTATATTATAATTGTTACTGGTATTTTAACCGGTTAACATAATTGGTTAACAGAAATGAAAAAAAAAAGTGTTTAAGAATTCTAACCTAAAAATATATGGGGGGTGAAAGTTAACTCAAACACATTTTCCGATAACCATAATTTTCCCAATTCAAAGCCTAATAATTCCACCCAATCCCATAACGATAAAATTATTCCCCGAGCGTTCACTCATAGAATACAATTTTGATGGCACGCAATCGATTTGCATTAATAGAATAAAATCCCGCGTACGTGACTCGGGAGTACATCACTAGCGCTACGTCATCGAATATGTCGTCCAATTTATGTTCCCACTTGTTGCCTAGATATTCTTTCACGACAAATCGTACGGTGCGGTTTGAATGTCATACGATGCACGGCGTTGTGTGAAGATCGCTTTTCAGTTGTTTTTCTGCATTTTTCTTCAAAGCCGGATTGCAAGTGAATGTTTGTGAAACTTCTGTCAGTTAAAGAAGTGTTGTTTTTGTTTCTTCGAAATCATCGTCAGTCTGTTATTTTTTTAATTTTGAAAAGTATGAAATTAGATTAGTAAGTAACTTTTATCTTTGTAACAATGTCGAAATAGACCCCAACTTTGAAGCTACATTTTAAAGTTTGTCTGATATCTCTCCAAAGTCACGAACAAGCCACATTTCACTTCGAATGGCACACGGTTCATTTGGCACGTTCTTTAACCGACAGCCGCAGCCCTAATCGCCTCCTGAGGGTTGTCACCCGTGTCTTATTAGCAGCGGGCTCAAAAGTCACATCGATTCACTTGTTGCACACCTCTAGAGCTAACGTTTCACGGTGGCTTGTGTCCCGGGACGTGACAACCCGCGGGATTCCCGGGATCCCGGGGTAAGTGGATGCGGGATTGTACTGTGGTAAGCACTATTTCAATGCGGTTGGCGCGGAACGTTGTTTTATTTGGAGCTTACATGGTTATTTTGTGGGTCACAGCTGGAGTTTGGACTTTAATCTTTGAACCACTAATACTGGACTCAAGATCATCCCAGATGCCTATAACGTGTCAAGAGACCCCGGTCACAAGTCTGAAATGAAAACTAATTTATTTACCGTGCCTAGAAACTATTCCATATGAAAATAAGGATTTAAATAATTGCCTCAACTTACAAAATTAACAGAAATAGGTCTAGACCAAAGCAAAATATTATTTAAAGTTCCCATTCTAATACACTCATTATGTAATCAAAACGAATAACTATTCACATTACAATTCAAATTATTTTATGAATTTTGCTTAATTTATGCCTATAACTGGGGCGAAACGGGGCCATTATTAAATTAAATTAACGTGGAGACTGAAATTTCCATATTTCTCAAAGACTAGGTATACGTTCGGAGTAATTTGACTGATTTTATTTGCGAACGATGTTATACAATTACGTTATGTAGAGGAGCGATCTCGGAAATAGAGATTTTTTCTTTTTATATTTTTAGGCATAGGCCCTATGATCCTTACTTTATTATCAATGCTATTTGAAGCATGAAAGGTATTTTATGAGAACATATTTTTTAAAAACGTCAACAATAATCTGTCTATGGTCAACAGCTCCCTTTGCCTGCCTCAAAGAGGGACGAAAAGAACCAAAAAAAAATGTCTATGGTCAATTGACAGAAAAAGAATTACATTCTAAATTCGTTTAGATCTAAACCTGTTTGGTGAATTGTGTTGCAAGCGCGTCTCTGTGTTGTCACAAACACTACTTATCCGAGAATAACCGGAAAATGATTTTCTTTTTACAAGATATTTCGAAATATCACAAGATGTGAAAATGTCAAGGTAAAAACGACACACCGTCACAGATGCACAAGAAAACAATCTGACGTAGTAACTACGCATTGGTGTCGAAAATAAAAAGCCAAAAATAGCAGAAAAAAATTGTGAAAAAAAGTGTTATTTGGAAAATTTAATGAGCAGCGTTAAAATTATGGACATGTGCCAATGTTCTTTCAATTTACGGCAGCCGGTGTTGAAAGCGATCGCGTGGTGGCTGACAAGTGATAATTCTTTATTAATTATATTAATCACCTCCGAATGTTCCCTGAAATATTTGGGCATTTCGGCATATATTTCCCTCTGTTAAGATCCATCCGTTTATCCTCTCAAACTTTTGCAATTTAGAAATAATTTTAGTTAGATTCTTATGTGGTTTTCGTATCCAATACGACCAATATAATAATCAAGTTCCCATATTCAGTACTACCAACATAACTAAAAAAATATAAATATTTCCATTTGAATAACATTCAAAAATTGGCCAATTCAACGGAAGCAGATTGCGGGGCGAAACACCTTTTCTTGAAAACGGCGCAATAAAAATGTAATAGCGTGTTCTATCGGATTTTTCCAATTCGAAGGCACTTTAAAAGATATCCAACGCTAGCCTTTGACCGTGGCGTCGTTTTGTTGGGTTACAGGCCAATGGGCGTGTCGCTATTTTATTGAAATAAACTTTTCACTCTTCTTTTGTTAAATTACGCACTTTAACACTATCAAACTTTGACGGCACGATTAGCACAGTAGCTGAGCGATTAGACTGCTACGCTGTAATGATCTACGAGTAAATGTTCCTGATCTGGGTGTCTGTGTATGTGACCTTATATGTTTGTAAACGCACCCACGACACATGAGAAATTCCTAGTGTGGGGAAAAGTTTTTTTTTGTATCAAAAACATTGATATCATCTAGCCTTTAATATCCGAAAGCAGATATTTTATGTTACATTCATATAGCTATATCCTATCATAATAAGGGACGAGCCTATTGCCAGAAATCGGATTCTGTCCCAGAATCGATGTATGCTATTGAAAAATTGGAAAATTATCAACTATTTACGCGCCCTACGGATTGAACATAGGACCACATCTCTTTGTACAGTAGCTTTTACGCCCACTTGACCTATGGAAAAATCAAAATTCTCTTTAAAGCTTTTAAACTCTGATCAACAACAAAATAACCAATTAACTCTAAAACTATAAACTAATTCTCAGTTTCTAAAGATAGGCAAGTTTCAAAGGCTGTGTGCAGACGAAAGCATCAGCATATTGGCTCGTTAGTTAGACAGACGAGAATGCGCGCGATCCAGCCAGTAGCATAGACAAGCTTTTGTGATCGTACTTACGTGTGTCCGTGTGTGAGTGCAGACACAGGGTTACAATAGACTATTGTTGGGTGCAGTAGTGTTTTTTTTAGCTCCCGTAAGTTGGCAGCCTTGACTTAATTGACGGCGGAATATTGGTAGACAGGAGCCGTAGTTTTTCTTAAGTTTTCGAACAAGGAGATTAAATTAAAGATTTATGGCAGTACATTGAACATATACTTGTTTAATAGTAGTTATCATGTTTAGCTTTCACTTCAGTACCCTTAGCACGAATTTTCAGTACTTGAGAAGTAAAGTAAACTGGAACTTTTTTCAAAAACAATTTCATATTGACAAGACAAAACAAGACACAAAAAAAATAGTTCCTGCTTCGCACACCAGAGGCGCCGTTCGATTTTACATACAAGAAACGCTGTAAATACTGTAAAGTAAAAGAGTGAAAATTCGTGCTAAGGGAACTGTACTTTTAAAGTATGTACACTATTGCAAAAAGCTATAATTTAAATGCTCATCAAACATTTTTTTTTGTATAACAAAATTGATAAAAGCTCACCAAAACTCACTCTATCAAGATTTTAGGGACACCCCGAAGTTAAAATACCTATCTAAAAATGTAATAACAAAATGGAAAAAGTTTTCTATAAGAAAAATAGCTGTCGTTAACGTAATTTCATTTTATACTATACGTAATAAATTGGAATCTTTTTAACACAAGGGACGTAAAACAATAAAGGTGCTGCTAGCAGGAATGGCAGAAGTAAACATAAACAAATTACGAAGATTTTTTAGCATTTAGGTCCAGTTTTTGGCGAAATTCATAATAATTCCTCATAGTGATACTGCTAGCCTTCTTTTTCATATTGCTGAGCAAAAGCCTCTCCCCATGATTTTCTATAATTCCTCATAAAATTGAGTAAATAATAATTATTACCTACGTATTCGGGAACGAATACGTATCCAATTTTAAAATCGTAAGTAGATCTGTTATGAACTTATGACGCAATCAACGTCACATAGTTGAAGGTAGGTAGGTAGCCGAGTACTTACTCTGTTTCATCCCAAGGGCTGTAATCAAAAGGAGCAATTTCGCAACAACTGCGGCCCAAATAAAATATTTAACGACTCTTTACAACATTGAAACAGCATGAAAAGTTATGAAATTTTCAAATATCTGCCGGATATTACGCGCGCACGCTAAATATTATTTAAGTGTGTATGTAACACATTTCACGCTCGAATTACAACGAGATTTTACAACATTTTATTTTAAAAGTCTTTTAAATCCTCTTTTAAACTTGATTTTTAAACATTTAAGAATAATTGCAGTGTTAATTATCCCAAATTGCATTTTAAAAACACGTCTAAGTTTATATTCCAGACGTTTATGATAAAACACTTTTGCTAACGTATCTTTAACATAAAATTACGCATTCTGCAAAGCAATAGAATACCGAATATTGCATAAACGAGGTAATAGAATGCATTAATGAAAGTTTCAGGCAATAGTTTAGAGTAACTATCCAATAGGAGCGGGCGGTCCCACCCCTAGCCACCTCCCCGTCTTGCCAACACAATTCATAATAAAAAACATATTTCCAACCATTTTCAACGAAACCCTAAAATTCGTAAATTGTATTTCCAAAAATGTAACCTTACTTTTGGTGTTTTGGCGCGCAAACTGTTATTGTATTAAGAAAAAACAATAATAAAGTCTTCGCGTATTGATCGCCTTATGGCGCATGCGCCCAGTTAGGAAATTTGCAATTACAAAGTGCTCTGTGCAAATTTCGCCCGAGTTTATAATTCGAAGGCGGACTCGAGAGTCGATATTCGTGCTCGCGGACTCGACGACGGAAAAAGAAGAAGATAGTTCGAAATTTTAAGTGTTCAGAATTTTTTAAATTCGGAACATTGTTTTTGTTAAAAATAAAAAAAGAACTTTGGTTGTCAATCAAGCGTATGACCACATATTACATATAACGCACTCCATACAAAATGTTCAATACCTACCGCTTTAATAGCCTACACTTTCAAGTCGATAGACGCTGCGAACGAAAATGTGCCTTAACCATACAAACGTAAAGTAAATTTCGCTTTGAAGATGCGCGCCGCCGCGTGGATATTCTAAATACGAGGGCTGCCTCTGTCGACAATGATGTTAGTACCTAGGGTTTTTTTTGACACAGTACACTTACTTTTGTACGAATTTGTTTGTTTATCAACACTTAATAATTCAGTTTTTTAATTTTTTTTTCCTTTTGATATTAAACATTCGATAATTCGTAATAGCGAGAGTTAGTGAAACTCGGCTGTACCTATTATTACGAGTTCATCTGCTCAATCGGAAGCCGGGAAGTAAGTCAAATATAATTATCAACTTATCAAGATTTTATTACAGACCGCCAACGGAACAAGTGAAAATTAAAAATATACACTTGTAAAAAGAAATAAAATGTTTTTTTTTTAAATTGTCTAACACCAGAAATTTCTCCTGTGTCGTGGGTACGTTAAAAATAATCGAAACGTAAGATCGTCGATGAAAAATGTACCTACCTACAACTTTATAATAAACGACAGTATTAAATAATTAATGTTGTCGTTACATTACATTTCAACATTCATTACCTTTTCGCGTAAGTACATTTTTTCATAACAAAAAAAAACCTCCACGAGGAAAACCGTAAAAAATAGTTTTTATCTCTTCAACCATATCTTATTATTTCAAAACTAACATCAATTCGACCGAAATATGCGTACGTGCGCGTCGCGCGGCTATTGACAACCCGCTGCGCTAAGGTCTTTCTACGGACCGGCGGCCGGTAGGTAGTTAGCGCGTGTAAGTACATGGAGTGCAATATCTGGTAATCTGTGGTATGACGTAGAAACGTCATTTTTTTTTCCTAGATTTTATCTGTAGTCGTAAAAATACATTGCGTAATTTAGTTACCCTAGAGTTTGGTGCAAAAAAAACCTAACCTAATTTTACGGGTTATTTAGCTTTTATTGTTTCAATTTAGTTTTCCAGACGTTTTATGTTTACAGCGCTCTTGGTCACGGGCAGACACGGCGTTCGCAACTTTACGTAACTATAAGTTTTATAACGGACTTGAAATATCGGAAAACGTGGTTATAAAGTTTGATTTGCGAACTTTATGTAATTAATATATGTTTGTTTAATAAAGTATTCTTTGTTAAAATATAGCGAAGTTTTCGCCGCTTTTGCTTGCATTTGCATTTCTGAATTTTCCGTGGTAGGATTTCTAGTCCGTTGATTTTTACGACTAACCGTATAACCAGCTGGTGTGGGTTTTTTCTCATATTTAATGAAAACGAAAATCTTTCAGTATTTCAGTTGTCTATCTTATCATCTGTATTTATTAATCTTATATCATGATCAAGCTCTTCATTAAAATGGATTTTAGTAAAAAAATTATAGCATCCAAAAATAATTCTAGGATCCTGCGTGTGGACGGCGAGTGATGGGTAACTCGCCGTCAGATCATGGAACATGCCCGGTTCGACGGCGCGTCCGCGTCGTGTTCCACGCACACCTCAAAGACCTGTCAGTAATGTAGGGCCACAGTCTGAACGCGCGGGACTGTCTCATTAGGTAACGTTGACCCTGGACCGTAAAGGGTTATTGAAGGGTCACCGTGGATTTTAGCCAGTACTAATCTGACAGTCCCTCCCGTCCCGCCTTGGGCGGGAGGACTCATTTGGGGATATAACCAAGATGAAACAAAAAGCATAGTAAAAATTGTCTATTGTGTTTTTTCTTTTCTTTTTTAATTTAATTCGGGTTTGCTTTTGGCTCTAGTAGACTAGATGTAAAGGTGACAGATACTATAATCATAAATTTAGAACAAAGTTACTTGCCAAATACATATTACAGTTTAAAAAGTCTACAAAAATAAATCATAGGTTCAATTCAATTCATAATATCGTAATTCTTTCAAAAAACTTAAGTACACATAATTATAATTTCTAGCCACACACCTTTTGCTACACCATTTTAGAGCCTACATACGCACAGTCTCCCTTCTCCATATACCTATATATTGATGGCTTGTTAATAGCAAAACATCGAACGCACGAGACACTTCGACCACAACGTTGTCCTTCCGTTGTGTCTGACTTCGCAATCATAGCTGAATTATTTGGCAGACAGATTGAAATCGAATGTTAGGTTATCTAACTACCTGTATACTCGTATCATTTGCAGGGTTGTGTACAGTCACGAGCAATAGTATGTATACACTAAGCAGTGTTCAAAAGCAATGTTCTACTACCATATTAATATTACGAAATAGGTCTTATTTCAACGTGGAAAGCAGTATTTTACGAGTATATTGAGTTTGAATTTTGTTAAGTGTTTACATTTTATTGCTCGTGACTGTACAGAACAAACAATAAATAAATACAGCCTTACTATAAAAACTTAAACATTTGTTGAACAGTTGTCTAAAAAAAGTGTGACTGAAAAACGGACCTCTGACATTTTTTTAGACAAGTGTACGATAGAAGTTTAAAAGTTTTTGTGCTACCACGTGCTTCACTTTTTAGGAAAACATTTACACATCTATATTTCACTGTCACTACATGGTAGAGTCACGAGCAATAACATGTAAACACTTAACAAAATTCAAACGCAAATTGCTCGTGAAATACTGATTTCCACTTTGAAATAAGACCTATTTGTAATAAGTATGGCTTTCGAAATTGAAGTCTAATTAAAAGACAAACGTTTAATCAATATGGTAGTAGAACATCGCTTTTGAATACTGCTTAGTGTATACATACTATTGCTCGTGACTGCACAAAACAAAGTCGCTTCCCGCTGTCTGATCCTATGTGTGTTTAGATCTTTAAAACTACGCAACGGATTTTGACGCGGTTTTTTTGATAAATAGAGTAATTCAAGAGGAATGTTTATATGTATATTACATGCATAATATAGTAGAGTAGACGTTGCATCTGTGTGGAGCCGGGGCGCGTCGCTAGTCTATACTAATATTATAAAGAGGTAAAATTTGTTTGTTTGTATGTAGGGGGTAATTTCCGGAAGTAGTGAACCGATTAAAAAAATTGTTTCACTCGTCGAAAGCTACATTATTCGTACTATAGGCTATAAATTATAAAGATATCATGTATATTTTACCGCCCAACGAAGTGGGCACGGGTCAGCTAGTATATTATAAAGCTGAAGAGTTATTTGAATGAACGCGCTAATCTAAGAAACTACTGTTTAGAATTGAAAAAATCTTTTTGTGTTCGTTAGCCCTTTTATAGAGGAAGGCTATAAGCTATATAACATCACGCTTAGACCAATAGCAGCCGAGCAGTGGGAGTGTTACTACGAGGAACACCTATCCTTTTTTTTTTAAGGTGGTAATATCATCAAATGAGTCCTCCCGCTCTGGGTGGGGCGGAAGGGACTGTCAGACTTTTACCGACTAAAATCCACCCGTGTTCCTTCGGATGCTCTTTACGATCTGTGGCCACGGTATCCTGGGTTAAGAAAAAACCCGCGACCCCAGCAGGCATTTGGCGCGAAACACGACGCGCCACCGACCCGGGCTTGGTCCCTGGTCCGACGGCAAGCTACCCATCACTCACCGTCCGCAAGCCCGCTCCGCCACTGTGCCCTCTGCTGATCAGAGGGACACGCGTTGGAGCGTCCACACGACAGACTTTTCGCATACGGGCAAGGACCCTGTAGACACACAGTGCCTAAGGAAGAGTTTTGCTCGCATCCAAGGGTGCACCGGCCCGAAAAACTGGTCTTCCCCCCGGATGTATCCGAGAGGGAACTCCAGTCCACGGGCGCACGTGGAGGTTTCCTGTCTTAGCACCCCAACACCTATCCCTAATAAATTATTTTTAAAACTAGATGGACGCTGTGGAAAAAGAAACCTAAATCAAACTCAGAGGTAATATTTTAAATTTCTCAATTTTGAAATTATAAATCATGAATTGGGTCATTCAGCCCGCCGGTCCCATCTGAGCGGGGTCAATCAACCTAAAAGCCAAAAATAGTTATTCCATATTCTTGATATGGGAGTACGCCTTTGCCCATTAAAAAAAACTTGAATACGTCAAGAAAACCAAGCCGACACTCATTCGTTTCAAATTTAAAAGCAGGAACAAGAAAAAAACAACATAGATACGAGTACATAAGGATAGTTGCATATTATGTATCTTCTGTATACTCCCTTTTGAAAAAGGTAGATGTATTGTTAAAAAAGAAAAAAAGATAAGAATATACGAGGAAGCTTTTCATCCCGGAAATTGAAAAACTTCACACGCAATCTGTTTGTCTACGGCCTGTAGTAGTTTATGCTATCTGTGTACCATAAATATGTTTATCTAAGTTAGGGATGAATTCCTGATGCATCTGACCATATATTTGGATTTGAGTTCCTAAAATAAAGTTTCATAGTATCAGTAACAGAACATAATATTAATTGCTAAGAAATAATAATGATTTCTTTTATAAAAAAATATATAATGTAGGGGTTGATGGACTGCCTTATCTAGTAACCGGAACCCTGGAACGTAAAGGTCTATTGAAGGAAAACGTTGATTCTAGTAAGCACGAATCGGACAGTCCTTCTTATCCCGCCCTGGGTTGGAGGACTCATTTGATAATTATATCACGAAAAAAAAACGGTACTTAGTTATGGTGGTTGAGCGATTGACCGTGTTCTACTGTTAGGTACGTGTTGCGGATTCGATACCCGAACGGAAGAAAGATTTGTATGATCTATGGATGTACGGACCGGAAAACGCAGCGAAGGCAGGCCTCCCACTAGGTGGACCGACGACATCGTGAGGGTCGCGGGCAGCCGATGGATGCAAGTGGCGAATTGTCGTTCGGCGTGGCGGTCTAAGGGGGCCTATGTTCAGCAGTGGACGTCTTCCGGCTGATGATGATGATGATAGATGTAGTTTCAGGTCTGGGTGTTTGTGTATTTGAGTTTAAATAGCGAGATTAAATCCTAGATTGAAAGTCGTGGGACAATATTTTTCAAAAATCAATGAATCTTTTACACTACTAATAAAGAACATTTAACATAAAAGAGTAATAGGACAGAATATTTCATCTGAATTAATGAAAAATACTGCTTAATTTGCCTTCTTAACCCCCAGAAGCTGAAAAGTAAAATTCTGAAAAATACGGTACCCAATAGTACAGTACACCTAGCTGGAAAACGCCGGAAAATGCCCAGTAATGAGGCTGAATTTTCCAATAGCCTTCTTAAGAAAACGCCCAGGTTGGACGGCTATTGGCACAGACTACTTTGAAATTTAGAACTAACTTAATGAAAATCTTGGGGAAGAAAGAGCTTTTAGATATTCTTTTGACTTTCCTTGCATTCTTTTCTGGGCCTTTTTATAATATATATAATGTTGTATTCTTATTGACAATGAATAAAACGATGCGTTGCTCTGTAAACAAAGTTTTATTAACATGAGTTACATTCTATGAGAAACTTACACATTATTACAATCTAAACTAACCAACAACAAAACTAACAAAACTCACCTGTAAACAAAGAAACGACATTTAACGTTTATTACTCACAGTGTCAATATAGTCTTTAATATCTAATTCCTTTTATAGTTAAAATCTAAACATTTAAATATGATTTATTCGTTACCGATAAAACGTCTTTATAACCTTCAAGTTTTTAAATGTGACAGCACTGCTTTACTAACCGTATGCAACGTTCAGCCTCAACACTATGTTGCTTTACCGACCGAGCGAGCCGCGGCCAAATTCAAAAGAAATGTTCTAACTATTTCTTTACATCTCCCCCGCAAAAAAAGAAAATTTTCAGAAAAATTTTCGAGTCCATCACCTGCAACTCTATTTTTCGTCTTCTTGACATCTAATTGTAGAAACTGGTATCAATTTTGTGATATGGAAAAGATTTGACTCCATTTTTTTGTGACCTGTATTTATTCTGTATATAGAATTAGAAATTTTTTCTACTATATTATATGGTCCAATCCTTAGTTCGTCCAATTTCTTCCTATTTAGCTTATTGCCATTTTCCACATATACCATATCTCCTACATTAAATTCGTAGTTTATTCGGTTTTTATCAAACATTGTTTTGTTGTAATCATGCGATTTTATGGTATTTTCAAGGGCAATTTCTCTGTCTCTAATCCAATCACAGTGCGATCTTTTTTGTCTTAGTTCCATTGGTAATATTGTGACATCTGTTCCATGTAAAAGATAGGTAGGTGAAAAACCGGTAACTGAGTGACTGGTTTCATTGTATTTCTTAACACATTCATGAGCAATGGTTGTCCAAGATTTTTTTGTTCCTTCATTAATTCTGCATCTCATTTTATTGACTAATGTTTGGTTCAACCTTTCATTCAAACCATTGGAGAAAGGAGCATTAACTGCTGTAAAAACCATGGGTATTTGTTTGTCTTTCAAAAATGTTTTAAATTCTTTTGAATTTATTCCAGGATATTGGTCGGTTAAAATCATACCAATATCCTCTACGTCTTCAATGCTCATGACAAGTTTTACAAAATCATTGGAACTCTGAGTTTTCGATGTTAAGATGAATGCATACCGAGTAAAGTGATCTACCATTAGATGTAGATATTTCTTTGTAGATCTTGAACCACCGAAGCCTCCAATTGTGTCTATAGACATTATTTCAAATGGCTTCTTGGCCGGACCTAGATGTGACATAAAGCCAAATTTTTCATGTCCTCTTGATTTGTTTTTGATGCATATTTCACAGGTCTTGCAAACTGTTCTTATGTTTTTTGACAAGTTTTTAGTTGTAAATAACGGGCTCATTGTTTTTTGCATCTGTCCAATTCCGATATGACCTAAGTCTTTATGTATCGTTTTTAAAAGTTTCTTGCTAAATTCTTCCGATATTACTATTTTCTCTTTTTTCTTCGCCATTTTGAAATAGATCTTGTCTTTTACAATCAACTTGCTTTTATTATTTTGAATTTCTTCATTTTTATACTGATCTGTTAGGATATCTTCCAGTTTCATAAAGTTTACAACTTTGAGTTGTTCATCTGCGTTTTCATCTGACTCTAATACAGGATTCCTGCTAAGGCAGTCTGCTTCTAAATTTTGTTTTCCAGGTGCATATTTTACTTTAAAATCATACTGCGATAGATAATAGGTCAAGTCACCTAGTTCTTCATCCGTTCTTGATTTCAAATTCATATTTTCTAGCGGTTTATGATCCGAATAAACCGTGAAAGATTTTCCTATTAACCAGTATTGCCAGTACTTGACCGCTTCTTTAATAGCTAGGCATTCTAAATAAATTGCTTTTCTTCTTTTTTGTGATTCATTAAGTTTTTTTGAAAAGTATGCAACTGGTTTTTCCTTTCCATCAGGCTGTATTTGTTTTAAGATTGCTCCAACACCTTCCAATGAAGCATCAGTATAAATATTTATAGGTAATTCTTGGTCAAAAATCTCCAGTACTGGTTGAGTACATAGTAAGTTCTTTATGGTGTCGAATGCTTTCTGACATTCTTCCGACCATACAAATTTTTGATTTTTTCGCAGTAAGTTATGCAATGGATCCAATATTATTGCACTCCTAGGTAAATATTCGTGGTAAAAATTTACTTTTCCTAAAAATTGTCTTATGTTCTTTTGCGTTTTTGGAACTGGAAAATTCTTTATTGATATCAAGTTGTCCTTCACTGGTTTTACCGAGTTGTTCTGTATAATATGACCTAGATATTTTACTGAGTCTGAGGCAAATGTACACTTCGTAAATTTTAACCTAAAACCTTCTGTTTTGATGGCTTCAAATAGTTGTGTCAGATGATTCATATGCTCAGCAAAAGTCCTTGAAAATATGAGAATGTCATCTATTACTCACAGTGTCAATATAGTCTTTAATATCTAATTCCTTTTATAGTTAAAATCTAAACATTTAAATATGATTTATTCGTTACCGATAAAACGTCTTTATAACCTTCAAGTTTTTAAATGTGACAGCACTGCTTTACTAACCGTATGCAACGTTCAGCCTCAACACTATGTTGCTTTACCGACCGAGCGAGCCGCGGCCAAATTCAAAAGAAATGTTCTAACTATTTCTTTACATATATATTTATAATAAAGTCACATATGTCCGTCTATACGCGCATAATTTCCGAACGACTGTCGACTGACTTCCAAATTGTATGAGTCTTTTTTGTTGGTAAATACACCTGTTTGGTAGAAATGTCAAACCCGTGCGAAACCAGGGAACGCCGCAAATTTTGTAATATTTTGTTTTTCTTCTAGCCTCTACGGTGTCCTTCAATAGCCCTTTATGTTCCGGGGTCATGGTAATGAGATAAGTCCCGTGCCTCCGGTAAGCTTTGGTCCCTCATTATGCTAACGCTCTTTGAGGCGCGCGTGGAACACAACGCGCCATCGACCCGGGCATGGTCCATGGTCGAACAGCGAGGTGCCCTTTACTCGCCGCCCGCTTGCCCTAACTTGGTAGGTAGTCGAAGATATTAAGATAGATAAATATGATCTGCATGAAGCAAATCTTCAAAAATGTTTAAAAATAAGTATTTCTAAACTTCAAACCGAGTACTTGCGCGGGAAAACACGGAGCTGTCTCTGATTACCGTTCTTGCACTCACAATAGTAAATAAACAGTCCATTACATGGTGGACTATTTTTAGAGTATTATGTGCAAGGTCAATCCGTTATTAACGTATCTACGTTTCGATCGGATACAGTATTTTAAGAGCAATTTAGGTACTGAAAATAGTTAATCTCTAAATGTTTTTCAGGTTTCATTATTGTAATTAGGTACAATAAACAAAGTTGAATGATGACCCACCATAAGCTTATTTCCTTACAGACATTCAAATACAATTAGGTCCGCATTCTCGTAAACATACATATTCATGGTAAAGACTTTGATCTTTATCAATATTTTTTATATTTATTGTCAATGTTAAATTGTCATGATTCTTTTCTGAACTTTGTCCATTGTACGATAAAATAAACCGACAACTCTTACTGTTAATAATATTACTAATTTTTAATTGTAAGTATCTTTTCCAGGAGCATTATTTTCCTTGATTCTCCTTGAGTCTAAGATCCATCAAACATGCGTCTCAAAAATGGAATCACCAACAACACCTGCCAGAAACATCAAAACTATCTATTCACCAAAACTATAGGCCACACACACTATACACATAGTCTAGTCTAGCCTTTAGGAAGTGCAACGCAAGTGCAGGGGGGGCAGGGGGTGCGAAGGGGGGCACCAGTCTCGTTGCCATGGCAACGCCAAGATGGCGGCCGCGAAATTAGTCCGTCTGCAGCCTTTATGCGCCCGTCTTCATTATGTAGGATTTCAATTTATTTCCGAAATGAACGGACGAATTAGATTTTGTGTCTAGTTTGGTTAGTTTTGTCTGTTTGAATTTAGATTGATACGATGAGGTGGTTGAAAAGTTAGTCGTTTAGGAATATAATATGTGTACTATGAAGGAGAGTTGCTGACGCTAAATTGTGACGTCATGTACTCCTTATTAACACTTCATCATTATCAGCCTATTAATGTTCCCACTGCTGGGACAAAGGCCTCCTCTCTGTGAGAGGGAGTGGGCCATAATCCACCACGCGAGCCCAAGGCGGATAGGTGGATGTCGCATGTCTTCTAATTTTTGGTTCTAGGACATCCTCCGGTTTCCTCCCGATGTTTTCCTTCACCGTTTTTGAGAACAGTGGTGATGAAATAAATTACACAAAGTAATGCGCCTGCCTGGATTCGAACTCACGACCTATAACTCGTAAGTCGGGGCCGATATCACTGGGCCACCACTGCTCTCATTAACACTTGCACGCTGTCAAATAAACAAGTATCATATGAAAATAACTGTACTAAACAGTGCGAAGGAGAGTTGCTGACGCTAAATTGTGACGTTATGCACCCCTTATTAACGTTTGTACGCTTTCAAATAAACAATTTTCATATGAAAATAACTACTAACCGTTAAAAAATATTATGCTCTAAGTATTTTACTGCTAAACTATTGTTCGCTTATGTTTTTTTTTTATTCTATTTATATTGTGGAATATCATCAAATGATATCTCCCGCATTGGGAGGAGCCGAGCTATCAGATTAGTACTGATTTAAATCCAGACTGTTCCTTCCGTTACCCTTTACGTTCCAGGGCCACGAAACCCAGTTGAGAGAGTCCTGCGAGCAAGTTTTTCCACCTAACAAAACCTTTACATCACTTAAACGGTAAAACTTCTTACTTAATTAGTTTTAAATTAAAAAAGCGACTCGAACATTTTCTTCAACTTAGAGTTCGGATCGATCGTTCAGGAACGGGAGTAGACTGAAATATTTTTGTTGGTCATTGAACTGTCTTTGTGTCACTATCTTATAGAAGTAGTGTTCTCTAATGACAGCGCTGTTGACAATGTACGGTTCGTCTTTAGATTAGTCGATTTTCAAATTTACCTTCTAGAGAATAGAGATGAAAATTTGTTAAAGAAAAACTGTTTCGGTCATCGCCGTTGATACAGTTTGACTTTGATGAATTTTCAACTTTAAGCTCCACACTTTAAAGTTGATAATCTTTTACAAAGTCGTCAACGAGCAGTCTTTTATAGAATAACATTGTAAGTGGCAGATAGCAGGAGAATAGAACAACTCCTTGCCGATCATACAAATATTTTGTTCCGCGTGGGGATCAAACCCGCAACACGCTACGTAGCAGTTGATGGCTCAATCACTGTGCCAACCGTTCAGACTTTAGATTTTTTTAAACTATTACTGTTCTTAATTTTTCATTTCTTTCCAAACAGTTACCAAACTCCTACTAATATCATACACAATAATATAAATAATAACTCAATTACCCATAACCACAATGCAACCCCATTATGACTGACCATTCTCCCCCCCAACCCCCAAATGCCTTGCATTGTTTAGTTGACGGTAGCGGACTAATAGATGACTTCAAATTGACGGGAACTGACGTCAGGCGACGTCAGGGCGACGGGCGGCGACGTCAGGCTTATGATTAATGAAGGGTGACCATTACAATGGTATTAGCTTTTTATGTTGGTAAGCTAGGTTTTGGCTGTGACTTTACCTGTGTAAACGTGGAGATAATTTAGGCTTTTTTTACTGAAAAATATTATTAATCCGAAAGTTAGATTCTCCAAAAATATTTGACCCGTATTTTTTCTTTTGATCCCACGTTTTTATAAACTCACTTTTCTTGTTTGTTTGTTTTTACGTAAACCAAAATTGATGAAGAAAACGCTTTTTTTTTAGCGTGGTAAAATCATCAAATGAGTCCTCCAACCCCGGGCAGGGCGGGAGGGACTGTCAGACTTCTACTGACTAAAATCCACGGTGTCCTTCAATAGCCCTTTCTGTTCCGGGGTCACGGTAAGGAAATAATCCCGCGACCCCGGCAGGCTTTGGCCCTCTTAGAGGGGGTCCCCGTCATGAAGAAAACGCTTATAAAAATCACAATACGTCACGCAGTCTGTATGTTTTACAGGCTTTATGACGTCACAAGCCTCTAATCCTGAATTTCGAACCTTTTTAGGGTTACGTAGCCAAATGGCAAAAAACCGAACCCTTATAGATTTATAGTCATGTCTGTCTGTCCGTCCGTATGTCACAGCCACTTCTCTTTGAAAGTATAAGAGCTATCCTATTGAAAATTTGGTAATACGTGTCTATTACTTTTAAATACTATGACGACCTAAATGGGTTTTCAATAAATTATGTAGTGGAATACTCTATTGTACTCTAAACCTTTTAAAATTCCTAATATAAGGGTGAAAATCCGAATCCGCGTCGTTAAATGTGGGAGCACCCTTGGTCTTACTTTAAATTTATTTTCGTACTAGACCAACAGAGGGTTTAGAGAAAGATCTTAAAATAAAGATAACTAGAAATAACATACCGAGTGAATTCGTGTAGTTCTTTGTAGTTCTTAAAGAGTGCATTAGCTAATCAGACGTGGGTTCTATTTGCTTTGAAATGCACTTTATTTAATGTTGGACCGAGTGATGTCACCAACGGTCAGTAGGTACATTAGACAATGAGATGGGGTATTTATAAATATAAGACTTAGTAGGTACCGTTACGGTGCGTACATACTATATAACATAACATGTTATATAACATTTTACATAGAGTTGTAGTGTACATAGTCTGTACGCACCTTTAGATAGTTATGAATTTCATGTAACAAGTTAATATTTATAATGAAAAGAATCATCCAACTCCGGTTTCGCATCGGTTCAAATTTTTGACATATACAATGGTTTTTTTTTAAATTTCTGTCTTTTAAACCTTTCTCTGCTAATAACAAACTCAATACAATACGATTAATTTTAATTAGTTCAGTCGATCGGTAGTTATGCGTGTGCAAATATAATGAAATTACTGTTTTATATCATGTAAATGTGTCTCTCTTTATACAGTTTAAAGACTATTCATCTTTATTATTTGTGAACGAATAGATAAAAGTCAAACATTAAAGTGATCACATGGCTAATGTGGCTTTACACTATTTATTTAGCATCGTTTTTGGCAATAGTTCTATGCTACGTTTTTCGTAGCAGCGGCGTAGCGGGTCTACGAAAAGCTAGTTCTATTGCTACGAACATTCTTAGATGTCAAAATCGTCGTAGCACATATTTTAATCAATGTTGATCGTCGTTATAAAAGGCTCTGCCTAACGAATTACAGTCGTAATAGTTACGTCATAGCGTTCATTTCACAGCATACTGATGAAAACGGGGTCAACGAAAGCTTACACATTTACACCAACAATAAAATAGTATCGCATGTAACACTGCGACACAAATAAATAAATAGGTGAACGACACAGAAGGACCTTGCTGAATAATCTTTCAATTAATTTACAATTCGCACCCACTCGATTCACTGAATGAACAGGTGGCGACCGCGGGCATGCGGAAAAATATCCTACAAAACCCATCACTATAACAGTATAAAATCTCCTTGGACGGCATACATTGCGTTGTATGTTTGGGTTACGAAGTTGAATGTTGATACAAAACCGGCAATGTATTTACCCAGCAGCGAAATCCCTATGTTTCGTGGGTGTTAATCTCCCTGAATGGGGTTTGTTTACGAATGCTGAGTGGCCATGAACCGGCAGGGTTACACTTTATTCCTCTATATTCGGATATTTCGCTCTGAAAGTGAGAGTGGCCTGGTTTTTGTGTTCGTGTTTGATTTATTGTCGTTGTGCAAGCGTGGCGCGGACACGCTGGCATTGACGGGCGGTGCGTGTCAATGATCGCCCTTTCGCCGCTTGTGGATGGAGTTTGTAAAATTGTTGGAAATTTGCAATTGTCTGCCACGGTGACACCTACTTACACAGTACACGGTTCTACGGAATACGTTGCGAAAACCGGGAATTCCCGATTCTTTCTTACTAATCCTTTTTTTTTTTAGATCCGGGAAATGCCCAAACCATTTTATTATGTTATGGACATAACATTTTCAGGTCTTATATCCGCAAAATACGTGTTAGACTTAAACATAAATCAGCCCGATTAACAATGATAGAGGTACAGTCAGCATCAAAAGTTGACCACATTCAGATTTTCATAATCACTGTAATAATGTAATATTATGGTGTACAGCGATTTTTAAAATCTGAATGTGGTCAGCAACTTTTGATGCTGACTGTACTTATAAAAAAATGGTGAAACAGACCTTATCTAAGTAGGTTTTAAGATTTCTTGAAGAATACAAAATCTTTGTTGAAAATCACGGGTTAAAAATATCGCGATTTGATTTTTGAGCCCAAAAGATTTTAACTTGCAGTTATTTACAAAAGGAAACGAGCATTATGAATTTTAAATTGTTAATCATGATAATGTTAATCATTAGTCACCAAATTAAAGGAATACACATGACATGAAAGAATAAGAAAAAATAAAAACAAAAAAAGGAAAAAAAGTAAGAAAATTAGTAAATGTTACTCACGGGTGTTGTACTCGAGCGCCCTCTGCCGCGTCCTCTCCGAGACTCGCTCTTCACCGTCTGCAAGGTCCCGTCCGGAGCCAAAATAAGCTATAACAACACAGACACACCACGGACTTAACATAAAGCAAAAATAAAGTAAGTAAAAACAAAGGAGAAACGTTAACACAAAAAGGGAAAAATGAATAGACAAACATGCAATGGAGATAAGGTTAGATGGCGACAGATTAGTGTTTTAGTATGAAAAATCTTTAAATATCGTTTTTAAGTACTATCAGAAGTAGATAATGATTAAATTTTAATTATTTTATACCGTTGGCTGTAGTATTTTTGATTAAGGTTTCCTAATACAAAAATTAAGTCCGAAAACTTCGAGTAAGCGCCATCTAGCTTCACAAGCTTGAATCAACACAACGCTAAGAGGCGTGTTGCTTGTGTTTGTAGTAGTTCCGCTACTCACCGCTAGATGGCGCGTTTTGAAATATTACGTCGAAATAACATGAACCATAGTAAAATAATTACTAATAAAAATAATAATCACTTATTAGTTAACTTGGTTTGTATTTCTTTTAAATCTTTTTTAAACATTTTAAAGCGCCTTTATTATTATTTAAAACTTGCCTATAAGGATATATTTCATAAAAACATACCTAGTACGTTTGCATAAAACACTTTTTAAAGTTTTATATTAAGAATGTGCCTACAATTGTTTTGTTTTTCTCGAATTCATTGTAAATAACACGCCGGTTTCGTTTCTGAAGAACTACTTTCATTTGAACAAGTTAAGCTTTTAAATGTTTCAACAGGAATCTAAAATTCGTAATGCTGGAAAAAATCGGCGGCAACTCCTCTGAAAATTATTGATGACACGCTCAACTGTCAAGCTAATGACAGCTGTCATTGTCGAACCTAACGAGCTTTTTCATTTTCTAGCCACACACTAATTAAATAGGTTACTTCAACTGAGGCCACGAATAAATAAATAGTTTCTGTTACTGAGCACATGGCATCGGCTCACACCTGGCGTTTTAGTTCGTTACTCCTGTTTTTGTGTTAGACGCGAACGACATTTGTTCTATTGCCGTCTCTCTCTGATTCTCCATCTCTTTCTACTCCTATCTATTCTTATTCAAATCGCGGGATTTGTAATTATTCTTATGAACAGGTCCGGGACTCATTTTTCGTTCGCTAGAGAGATTTTAATAAGATGAATAAACATTAGGTAAGGTATTTATGGGAAACAGCTGCATTATAAAATTGCCTTATAAGTACGTAGTCTTTGAATTGAGATTTTACGCGTAATCTGTGACCGTTTTTATTCGTAATTTCTGTTCTAGTTATCCTGGGACTGGTTTTCTGTATCGTGATTCTATTGGAAATTCTTTTAATTATCATCGCAAACCATAAGTATTTCTTGAGTATATTTATCAATCAAATTGTATAATTATGGGATCAGTATTTATGTACTTGACTTGATTGACTATTATAGAACTATATATTATAATGAATATTAATAGAATTTTGTTCAAAAAAATATGAAAGCTTTTTTGGACACAATTCTATAAGTTTCAATTCGGACTTTAATACATTTAGAGAAGAGTATATAAACTGTAAATTTTTAAAATATCACTATAAATTATTTAAAAATTCTCTACTAATTGACAATACACACCAAAAACATGAAAAACCAGGACTTCCTTAAATTTATGACTCGCAACATTGTGACACACTTTCAAAAATGTTAGGGGAATATTACAAACGTGACTACCGTTATTTAAATATTAATTATCAGGAAGCATCATCGTCGTACATTGAATTAAAAAAAACCGGTTTGTAAATTAGAATTAGTACACCTTTGTACCACCATCTGTCTGTAATTATTAAAATTATTAATGTATCTAATTAATAATTTTCATATTCAGTAACACCTTTGAAAGCTCATTGATTATTGCGTGTGATTGGACCTGTTTTATAATGTGTTATTTTTAAATTTTATGCTGTCAACTCTGAGTTTCTTCTATTAAAATAATATTCAACTGGTTATGAATCCTTTTTAACATTTATGTTCCAATTGTATCTTATTAGAGACTTTAAGCAATTGATTATTGTTAATGAGAGTGTTTAGGCACCCTTTATCATAATTTTCTTGATGGTTTTAAAATTGAATACTAAAATTAAATTCCTTTAACCTACTAAATTGTACTATTTAAATTCCTCAACTAGTTACAAATCCTAAACGACCCAAAACACGACCCACTTTCAAATTTGGTCCTTCATGCCGCGCCACGCCTTCGGTTCACCTCGCGTGTTTTCGTAAACAAATTACTTACTCTCGGGAGATCATACAGTAGTACTCGTAATATCGGCTCGTATTCTCGTACCGTGGGTGCGTGTGGCGTGGGTTTGTTGAGGCAGGTCGTGTCCGTCACGCGAAGCACTTGATTGCCTCATTGACGAGTGCTGAGACATGTTGATGTTTCGGACTTAATTTTGATGGTTTGTGACGTGGCTGATATCGCCGGAAGGGACTTTGTGGTTAAAGGACTCGTCAGTTTGAATATCTTACGTTTGTATAGTTGGAACAAGGAACAAGGTCGTTCATTTTGTAAAAAAGGTTATATAAAGTATCTTCGGAGACATGCGAGCTTTTATAAGTCTTGTAACGATATTGACAATACGACAGGTTACTATTCAACCAATAATTAAGTTGTCCTACTATGAGTTAAGATTGTGGTTAAGTGAACTTACGAGGAATTAAAGTGTTTAAAGTCTTGCAGTTTATAGGAGTTGTTGTATTACAGAGCCATGGGTCGTGTCTGTTCTAAGCTGTAGCGTTAAGGTTCAAACTGGAATATCTCATCGTAAAATGTAATAAATAAGTACTTCGGAAAAAAACTACCATTGTTCTAAATAAATAGAAGTCCATGAATAGTAGTTTATGTAACTGGTACATAATGAGGGGTATTATACACGAGTGTGAGTTTATAAAACGAGCGAAGCGAGTTTTATAATAGTATCACACGAGTGGTATAATACCTAGTTATGTACAGTTTCATACACTACTTTATCTACTCTCATTGAACACGAACATGTCAAATAAAAGATAAAAATTAATAAACACTAATAATCATCCACCATGTCATCCACCGAAACACAAATGTCAAAATCCCAACATTCCCTTAGAAAGCGCGCGCAGCCACAGATAAAAAAGTAAAAAAATGTATCTATGATCAGTAATCTGTATCATAATGAAAAAAAATTAAATTATAACATTGTTTTGTTAGACAAACAGTGTTATAATTTAATTTTTTAATTTCATTACGATACTCTATGGTATAAAGTATGTCATTATAAACTCGTTTTGAGTTTTGTATTTCGAAGTTTACGATATGAGAGTAGATAAAATAACTTACTTCACTAGTCGTGTAGACGACTTTAATAGTGTAACTTAAAATGTTAGTCTCCACGAAATCGTTTCTTTCTATCGCCTATTATTCATTTTAAGTGGGACACTTGCCATAAAAGTAATGTAACGTGTAACCTAATTATGTTTAATGTTACATATAATTCATCAAGACAACCGTCCATTGAAATTGTACCGCCATCGCATCGCCATGATGGATTGAAATGGCAGTTATTTAAAATCGGTTAAAAAGGCAGGTGCATCGCATCGCCGAAGATAATAAAGGCAGAAGATAATCTCGAACGTTAATCTGTACAGTAAAAATAACGAGGTTAATTGGAATATGTTTTGTTTCGTTTTGGTATGTCCGTTTTTGCGGACCGTTAGTAAATTACAATGGGCCCGTGTTTAGTGCCGCTACTCGACGACAGATGGCATGCAAACTAATTTGCGGAACTGCGCTTCCATAAATTTTGTTTCGACAAGTTATTGAAGACTCTACTATATACTTTTGTTGACGTAAAACTCAAATAATAATGATAGACGAACAAAATTGTGCAAAAAATATCTCTTTGAACTAAAAACGCTTTGTACTAAACTGAAAATTGAAAAATTCAAGGTAATGTAAAGCAAGTCGGCGGCAAACGAGCCTAAGTGAATCTCAAATTGGCGATATCGTCCCAAAGTGCCGATTCGTCGTGTCTGTTGCGATTCAGCGGTTTTATTTGAACAGGAATGCTATTCACGACAATTTTCAATGCGTGCCTACAGTCGGCAATAGATGCTTTACTAGCAAATAGTTTTTGGTTCAAAATACAGATTGCTTTTTGTATTGCCATTTAAGGTTTTAGATTGGAAAACGATTTCATTACATAAGGTGTTGTAGGATGCGTGAAATCAGAATTTATTAGGTAATTCTTTTAACTTGAGATTCAGTCGTTTAATACTTGACGTTTTGGCTTCGACAAATCGTTTTGTTGAAGATCAGATGATTTGGTAAATCAGTAGATTTTAATTAACTTGTACATAGCAACATAATGAAACGAGCGCTTTTGATTATTTGTATCATTATTTGACTAGTCACTTTAAACATATTTATAATTGCTACGAGTAGGATAGCTTTTCATTTTCAACATGGCCTTTCATTTCAAAACTTTGGTAAGTTTACAAATTACAAACACAAATCACAAAGTTTATTAGCATTAAACTCTAAAACTATTATCTTGAGATTGCTAACTTTAGCTTTTCCTTTCATCGTATTCTTTTGAGAGCAGTCTCGAACAACAGAATAAGTTTATCTAGCAAACAATTACATTGTATGAAAGTTCACCTATAAATTATTGTGAGAATGTCGACGTCTACGGACTAATTTTACACTCGAGTACGTTTAATCAAGTTGGATATGAAAACTAGAAGTTTACTAGAGATGTAGGGCCAGTCTTGGTGCCTAAAAAGATAATTTATGTGGTAATTAGTGACTAGTACCTACATTTCTTGCTTGTAATGTGACATTTTGTTACAGGAATTCTTGCAATGGCAAATGAAGAAAGCGTATGCATTATGAAAAGTGGCAAACTTCTACATTCCCGAATTATAATAGACTCTGCCGACAAACTGTCCTGCAGCTTGGCAGAAGATATGTATATTAAAAACTGTGTAACATTGTTGAACGAATAAATAAAAATAAAAAAAAGCTGCAAATACTAAACTGTTAAAATTAGCTCGTTTTTTTTTGTTTTTTACATTATTTTTACGATTAATTTAATGTTTATTTACTTAGTTTATCAATTTTTTCAGCCTCTTCTATCCGTCTGATGGACAAAGGCATTCCCAAATTTTTATAATGTTTTCTTTGGTGTTTCTCTTACAAGAGTCATAATTATGATTTTTTCCATTAAGAAGTCTATTGATTTTTCACGACTTGACGGCTAAACAGATTAACTGTATATCTATAACACTGTTTCCCCATATTTTCAGCGCGGCCTATATTACCCTCTCCCAATCAATCTCTAAATGAGAGCTAACAGGTTTTAGTCACATATACCTACTGGTTGCTGTTAGCCCGCTAGAGGCGTCGGCTGGGGTCGGCCGGGGTCGGATGGGGTCGCAAATTGGTCAGAAACACCCTCCCCCAGTGTTTAAACAGATATCTGCACATCAATGCCCGTTAGCCACTAAATGTATTAAGAGATTATCTTGCCTTCATTTGGCTGAAGCGCGCGAGTGTGAATTTGTTTTAAAAGGACGTGAAAATTGGACTGGACAGTGCTTTTAGATTTTCTAATTCGAGTAATAGATTCGTTGAAAATCTAATTAAAAGCTTCGTAAGGACTATCGACTAGCCATTCGTCTGGTTAATACTTAGGGCCGAAACGGAACTCTCTCATATTGTCATTATAGTCTTTTAAATGAATGGTGGATGGTTATTCTTGCAAAATTATACTATTTATTTTTGGTTTTTAAAAACAGGAATTTCTTGATTATAGACTTATTCTGTATTTTTTCCGGTTGATGGCAATAGATTAATGGGATTGCCCTTTTTATATGGGACTTTAAAACCACCATAGAAATATAGCTACAGAAAGATACTATAGAGAACTATACTCTTTCGAGAAACAGCCGTAATATCAAGAAATATTCAGAAATCGACCATCATGGTGTTATCGAGCGACCGTAGTAAGTCGACAAAGGCAGCAGTCCGACAATTCAATCAGGCTCCAATCAAATTGACTCGACTGGCTCGACGCGACACCGCGGCGTAAGCAACTTCACACACTGAAATTGTGGCGACATGACAAGACACGATGTAGAGAAGTTTTTGGTTTATCCGTACGATTTTTAAGAGCAAAGTTTGGTTTTCAAATGACTTCTGATGATGTAACGGTAATGCTTAAAGTCTCGGGATACAATTCTCATGACGGTATTGCGAAAACAGCACTGGAATTACAATAGATGTAATTACTATTAATCCGTACTTAATTCATATAATGTAAAACCATTTTAAAATAGCGCTAGACAGCAGGCTCCACTAAAAATGCCAGACAGTCTTCCTAACTACCAATTAAATCGTACACAAAAAGACTTTCAAGTTCGCATGCAACAACGGTCAGCCAGACGGCTCGAAATGCGATCGATGCGACCAAATCACTTTAAATATTTAACTTGGTCGCGTCTTGTCGCGCCTCGCTCAGTGTGTGCGCCTCCTAAAGCTCCACACAACGCGATTGGCTATTGTTTAATGTCGCCGAGGACACGGCCGGGTTTTTTTATCCTGTCGACGACGGAAGCTCAATTCAGTGCAATCACGGCGCGGTGACGCGGGACGCGATATAGTTGCGTTCGTGTTGACAGTGGCGCGGTTGGCGGGGAGTAGCGGAACTAAAAAGTTGAATACGGAATATTATTTTAGTGCATTGTAATACGATTTATTTTACGTTACGGGACGAATCATATGTGTATATATTTTTTAATGAAATGATTTTAAGAGTTAACGGATATTTTGTCCTATTTTTCTTTAAAAACATGGTCGATTTTAAATTATTTGGAGGGTAATTTCTAGAGCGTGAGAAGCAAGCCACGAAAATTCCCGTCCTACATATCGGGCGAGTGAATCTGTGCATAGCGTGGAGTTTAATTTAACAAATTGAACCGCCATCCGGCGTACAAGTGGCGGATATATCATGATGCTGCTCTCATGACGCACGGCAACGGCAAACGTGTCGAAACACTAAAATTACCCAAAGAGCAATTTGGAAGATTTTTCTCTTGTATTTTCCACTAGCCTTGATTAACCAAAGATGCAATTTGAAAATGAAATATAGCCTTTTACCTGCTGATAGTGTAGTTTTCTATATGTAAAAGATTTTTTTTAATTTACCCTACTAGTTGAGTTTGTCAATCACAAGCAAAAAAAAAAAACTATTATTTACCCTTTTGAGTGTGATAAGTTTAGATTATACTTTTTTCTAATAACAAGGAATAAGAAGTCCTTATGACTTATGTAGTTACGTAGATCCATCCTTTTCACAATAAATGAGGTATTTTTTTATGGAATATAACATTCATATAAAAATAATATATGCATCTTAGTACCTATCAACGTAAAGATTGAATTTTTACTGAAAAGTTTTACGAGGCACCTACATTTTACAGGGATTTTATTGCGGGTGTTTAAAATGAGAACTAATTCCTCCATCTTGTATTTCGAATACATTTCAAAAAACATTATAAATGACAGTCACACATCATTCAAGTGACAGTAATTCTTGTAGCATTGGATGTGAAACGTAAAAACAAGTAGCAACAAGCTTTATTTTTTATGATACTAAATTCTCGTACATTTTTGTGAAGATTTCGTATTTATCAATACAAATAAATCTTGTAGCATTATTTGCAAAACATCACAAGCGGACACAAAGAACGCGGGAACACATTCGAATGATTTAAATTTGGAATTGGTGTAAAGCTCGGCATTGATTGGCGGATGAGTCAGTACGATGCATTGTCCATGGTCCCATGCTCATGCTGACTCACGGCTCACAATGTAATACTTTTTCATCAGCGTTTGAACAATAAAATTATCGACATTATGATAATTTGTGAAAATAAAAGTATAAGGCAAAAGGTTAATTGTTATTATGCCTAGGGAGAAAATTGTATTACCGACGAATCTTATTTCTTTAGACTTCTAAAATGTTATTAGAGCATTAGGTTATCCTATAGCAATAAACAGATATTATACATACTAGATAATATATACATACACTTTTTTAACGTGGTAAAATCATCAAATGTGGGATCATTTGATGATTTTCCCAGGGTTCCCAGGGCGGGAGGGACTGTCAGACTCGTACTGACAAAAATCCACGGTGTCCTTCAACAGCCTTTTATGTTCCGGGGTCACGTTAATGAGATAAGTCCTGCGACCATAGATGCAGTCACTACTGGAAATAACTGAATGAATGATGGACCTACACGAGCGCTATGCAGGCACGTCAAAAGTCTAAAAGGACAGAAAGGCAAGGACGCGTCGCGGACAGGCGCAGATGTACTAGCGTTGAGTCTGCGACGCCTCTCTTCTGTATGTTTTGCGTCGCGACGACGCTTCTATAAATTTTGTATGAAACGGACGCTGTAAAGACAAATGTCTCCGCCCCGTCTGCGTCTTACGTCTTTTTGTGATGCCAGCGCCTTAGAATTATATCATAGCTATTTCTAAAATTATGTGAACGAGGCATAATGACATAAAATACGAGTACGTCAGTAAAAAAAATCAAATTCAAACGTGGAACACACCTAAAACGAAACCGCGCCGCAAGGCAAAAAGAGGCTACAAATAAAAAATAATCTCATACAGTTTTCCCTTTCAATGAAAATCCTTTTTCCACGTTATACTAAAATGGTATGTTTGTAAACAAACCATATCTGTTTCTGTGAAGTTCAAGGTCCCAGGTCGACCTCGGTCAGGGGTATACCCGGGTACTTTGTGACCGTTTACACCCGGGACGAGGGTCCAAGGGTTTTCCTTGTACGACCTCTTTATTTTACGATAGGACTGGCTTTAAATATGTTGTCTATGGCTGTTGTTGTTTCGAATTGGGAATCATGTTTAGTGTTACCAACCTTTTTTATTATTTTTAGACATAAAAAGATACTGATTGAACTTGTTTGTCTGTTTATTTATGATGTAAAAAGGAATAACCAATTTTTGTATCCATTGTTTTTGTTTCGGACTTTTATTAGCATACCATTGAAACTGGCCTAGCGTGACTCCAGAACATAATAGGCTGTTGATGGACACCGTGGATTTTATTCAGTACAAGTCTGACAGTCTCTCCTGCCCTGCCCTGGGTGGGAGGACACATTTGATGATTTGACCACGTAAAAAGAAGCATACTAATGGTAGCCATACACCATCCTGCCTATCGTATGACGCTTGCAATTGTTTCAAATTGGCAGTTCGCCCATATACACCATACACCATACTGCCTATCGTACGATCGATTTGACACAACTTCAAATCTGCAGCAGCGATGCCAACTTAGCAACTTTATAGCTAGATCTAGCTATTATTCGGTGAAAACAACAAATTATAAAATTGTAGTTGTCGTCACCGCATAATAGCCAAATGCATCACTGCTGCCGATTTGACGTTGTGTCAAATCGATTTGATGACCTATCAAATTGGCATGTCATGCCATCAAATACAACAAAACAATTGCAAGCGTCAAATCGATCGTCGATAGGCAGGATGGTGTATGGCTACTATAAGTAATCAAACTCTCTGACATAGTAAGTAAGACTTCAGTTTAATTTTGAGTTAAGTTGTTTTTTAATTAGTTGGTAGTTTTTCAAGGAAGTTGAGTAAAGCGCTATATTCACGATCCAGCACGGCTGTACAGCAGCTCAAGGTCGCGTTGCTGGACGTAGCAAAAACACCGTGAATAGGCTTGACGTACAGCCGTGCTGGATCCAGCCTTGACGTACGTCAAGCCTATTCACGGTGTTTTTGCTACGTCCAGCAACGCGACCTTGAGCTGCTGTACAGCCGTGCTGGATCGTGAATATAGCGCTTAACATACTTTCAAGGGTGGGAGGTAAGTAGCTTTTGTACTAAACAACTTTTATTTCATTATGTTTCGTAACTCTTTTCCGGGTTCGCGGTCACGTGGGTGAAAAACCTTGAAACGTGAGTTCACTTCAAAAGTGTTACATTAAAAAGGCTTTTCTAACATTGAAATTGTTGTTTTTATTTCATTTACTTTGTAATTAATTGTGAAACTTTGAGAAACCATTACGAAAATTCAATTCTTACTTACATACCTACATTTAAAGGAAAATTGGAGGAGATACTTTGTTTTGATTAATGAATCGAATTGAGAAGGTTGACTTTGATACGATGTATTGTGTGTCGGTAAAACACAATACATGAAAAGTTCAAGGAAATGAACTTTGCTTCCGATATTTTTCTTGTTACAACACATTTTCGTGATATGAAAGTGATTTTTCTTTATTGGCTAGTTTGGTTATGTTATGTTTTGTGACCGTTAGCAGTATCAATATTGATTTCTACCTTGTTAGCCACAAAAATCTCAACCCAGGACATGTGAATCTGACACATATGGGACTTTAGATAAATGGTAAATTAACTTGAGAGGACTAAGAGTACCTAGTCTTTTTTTTACCGCGGTAGAATCTTCAAATGAGTCCTCCCACCCCGGCAGGGCGGGAGGAACTGTCAGACTCGTACTGACTAAAATCCACGGTGTCCTTCAGTAGTCCTCTAAGTTCTAGGGTCACGGTAATTAGATAAGTACCGCGACCCCGGTAGGCTTTGGCCCTATAGATATAGTATAGTCTGAGTGATAAAAAATTAAACTAAACATATTCCTCAGTTAGATTATAGAAAATAGTTTGGATTAAAAAAAATCAAAATACATCACGCCAAGGTATAAATTGTTAGTGCATTCTGTCTTGACTCTCGAGTTTTGAAATGTTTATTTTTCGTCAATATTTATTAATGATCAAAACATTTTTTCACGTTATTACGTCATGTCAGTTCTTTTCCCTAAAATTCTCCAAAAAAAAAACAACATAAATCAGAACTCATGTTCTAAGGACAAAGCCGCGGCATATCGCTAGTCAACAACAGTTCCTTAACAGAGATTTAACTCACAATTTAATATTAAACTTTGACAATGGATACTGCGATGTTATTATGTACGTACTAACAATAGGAGTTTCCTAACTTTTGGATTAGTAACGTAAATTAACAGTTATCCCCTAACTTTGTAAGTTGATTGTTTAACTTTTTTTTATTTATGTTTTATTACATAATTTGGCTAATTTTATTTTAGGATTTATTTTTACCCGTTTTAACGATGAACACTTCGTTTGTCTCTTTGTTTGGTTGGACGTTCTAGCCTCAGAAACTACAGGCTTGAATTGAAAAAATCTTTTTGCGTTAGATAGTTCATTTGTCAAGGAAGGCTATATACTGAATTATTATTACATATCGCTACCACCAAATGGGAGGAAAAACGTGTAGTTTCTGAGATAAACGCGTTCAACCAAAACAAACAATAATAAAGAAAGTATAGTATTTATATTATCAGTATAGATATAGAAGTATAGATAAGTAAGTAAATAATCTATGGGTACATAAGAAGGTATACAGATTCGTCAGCGCAACAATGTACATAATTATTGTGGTTTCAAGGGAATGCGTTATATACGTATCTCATGGCTACGTACACCCTAGGTATATTAACATTCTTCCATGACAATAATGTAGTATGCGCCAGGAGTGGAATCATTAGGGACTGGATCCGCTCAGTCACTGACAAATCCATGCCAACTTTTTTTTTAAATAGTTTTTCTGGCTCAAGAGTTCCTGTCCCAAGAAATGGTATCGCAAACCGGGATGATAAGTACCTTTTGTGTAATAACACAATTTATTACAAACACACTTTATCACAGGTTATTAATTTATCTATTTAGGTACCAATCATACAAATCCGGTCTGTAGTTTTTGTAAATGACCATCCATCCATCCTCACAAACTATCATATTTTTTTAAAAGAACATTTCTAGTAGGATTAATAAATGTAGTTGTACCTTACGACTCAAACTCGTTTACTCTTTTATTTCAAATGCATTGCAGATGGTATATGATTAGGTACTGCAAACAGTTTTGGGTGATATTTAAAGTATTAAAAATCCACAGACATATTATACATTTCTACAATGATAGCCAACATCTGCTAAAACACTTTCATCATCTCTTTAAAACGTACCAAAACCCGTATAATTCCAACATAACTCAAAAGGGTTGTTTCCACACCACGATGTCCCCACATTCGCCACTCCATTACGCCATCGCTATGCACCACAAGTTAAGCAGCACATCTAGGGCTACCATTTTGAAATTCGAATAGTCTGGGCATAAAGTCCAGAGTTTTCTTTTTTTTTATTTGAGATGGGGTAGCTCTTGACTCCGTTTTAGGTCAAAGGCCATAGAGAAAAAGTGTATACAGGAGTGAGCTTACATTTTAGTTTAGGTACCGTACATTTCAATCTTTCTTTATAGAAATAACCGAAACCCCTGCAAGATCTGTCTGTTTTTATAGATCCTTCCATAAAGGCAGGTCACACTAACGGCAGTATGCATGAACGGCATAATCAACGGCATTTCATGTTACAATATTCACTGATTTTTTTATATTTTCTAAAACTCCGAACCTTTTATGTCATAAGTCTAGACCTAAGAAAATATTGAGAAGGCCGGACAAGGGCCTAAAAGCCGGACGTGTCCGGACGATTGGTAACCCTATGCACACCAATAAAGGGAGAATGCGCCACACGCTATAACACTAAACCTTTATGATATACAGTCGAATATCCCAAATGATATACCGAGGAATATCCGAAATGCACACCAAAGCCCTCCCTTGATTAAAAATGCCGAATATTTACAAAAGTCGCGCCTTTTCTCTATTAAAACCGAAGTGCGAATAGTTAAAAGCACTCTGTGGTTGATGAAAAAGCTGTTTTAAAACTGTATACACTAGATGTGGGCGTTTTCGAAGATTTGTGCTCCGTGGGATTTGAGATTTCTGAAAAAAAAGGAAGAGTTGTCTTTGGTTTCTTGCGTGTGGGTGGAATTTTGTGTTGGAGTATATAAACTAAGAAAGTTAAGTTTGTGGGGAATTTGACGTAGGTAAGTATCAAACGTTGTCTTGAATGATCGCTTTTAGCGATAAGAACATGAACACCAACTTTGTGAAATACCTGTGATTTGTATGGTGTGCAGAATAAAGAGTTATCTATTCTAACAAAATTTAATGTTTTTGATAAATTATATTAGTCATAGTTTTTATTCAAAATCATAACATAATATAAGTTACGCTTATTTACGCTGAAGAATTAGTGTACCCTAAAGTTCCTTGTTTCTATTAACACACCGGAAACTAAAAAAACATGAAAGTTTATGACAGGCTTGAAAAAAAAAACAAAATTGATTAACATTTGACACCAACAAAAAAAGAAATACAGTAGCCCATTAACACTCAAAAATTACGTGTCACACCAAAATGAGAGTAGGAAAGTCACTTCAAATTTCTATTTTCTCGTGCGAATAAAATCCTAGCATCCAAGTGATTTCCCGCACCGTAGATTGACACCGGGGGTTGCTTCGTCGTCAGTGGAGCGAAACATGGTGCCGACAATTTGTAGTCACCCTATCTGTTACATTGAATATGTTTTGATGAGGTTACGGATATATTTTTTTTGGGATATCTTAGTTGGTTATTAATCATAAAAGTCTTGTATCAGATTCAGTTGATTAAGTTTCTTAAGATTCTGGGAACCCAAAAGGCCTCTGACATGGCGATTATTTTTGATGTCAGTGAGTTCTAAGAAAAACTTAGTAACTTAGTAAGTAAATATGAAATAAATTTTGATACTTGCGCGTGTTCGAACTTATGTATAAGTAATATTACGCCCCGCTATGAGAGGCAAGGTTTTACTTTTTTTTTTTTATAAAAAGGCAGAAGTATGCAAATCTTTATTTTTATTTAATTTTAAAAACGTTCCTTTTCTTAAGCTTTTTGTTTATTAAAACTGACTTATATCAATATAAAGAATCGTACATAGCAAAACATCAAATACATCTCTGTCATAAATGTATTCCCCAATTACAAGCTCAATGACTCTGAGACAGTCAACATAAAAGATTTGCATGCCCCTTGTTTCAATGTTGAACCTGACCTCTAAAAGCGTGGATTACATAACGAGCCTCCCCTGGAGGTCTTGCTTACAGTAATCCGTAATCACAATACACGACGAATAGCAACTTCAGCAAGTAATGGAAAGATTGAGAAGGGACATGTGAATAAAGTTAGTGCAGACAGTGTAATTGTTAATCTAGATGAGAAAGAAGGAAATATTCATGTTGGAAATGATTTTAAAAACTCTAGAAGACGATGACTCGTGGAACTAAAAAGGGGTGGGTCTTAAAAGGCACTGGAACGCAAATGAAGTAACAAGGTGGATTTTTAGTCAGATAGATTTTGACATTCTCTTCCACTCCACCTAAGGCAGTTGGACTCATTTGATTATCGTACCAATTAAAAAAAAATAGAGAAGTGTCATTTCAGTTTTTGTAGATAATGAAAATACTAACAAAGAAAAAATAAGAAAGAAAATGAAGTGAACTATTTAAGAGCAGTTAATGTAGAATTATGAGCAACTACAGTACTTATACAAGTCTGCCCTGTAATTCGGAGTCCTGTATATACTTTTTTTTTGGAATTCAAAAGTGCCTATAATAGTGAAATTGAAATACATAAATGCTTTAAGTTTGTATATGATTATGACAGTGCAGCATAAGGAGTACAAAATACAGACGAAATCCTGCACGACGAAAAAAATGGGGAAACAAAACTAAAATTCAAAAACACTTCCACCCACATAGCAACAGAGAATGACGTATTCAAAAAGGGAAATATCAAAAAACAAAACAATGTCGCATGTATCGCAGTAATCTTGATTATGACCCCGGGGAAGCCAGTGGCGGCGTTTACCGTAATCTGTACCCAAAGTCCCAGACGCTTGAACAGACGAACACCCCTGTGCGTTTGAGAAATTTAAATTTTTAACGATATCGACAGCTGTTTCGGATACATTATCTGTGCCTTTAGTATTATTTGGATTGCGAATTCGTTTAGTATTCGTCTTGGCTTTTATACTTTTGGTTTCGGCTTCAAAGTTTTTTTTTTTAACTCTACGTCTTGACCATAGTCCTAATTGTTTTAGTTTTCAGATATATCATAGTCAATCTGTACTTTATATTATAAAGAGGTTACGATTGTAAGTTTGTCTTTGGAAATTTTAAACCGTTTTTGAAAATTATTTCATTAATAGAAAGCTATAAAATAGGTAATGATAAATTGAATTTTATTGAATATATAATAATATTGTATGTTTTCTGTAATGTGACTGCTAGTGTGTATTCAATGTATGAGTCAATGATACTTGAAATAAAAAATTATTATTATTATTATTTATAATTATTCTTGAGTGTCATAGGCTATATTTTATTTTTAAATTGCACCTGTTCGACGACGGGGTGCGTCGCTAGTATTTAATTTACGAAAATATCTAATTCCGACTTTTTTAAATTGAGTAAAATTTGTCTAGCTATTTTCATTTAGTAATTCTGGAGTGGAATATCCAATCACCCCTTTATCTAATTTTTAATCAAATTACACCCTCAATTATTGTCTTTGGTTACAATTTTAATTCCCTATAACTAAAAGCTCATATTTGCAAATTAAGAGGTATTGTAACATTAGGACCACGTGTGTGGGTTCAAATGCTTTGGCCCTGACCTCCGGGAGGGCTCAGTATGGCGGAGGGTCCGTATATAATCTGTACAAAGAGGGAATCGTGACAAGATTGTTTAGTTCAATACTGCATGGAGGTTTTGTAAGTGTGTCTATGGGCAGAGGAGATTGTTGTAGCTGGATATACCTTTTTTGTTTAGATCTCCATGCTTTTAGTTTTTGTTTAGTTTTTTTACTTAAGATTTAACCTATATCTTCTATGTGAGTCATTTCGTGAAATGGAACAAGATGATTACGTCTGATGGTTGCAACTCTTGCTAAAGTCTCTTTTTGGATTGATGAGCAAGGTTAAGCAACTCTTATCTAGTTCTGTCTTTGGATGGATAATTGAGATAAAAAATCTTAAGCCATGATTGTCCATGAAGAGAAAAACTACATGCCCAAACTCAATGCATTCCAATTCTTCCATTGGCTTCGATATCAGGAATTATTTGAATCTGTCTTGATGCGAGCAACGACCCCAATTTGCTGTCTCTACCAGTAATGTAGACTATAATACTGCCACCTAATCAGCAAAACCCTCAAACAACTTGAGTTTCAAAAGAAGTATCCTCAAAATACATGTCCCTATTTACTCCCAATCGAGAGCCATCAATGCTTTCCTCAGAGTATCATAAAACGTACCCCTAAAAATAAATGGTCATTATTCTGCTACACTTGTTGCCCTGAATTGTGTCGTCAACGTCCCATCCTTGGCTAGGGTTGCCAGAGGTCCGGGAGGATTCAGTATGTGTCTATGGGTCGGGTGCTCAAAGGATCCGGGGTTATATAGGTAAGCTTAAGGATGTGTCGAGTTGAGTAATTTGTATTTTATCTGTTCGTGAAACTAGTTTCAATGGTGTTTTGTTGTTGAAGTACTTAAAGGCTTGTTGTTAGATCAATAGTTAACTAAGTATTGGTACACACGGCTACACATCAAGCTATGCAAAACTAGTGTAATCTGACCGTTCAATGTACGGGAAGATCGTATAAAGCGAGTCCAAGACAAACTGTTTTTGTATTTGCTTGATGTGTGGCCGTGTGTACAGACTGCTAGACTTTTAATGGACTAAAATTCCACCCTGTCTCTTCAATTCTAAAGCCATGCTGTTTTATAACAGTCCCGTGAGTTTTAAAACTTTTGAAGCACGCAACTTTTGGTTGCTTACTGAAGAGCTTATTATATCTTTGGGATTCATCTGTGAAGTCTAAGTAGCTTATTGACAATTATGTACTGTAATAACTTTAAAGGCTTCCACACAGTTATAGAATACGGTCATTGAAACCCAAAAGCCAACATCCTCTCTTACTTAACCGACATCATGCAAATTCCAAAACGGGACGACTCGCTGTTTCGGAACTTTTAAAATATGTATCTTCGGGATCCCGGGGTAACCCTACGGGTATGAATATGGCGATATCAGTGACCGGTCCGGAGGCCGTCTGGCGCGCGTCTGCCCGGGGTATCGAGATTAATGCCTCCTGTGGTTACACGCCCAAGGTCACGTTTACGTACGTTTGTTTTTGTCATGCCTTGTCCTTTTTTGGTCCTTTTCGTGTATTGGCACCGTTTTAAGGGTTAAGGGGGCGTTTTTTGCAAAGGTTTTTCGGTGTTGCTTGCTTGGATTGGGAAGGAGGAAAGGCTAATTTGTGTTAAGCAGTTTTGATTGGTGCTATTTATTTATCACTAGCTGTGTAACTACTCGAAGAGTATCCCACGGGAAGATAAAATCGGATATGGAATGGATAAAAATTATCCCTCATATTAATCCAGGTAATAAACTATCTGTATACCAAATTGTATCTAAATCCATGCAGTAGTTTTTGCCTGAAAGAGTAACAAACATCCATACATCTAACCTCACAAACTTTTGCAACTTTAATATTGGGTAGAGAGATTATATTTCATCAATAATTGCATATACGTTTGTTGATCATAAATACTTGTATACGACGTTTATAAAGCACAAGATTTTACTAGACATTATTAGTAGGTCAATACAAAAGAAAAATACCGTAGCAACATCAAATATACGTTAGGTACGCACTTCCTACATTTCTTCATAGAATAAAATCGAATACCAGTCCTTAACGCATGTGTGAGTGAAAATCCAGCAATGTTATAGAATATTTTTCTCATAAAAGAAATAAAGAAAAAGATAAAGCGTATACGGTCGGAAGTATTTAATAGAGGCGGTGTTTCGTAGCTCGCGGCGCTACGCGGCTACGGTTCGTAGACGCTCTACGACAAGTCTACGAATGGAGTCTACGTGATATCTGTAATTGTATTTTCTTATGGGATTTTTATACTAAGAGATCTTTATCTATAGAAAGTGATATAGTACAATTATATCTTTGAAGAAGTCGACAATTGTTTAGAGAAAAATCAGGATTGCCGGATACAAAGACTGAGGGCGTGTCTTTGCTAATGAAGGACTATGTTTTATATTTACTTCAAAGTGAAACGTGTAAGGAATATAAAATGGAGTAAAAAATATGATCAAAGAAGTATTTATATGAGGTTATTTTACAGAAATATTTACCATATTAAACAAAACAACTCGATTTTTTAAAAACATTTTTAATTAAAATAAGGAAATGGATTTTTTTGAATTGTTATTGGGGTTATTAAAATAGGCTGTCACTTACAAACTTTGGAAGCTTTGTCAGTTCAATTCCAAATCAATTATGTACGCTTCCCGAATCATTTGAAACCAGATTTTCTTGAGCACTAATTTTTACAAGGAAAAATAGATTTTATCATAAAAGTTTTTATTCCTTCCAAAATATGTATCGTACAGGGTTTATCTCTCGACAGTAAAACAGTGCCTAATTTTATGTATTTCCAATCGATTTTATTTTTTATGTCAATGGTTTTATAGTATGATATATGCTTTCATAAAATTTATAGCCATATAAACTTGTAGGTCTATAACAGTAAAAATGTATCATTAGTTATGTTTTCCTGCAACTCCATGAATTATATTCCCGATTCATATTCGCAGATAAAATTTATTTAAAAAGTTTTTACTGTTATATTTTATTTTGTTACAGTTCATTAAATATGAATGAGATGTTTGTAAAAAAAAATGTATTTGATAGGCCTTTCAAATCATGACAAAAAAATATGTAATCAGCCATAAAACCATTTACCAAAATAAAATAAAACTTCTTGCGTCAAAATAAACGTCCAAATTAAATGCCACAGATAAACAAATCTCTAAACTGTCAATCGAAATTCCATAGTCAATCAGCAACAGCAACAAATGAACGTTCGAAATTCGAATTCACCAAATAGATCGCGGAACGTTGGCACGGGGTGCGAGGGGACACTTTCACCCTCGCGCCAAGGTCACACGGACATTGCAGCGGGGACATATGACATGCGCCTGTGTGGGTGCATGTATTCAGAATTCGGGTGTGTTTACGTTTAACATAGGGCCGTTAGTTGTGGTTATGGAACGGGAATTACATTGTTACGTGTGTGCGTAAGACTTTATGGCGTCTGTGGCCAGTAAAGCAGCCAGACTTTATCTACAACAGTTGAAGAGCAAGTTATTTAGCTTACATTTTAGAATAGTCTGCTATTATATTGTTTTAGTCTCTGAAGTTTTTGTATTTACTATTTTAGTATACGTAGGCTAAATAAAAGTTTTCTCTACTGTAATTCAAACTTTTCTATTATTATGTGTCTAGTATTGTTTTGTTACGAAGTTAACTGCTGAAAACGTAACTCATCCGGTCTTTGAACTTGAAAATACATTGATTGTATTGAAGAGATATGATTGTATTTAGGTGTCAGCATCTTCCCCCTACATATAAATAATTTATAGAACGATAACTTCAACCTAATTTTCAAACGTATTTTGTTTTTCCAAGAAAAATAAAGCTAATTTTTCAGAAAACCACATTTATCGCAATAAATCTAATACACAGGTGAATGCTCTTCGAAAACTGATAGAATTTACCTATTGTGGCAGAGGTCGTGAACAGTAGACCGAAAAACACTCGATTATGGACTAGACGCGTTCGCAATTTGTCGACTCTGCGTAATTTGGGCGGGAAATTGATTTTTTATGCCATTAAAGGCGGGTGAGGGTCGCGGGGCAGGGAGGGGGGGCACGAAAGTTATCGGATTTTCGCGCCTCGAGCCGTAAGCCCCCGCACAATCGTCGGCATGAAGGTTAACAGCTTTATTCAATGTTGCCAGTATTATAAATACAATAACTACGTCGTAACGTTTGAGTGTACTTGTAAAGTTAGGTTGTAAAGATCCGGGGATGGTGGAGTGCGGACGTCGGATTGTTGTCTGTGTTAGTACTTTGATTAGAGTCGAGATTCTGAGAACATTTGCTACCTCGAATGCGAGCTAATGAAATTTTACTGTGTTTGTTAAAGAAGTTTGTATAAATGAGGATGTATATCAGTCTTATTCTGAAGAATTTTGCTACTAATTAACTACAGTACTAATCTTACTACTTTATTAAATGCTACAGTTTGTGAGGATGGATAAATGTTCCTAATAAAATAAGATCCTAATAAAATATGACTCAGACATAGGTTGTTGTATTGAATAAAACATAGAATACGACTTATTTAGATATAACTGTCCCGTGAGATTATTTCAAAGTGAGAGGCGAGTCGAAGCCGCTGGTTGAGGCGCATCACCAATATGTCCATGTCCATTTTATTGCTGCCAATGCGTGCCGGGTCATGGGACACATATATATACGGCGACTCCGGTACACAAAGTGCTACTAAAGGACACCGTGGTTTTAGTCCGTACAAGTCTGACAGTCCCTCTTCTGCCCTGCCCTGGATAGAAGGAGTTATTTGATGATTTTACCACGACAAAAAAAGCCGGATTACTCGTATTGCTAGTTGAAAATGACTCCATGTAACGAAAAATTTGCTAAAAATAATTATTTATTATTATTTAATCTCATGCAATCTCTTCTTAAACAATTCAATTAAAAAATTACCGATACCAGAATTAGCATAAACTGTGTCTCTCTACGAAAATTCTCAGCCTAAGAATTTAAAATAACTAGGTTTTAAGGAATATCTTGGCAGAATATCATCGCGATTATTCGGTTTAATTAAAAAGGTCAAGAGCCTTGGAGTGAAAACTTTTTGGTCGCTGTCTAATTTCGTTAGGTTGGTAATTCAATGATTTTGGATTGGAACTTTTTTGTAATTTGGTTTTAGAACAGTTTTAGTGTTATGTTGAGTGGGTGTTTATTTTTATGACCGTTAAAACATTTTGTATTATTTACTAGATTTGTAAGTGAAATATAGTGTAATATTCAATTTGTTTTATTTTTTTATTTTTATATAATAAGTTCTTTTTTACCAAAGTGAAAATAATGTAGGTATCCATTTTTTTTAATGGGATATTTTTTTCTTTCTTTTTCACACATCTCCCATGCTGGGCAAAGGAAAATATGTTTAAAACTAATAAATATGACACTTTCATTAACACAATAGCCCACTTGTATTAAAAAAGAAAACTATTTATGTAGGCATAGGTAGTTAGGTCCTTATAAATCAACATTACACGTACTATTATTTATTCTGTGATTACACTAACCAAGTATTCTACCAAAATATCTCGCCTGTACTTCCTAAATGGTCAGTCAGAGCTGTACTCTTCTGCGTGTACTGTCGAACAAAAAATCGATACCTCATTTAAGCACACACTCACTCACTTAACTATACCTAAATTTCTAACCCTACCCGAGTGAAGTTACGATCTCTATGGCGGCATGGTGTACAGTCACGAGCAATGAAATGTATACACAAAAAAAAAAAAAAAAACTCGTGTAGCACTTTGTTTCTACTTTAAAGCATAGCTTTCGATATAGAAGGTTCATGAAAACACAATAGTAATCAATAATTATGGTAGGAGAACATCGCTTGGGTCGCGGACTCGCGGGTCTGTTTGATCAGGAACCTTGAACTTGAAACCTTGGAACCAATTCAGGGATCACCGTGAATTTTAGTCAGTACGAGTCTGACAGTCCCTAGGACTTCTGACGTCCTAGGCGGGACGACTAATTTGATGATTTTAATATGATTCCAATATAAGATCGATTTTACATTCTGCAAAGTGTATACATATAATTGTTCGCGACTGTACCTACTCGACGAACAGATTGTGGTAATGGAGAGTGACGTCATCACCTCCCCTCCTTCGTACCCCTCTTGCCCCCTCGTAACGGTGTGTAGAGGAACTCTGACCACAGTCCTATTGTGCAGGAAGATGGTCAATTAGTATTGATTTAGAGGAGAATATGCCTTAATTGCGGAGTTTGAGTATAGTTTTGTATTTGCAAAATGATTTTTGCTGTAGTGAGAAGTTGAATGTTTAAAAGCTTTTTATTTAAAAACAGAAGCTTAAGTTAAGATTTCCGTATTTTTTTGTAAAACTTACTTTCTTAAAGTATTATTAAAAAAGTGAAGATTCGTAGTAAGGCCTCAGAAATAAAATGATCAAGTGTTAGGAATACAGAATTCCTTTTCGTTTTTATTGTGCGAAAGGAAGAACGATCCAAACTAAATCTAGAAAATATTTCTTGATAAATCTAGCGACAAATCTTTAAAAGAAATTCCCTCTCTATTCTTCTAATAACTTTAATTGTTCAGAATCACGACTCTTAGTCGGCGTCTACGAAAGTCGATCGAACACGGAAACGTAGTTCGTAGCGTAGCGTAGGTATATTGCAACGTTCATACAAATTCGTCTGACACACACATACACAGAACCAGTGTATAATATTCATCAAAACAAACGCACACATACCCAACTCGTCTGCCGAATTAAACTCACACAGACGTAAGTTACGAGGAGTGAACTATCCTGTGAGTGCGTTTGGTTGTGTGGGTGAATGAGAGAGAGAGTGTGACGAAATTTCACTTTCCGTTTTGGCAACGCCGCGCGACGCGCCTCCCCGTTCGTCGACATTTGAACAGGGGTGGGTGCACGGCTAGTTCGTACCGAAACTCGACATTTTCATTTTTAATATTGGCATCGTGGTCGTAATTGAGAACGAGGCTTTTAAATTAAAAGAAAAACTCAAGTCTATATCTTTGGGAATTACTGGCATCGATTTATATTCTTCGTAGTTTAAAAGTGTGTTCGGAATAGAATAATAATGCTGTCTTTTCAAAGATATTAAGTACGGTTGAACGAACAGTTCAAAAGTTTGTATTTCGAATTCGCATAGACAATAAAAGGGGAGTGGTTTTGACAAAAGATTGAGAGACGCGCACAAAAAAAATACGCCAAGTGAGTTGTAGTAAAGTAACGGTACTGTGTGTGGGGCATTTCAAATACTTCAAAAGCTCAGACGATTCTCGGAAGTGTCATCCTCTAATGTGTGAGTGAGAAGGCACGATATTGCTGTTCCTCTCTCACGACTATCGACTCACAAAGGGACGCGAGTTGAATATTTTTCGTGCATTTTACACTTTATTATAATTTACTTGGCGAGATGTTTAAATTGAAACTGTATTAGATGACTAATGCAGCATTTAATTTAATCAAATAGTGGACCATAGAGGAAATATATCCACAAAAAATAGCTAACGATTCTGTTTATGTATTTTACTCGTTGATTCAGACTTCAGGGAGAGATATTATTTTTAGAATCGAATAGACAACAACTTCGGCAAATATAAAAGAGAGAACCAATCACAACGAAGCTGAGGGTCAATAACATCACCAAATATTTACATTATGCCTATTGATCGATTTGAAACAAAAAAGAACACTGGCAAAAAACAAAACAACATCACATTCCAAATTCGAAAAAGCAAAAAAATAAAATCCGATGAAAAATCGATCGTTTCATGCCTCGTTTAATTCATCAATCGATTTGCATGTGAATATTTTAATACTGGCAAGCGAAATGTAACACCAATGTTATCTTGAATTCATTGCTATAATGTCAAGGTCTTTGCGTATTTTACTTCGTGACATAAAGTATTATTTTCCATATATTTGACGAGAAAAATAAAGAATATTGGTTGGTTTTGAGGTGAATTTGCTTTGGCCGGTAGAGTGGCTTTCGATCGGTTTCTGGTTTCAGGTCAAGTTTAGTGAAGGGTGCTCCGGAGTTCGGATGGCGCTAACTGGGCGTTGGGATACCTTTAGGTACTATTCGTGTGGGAGATCCGTAAATCAGTTTTTGACAGTAGTCCTATTAATATCATAAATGCGAAAGTTTGTGAGGATGTATGTGTGTATGTATTTATTTATAATCTTGATTTTGCGAGAGGCACTGCTACTGGGCACAGACACTCCTCAGGAGGGAGTGGTCTGTGCCCAGTAGCAGGATAAAATAGGCTAGCAGCAAACACATTACACTATAATTATATGAGCAATAGACGGGACATCACCAAGAAAGTTGTGATCCAAAACTTTTTACCAAAAGTCGCTCGGTCTAGTTACTATACAACGCTAGATATTGCTACTGACCCACGGCATCAACAATCTTGTATGACAATTTTCCCAATGGCCGCTCTATAGGTTCTTTTAAATTTAAATCTCTTTGGCTAGCAGTAAGTCTAGTAGTTTGATGGTTTACTTGCGACTAGTTGAATTTCAGTTCAGATATATTATGCTGATTTGCGAAGATTATAAAAAAGAGTTTGATGGAAGCTATGGGACGACGCCTTTGCCCATCTGTGGGATGACTCAGGCTCATAAAGTAGAAGTCCGATGGTTTATTTGAAGCAAAAAAATACAGGGTTAAAAGTGGAATGCTGATTAAAATGTTTGTGGACTCTAGCAACGACACACAATATAAAATAAAATACATGGTAAAAATTCAATTCAAATTATATCAAATTAATTTCTAGATAAGGATCAGCGAAATATGTATCCAAATTGAAAAAATCTAATAAACCATCGTATTTTTCTAACAAATCTAAATGTTTTTCACGAAAATGTTACTTTGTGAGCATCAGATACTTTATTCCTGAAAAAAGTCTGAAGCGTTAGCATTAATTTACATAAACACGATACGATTTTCCAAGAACCTACTATCTAGGAGATTGAGATAGCTGATTAGTATATTTCCCTTATAGTTTTAAAGAGTGTAATTTAAGAAAAAATGGTGTAGGCACCCTTTACTATAATAAAGTCGAAGAGTTTGTTTGAAAGTGCTAATTTCTGAAATTACCAGTCAGATTTGTGAAATTATTTTTATATTTGATAGTCCAATTCTTGAGAAAGTTTATAAGCTATTAAACATTACGCTACGACTATCAGGAGCTGAGCAAAAAGAGAAAAGGCGGATGAAAACGTAGGACATAGTTCATAAACAAAATGGGTGCTTCTACCGTTTTATTTTTTAAATCGAATCTTTTCAAAATTAATTGCGGGTAAAGTTTTTGGGTTTAACGCTGTAAGTTCACGCTCGTCTTGCAAATCGATTGGATAAGGCTGCGCCGCAGGCTGCGCAGGAGTCGAATTACGGCCGGATGCGGCCGCGGAAGTGGCATGGCCGGCGGACGCGCGCCATCTTGCTTTTGGCTCTGCGCTTGCACACCTCACGCGGATGTCTTTTTGTTGTTTCTTTTATTTTTCTTTTGTTTTTCAAGTGCACGAGCCAGTTTGATTTTTTAGATAGTTGTTGTGATGGGCAATTGTTTTTTACGTTGACATCCTTCTTTATATTTTTTAGTATTTTTGTGCAGTCAACATAATCTATTTAGTCTTATTCCTACGTTTACATAGTTATTTTTATAGTTTATTTAGAAAACATTCGTTCAACCGAAATTTTATTGGATTTTAGAATCGAACAAAGAAACGAAATGTTGGACTTTGAAATAAAATCCTGTCACAAGTGAGAAAAAATTCTTTGGTGACAATAAATTCTCAGCTGATCTGATGCGGTATTATTTCGCATCTGTATCTTATATTACAAGAAATATGAACTCTAGCACATTATGAATAAAGTAGGTATTCCTATAAGACTTTACATTAACATTTGACAGTTTAGATAAGTGAATGAAATCACATTGTTGCCACGTTAAAAAAAATATACAAAAGCAGGTAAAAGAGCTTTTGTGTGCAGCGTTTGCGCAAGTTTCGTAACAAAAGCTTGCGATGCGATGCGTTTGCGCACAATAGCTGATAAATTATTTGCTAATTTAGTGTGCGAAGATTGCACCTGGTGATAGTCTTGAACGAAAACGTTTTATCTTTGTGTTGATTTTTAAAATACGACTGGCAACTTAGGATTTAGTTTTAAAACGGTTTAAATCTTTTTCTTTTTTTCTTAGATTTAAATATTAGCCGAAACACATATTTTCAAATTAATCTGGTCACTGACACTCCCGATGTTTTTGATGATGTTTTAGGATCTAATTAATTCATTAGGTTTGCATATTTCTTAATTGTTTTGAGTAGGTACAACGTTTTAAATTGTAGTGACAGTAATATTCAAGATGTTTTCGGAGCTGAAACCTATCCCTAACTCCAAGTGTCTACAAAGTACAAACTACCCTTTTTTACATATCCCGACTTATATCATCATTTTTTTTCCTGTGAATGGTTACTAAAAATATGATCACTGTAAGAAAAGACTACTTCATCGTGTTATGAAGATTATTATAATATGATATATTTATTTTGAGTTATTTATTTCCAACTCTGTGGTCTACGAGTACATCAAAAGAAAGATTCTAATTTTAGAAAAATAATTAAAGAACGAACAAGAAAAAAAGTAATCATTCGCATTTTACAAACTTTTTATTAAGTCTGAACTGAATTGACTAGACTTTGTCGTTGGGACGTGACTCGCTTCTCTATGACATTAAACAGTAATAAAATTAGTCGCAATATTTTAGGACAATACTAATTAATGAAGTACTTCGAGAACCTTCTTCATAATTTTCTACGTAACAGACAACTAACGACTAGAAATTATCTTTTCACGTACGTAAGTGCCTATTTATTATTAGGGCATAAGTCCTACATCATCTTAAGAGATATATCTACTGAATTTCGACATTGCGTTTTGTTATAGCTCTAAAATTAATAATTTACCGCAACATTCACGAAGTAGCTACGACACAAACGTCTAAAAGAATCCATAGTGTAAGATTAACATCGAATTTCGAATCACAAAAAGAGAACTAATTATACGTTGAAAAAAAGAGAAAATCGTTGGCGCGGTGGCGTAATTAAAGAAACGGCAACAGAGCATTTCGCGTAGAAACGGGACCGAGAAAAATGCAACGTCGCATTTTCACCCTCGATCGTTTTCCCGCTCGCCCCGCGCCCCGCTACCCCCGCGGTGACTCATTCAACCTTTTCGAGTTTTGGAACGTGTGTACTGGCCGAAGTTTTACTTCCTTTTAGTTTATGGCGAGACTATTTTGTTGTCTATGCTTTTATTTTTAAGTATAGAATAATGTATGCTCCAAGATATATGTATGTATATATATATATATCTTGGAGCCATAACATTATTTTATTAAAACGGTTATTAAATAAATAAAAACTGACTATAGTAAAAAGTTTGATTTTAAAATTAACGTACGTCTTGCTACGCCGTAGCCGCGTAGCAACTGATGTTAATTGCTAAGATTTTAATGAAAATACGACGAATTTTCAGTTTCACGACAGAATTTGGTGTATATCAAGAAAAAAATGTTTAATTTGAATAGTACCGCAGTTAAAATATTGATATATAATGTTCGAAAATTTTAAATAAGAGCAAATACTACGCATAAACTACTTTCTCTTAAAAGTTTTACCTCATAGTTGGTCGCCAACCTGCCCCTGCATGTCTGATGATTCTGAAATTGACTGAGCGTCACTTACCTGAAACAATGTGAAATAAACCTTAGTACATTATTATAATGGTGAAATTAAAGTATGAAATTAAAACCAGGATATAAAAAAAACTATCAGGGTTGTTTGTAATTATGTAATAAGCTTTCAAGGGTCCTACTTATTATTTACTATTTTTAATCCTTTATTTCAGGTACATAATAAAATTAAGGCCTACAAAATACAAAAGATATGTAAAATTAAAAAAAAAACAGTTTTATAGTATTTTTCCGCTTATCCGATTACAATGTAATGTAAGACCCGTTTTATGCATTATTTCTCATTCCAAAATTCCATAACTCTTTAGTTTCCAAAAGACTTAACTGTAACTTTTAAATATTTTATTTTCAAGTCACCAAAACATAAAGGGCTATTGAAGGACACCGTGGAGTTTAGTCAGTACGAGTCTGACAGTAACTCCCGCCCTGCCCTGGGAGGGAGGACTCATTTGATGATTTTACTAAATAAAAAAAAAATACTATCGATACGACGATTATACTGCGTCGAAGTCGTTGCATTTTACTTGTTTCTAATATTTTTTATTTACTAGAATTAAATCAATAGTTTGTCAAAAATTGTTTGCTGATTTTGAAGCTTATAAGCTCGATGATTATTCAGTATTTTTTTAACGTTTGAATACGTCAAATGTAAGTTCAATTTTAGGACGCGTAGTGTAATTTAGTTCAATGAAAAATAAAATAGATTTAGAAAGTTTTTCTCTACAGAAGTTATGTATTTAAATGAACTTACATGAAAAGATCGCTAAAATGGCTTAATTTTTTCTTGAGAATTGTCAAAAAACGCGACGTTTCGTACATGTTATCAAGATTAATCGCTTATAATGGAACAATGCGATAAATCCATCGTCGGTATGTCGTGCAGCTGACGATTCAACCTAGCCGGCATATGGTACAATGCAGAGCACATACATCTGTCAAAAATCCGCACTCGACTATCAACCTTAGTTCTATAAAAGTACAGGCGATTTTTCTATCAAAGTTTCCGGGATAGTGCTGTGGAAGTGTTGTACTTCCTGATAGGTCGTTACCTGCGCGCGCAGCTGCTTCACCGGCGCGTGCGCACCCAGTGATAAAAGGTTACGTTGAAAGACAGGAATAGGTCAGTCAATAAACTGTGTTGTTAGATGGTCTTTCTGTAGAAATATTATAAATGTTGAAACTTTTTTTTTTCAAAAATGATAAAAATGTTCGAAATTTGACAAGTTCGATGTGATGAAAGTTCATATCCTTGATAGTTCTTAAGTGACAATTTCTGGGCTACAAATTAATTTTCCAATTGCACACCCATGGACAATAAAATCATGTTTTTAATGGCATAAACATCTGTGCAATGAAGTCACGTTTTTTTTTTCAATGTTCAAAAAAAGGCACGTGCACGATTTTGGTTCAGATCGGACATATGGCGAATTTTATACGCAGTATTTATGATCATAATGAACAAATGGGGGCTTATTAAAGCCGTCTTAAATCGTGATACGGGAGAAAAAAACCCAGGATTATCTGTTTTGATAGACAGCGAATTAAAATATTGAAGATTGAAACTTTATTTTATTTATAGGAGTATGAAGTACCAGTTGCCCACCTGCCAGCTCTATTTGAATAATGTGCAATGTTTCTTGTATGCACAGGGATTCCAGTTAGTAAGTAACTTGAGTCAATTGCTCGATTCTAACAGTTATAATGACAGCAGTTTGCACAAAATACCTACATAAATGTCCGTCGAACATGAAACTCATCCTTTTTTAGAGTCGTTTAAAAACCCACAAATTGAATTCTTTGCCAGAATAAAACTTACTTATTTTTACACGAAAACCTCAGAAATATACCACGAGTTGACCAAAAATATCGCCGTCAAATAAAACCCCAATATTGATGACTCAAATTCAATAAAATAACCGAAAGGGAATTCCAGTCTAGAACACGAAAATATGAATGAAACGTAAATTCACCTGGGGACTATATACGAGCACGTGTCGTTTCATAAATTCCAAGTCCATTGCTTGTTTTAAGGACATTTTGTCCTCATATGTCAAGGAGAACCCGCAATGGTAATATCGTACTGAGAAAGTTCAATGTCGTGGGTTAAGGTGATGTTTAACCAGTTGCTATGATTGTAATAAAGGGTAATTAAGTCATCAGTTTAACGAGGATGTGCTAAAGATGGTGTCACTGGCTGGTCATATAATATTTTCTGATATTTTGAAATATCAAGGAGTTTTGTTGCTTTACTTATGATCGCGGGACTATTTAAGTAAGGTACTGCAGCCCTGGAATGCAAACGGCTAATGAAGGAACTAGACGATAACACAGAGGTCCAGGACTCATTTTCATGATTTTAAACGCAAAAAGATATACAAAATGAATTTTACTTATATTTTTTAGGTGTCAGTGTTTTTGATAATTATCTGATATTAAATTATATTTTAAGCATAGCTTAAAATTGAACATTTTAAGCTTTTAGCTTCTGACATTTCGCCTGCATTGATTTTTACTTCTAAGTTCTTAAAAAAACCTTTTCTGTATTTTCATACGTAATACAAGCAACAGCAAACAATTTTCAACAGGTAATGAGGCGGAAAATGAAGAAATAACTCCAAGCAATGGGTAGAAAACCTTCTTCGTCTGATTTTAATACTGTTTATTTAAAAGTAAAATCGACAAATTGTATCACTCTTTTCCCATGCTGTATAAATAAAGGTCGCGGGACTCTTTCCTTTACCGTGACCCCAGAACATAAATGGCTATTGAAGGACACCGTGGATTTTAGTCAGTACGAGTCTGATAGTTCTCCCGTCCTGCCCGGGGTGGGAGGACTCATTTGATGATTTTACCATGTAAAAATAATGCTGTAAATAAAGCTGTGTTCACATTGAACCACAAAACCATCGTATAGACAATTTAAACGTTAAATTCTCAAAGTAAAACAGATCAAGAGCTTTATTTCCCACAAAGTTCAAACATAAAAACATTATAATATTAACAATACACATCATGAGATCAACAAAGTTTTGGCCCAAACCTTTTCTATGGTTCTACCTGGAATCGTAAAAAAGGGGTCAACGAACTCTCGACAACAGCTGCTCCAATTCAAGATGGCGGCGTTTTATGTCAAAAATTAATAAATGCAAGCCTGTTTTCGTATGATGGATTGAGTAGAACGATTTACTTGGGCCGTCCGTTTTATATGCACTCAATATCTTGTCGTTAAAATGATAAAATATCTTTTTTTATGCCGTTTTAATTTGAATTGAAGTTTTTGTAACAAATACAAAGGATGACACAAGTACCTAATGTCATTTAGGGTTATTCAGTATTTTTTAATTAATAAAAAAACATTTCATATTTCTCGATCAAAATTGAAGTTTATTGTACAATGTTTGAAATATCAGTCTTTCAAAACCCGCACCTACCTATTTATGTCACTCATAGAAAAAATTGTCACCTGCTTCCTGTGTGGAAGTAGGCATGGAACTCGTAAGTTGTAGCATAGAAATAGGACGCGAAGTTGAATTTGAAACTTTTCATTTTATTTCCTACATATTATTCTGCAAGTTTCCTTAGCATTGAATTTTGTTTTAGCAGTATTTAAAAAAAAATAACGGAACGGTTATTATTATTTCTAAAGAGAACTCTTAAAAAAAAGAAGATATAAATTCGAAATTTAATATTAATAAAGGATTTGCTTTCATTATTTCTCTTTCGATACGGCCAAACAATATTTCATTAACAAAAAAAAAAAAAAAAACAAAAGCATAGACAATAGACGACAGATGCGTGTCAAATGTCTCTGGTCCGTTCACTGTAATTACTCGTTATGCTTCCGATGTGAAAATAGGCAGGTACAATGGTTAAACGCCATATGTTTTTGACGCTTAGTATTACAGCAAAGGTTATTAAGACCATAATATTGGTGAAGTTATGACCATTTATAGGAATAATTTATGAGATCATGAAGAAATAAACTGGGTTTTATAAATCGGTGTTTTTAGAAAGATGTCTTTTCTACAATTAACTGATTCTCATTCTTTTAAGTTTCAGTTCTTTATGCTTTTTAAACTTTTCTTAAAAAAATTGCGCATTGCTCTGATTTATTCCGGACTATCCTATCACTGTAATCCGTAGTCAAATGAAATCAAGATGCATTAAGCCGTTAAGATAATTTATTGATCAATAAACATCCATCCATCCGTCTATTCAAACTATTGCTTTAATAATCTTAAAATATGACTAAAACATTGATTACTTCTAATTATTGCGATTCCCGCACATTTCTTAAAAACATTAGTTTCCAATAACCTCCTCAAAACTTCAACGCTATAATTTCATATACTGTGTCCTCTTTTCAATGTTGTTATTAAGTTTATTTATTACTTTAAAAAATGATTGATTGATCAGTCTTAATTTAATAATTATGCAGTCGACAGATAATTATCAACGGTCACTTATTCAAAAAATATTCAAAAAAAGTTTGTAATAACTGATGATGTCTATGGTTTATCAATTAAGGGGAAAACAATGCCTGAGGGATTTTAATACACCTTTTTAGTAAACAGTGCAAAAAAATGCGTTGAAATTCTTTTCGCAACCTGTTTTGATTACATTCTCAGGGTATAATTACTGTTTTATTTATGGCAGTTACGAACAACAAACGTATCTCATTTTTGATAAAATTCTTGACAGTAAAATAAATTCTTCAAAAATGTGTCTTAAATTCTTAAAATTGAAGTGTGTCGCGTGGGGATATCGCATAGTTTAATGTCTTAATAGATACTTCGTTTATTTTATGATCGATAGCCAATGACATTATATTAATTCAAATGTATGCATAATTTTTAAAACCAGCAGCTGTTCGATCGCACTTTTTATGATCAAGTGAAGAAGCGACGAAGACGTCTTATAAATCATTGATTCAGACATTTTCAATGAAACGATAAGTAACTCATGTTACCAACATGCTGCCGCCAAGTGTTTCCCAAGCCTTCATAATGAAAAAAAAAAAAAGCATAAATCAAATAAAGGTGCGTTCGTGTAGCGTTACAATGTTTGAGAGCGGCGCGGCGGAAGCGAACGCGACGTTCGAAAACCGGAGCCAAATCATAAATTACACTTTACAGTTCCCGCCGGGATCCAGTTACTTGTTGTCACGTAATTACGATCACTTGAGATGTTATTCTAATCGATATCCAGTGTTAACTCGATTACCTACCTAAATCGATTTAGGTTACTCATTATTTATTTGGGTCTCATAAAGTTAACAAAGAACCATACATTAAAGAAATTAACTCCTACACGTATACTTAAAGAACACTTAACAAAATCCGGTAGCTTAATGACGTGGTAATTGCATATTGAACGATGCAAATTTCGCTTTTTAAACTAAAAACAACGACCAAAGCCTTCATCGTGATAATAATGACAATAATTATCGTCATTCATCAACACGTATCTGCGAGCCATCTTTAAAAGCGCACTATTTACCTCAATTACACATACACCCTATCTCTCTTACCCTAGTGATGCATAAAAAACTGCAATTTGCCTATCAGTGCTTGGGTCACACAATAAACTTGGCTTAGACCCTCCCCAGCATACCTAGACCTCCCATGCGTCCCTTCCAACTCAGGTATCTTAGTCAGAAAGGGGGAAAAGTGCGAGTTCTGAGAGGTCATCAGAACCTGGTTGGATCTGAAAGGGCATGGAAGGCTTGAAGCTGCGAGGTCGTTAGCCTGGCGTTGATTGTTCGATGAGTGGTGCAATGACTCACTTGTGTATGTAAATATACGGGAAAAATATGTAGGGAAGATGAAGAGGTCATGATGGAGCTTATTAAATTTATGGAGGCTGTTTGACAGGAACCCAAGCGAAGGCTTTGTACGATAAAAAAATACAGGCATTATTCCGCAATTTATTTTTAAAAACAGAAATCACAAGAATGAAGAACCTGGCCTTAAATCCGAGCATGATTCTCAATTCAAATCTGACAGATTACATAGACAACAAAACTCTTCTTAATCTAGTTTTAAATTAGTATTTTTTTAAAATTAACGTCGTTCTATAACACAGACCTAGAACACTCAACGGCCTGTCAATGTCACGTAAATTCCCGGTACTAACAAGAAAAATACTTTACTATTTTTCTTACAAGGAAATATTACGCAAGCTTGTTTCTCGGAACCATCTCGGAACTTATTAAGCTTGTTATTTCAACGGCTTTGACAGATTCTAATCAATCTATGGACCTATTTATTGTGGTCTTCTGTTCTACGCTTAGTAAAGCTGTAATGTAGGCCATTGTTGGATGAACACTGCTCTACTTATTAAAGAAAACTCTATGGGCATTATTATTGCTGCTTCGGTGTTTGCTATTTAAAGTTTTTTCTTGTGTCAGTAACTCAGTATACATATAATTAGATATCAGAAGATTGTATCTGATATTTTTTCTTTACTAGTTATATAGTTGGTGTTATATTAACAAGATTTTAAATTTTCGTATTAAAAGTCCATCATCGCGATAAGTTAATGTCATTTTCCAGCTAGTGTGGCCCTAGTATTACAAATCAGCAGTATCAAGTGCTTAATTTAAAAGAACTTTCTCGAAGATACTCTTTAAATTACGTTTCGTCCTCTACATAGTCCATACTCTAAGCCAACTCCGCCATATCTTTACAAACGCCTAACATTATTATGAACGGTAAAAGAGTTGTTCTCAACATTTAATGCCAGTCATTACAGGACGAAAATTCATTAAAAGCTCCTTCATCAAAACTTTTTGAAAAAAAAAACCTTGATGGCTGTCAAACATTCGAACTTCGAACGTCAAATTAGTTTTACGTAGCGGTATCTACAATAGTTCTTTTCCCGATAGCTAAGTGGGGAGTGCGTTCACTAGGTTACGCGTCCTCCCCCCTCCCTTAGGTGGGCTCAACCCTTCTATGTGGTACATACTAGCTGGGTTATGTATAAAGATTTATGTAGAACGCGGTAAAGTCAAATGTTGTTTCTGTAGTGATGGGACTGTCGTAGGAAATTGTTGGGAATTGTTCGAGAATTTTTCAAAGCTAATTAGGGTTTTTCAATTATCTTATAGCCTGTGCCTAAAAGCCCTACCCATACATCGATAAATAAAATATTAGGTACTAGTGATAAATTTTAATTAAAAATCGTCTAAATAATTCCATGTCAAAAATAACGATCGTATCTAATTACTTTTACTTTCAATGAAAAATAAAAACAAAATTGTAATTTACAAAACTGATCAATAAAATTGATTGATTCTATACAATGTTCTACTTTGGCAACACTTCAAAATCGCTCTATCCTTACACAAAGGGTCCATCAAAGTAGTCAGTAATCCATCAAAGGACATGAATTGAGAGATATCGGCTATTGTGATAGTCCCTCAATAAAACGAAGTTGAAAATGGAGGCCCTAAATAAAAAGTTACAATTTCAAATCTGTCAATGAGTTTAAAAATAGTAAGTTACATTGAACATGCCTTTTTTAAAAAAGAAAAAATAGACCATAGATTCGATAAATTCAAAAATAGAACGCAGATCGCGTCGAAGTTGAATGGCACGTAAAACCATCAAAGAGGTTTCATGTTAAATAAAATATTAATGAATGTTTATTATTTTTTAAATAGCTTGTTTTACATTACATGCAACATGGGCACCCGTTCGAAGTGCAGATTTGTAGGTTACGCGTGCAGGTGGCTTGCCCCACAGCGGGGCGGAGCGCCACTTATCATATAAACCTATGTGCCTCACACACGCACAGATGAAAATCTCGACCTCTGTACCTTAGTGGGAAATGTGGAAATTACGGAAAGTGCGTAACAACAACGATTCTTTTGTTTTTGTTTATTTATGAAGTAAATCGAGACATTTTCAAAATAAAATGTATCGTGTTGGAATAATATGTTGTTTTGGCCATTGAAAAGTAACTTATTTTTAATAATTATCTTAAAAAATAAGTTAAATGTACTCTAATTATAACTAGTTACATTTAACTGGCGACGTAATACGCCGGAAGATTTTTTACTGGTTCCTTCTTTGAGCACATTTGAGCACCACAAAACTTAGCTAGTTGCCAATCTACCATCAGACTTTATCTTGTAAACGTATTGAATAACTTAGTTATTTTTGCTCTGTAATACAGCTTGAAATTGGTGAAACCGATCAGATAATTTTCGAGCAAAATAAAATCTTTTTAACAGATTCGAAATCAGAATATTCAAAATAAGAACGTTGCGTTGCGTATTTACGTATTCGAGCGCGTGCAGAATTAGATCTCTATGGTCAGAGGGATGGGGTTGGGGGGAAGGGGTTGTAAGGGTGGTTTCACGCTGCATGGCACGCCGCGTGTCAGTGGGGAAGTCTCTAATGAACTGTATGAACTAGTGTACCTAGATGATGCGTAGCTAAAACTATATAGGTTAGAGTGGGTAGGTATTAGAAGGAGTCGGTTTTATGGGGTAGAAGCAAGGGGCTGGACTTTCGTTTGAGGAGATATTGAGCGTAAATAGGAGACAAATAGATCAGTTCAGCACAATTTTCTAATAGGTCACTAGTATTTTTTTGGCAGGGCCAAATAGTCATGCATTAAACTTGACTATACAAGTATTTAAGTACTTATATTTTGCCATAAATTTTCATTGAAGTAATTTTTGGCTGTTAACGACAGCGGCCATAAACATAAATGTTTCAAAGAAAGCTTCATTTCAATAGCAAAATGCCATACAATAAATAACGATGGCATCTTGCCTGCATAACACAAACCGTTATTTACTTCGCGATATGAATCTCAGGTATACCAACATTATTTCTACTCTACATTTATTTTCCCCGATCTCATTACAAGTCCAAGGAAAACATTTGCAATCTTATGTTTTATATATACTTTTTTAAATATGTGTTAAAAGCTCTTGAAGTCACCGCACGGGGATGTGTTAAAGCACTGGGTATGCGTGAGCACGCGCGAATTAACCGCCACATTGCGTCTGAACGCACCCTTACTTGCGTTAGCATACGTCATTATAGTGTCAGAGAGAACGGTGTTGCCTTTTTAAAAAAGGAAAATAAACTGTTTTTGGTTTACAGGTTACTGTTTGACCGAAAATTTAAAAAAAAAATGAACTTAAAGTAATGTCTTACAAGTTTATTTACTACATTCGGCTGAAATAGTTTCGTGTTTCTTGTTTTCAAAAAGTGACTTTGGAACACATTGAATTTATTACATTGAATAGACAATACTGTCTTCTATTACGACTATTAAACTATAAGTTATGGATACCATTTACAAAATTAGACACTAGTGTCGTCCAGATAGCTATCTGTAAGCATGAAATATTAACTATTAAATGCATAAATTACACACAAAAATACTTCTGAAACAGAAAGGCAATAAAGATCTACAATGGCTATAATTTCACTTTCATTTGAGATAATATAATAGTGCAGAGTAATGAAATAACGAAATATCAATAAATAATCTGTCGGCCATTACTACAAAAACCCGATTTTATAATAATAATAATAAAACTGCATCGAGTTGGATGCGTGGTAAGGGTGCATCGACGCACCCCTCACGCACACAGACGCACTTAACACTTATGATACGAAACTGGGCCGCCATTGGTCGGGACTTCTATGCATGTGTGCGTACCTGTTTGGTTGTAGAAAAGAGGTCGTATACATGTAGTTATTTATACTATGGTGTTCTAGGCTGTATGAATTAGTTGCGTGCATTGGGGTAGTCTTTGCTAGGAAAAAGTATTGATTTGTTGCACAGTAGCTGGGTTTAGTACGGACTTTCGCAAGTGGATGATGATTTTTGAAAAATGTATTATGTGGGGGGTTCATGTCGGATATTTATTTAGACGGTACAACGCCACTGGGTACAAGTGTACGCATTGTTTGTGGTGGCAGTAGTTAGTCCAATATTTAATACGAGTTTGTGGTTGATATTTTTGAACGAAGAATTACAGAAAATTAATAACATAGACAACATTCTATTTTTTTTTAATACGACGTCCCAAGTTCTCTCAAAATAAAAATGAAATGAACCAAAAAATGTGGTAAAAATGTTCTCATCTTTGCCGAGTGTTATTTTAATAGATTATAATGCAGATGGGAAAACCGGTCTATGGCAAGCAACGGTCCTTTGTAAATATTTCATTGAACACAGCTTTAATGTTTAAAGTTTTATTATAGCCGACTATAAAGGATTTATTCTTGATGGTAGCTTACAGCGGCCATTTTGAATTTATTTTGTGTGAACTGAATAAAAAAAGTTTTGTTAATCACCATGAAGACGTATAATAATAAAATTTATTGTGTGTTGTTTAACGTTTATTTTTTAATAAATATTAGTGTTACTTTTTTATTATACCCACTTACCCAGGTCTTACACTATAAATATTTTAAATTAATATGAAATTCTACATTAATTCTTTACCTCACTATTTTTTTTTAAATTTATTTTTTCTAAAATAAACTTAGCAATAAATTCCATAGACAAGTATTCAGCTAAACAAAATATTTTTTACATTTTAAAACACAGCTTCTAACATAAAACAAAGCTGAACTAATGCACTGTGTGTTAATGTAGCAGCAAATGTGGAAAAAAACAAAATTGTAAATATTTGCTTTGACGTTTGTCGAGTGTTAGAACAGTAACATGAAATGTCTCGTTATTTTTGTTCTAGCCATAACGAATGACAAAGGACTCATTTTTATTAGCATTCGAGGCTTTCGTGGCAATATTTTTAATACTAGCTTTATTTTAATGCGTTTTATTGTCTATGTCTAGCTGTCAAGCTAGTCTGTATTTTAGAACGATTCTCAAGCATAAACTATGTTCAAATCGGCCTAATTCTGTATTATAATCTCTAGGTTTAGTTTTTTCTAGATATAATCTGTATAAATTGTTTGATTCGTTCTTGAAAACTATAACAATTATTGTGGTTTCTGATCCCATAATACTCTGGGAGAAAATACTGAGCTTGGTCTAATTTCATGCAAAAACAACCATATATTTACGCGGTTAACGAGCAAAGATGATTTTCCGCAAGTTCAAACCTCAATACGGTTATGTTTGTGAGATAAGTTTGACATAAACATGCGTCTGAGGCGCATCCTGTTTGTTTTTGTGAACAACATAATTTTGCTGTTACCAGAAAATCTAATAACTTTTGTCAAACAATTTTGAACTTTAAAACTCGACAATACGATGCTGGAATATTTATGAACGCTAGAGACTAACGTAAAGGAGCGTTATAATATATTTGCCGTTTTCATTAGTGTTATAACGTTATAGTTAACGTTAAAACCGATAACTGGAAAAAAATACTATCCAACTGAGCATATTTTAGCTCACATAAACATCTCACGTTGCCAAGAAAACCGCGCGAAAGAACACGTTTACAAAAAAAAAGGAAGAAGAGTAAAAAAAAACAATTACGCAACACCGACTCCTGTTACACGTAATAGTTCGGAGCATGCAAGATGCATCATTAACAAGTCGATTCGTCCTGCCCGTTACATCAGCTGATAGCACAAAAAGCTCGACCTAACATCTGCCGGCCGAGAGGCCGTGAGGCCGTGAATCACCGGCCCTTGGCGCGTGCCGGCTTGAAAAAAGAGAAGAAAAAATCAAAAGTGTAAACTCCCGCCGACCGTTATAATCGCCTCGCTGGTGGGTGGACCGTGTTCGACCGACTTTAAAAATCGAACATTTAATTTTTTTATGACGATTTTATTCCTGATTACGGATAATGGTAACTGTTGTGTCACTTAAGTATACGCTCCAATTATTATCATTTCTTCATCCTTTACGAATTTATTATAATGAATTAAACATAAAACCTTGTTCTTTTGGATACTGAAATTATAACAACGGCATAAATCCATAAATATTCATTGTTTGTCAACCAATATTAGTTTTATATGAAACTAAATTACTAGGAGACAAAGTTTTGTCGTAAATCCTAAGCTTAATAAACTCAAGTTTTTCGATATTCTTATGATAAAACAGAAATTGCTTTCGCAGTAATAAATTTTCTTTAATTTCAAGATGGCGACGGGGACTTGTTCCCGCGCTATTTAGTCTGAAAAAAGAGCTAGAGAAATAGGTAAATTTGGAAAACAAAGAAGGCCATTTAAATGTACGATAAAAACGTCAGTGATTTATTTGTAACTTTCTTCGTAATGTTTATTGTATGTTTGTTTGCGAAAATTCGGGGGAAAACATTGTTATTCGATTAGCGAGACAATTTTGGCGTGGAATTTACTGTTTCCACCCACTGTGGTGCTTACCAATTGTATTTATTTATGGCGTCCATATAAAAGCACCATCATTTTTTTAATTAAACGCTGTCACTGATGTTACATTACATTAATAGTAAAATTAAACACAAAATAACTAATTCTGTTTTAGAGGAAAACTGAAATAAGTTTTTGTGGTTTATAGATCACGCTACATGTCGCCTAATTGATTGTCAAATTCTAAAATAACACGAGCTTTTGCGGTTAAAAGCTAGATATAAATAGAGAGAAAATTCTCCTAAACAATATTAAAAACGAAATAGTCTCAACGATGTCCATTAGTATGGCAAAAATCTAGTCAAATATATTTCTGTCATAAGTCAAACGTGTTTCGTGTAAATACAATTTATAAAATGAAATATTTCAGCCTATTCGCTTCAAAATAGAAAGTTTTTCTTTATTTATTTCGATAGCATTAATTTGTTTTTCAGTGCCATAGGGGTAAACTTGTGAATTTTTCGCCATTTATTTTTATCAACTGTCATCAATGACACGATAGCAAAATACATGAAATACACACCCTGTAATTTACCCTAAAATTACTATGCATCCAGCCAATTGCTACAGTACGTCTCAATTTGTGATAAAAAGCTTTAAAATATACAACGGCCAAGCTATGTTTCTTCCTAAATCATTGATTACTTCGTAATACAAAAGATATTAAAAAAAAATGTCAGCTTTCACACTCTGCTTGACCATAACCGCAAGACTCAAATATTAACCCAAAAATGACCAATCAAAATGCATTCACGAAAATGCACCCCCTTTCACCCCTTTTTCGGATGCGCACCGGTGTCATAAGAGGCGTCTGGGGTGATTATATCAGGTGCGATCACCAATCACCCGGATAAGCGGGCGATTATAACAATATCCACCACCCTTCCCAATATTATCTGTTGCAGTCTGTGGGGTGGTCAGTTTTCGGTCGCGGCTTGTATGAGGTGGGCTTAAATGGGGGTCAAATGTGTCTATGAATATATGTGACGAAATAGTTTTGAAAGATGAAGGTTTTAATTCGTTGAAGATAGGTATCTTTTTTCGAAGAAGTTAGCTTAAGTTTCTGGAGGGGAAAACTTAAAAAAAAATCCTATTTATTGCTACCAATAGATATTTTACCTACATTTTTTTTTTCAACAGATATGGCTCCTAACAAGGTGGTTTTAAAAAGTTTTAAAACTCTTATGATCAAAATAAAGAGCCTGATAAAAGATTGAAAGCCTGATAGAGAAAAGAGATATTTGTTGGTCAGTAAGATGACACTGGCTACAATAATCACGTAGAAGTTTTGAGAACTTATTCAATTCTGATATTGTTTCTAAGGTTGAAAATTCTACGCAAACAAAGTTGCAAGCGACTTGTATTAGCTAGCAACAATAACTGTATTTTAACAGTAAAATAAACTTAAATACCACTGCTCCTGCTACAATTCGAGCCGATAGCAAATCCATGACACGACGCAACACCTTTTACCCAACAATAGGCACAATCAGATAAAGGCAGAGGCGTTCCTTGCGCAGACGGCGCTCTGCGATTGGAGCGCACTGCGCCCGCGCATCTGCCGCGCACGTTCACGCGTGCCAGATAATGTGCGCGACATATGAACCGCACTATATAAATAATACCTTTAAAAGTTTTTCAGAAAAAAAAGAAAAGCGACCGGTGACCAAATAAATGTTTGGAACAGCTGAATTGATTTTTTTTAAATGTTGTTCGTTTTGTCGCCTTCTGTGTGATTAAGAAATAGATAGGACTTTGAAATTTTGGAGTAACTGTGTAATACAAATCGGTTCTTATTGCCCCTCTTGCTTTTAGTAGATAGTGGCCATTGGTAGGCTTAAGATAGATACTTCTTTGTTTTAGTAGTATAATAGATGACAGTAAACATTTTTGAGGGTTACATTCCATTTCATCAATTACTGTTTTGGCATTAAACAAAAGAGCATCATCTGTTTTTAATATTTCTGTGATCACAAAAGTGCCGTTTCGCCACTTTCAAAAGCTTTATTTTAATTTTCCTACGTTGAGTCTCGTTTTATTAACTTTTGAGTTTCATGAATCGAGTTCTTACTTTAACTTAAATGATTTTATTTCTGATTTCATCATCATCTCCTTTTTCTTATCTCACACTACAAAAATTTTGTTCCTTAGGTACATTCTCCCCTCTCCCCTTCACGGCATTATTTATTTTATTTCTGGTACATAAAAGTCTGAAATGCTAGAATAGTATTAAGATGACATGTTTTTAAAGCAACCAGTAAAAATATCGTCAATTTTTTTTACACTGTTGTTAAATTGCTTAGTCCAGGTGTTTTGTTAATCATAGCAATTAACTTCCAGTAGCTTAATGGTGTTTAAACTTTTATTATTTTTCCAATAAAATGTGTCGAACTATAATTTTGTGTTATTAACCATAATCAGGTGTTTATTAATGTTGTAAATATGATAAAATGTTTATTGTGTGGACCTATTTTGGAATATAAAATGGAATTATTATATTTTGTAGAATTGCAGATTGCTACTTTGTGTCTATAAACCTTTTTATTCATTTATTAGTTAGTTATAAATAATATCATATCTATTGAAAATTAATTTCTGTTATTTCACCTTGATAGTAATAGAGCGGGAGCCAGGCCAAAATATCGTTAGTGATTTCTTCTCAAGCCATACTTAGTAGACTAAATAAGGGAGTCATATCATAAAGATTCGTGAAAGTCAGCTGCTGATCCGTTGGTGGGATAAGCAGCAATCGCCGTTCAAACACGTAGAAAAAATATTTTTTTTTAGTCATTACCTCCCACCTGAAACCTGGTTTATATTGAAGATTACGTTGTATCACGAAGAATAAAACCAATCAGCCGACGATACCATGGTGGAATACACGTCAGCTGGTCACTCGAACATGTAATTTTTTATTTTATTTTCAGTTATTTCCTCTCAAACGAAATTTAACCCAATGAAAGTTTACATGTAGTTATGGCTAAAAACCGACGTCAGCTGGCTGTAGCTCGGTGGACAGATCGTCAGCTGATGCTTTGAAAATTACAAGTAGGACGACCGCTCTCAGCCTAAATCTGCATTCAGTTCATTGTTTTCAATTCCTCCCTACAGAGAACCTGTTTATATTGAGGCTTACTCAATATCACGATGAAAAAATCCATCCATCTTATGTTTACAGACAGTTATGCAACAAAATACAGAGTTATTCTTATAAAGCTGGGCATCAGGAACATACATGTGATTCCGTAAGAGATACGAAAAAACTTATTTAGATAACTTTAGCTCTTTTTTCAGTATAAACATTTTGGCATATTTAGTTTTTTGGTCAAGTGTGAATTGTCCACTAAAATGATATGAATTCGCTAGGAACAATATTTGGATTATACAAAATGTGCAATACCTTAAAAACTACTTAACCGATTTTCATGAAACAAACTGTACAATAGTTTTTAAAACAAGACCAACACATTAAAATTAGTTCCATTGCAATAACCCCATACACAAAAAAATACATTTTCAAGTTACGTAATTATGATCAAAATATTTATCAAACTTTAGCACCATTTTCTAGTTAGTTTCGTTAAGAAATGTATTTTAATGAACTCTAATAAGAAAAATACAGTATTCTATTAATAATTAAGCACAAACAAATAACATAAAAAAATCTAATAGTCCAGTCAACGAGGATTTTTTGTATGAAGACTTTCGAAAAATTCCTCCGGTGCTGAAATTTGGCATATGATGAGAGTAGGTGATACAGATTACAGATGCACATGCACAATAATCCAAAACTTTTCGAACCGAGAAGTTCCGTTTTTTTTACCAAAACATGAAAATTTCTTATAACTCTCTGCGAAAAAATCCTCAGCCTCAAATTCTTTTGCAAATTTCAATGTATTAGTTAGAATAGGGAAATATAAAAATCAAACAAATTTTCGATTTCCTTGTCACTCCAAATTAACTTTTTACATAACGCGCTCTAACTTCTAGTGAAATCTCTGCCGATTTTTATTTTTTTACGTGGTTTGTTTATCCTTAAATACATAGGTAAACAGATTTATTTTTGAATGCCTTTGCATTAAAAAATAAATATAATGATACCTAATTATGTTGATCATAACTACGTAACTTGAAAATGTAGTTTTTTGGTTATGGGGTTATTGTAATGGACTTTATTTTAATGTGTTGGGCTTGTTTTAAAAACTATTATACAGTTTGTTTCATGAAAATCGGTTAAGTAGTTTTTAAGGTATTGCATATTTTGTATAATCCAAATATTGTTCCTAGCGAATTCATTTTAGTGGAAAATTCACACTTGACCAAAAAAATAAAAATGCCAAAATTTTTACACTGAAAAAAGAGCTAAAGTTATCTAAATAAGTTTTTTCGTATCTCTTACGGAATCACATATGTTCCTGATGCCCAGCTTTATAAGAATAACTCTGTATTTTGATGCATAACTGTCTGTAAACATAAGATTAATGGATTTTTTCATCGCGATATTGAGTAAGCCTCAATATAAACAGGATTTCTGTAGGGAGGAATTGAAAACATTGAAGTGAATGCAGATTTAGGCTGAGAGCGGTAGTCCTACTTGTAATTTTGAAAGCATCAGCTGACGATCTTTCCACCGAGCTACAGCCAGCTGACGTCGGTTTTTAGCCATAACTACATGTAAACTTTCATTGGATTAAATTTCGGTTGAGAGGAAATAACTGAAAATTAAATAAAAAATTACATGTTCGAGTGACCAGCTGACGTGTATTCCACCATGGTATCGTCGGCTGATTGGTTTTATTCTTCGTGATACAACGTAATCTTCAATATAAACCAGGTTTCAGGTGGGAGGAAATGACTAAAAAAATATATTTTTTCTACGTGTTTGAACGGCGATTGCTGCTTATCCCACCAACGGAATCGCAGCTGACTTCCACAAATCTTCATGATACGACTCCCTCATGTAGCCTGCTAATTATCGCTTGAGAGGAAATTGGTCACGGACATCTGTTGCGGGCTCCCGCTCTATAACAATACTTCAACTTCAAGAAACAAAAGATTTATCCACAGGCTGATTTCGGTAAGTGTAACCATTTCACGGTTCGGTTTTCCACAGTGCGCGTTATTTGGCAAATCAAATAGCGCTGATTTGATCACTCCTGTTCCTCTTCTAGTTACACGGTTTCTTTACATTTCACGAAATCATTCGCAAGCGATGATAAAGATGTTGCAGATAAAAAAAAAACCAAAAAGAGAAAACTGCATACTATAAAATGGTATTACAAACTGTCAAAAGTATGTACTAAGAACCACTAAAATGCCAAAAGGGGTGCGTAATGTAGGTGTACTAATTGAACACCTACGGCTTACAATGACACCTCAAAATGGAGATATTAAACCCCTATTAGGTCACCTCTTCTAAAACAAAAGCCCTTTGTCTTAACCAATTTTTTGTTATCAAGCCAGGTCGCATCTTAGTCATTAAAGGACCTCTAAAAAGGTTTTTCTCCGAAGTAACCCTAGTACTTATTCAAAGTAGGCTTTAAATAAACGTAATTCCTGGACTCGAACAAAAGGTGGGACCACCCATATCCCCCCAAAAAGCTTTACGGTGCTTGTTTTAAAACTAATTTGCTAAAGTTACTTCGCAGCCGGTAACTTATAATCGTAAATTAAGTCAAGTACGTTTCTCGCTTCGCACTTTCTTTGGCAAAAAACTTTTTTCGGTTACCGTTGTTCGAAAAAAGTATTCGTGCGATTCCAGTACCTACTTTCTGTTAGTATAGCTTTTTAATAAGAAGATAAGATTGTGATTATGTTGACTTCTTTATTTATTTTGGTGGAGGTTAGTAATTTGCAATTTTTTTGTGGGATTTGTGCTTGATTAAGAGTTAATGCAGAGCAATGAAAGGGTTTTTCAGGAACCTAAGAGTGGTTACTACAGGCTAAATGCACGTTTAAAGTCATAAAATTGTTAGTTATGAAAAACAATAGTTATAGATATAATTTCGTAATTTTAGCATTCAAATAGAACCTATCAGTGAGTTCACATTGATTTAGTGAGACTCTATTTAGTATATTTTCGATGGTATTGTTATATTCCCATGAATTTGTCTATTGAAAACAATTAAAAAAAATACGCTTTAACGCCTACATTGCAAATTGAAAGCTTTTCATATGTGAAAAGTAAAAGACTGAGAGAAGGATGCGAAAAGCTTTAATATACAGGGTGTATTTCAAAGCCCTCAGCAAAGTTTAACTGTGGTTTCATTTCATCATCCTGAACAACGATATTGACAAAAATTGCAGAGAAAAAGAAAAAATAAACGACTCCAAATTCGTAATTTTTTACGGCCATTCGAATGTTTTTTTCTTCTTCTGAAATCACGGTTAAAGATTGCAGAGGGCTGTCAAATACACCCTGTATATTTTGCTATATAGAGTGTATTTCACAGCCGTTTGTATTTTGTCAGTATGAATAATATTAGTGCTTTTGTTCAATCTGTTCCAAAGCTCAGGTCATCGCATTTTTCATACCGTCTGGCTCCGTTATGGCGATGATCTAAGCGACAAGTCTTACACAAATACACACGGTTTAGATTTATTATTCCATTAACATGTGTAGGTATCGCTTGTAATGTCATTTTCAAAAATGTTCTTTTTGGCAAGCAAAGTTAGTAGGCATTTTCATGTTTCTGTTTTTTTTTTAAACATTATGTGGACCGGTTTCTGGACTCCGAATAAACATCGTGTGATATGTCCGGTGCACAGACAATCTCTTCTAGATTCAACGCACAGGGAAAGCTATGTGCGCCACATGGTCACCACTTAAGTTCTGATTGTGCGGTTAACTTATAATCTCTTCTATTAAATAAGTATATATTCCCAGGTGAAATGTAAGTCACAGCCTTAGTGTCTGGTTGACACTGAGAAGAAGAGAAGAAAAATAATGAATAAAGATGTACTGGCGTGTAACGCACATAGATTGCCTTGTATGCAGAATCGAAGGGAATATTTTTGTGATCTAGATCGGTAATCGATCCAATGTTCGATCTCTATCGTGAAAAAAATGCTTAATCTAAACGAATGCACATAGTTTTACATATTATTATAGAGTCAAGATTTCAAGTCAAACTCAAAATTAAAGCAATTTTCACTTTTTAGTAAATACTCTCACTTTTAATTGAAACGTCCCAAGTTCCTAAGTATCTACGCTAAAACAATTTCCGTGATCTTCTAGAGAAGGAATTTCTTATTCATTTTTAATATTCTTACTTAGGTTTTTATAGTGCTTGCTTTTGTAGGGATAATTTCCGATTTCCATCCCGGCTATATCATGACAATTTAACCCGCGCGTAGGTTTGAATTCATTCTTTAATTCAGACTTGGGATATTTTTTATCCCAACAATTTTATTGGGATAAAAAATATCCTACGCCCACAGTGTTAAAACCCAGGTTTTGGTCAACCTGTGGGCCTTATTTCATCTAAATCTATTGACCCGTTCAAGCGTAAAACGGGAACAGAAATACAAAGTTTGTTTCCCATATTTAGGATTGTATAACGCAAAAATACTAAGGTTACATAATTCTCAAAGCTTGTCATTAAAATCTACCTCGTGAATATGCGACCTAATTAAAAAGACAGCTCCGTAGTCGTTGCGTAGACCGAAGTGTGCGATTGCTCTTTCACGGCCTATTAATTTTGCTGTTATATTTTTATTGGTATTTTATGTTAATAAGCTTGTTTATCTGTGCTTTGTTTTGAATTGTTTCTCTTTTGTTTTTGATAAATTGGCGTTTGATGATAACGATTGCTAACATTAAGTAAATAGGAGTCGCGAGCTTTTCGGTATAATTTTCTTCTGGGTCTTTTACTCATAAATCATTTATAAATTATTCGATTTTCAACTAACATGGTCACTAACAGTATTTTAATAGTTTATGATATTTTAAAAATTCCAAAAATTGCCCAGGTCTATTGAAACTCATAAATCCTCTTCTGTTATCATTATCTTATTAATTACCTATTCGTTTATTTGTCTATACCGTCGCGCCATTCATATGTCACATCACTCGTCAAATGACGGCCATCTTGTCGACGGCGCGTCACACAAGATGTCGTCCAACACGCTCGAGCGTATAAATTAATGCAAATGACACGACAAGGCGACAACGAGGTATTTGCGTCATTCACAAATCGATTCAACATATTTTTTTATGAAATATATCAGAATCGAAACGAATGTATAAAATATCGTATTGAAATCGAGAAACTCGCGCCATTTTGAGGAGTATTTATTCGAATGATGTTAACTTTAATTTTGGCCATGGTTGTAAATAATGGAGTGATAGATAATGGAGAAATTAAGTGCCTGTTTAAAAGGCGATGTCGGTGTCTTTATTAAGTTTCGTCCAGAAACAAAACTGTCATCATATTTATGCTTTATCTTCAACATTATGTGGAATTTATATTTATGTCTTGTTAAGTACATTTTTTGTTTAAGTAATGAGCCATATTTACCGTGTTAGGGTTCGATATCAACATAAATAACTGCGTAATATATTGGCGGGTAGTATCGTGAAGTATTTTCGTTTTGTCACTGTCAAGTTATAACTTCTGTTCTGCATTATTTTTGAAAATTTGAATATTTTTGTAAACTCTGAAGTTATACGTAGATGAATAAACTCATTGAAAAAGAAGAAGGAACCGGTATGGTCCAGTTTCCGGTTTTGAGCTTTTTTTCTACTTATGCACAGGAGGCTGATGTACACATTTAATTTAATAACTTCTGCACATCATCATTAATTGCCATTTCCTAACTATGTTGGGGTCGGCTTCCAGTCGAACCAGATCCAGCTGAGTATCAGTGTCTTACATGGAGCGACTACCTATCGGACCTCCACAACCCAGTAAGTGGGTGATACGATACCCCATGGTAAGACTGGTTGACTATCACAACTTCTGCTATATCATTTTTAAATAGGTCCAGCATACATTTACTTGCAAACTTATGCTTGTATTGACTTGTTAGTAACTCTAACTATGACAGTCTGTTGGGGTGCATCCATACCAAAGTTAACACTTTGCGACGCGATAACTTTTAGTAACTTTTTATAACTTTTACGACGTTTGCTGTAACTGTAAGCTATCCGTTGTTACTGTTGCAGTGTAACAACCCAAAAGACTGCTCCTTGAAAATGATCTTTAACTTGAAAGCACTCTATGAAATAATCGGGAAAGCATTTGTTTTTTTATTTTAATATTCTTGGGGCCAAAAAAGACGGCAAGATGATCTGCATTGTTAATCACTAAAGAAACAGCCTAGGGCCCTACTATGAAGTCTTAAAACGAGAGTAGGTCCGCTGTGGAAAAGAGACAGCTCAAATCTGTTTTCCACAGTGGAACTACTATGACAGACGGCATGGTAGAACACCAGTTGGTTTACTAAGCTGCTGACAGCAACGTCTGTGACTTAATAGCTGTTTAAGCCGGATCCAGACTGGTGTAATGTAACGCGAATCCACAGTGTAATGTAACGCGAATTCTAGGTGTGGACGGCACCGCGAGCATTCCATGTAACGCTCGCGGCTGCGCCAATGGCTGTCGGTTTTTGTTAAACACAAAGGCGCACGCAGTTTTCAAGTTTTCAATTCGCTGGAGTTCGTGTGCCGTCCACACTGTTGACGTATATTACACGTAATCGTAAGATTCGCGTTACACCAGTCTGGACCCGGCTTTAGGGAATCTCAATTTCTACAACGAGCTCGTCGTAGAGTAAAGCCTAGGGATTTCCTTTTAGAGAATTGTTATTCTCTAAAAGGAAATTCGCACTGCGATGACTGATTCGAGGTGACTCTCGAAGAATACTTGGTTGGGGAGGCTTTTGGCCAAAAACAACAGAAAAACTTAAAATTAAATAAAGCTGGTCACTTACCTTCTTTTCGGTCAACTTCTCGCATCGCCGCTGCTTGCATATCTGATGCGACTTGTCGTTGCGACACGGTGCGCAGTCGCCGCAGTTGTCTTTACGTTGGCAACCGATGCATTCGCCACATCGTTTCCGCTTTTTCTTCGTCTGCGATCGGAAATACTGATTTATTATTAAGAATAGTGTCACTTTTTAAAGACAAAAATGTTGACAGCATTGTTCAGTTTTTAAAAGCTTCTTTGTAAATAAGTGTGAAAGTTTCTGCGACAAAAATATAATTGTTTCGACTTCGCCATTTTCGCCAATTAATTTGCTGTGTTCCACTTAGCATTCCAATTATATTTAAAGAAGTTTCTCTTACATAAATTGCCCCCGAAAATACAAAAATTATAATTTTCAATTTGGTTATAGAACGATGAAATAACACCGTTTTAAATTTTTAATTTGCCACGAAGTCTTCATTAAGTCATATTTTACTGTTACAACACTCGTATCTGATCGCATTCCCGTTGGTTGCGTGTGCGATTCATTCACAAACCCGGGCCAAATATTGGCCAAATATTTGGCCAACATTGAACAAACAAAGTTCAAGTCGAAGTGTCTCATGGTAGCCATACACCATACTGCCTATTTGTCAATTCGGCATAAAACTGCCAATTTGCTCAAATAGAATTGAACGTGTATGGGGGTGGAATGCCAATTTGATGGCATGACATGCCAATTTTGATAGGTCATCAAATCGTTTTTGACACAACGTCAAATCGGCAGCAGTGATGCCATCTTAGCAACTTCATAGATAGTTAGCCAATTTTATAAAGGTGCTAGAAAAAAAGTTAAAAAGTGTAACTTGTGGCTAAACTTTTTAGCTACTTTTCTACAGGGACGGTTAGGCCACGTTCACACGGCGATTATTTTCCCGTATACCGTACACGAGATTTTATCGAATAGAGTTGACCAGTTTTAGGACAACTTTGCACGGTACACGGTAAAATATTATATTTCTCAAACACGGGATTTTCCCGTATGAACGCCGTTTAAACTATTTTTAAGTTTTCATTTGTGAACTGTTATTACTGCTCTATTCGATAAAATCTTGTATACAGTATACGGGAAAATAATCGCCATGTGAACGTGGCCATACCAAGAAAACTGAGGCTTTTCGCACACACATGGATCGCATGTACACTCGTAAAAAAAAGAGTTATTCATTTTATTTTAAACCAAAATACGATTGAAAACTTGAGAGGTGTCAAGGGACCACGAAAGCAAGTTAAAAAAAGGTTCATGCTATTTTCGACCTTATTGACATTTATGCAAACACCTGATTTTAATGAAGGAGCAATGTTAACGAATGAGAATGTGAGAAAAACAAACTAAATTTTAAATGTCGATAAGGTCGAAAATCGCTTGCACCACTTTTTTTAACTTGCAATCCTTAAGCAAATGTTTTCCGACCTTCAAGCGATTTTCGACCTTATTGACAACGATGCAAACACCGGATTTTAATGAAGAAGCAATGTTAACGAATGAGAATGTGAGAAAAACAAACTAAATTTTAAATGTCGATAAGGTTGAAAATCGCTTGCACCACTTTTTTTAACTTGCAATCCTTAAGCAAATGTTTTCCGACCTTCAAGCGATTTTCGACCTTATTGACAACGATGCAAACACCGGATTTTAATGAAGAAGCAATGTTAACGAATGAGAATGTGAGAAAAACAAACTAAATTTTTAATGTCGATAAGGTCGAAAATCGCTTGCACCACTTTTTTTAACTTGCTATCCTTAAGCAAGTATTTTCCGACCTTCAAGCGATTTTCGACCTTATTGACAACGATGCAAACACCGGATTTTAATGAAGAAGCAATGTTAACGAATGAGAATGTGAGAAAAACAAACTAAATTTTAAATGTCGATAAGGTTGAAAATCGCTTGCACCACTTTTTTTAACTTGCAATCCTTAAGCAAATGTTTTCCGACCTTCAAGCGATTTTCGACCTTATTGACAACGATGCAAACACCGGATTTTAATGAAGAAGCAATGTTAACGAATGAGAATGTGAGAAAAACAAACTAAATTTTAATGTCGATAAGGTCGAAAATCGCTTGCACCACTTTTTTTAACTTGCTATCCTTAAGCAAGTATTTTCCGACCTTCAAGCGATTTTCGACCTTATTGACAATGATGCAAACACCGGATTTTAATGAAGGAGCAATGTTAACGAATAAGAATGTGAGAAAAACAAACTAAATTTTTAATGTCGATAAGGTCGAAAATCGCTTGCACCACTTTTTTTAATCTAATTCGATAGTCTCATGATGAAATGAAAAGGTGCTAGAAATTGTAGCTGTCGTCACCGAATAAGGGTATTTCTTCGAAATTTGATTCTTTGACTGATTCATATGGTCAAATTTTAATTTCACTTTCAGCTCAGTAACACATGTTCATATGAAAATAGATATTCCAAATAACATTTATTTGTTTGAGGGACTTCTTTTTACAAAGTAGTTTTTAAGATATCGACGTTTAAAAATTTTGTGCCCAGATAAATCAGAATTTTTAACAGATGTAAATAAAAATGGGCTTTGTAATAAGAAAATAATCATAATATTATAACAACAATATTATTTTTTTATAAAACAATTAATTTATTAACAGTGATCATATTATCAAGGAAAAAAACTGGTCAATTCAACAATACAATTCTTGTTTTTAAACTAACAATTACAGAAATTAATGCTTACAGAAAAGCGAGAATTTTGTTATAAATAGGTACTAGATAGTTATTTTAATGATACGTTATAATATTCTCTCTGTTTACTTTTGTTTTCCTCTCTATTTTTTCAAATATAATTCTTTTATTTCTAATTTCCACGCAGCATACTTGCCTGGAACTTTTCTTATTTTCCATTTTAGAAGGATGAAAAATTCGTACGTTCTGTGAGTCTCTTTTTCTCATAGATATATTTTGTTCCATCTTTTCTACTATTGATAGTGGCATTGTTGTAAACAGCAATATAAAATAAAATAGATAGAGTTTGACTTATTAATGAATAAAAACCGAAGAATAATGTCAAAATTATGTCACACACTCTCTACTGACATGAAAAAGTAAAATAACGTAACAAAAGTGCTCCTTTCTGGCTGGAAAAGAGGAAAACTAATTTATTTTCAGATTCATATGGGTTTTTGAACATATAAATCAGGCACAGATGAATCATGATTTTGCCTAAAATCATGCTTAACTCATCATTCATACAGACTTCAGTATTAACATTTTTCTACACGAATCTGTAACCCAAAAGCATCACACGAAACTCAGATTAAAGTCTTAAAACAGCAAAATAAAATTAATAAATTAGGCATTGTAATCAGCAAGGTACCTAAACCAAGCACAGATGAATCAGACATTTACCTGTGTTTCACCAGGTTCTAAGCCAACCAGCCTCATGTCCGCCTTCTAGCACGTCCGTTGTACGACAGGTTTCCCCCCACGTGGGATCCCAGACTCTCATCATTATTCCTCGACCAAGTACAGTCAAGCAAAGCTTACTCCACATGAATCAGTATTATACGCCGGACACTTCTTATTTATTTAATTAAAATTACACTAACGTAGTTATATCTAATATGTATTTTTTTTGTAAGAGGTCAATTAATTACCTTTCGATCTAACTATAATTTATATTGATGAATCAAAAGGAAAATGCGACATCGACCATTTTGTTCCGGAAAATGGGAAACGGACGCCCTATATGAATCAGGAGAACAGACTTCAAAATTTTTTATTTTGTATCTAGATAGCTACTATTAAAAAAATAGAATTTGTCCCAGGTAGAGCTAAAGCTAAACTGTACAGAAAAAAATATTACATGCCGTTTTGTTAGTTGGTTACAGAAATATACCCACAGACATCGAAAATTTTGTCTCTGAAGCATAATAGCCAGATCTAGTTGCTGAGTTGGCATCACTGGTGCAGATTTGAAGTTGTGACAAATCTATCGTATCGATAGGCAGGATGGTGTATGGTGTATATGGACGAACTGCCGATTTGAAACAATTGCAAGCGTCAAATAAAAAACAATTGCAAATATCGATAGGCAGGATGGTGTATGCCTACTATCATGTAAGATAGAAAGGGACAAACATATGGCCAATGTTTGACGAATTGCGACCAACATAAAGGGACGTTGCAATTACTGGCCAGACAACAATTTCGGAGTATTCCGCGCTCTTTATTATGAATCGTCTCGGTCCTGCGCCGGCGCATTCAATCGGAGCGATCTCATTTACTCTCATTAGGACTTCGTATTTCGGCAGTCCTAGCAATCATCGATATGTTTATGGTATTCGAAAAGAGTTTTATCGCTTTTGATTAATTTATTGGCAAAAGAACTTCTTTTTTTGAAATACTACATGACACTTGTATTTTATTTTTTTTCTCCACACTCAAATTACGGATTATCCATTTCTGGATATAGGTTAGCAATTTAAATACCTTCAATATTGCAAACCAAATTAATTCCCAACAATAAAAACACGCAACAGCTGTGATACGGTAAGAAGTCCGCCATTTTTGGTGCAATTTCATTCGTGCAACGTTCGTACTATCTCGGTCGTAATCGGAACCAACCGATTGTGGCACCGACAAACAGCTGACGATTATTTAAATACGGAATTCTATTCAAATTCGTAATTCGAACGCTTGTTTTAGTTAGACGTAAGAATAAACTTTCGATAAAAAAATAAAATGCAAACAAAAATAAAAAAGAATAATCTATTTAAAAATAATCCATTGACAAACAAGCAATAATTATAGAAGTTTAATTACTGACTTTAATTACAGTATCTAATAGCTCAAAATTGATATTCCTATTAGCAGCTTAGAAATATTCTAATACACCCAGTTATCCTGCAGATGTTTTCTTTTTTTAAACTTTATAATGAACCGACTGGCTTTATAATGCATACCTTTGCTTTGTAAGAACTAACCTTTAGTCTATTACATGCGATATAACAACAGATGCGACACGAAGCTTATTTCGCGGTAAATACTTATTTTAAATTATATAAAACGTGTGTTGTGTATTTGTAGAAACGGCAACAAAAAACAAATAACTATGTACACTATTATTATAAAGGGGCAAAGTTTTATCTGATAAAAAAGAAATCATTACAGAAATTATATTCATCAACGCCGAAAAAAGAAAGCATACAACCTTATTTTAACCCAGACGATAATAAAAACAAAATAAAGAGTCACATAATTGTCTATATCTAAGTGCTACATCACTAAAATATAGCTCACTTCCGCTTTTCCTAATGTTCTGTCCACATTTCTAGGAAGCTTTGGATTTTCCCCATTTGACTCATTCCAATCGCATAATGAGTAATAGCTGCGGCTAGACAAGGGAAAATGTAATCTATCATAAGGTAATAGAGAACAAATCTGAATGAAATGGCGGAAAAGTTTTTTCGATTCAAAATTAATGTTCTGGAATGCTCTATTAGAATTTTTGAGAAATACTTTTATGAAGTATGAAATAATTTCAGCTACAGGGGGGTAGCGTATTTTTTTAACAGTGTTAAATAATTACAGGGACTTTTGTTTATTTATTCGCATTAAATGCAAGTAATCTATAATTTGGTTAAGTGCAGTAGGAAGACCACAATACATTTTTATGATTGAAGTTGTAAAAGAAAAAATGCTATAAAGCATGATTCTATGAAGAGTCCGATTACAATCAGTAAATTGACGGCAGCTGAACATCGATAAATTAAATCGTCAAATACTTTAGTCGAGTCATTGGATCAATTAAGAATTACTCGATTTTAAATCGATTACTCTAATAATTATCAAGTACTGAGAAATTAATTTATAGGAATTCCTTTTTGAAATAAGTATTAACCGTCGATATATCGGTAAAAAGGTGTAACATACTTAGTCGATATTTGCGAAAAAAAACTAAACATTACATGTGTGAAGTACATTCGCATGCAGTTCGTTACGTTATTTTTGAATTTGCGGTATCCGTCCAATTAAGAGGATAGAATAACTGCTGCCATTTCAAGAAATAGGTATTTAGAAAAACTCCTACTGTCCCTCTCACGCTTTGAAAAAACCCCGATCGTGCGATAAAGAGCGTTGCAGCTCGCGACTGACTGTAAGTATTTTTTATATGAAATTTGTCTCTCGGGAGAAAACGTTTTTCACACACTAAATCACGACCAATCTCTTAGATTCTGGTTTCAATCGTTTCAGCATATTATATTCTAGGTTTGTAGGTTTTGCTTTTTTTCTTAAACTTCTTAGTTTTTTAAATACAAAGGTTTTACTTTAATGAAGACTTTGTCATAAAAATAGTAACTTTTAGGCGCCTGTAACTTTCAAACTATTATAAATTTTGAAAAAAAGAAAACCTATAAACCTAGTTTTTTACTGTGTCAGATGCATTCTAAAAAATCATTGAGATAGGATAACATCTAGGGGGAGAAAAACGTTTTCTCTTTTTGTATGGACGAGCGCTCGGTAGACGATAGTCTTAAGACATGCCATTGTGACTATCATTAGAGCTTACTTCTAAAGCATTTTAATCGCTTTAAAATAATATAACAAGAAACAATTATTTATAACGATCGCTAAAACGATTGAATCGATCATTTAGTTCATTACCCAACTTTTGTATCTCGTTGCATTAAAAGTACGGACTAAACCATAAACTACTTTTCCTCATAATTCACTACAACAACACTCGATTATACTGATTATCGATTAACGATCACTAAAGAGGTACTATCGACTAATCGCGTCGCATCTCTATAATTATTGTCTATTGTAGAGGCAGCTGCTAGCCAAGGTGTTTGATGTTAGACTAGGAAACGCTGACATTTATTGCGTAAAGAATGTCGTCAAGTCTGGACCTTTCCTAGCAGGTACTGCAGTTAGATAAGTTTTTCTGAACTGGCAACTTCAATTATAACAAAATTGCGGGAGAATATTCTCGTTCCTTCAACTCTAAAGTGGTAACTAGCATTAGAATAGTTTTTTTATATTTTTTTATTTATTAGCAGTTGTGTTTTGTTAATGATTACTGTCTTCTGAGTAAAGTTTCTGAAACTTGTTCTAATTTACACTAAGATATTTCTTGTAATTAAAACTAATTACATAGAACAGGCATTTTGTAGCAACAGATGACTAAAAAGCAAAATATTGTTTACCACATATTTTCAATGTCTTCAAACATGTCAAAAACGACACATTGAAACATTTCCTAAAATGTTGTCAGTATTTCTTATAATTTTCCAAAAGGCAACTCTAAAACTTCTAACTTTGTTCTTCAAGCCACAATTAAAATGTACTAACTCCGTTAATATCGAGGGCTTTTCAAAACTGCCGACTAATTGCATTCGCTGTTAAATTTCAAAGTCATAAAATTTTCTAAGCAGGACACGCATAAATCGCCAGACTTTAATTTGTGTTTTAAACGAGAGAGGAAGTTAATTTATTGGTGGAGCAAGAGAATCGGCTAACTATTAAATTTATAGCCGCGAAGACAAGGAGTTCGGCCATTTCGAAACTCAAGTCCGGGAATAAAAACTGCTCGGAGAATAATAAAAGGTGGAATTACGGTGGAAGTTTCTCTTTTTCGGGCTCTCTCGAATATCCACTTTCAGCGAGCGTGTAGCTGAATGAAAATTCTGAGAATTCTTATATCTTTCGTCGAATATACAGTCGGCTTTTCGCGATTCCCCGGCGTCTTGTTTACGCAATTCACCAATTCGTGGGAAGGAAGATTAGTTGTTGTTCTCGATTTTATTGTGTTGCTTTTCACTTGCCTATGTCGTGTGTGTGTATCATTTTGTTTACAATGTTCTGTCATATATCAGCGACTAACGATTGTGTTATGGTGCAGTAGGTAATGGTTTTATTATTTGGCGAAGTCGAAACTAACAATTTGTTTTAGCTACCTAATAATATTGTTGGGTTATTTTCATGTAAACCCAAGACTGGTTTCATTATAATATTGAGACCTAAACGGTTTATATTTAGACACGTTTCGTTTGATGTTCACATTACATTTACCAAGAAATTGTGTCAAAATATTTGCTGTGAGGTTCACTTTATTTATTATGCAGATATGATTACATGACTTATTTTTTAAATATGAAAATTCTCACCTGTTTTTCGCTGGTAATGTCGTCCATCTCCATCGGTCCCGTCGCCATCGGGGGTGCCCCATGCATCGGTGACTTGAACCCTGCAGTGGAAGACACCGCCGCGACCTGACCACTGCTCTCAGACCCGACTTCCATGTTAGACCCGTCCGACTCTGTACTATTCGCGCGCATTTTCCGTCGCTCCTTCTTCCTAAAGTCCGACCTTGTTGGTGACGAACCGGTTCCGAAGCCATTCGTCTTTTTCTCATAACCGTTATCAATCATCATCGGGTTCTGGAAGTTACTGTGGTGTAGTCCATTTGGCGTATATTTCTCCTGTAGCGCTTTAACATCAAACGGCTCGTTTTTCAACACATGAACTACGGTTGGACTTTGTATATTCTGTATTAAGCTCCCGTTTTGATGAAGGAGCGTTCCGTTTTGGTGTAGGATGCCATTTTGTGTTGGATAGGCATTGATTGTGGCTATGTTTGGTTGGTACAGTTGTATGTGTCTGTCATCGATGTACGCTTGTCCGGCCGGGGCCAGCTCCCTCGCCTGCAAGGGCGCCGGCACGATGGGGAAGCTGCGCGCATTCACAGCTGTTAGTGTGTGGAATGTTGTGGCGTTGACAGGTGACAGTGTCGTCAGGGTGGTCGATAGGGGCGTCATCTGCGCTAGAGTGGTAAGATGCGCGGGCGATGACGGCGTGGTGAGTTGCGTGAGCTGGGTTAACTGACTAGGACTCGCGCTCGGCGTCGGGCTCGCCGTGACCGGCACCGGGGTCACGCTAGGCAGACCCGTCTCCGGTATCACCGACGTTTCTGGAAACGTTTGGAACTGACTTTGGAAGGACGGCAGCTTGTTCGTGATCGGCTGCAGCGTGACGGGCTGGTAGTCCAGAGCCGCTGAGAAGCCAGCCCGTAGGAATGAATCTTTGGAATGCACCGTGATAGGCATGGACTCCCACGGTCGGTACTGCGGCTGGCTGGCGATGACGGAGACCGTGTCTCCGGTTCTCTCGTAGTACTCCCAGGCGGGGTCAAGGAGCCGTGTGTCGGCTGTGAGGATCCGCTGCTCGTTCTCCATGTCGCCGAAGGTGGAGAACGGCGGGAGCGCGCTGTCTGCGCTGGCGTCGCTGCTGAGCGCCTCGCTCATGACGCCTTGCCTCGACGCGGCCTCATCGCGTCGGGGATCATAAACCCTTACAAAAATAAGCTCTAAGTCTATTGTAGTACTGAACACTCGGAACTGCACTGGAACTTACAATTTGTACTCTTGACGTGGCTCCGCTAATTTGTTAATGTTCGGTATCTAAGTAGCACTTAATGTTACGATTATACGGCACACTGGTTTACACTAAAACTAATCACAATATCTTCGTTATCCAACTAAGGAATAAATATAAAAGTCCTTATTAAGAGGCAGTTGAACTTACACGAACTCTTACAGTCTAAGGGTTTATAAAAATCTTTGGCTGACTTTTTTTTTACAAAATGCTCGAGGATGCGGTTCGTATTTTAATTGTTAACGATCGATAAAATATTTTGTGCACTCGTTTAACGATTTCTATTATTTTGGAACGTTTAAATACTGGTCGTTGGTTGATAAACTTCGGTCGTTCAAGGCTTTTTTATTGTAAATACCGATCACTTCAGACTTAAATTAATTTGTACTGTTTGGGAGTTAGCGTATACTATTTACGATTTAGATTTATCGTTAAAAGGTTAAAAAAATAGTGCTTATATTTAGATTTTCGAAACGAAAGATATGACTGGAGGCTTTGGTTTGAGGATTTCGTGGCTTTTGGTTGGTGGTGTTTCAGTGTCGGCGCATGAGGCGTCGTCTGGGCCGGTTATCCGTACGGCCGGCACCAATCTGGGAACAAACATATCAAATTATACAAACTATTCAAAGAAAATTGTGGATCGTTTTTTATTAAGGAAAGATGTAAATTGTGAAGAAGGAAGAATGGAGGAGGTAAGGAAATTCGCAAGTTATGGGCAGGCCTCGACATGTTTACTGCGATGGCGGGCGACGCATGCGCGCGCCTGTGTTTTGAATAGGGCGCGAATCGATGCAATGGCGCGAATCACCTATACTTACGAAGTTTTGAAGGAAATTTGTAACAATCAGCTGTTGTTTATTGTCTTCTAAGTAAATCGTTTCATGATTTCATAAATAATGGTTTTATTTGAATATCTTGAGGTTTCGTTATTCATTATTGTTAGCTGTTGTTGAAATGAAGGGTTTTGGAAAGTTTGAAAAGCTAGTTGTATTTTTTGCAGAAGGAAAACATTCTAATAATTTGGTGATAGTATAGACATTTGTATTGAACTCAAAAAAAATAAAGGCCTAAATACTTACAAAATACACACCCTTACTTAAAAACAACACCAACACTTATAGTAAAAGCAAAAGACTGAAAATATGACCTAATTGGCCTACAATAACCCACAACATACAGCAAAGGTGACTTTCCCAATAAAAAAAACACCTAGAAATCAGACCAACAATCTAAAATCTCCACTCCACTTCAACCCCTAAAAATCCTAACCCCAGTATAGTGCAAGCAAAAACCGTCTTAAAAGATAAACAGAATCACCTCCACCGTATCAAACTAACATTAGCAAATCGTTCGGAGCGTTAATGTGCGTTGATAAAACCGTCGGTGCGCGATAATCACGTTGTCATATGCCGGTAACATTTCGCAGCCGTGACGTCAGCCCCACACCCCTTTAACCTGACCCCAATAGCGTGCGTGCAAGCTCGTGCAAGAAAACAGAAGAAAATTACTGGCCAGTAGCTATTTTTCTTAATTTTTGTTGTGGTAACTCTGATTTGTAGTTGGCAACATTGATGGGAAAGGATTCGGGATTTTGAATTTGGAAACATAAGAGAAAATGTAGAAAATTGTTTTCGTTTTATCAGCATGGTTTTTGTTTTATCAATTTTGCTAAAATTGTTTAATATAATATAGCTCTTTATAGTGAGAAAACTTGAGAAAATTCTAGTAAAAGCGTTTGTGCAGAACATTGTTTGGGTTCGATGATTTTACTACAGTAAACAGGTGCCCCTAATTTTCTATGACTCACATTAGATGGAAAGAATAGATAGCAAAGAAAAATAAGATAGGAAAGTATAAAAACAAATACGTGGCCATCCAAACAAAGAAAAAATGTGGCCAGGTGAGGTGAGGTGGAAATCGGTAATCGTATAGACGCTTACCTGTTTTCAAAACTGTACCTAAATTATTTTTTCTAATGAGTAAAAAAAAAGTTTGAAAGTAAATTAAAGTTTCAATAAAATATGAAAAAATATTGTTTCCATTTTCCTGCAATTTACAAAATAAAATTCCTTGAACTTTCGTGTTTTGTTACTGTCCATGGAACAACATAAAAATGGGAGCTTTTGTGATACGGCCAATTTGAGGATACGCTCCAACGAATTCTGTCTTAGAATTCTTAGATGCTATTTTATTTGGTAGGATTATCACATGGAGTAAACAATATCTATTAATAGAAGGGTACGGCAATAGTGCCTAATGCTACGCTCTATTTCTGTCGCACTATTTTAAGGGCGTACTATTTTTGAAATGTTTCCATTTAAAACTGTCTATTTCCACTGATCGAGATTCGATGCGACATTTTTAGAAAATTTATTTATGGTACGTTATTTTTAAAACTTTATCGCAAGTTTCTTTATTTAGATTTGATTGACACAATTAATTGGAGTGGATAATTTATTTTTATACTTATTTATTATTCTGGCCGATGTGGCTTTACAAGTCCATTTTCAATTTTTTATGAAAGTCAAAAATGAATCACGGACGCCGAATTTTGGCATTAAATATCCTGAATTATCTGTTCAGGTTATAAGTAATCCGTTCAATTTGAACGCACCTTTATTTATGACAACTTATAGCCAGATCATAAGATTTTCATATTTGCAGTACATTAAATATTATGAATGCGAAATTCGAATTCCGAATGCACTGTTCTACATTTTGTTATGTCACAATCATATTTTATAGTTCCAAATTGAGTCATCTACAAAATGAATAAACTAATCTAATCTACAAAAGGAATAGTCACGTGTATATTTAAATATGGAACAAGAATTTTCATCGCGCGGAGAGGCATCGAGATCGATTAGCTCTTCATTTGCAGCATTGATGACGTCAGCGCTTTATTATAAACCTGGGATTATTTATACATTTATTTTAAAAATTCTATTATGTGACAAGTATCACGTGATGGTATCCAATCGTACTATTTCGAAATCGCGATGTTGGTTTTTCCTTTGTTCTTTATTTATTTTTATGTTTGATGTAGGTTGTCCTGATTCCAAAAATATTGTTTGCTGGTCAATTTCTATATTATTTTCCAGAATTCCAGTTGTTAGAGGTAAAAACTCATTTTTTTTTCGGAATGAACAAATTAAGATAAGATACCTAAGCCAAACATTTTTTTTTTTAGGTGGTAAAATCATCAAATGAGTCCTCCCGCCCTGGGTGGGGCGGAAGGGACTGTCAGACTCTTACTGACTAAAATCCACCCGTGTTCCTTCCTAAGCCCTTTACGTTCCGGGGCCACGGTAACCTGGGTTAAGAAAAAAAAAAAAACCCGCGACCCCAGCAGGCATTTGGCGCGAAACACGACGCGCCACCTTCCCGGGCTTGGTCCTTGGTCGGACGGCGAGCTATCCATCACTCACCGTCCGCAAGCCCGCTCCGCCGCTGTGCCCTCTGCTGATCAGAGGGACACGCGTTGGAGCATCCACACGACAGGCTATTCGCATACGGGCAAAGAAACCACTTAGGCACACAGTGCCTAAGGAAGAGTTTTTGCCCGCATCCCAGGGTGCACCGGCCCGAAAAACTGGTCTTCCCCCCGGACGTATCCGAGAGAGAACTCCAGTCCACCGGGCGCACGTGGAGGTTTCCTGTCATAGCACCCCAAGATAAGCCAAACATAGAGCAAAACAAAGGTACGAATATTTCACGATCATTCTAGCGAACGCTCTCATTTAGATGTCAAACTTGACAGTCGGATCGGCAAAAAGCTCGACAGAAAGCTCGTTACAATGCTCGCTAAAACGCCCTCCTTTGTTTTTCTGTAATGTAACATTCGTAAGAATGGTCATTACAAGTGAATGCTCAAATGTATCAGCACCTTAAAATATGCAGACATAGCTGCATGTATGGCATAGCATGGCTATTGACATTAAAAATATTTTAAAAAAAAGCTCACTAAATAAAGACAATTATCATTCTTCCAATGCCTCTACTAATTTCTTATTGATGAAATTGTCTCATTATAAAAGTTTCGCGAATCGGAGCCATAACTAAGGCTTCCAAAGGATACGCATCAAAAGAAATGTCTTTTGTTTCCATCACAAAGAGAGTAAATTGCAACTTGCTTGTTTCGACTTTTTCGCTTTCCCTCAAGTACTCCGCCGTATTTTCCTGTGGGACTTAGGAGGTCTTTCTGTGCCGTCTACATGAAATTAGTACCTTTGTGGCTTCTTGTGTTGTATTTTGGACAAACTTAAAATGTCTAATGATGGATTGGTGGTTTGATGGATCTGTTTTGAGTGGTATGGGTTCGGCGTCGACGGAAGGGTCGACATTGATTGTGTTGTACGGCGTTAATGTTATGTTGTGGGTAAGTTTTTTCTTCAAAGTTCTTTTTCTTTTTTAAGGTTATTTCATCAAATGAGTCCTTTAGTCCTTTCACCCTGGACGGAACAAAAGGCTCTATCGAACTCTGAGTGACCGAATATACTCCATAATTTTCAGAGCCACGGTACGGATATCTTGCTTAGACCGTCTACAATTTGTAGGTGTTCTGAGGTTTATTTTCAATCAAAGGGTAACAACGTCAAATTCCTCTATTTCAATTTATTATACCTTCACAACAACATTCAAAAACCATACCGCATTACATCACCGTCTCTCCAAAACGTCCCGACTAGTAATCACAGGGCAAAACTCTTTGTAGAAGCGCACAAAGCAAAGAGCGTTCCTCGAAAAAAAATTAAAAAGCTCACTTCTGAACGCAACCGTTTCTCATGTGTGCTGTATGTGAGGCGAGTGTGTGTGTTAGCAGGACTCAGACGCGACCAGAGTGTGGGTGTGTGTGGACGTGTGGGTACGCGATTGTATCTGGGTCTGGGTTGTCAAGGGCAACCGTACAACCGCTGCAGCGAAAGCATTGCGCTTTCAGCGTTGAGCTGCAATTATACGGAATATTTTTAGCGTCGGATGTTGTCGCTTTTTTGTAGCGACGAGCAAACTGCACCGAACTGCGTTTGGATGTTCGGAAATCATTGAGTCTTGTTATGAAGAATGTGGGTAGTGTGTTCGCGGTAACATGGTTGTTTTACTAGTTTGTGGTAACATGTGGGTAGATTCTTACTAGCTTGTAATGCACACAGATTTAAGACGTATAGACTCGATGACATTCGAGGTTAGAGTAGAGATTTTTGATGGTATAGTCTTACTTGGCAAATTAATATTTGAACACATTGATAAGCCTCCGAGAAGTTCTCTTGAGTCAATTTTCAAAAGCCAACAAAAACACGCGACGTCTTTTGACAGGTCCAAGAGAAAAAGTTTCAACCTTTTTATATTCATTAGGACAGCTAAAGACAATAAATTGAAAATAACTATGCTCAATAAGTCTTCGAAGTATTATAAAAATATTAAATAACAGAACATAAAAAACGTATTTGAACATTTTTTCTTCACCAGCTGTGTACTGTAACATCCGTTTAAGCATAATACCTGCACAGGAAACCGATATCTCAGTATAAGTGATCATTCGTTGATGATAATCTGCTGATAACACATCGATGGTTACTGTAAGTAGTTCGTATATTCTTATCGATGGATCAGCACCTTCGTTTTGTTAAAAAGATGTTATAAAACCATTAAGAAGGTGCGAGTTTAATTTCTTATAGTCTATGGTCAAGTTGTCCAACCTTATTGCTTTGTCATTCTTTTTTTAAATATGTACGTGCAGTTCCTTTTTTTGAATTCCTCTTTTGTCTTGTCAGCCAGTATTATCCTCATTCTTTCTTTTTAATTGTTGTTCAATTACTGGTTGGTAAAATCCCCTATGATCAACCGGTGGTTGTGCAAATGTGCAAGCAGTTGTAATCCTTTTGCAACGGTTTTCATAACCAACTGTTGATGTTACGTCATCGGACCCCAATTAATCAGTTCGGCCAATCGGAAAAATGTAGGTGAGGATCATACAATAAGTGTCAAATTTGCTTGTATGTATGTCTATTTGCTGTTGTTCTTTATTAGACCATGCTTATATCCGATTTAGTATCTGCATATGATACGGTAATTTGGTATCTATCTACATCAAGAATGGGTGTTTAATTTTCCATTTTCTTTTATTCCTGCGTTGTTAGAAACTCATGAGTAAGCTCGTTGATATTTATTACTTAAGATACGACCTCAATATGCATGACTGCTACTTTAAGGTTTCATACGACAATTACTTATTTGGCTCTGTACACATTTTCGATTCCTTGAAATTTTCATCACTGTTAACACTGGTATTATTTGTGTTCAAAATGTTCATCATCATAGAGACATCAGATCTTTTTTAAATATACTGTTACACCCTGCCTTTGAATTATTGTAGTTTCATCATCATATGCAATAGTTAGTCATCTTTTAGCTATAGCAACCAAGTCTACCTTAGCAGCTGGTACAATCCTGTTCAAACTAGAACCTGCATGCTGAAAAAGCGTTACTGGCAATATCTTCTTCAGCATAACCTTTTTTTCCCAAATATGTTGTTGTTGGTGTTAACATTACCTACCAGAAAATTACGACGATTTTTTTCGATATTCGTATTTGGACTATCTAATGGTGCTATTGGAATCACAGGGACTGTGAGATTCTTATTGACCAAAAATCAACCGTGTTTCTTCATATAATACGTTCTTTGAGTTCAGGTCTGTGGTAATCTGCTTAGACAGTCCCCGCAAATTGTTAGAAGGGTGCAGTGCACAAAGTATAGATTATATTGAAAACTTTAATTCTAATTTCTACAATGCACTTAAAAATCCTTGTTCAACAGTACAGAACAGTCATGTTTTTTTCATTGATAGTTTCTCACACAAATACATCTATAAATCTGTATGTAATGACAGAGCGGGCAGGATACGTACATCAGCCTGATTGCCGCCGAGCGATGCGGATTCAATTCTCGCTCTATTATTTTATACGAGCAACATTCAACGACGAAATGTCGTTATTAAGTGTTATTTCGTTTATTGTTTCTGTTTTGATGGCTTGGTTTTGTTTGTTGTTATTGTTTGCTGGTTTAGCGGCAAGAGCAGTAGCTCTTGCCGCTAAAGTTGAAATAGAAGATACAGCAGTAGCTGTATCTTCTATTTCAACTTTATCATCTTCTGTTTTCTCTCTTTTTGAGTAAATCAATATGAATGTTATCAAATGGTTCAAAAAATTCATAGATTTCTTTTTCAAGCTAACAATGCAACCTCATATTTGGAAAATCAGTTTTAGTAACTGGCTGTGTAATTGTAAGGGATAGTTGGCAAGAAAATTCAATTTCTGGCAACATAATTCAACTTAGTGCCTAAAACTTGAAGCAGATGTTTTACGTTTCATAAAACACGTCGTCTAGACGAGAAAGTAAGTCTGTATTACTTTCGTAGACAAACAGTCGGAACTGAATAATCATAAAACTATTCGCCACACAGTGTTTACTGTGTTCCGCCTGTGCTGGGAGTTCTAGTTCGTTCTATCTTAGATCTCATCTTTGCTTCTTGGCTTAGCTTAGTAATAACATCGTAGGAACATAATTAACAAGAGACCCTCGGCATTTCAATAATACTGGATTAGAGAGGTCATAATGAATTCATTTGGTCCAAAAAGTGATCAAAAGAAATAAGATTCGACTACTTGATTGAACAAAATAACCAAATTTAAAATGGCAAACATACTCTTTAACAGTAACCCGAAAAATGCATTAAAAACCCAATAAAATCCATAAACATGCCAACATGATATCAGAACTCCATCAAATTTAAAACACATTAGAATGATAAGGCCTCAGCGATATAGAGTTACCGTCCCATCCCATTCAGCCACTCGAATCCAGTTGAATAGAAACGCAGATGTTTAGTTTTTTACGACAATCTTTCCCACACTACCACTTTTTCTGATGCCTTAATACTTCACCAAACTTATTGTTGCACTTTCTCGAAGTCTAACGCATTCAAAATTAATCTCTAACGACAACGATATAGGGTGATTTTTGGGTTTATGTACATGCCGTGTAAAGTTGGTCGATACAGTTTTGTAAAGAATTTTTTGTGGGCACGTCTGTCTTTGCTATCGGATGCGACATCGGAAATTGAGCGTTTTTTGTACTCACACCTATGAGATGGAATTGTTTGAAGGAAGTCACATGTGTATGACTATGATTGTATGATTTAGTATTGTTTCCTTTACATATTGTCGTGTCGGTTGCTATAAGTTTCTATTTGAAATCATTTAAAAATTTTATGGTCAATTGTTGCATCCGCAATATGGTAGAAGGTACAGTTTCAGTTTGTGCTGAAAGCTATCTGTGTTTGTATTTTTTCTTGCAATTACTTCAGTCCTATAATGTTGATAATCACAACATTAACTTTATGAACATCAACAATGTGAAAAGCAACTCTGTAAATAAATATAAAAGACTTTTTCAATCTTAAACGCACAATGTCTACGCTTTCAATTTGCATAGACTCAATAACTCAGTAGCAACTTGAAGAACTTCCAATAAATAAAGACTGAAACTATGAAAATTTAATATTAACTTCGAATGTAAACGGTTCGCTCAACTTAAGACTGAATTCTTATTGAAAAGCGAGCGTTCACCGTCGAGACTCCCGCCCTTACCCAAATAAAATATCCACCACAATTACATTTCCAAGAAACTTTTCAGTACATCGATGTTTAAACTTTTACCTAGACTGCTTGTACACATACTGAGGCAGCTATGTATAGGTTCAAAGTAAAACCGTCGCTTTTGCTCCGGAGCAATAAGAGGAGGATTATCCCACAGTGAAAGTATGAATCAACTTATGATATTACTTGTGGCAATAATCGGGATATTTGAGACTACAGTCAGATGAAGACACTCCATTTGAACCTTTAGAGGTGATATTAATATTTCAGACTTTAGAATGTAAACGGTTGTTCACTTTGGAAGCGTGATTTTGAGGACTTAAGGTTTTGATGGTGCAACTGTGCAATCATGAAAATGATACACGGAAAGGATGTCATCAAGGTAATTATGCTATTTTGTTTTTACTAGCAGTACTGTTTATATCAATAGCAAAATAATTACTGTTGTTATTGGTATTAGAATACAGGCATATCTAAAGGGTATGGGTACTTTGCAGCTACTTAAAAACCAAGAAGTATAATCCGAAATCATCACAATACAGAAGTATCTGGTGGAAACCTGCAGGCCTTTCCTTACTAAAGGATTGCATTATTTCGATTAGAAGTAGGACATTTAATATCTCATGGGAAGTTAGCTTAAAACTAATAGCATCACAAACAAAGCAAAAACTATTAACAAAGTAAACCAGAAAAACATTAATTCCATGCTCAAAACAATCCAAAACTAGATTCAGAGGAAACATAACTCGCTTGTTCAACTAAAAAGGAAGCACATAGCATTGCACAATCCGTTGCGTTGCTCTCGACTCTGTACCAACAGTAACTACCAACTGTTAGCTCCGGCGAAATTGGCCAATTTGTTTATTTGTTTTCATTGGCTTCACTGAACTTGACTCCCTATTATCGCATTCGCGGGAGGAAGACGTATTATTTATTCGATTATTCCGTGAGACCGGAATCTTCGACGAAGTTCAGCGCTTAAAAGTATTAATCTTCGATATTCCGATATCCGATTGCGGAGCTTTTCAAGTTATCGGCTCGTGGACTGGCTGAAGGGATTTTGCTATTGATTCTGCCACTGTATTGCAATTTGCACGATCAGTTTTGACAGTTCGATACTTTTTACTGCTCTTTACAGCGTTTGCATCAACATCATTCGATTGGCCGTTACTCAATTTGGCTCAATTGGAATTTCAAAGTCCCAACCTTTTTCTTTAAGGAGAGAAAGATCAAGCATCTAATGCTAAATGCTTAAAGCTATAATCTGAAGTAGACTTAGTGGTTTTCAACTGTCTTCAAACATTTTAACGAAAACTAAACGCAGAATGATTAAGAAACATGAAATCTTAATAATGTCTGAAAGTATAAGAGCAAGTCTCAATTAAAGAGCCATTACAAAAATGTCTAGACTTATTAATATTTTAGTAGATGTACAAAAATGTAAGTATTTTTATGTTTTCTTGGATATAATAGTGTCTTCACAGCACTTTGAGGAATGATCACTATATTTACTTGATTTAAATGATTCTCAGTAAGATCAGTTCTAGTCTATGATGGATTCAAATGACTGATTGAATTTCGACGAATTTTTTGGGTGCATGTGGAATCCTTTTGCCACAAACACAATTTATAAAATTATAATTATTAAGTTTGGCTGTAGTTTGTAAAATGTAAATATGTCGTCAAATAAAACCAAATTAGAGTTCCAACTACTGATTGGAGTCTACCTTTATGAATACAATTCTAGAAAACGAGTTCTTAAAAGTTGGCAGCTCTTGTACAACTATCCAATTGATTGAGTTATTTGTCAACTTTTATTACTTTTGGGCCGAGTAAACATTTGGAATATAAGTCTAACACAAGAGAAGGTAAAACAACATTGAATGAACTGTTACTAACTTTATTTAACGTTGTTTGACCTGCTGCTAATGTAGCTTAAAGATTAGTAAAAGTCGAATAGGTATCCGATCATTGGGAAAAAGTAGATAAGCCAATTTAGGAAAGTTGGGAAGATTGGTTGGTTAAACTTATAGAGGTAGCAATCAACATCGTTCTTGAATTGTGGTCTATTGTATGCTTTTGATTCGTTAGACCTCGAATTTTTGGACATAAACCAGTCTGTAATTGGCTTGCTCCAATGACCAGTTTGTGGTGGTCCTCGTCTAAAAAGCAATGCAATAAAACCAACACAGCTTCAAATACACTTGAAAGACCTTTGGAATGCCAGCCTTTGAACTTGCAAACTGCAATAAAGTAGATAAAAATCGTTCCCGCTCCAATTTCGCTCGTTGCAATTAAGCTCTAAATTATGTGACATCATGCACATCAGACAATGACAGCCGATGCGTCACCACAACGTGTCTCCGGATGCTATCACCGTCCCTGACGCGGAACTTTGCAACTCTCACACACTTTGTTAGGAACTGCCGTCTTTTGAAAACGACCAACAAGATCACGTCCAATTAACTTCAGATAAGCGTGAGACAATGCAGCCTTGATGTGTTCCGACAGTTCTTAGAGATACAGTTTACCAATTGTCTGTTACAACAACAAACGGCAAGCAGGAAAACAGGGATCGATTCGCGAAAGCACACAACGAAAGCTCTGGCGGAAGCACGCGAACGCGCACCGGACCTCGCTTCACGCTCTGCTGCCTGCTGCCACCGCTGTCTGCTCGAGTACCTCTAACTAAACAATCCACAAAAACCAAAAGCTTCTATTCCACTACTTGGACACACTTGCACATTTTGCCACAAAACTTTTGTGTAAGACGCGAACTCTGTACCTTCTCTCGCTCGATCCATCCGCGCCTCCTTTTTTTCTTCGTCTCGCTGCCTCGGAAACAAAACGGTCCGAAGGACGCAAGCGAAAAATAAACAAAAAGGGAATCGGAGTTCGCGATCGCGTCAGTTGTGCGCGTGTCGCGTCGCGCGGGGGCGATCTGCGTGCATGTGTACGCGGCGAGGTTCGGCGGCGGACTGGCGCGCGCGTCGGGACGCAGCTGCCGCGGCGGCCAATGGCGCGCGGTCACGTGACGCGCCCCGCGCCCGCACACGCTCGCTCGCTTGTTTACAAATAATAATAATACGCCGCCCGGTGGCGCCGCCTCTACGCCGCGCGGCCGGCCTAGCGCGCTACGGGCTACGCACAGCTGTCGTTGCATTTGGCGGGATTCGATTCGGAGTTCGCTCAAAGCTTCGATCTGTTTACTTGGAGCTTTCGCGTTGGCGTGCTATCGATCGGTACAAGTTTGGTGCCGCGTTGTAGATGCGTTCCGGCAACTAACAACAATTCATGTTGTATTTAATGGATATTATTTTTGCTGTTGTATTTTTCGTATTTTTGTAGCGCAGGAAGGTGAGAGTGATATTAAATTGAAGGTTAAAATTTGGGAAAAGGGTTAATAAAATTATTACGCAATTTGGCTAAGAGGGTGCGACATTCGTCCCCATTTGGCGACAGGTTGATGTTTCCGATTGTTTTGCGTTCAGGGTGTAAGGTGCGTGAGGGCTGAGCCCCAGCCCCAGTGCATGCGAGGTGGCTGGTGGCACTATACTCCCCTCGGTCTAAATCTGAGCTGAGGTGCCCCGTGGTCTCGTGCTAAGGGATGGGACACTTGACGAGCTCATAATTGATACCCCTCATCTTTTACACATTACAAAAAGTGATAGTTTGTCCCCAATAATATTTTGGCATTGGAATTCAATTTAGTTCTTAAATTGGGGATGGATTCTTAAAGAAGACTACGTTATGATACTGATTGTGTACATGATTGCATCATGAAAATCCAACATGGACATGAATCATTTATTAATAACAAGTATGATGGCGAAATATTGTGAAAAGCTAATACATATCGAAGCACTTAATATTATTTAGGTATATAATTTTTATTAGATACTCCTTAGTATTAATATATTTATTCTTAGCAGAAGTAAAAAAATTGGTAGGTCATGGTAGATCTACCAGTTCTCCAGTAGAGTACATTTTTACATAATTTTAATTGTCATCACACCAATGTCACCTCAATCAACTTTGTCAAAAAATATTCAGGTTTCCCCATTTCCTTTCACGAAATTCACGGATCACATCAGCCAAAGCATTTATAACTCCATTTATATTAAACAGTTCCTGAAATAAACTATTTTCAGGTGTAATAAGGCTGCAACAATATTAGTGGAAATACCAAAAGTAACATTTTCACAATTGCTTAGTAGATTAATGGAGTTCTAAATGCTACAAAGCTGCACTCAAGTTTCAGTATAAAACATTGTTTTGAAAAGTTTGAAAAAAAAACTGCGCATTCAAAACAGTGTTTTTAAGGGTTATTAAACCACTTCCTCCCTCTCCTTCCCCTTTCCTTCCAAACCTCTAAATGTCTGGCTAAGTTTACTCCTCCCGATAATTAAAACAAATATATGTATATGTATAAAAATAATAAAAGCTCCGTGTATGACTCCATGTTGCTTTATCATCCGTGTATCCGAACTAAGCCTTTAAATAACAAAGTTTCATTTGAAAGGGAGTGAAAATTTAAGACAGTTTTTAATGCCCTAAGTTTCAGAAGCTCCATTATATTTCAAACTTGTGTTTTAGTGAAAATATTAAAAGCAGAGTTTAGTTTTGTAGTCGCTATACTTTTTTTTATAAGTAATCACTAGTGGTCCGCCTCTGCTTCGCGTGGTTTTATGACTGGACGAAAAATCAAGATATTGATGAATATACTCGTATTTCGTTAAGAGGAGCTTCGTGGCTATATTACTTAAAGCATTAGGAAGAGTTTGTGCTTACATATTAACGGGTGCACAGGTCAATCTTTAGGATAAGCCATACTTACCGAGGATAGGTTACCTATTATAAATTTTCCACCGTGCTTCGGGAAGCACGTCAAGCCGTTGGTCCCGGTTGTCATTTTTATTTGTGTTTAGTCAGAAGCCCGTTGGCCCAGTGCGGGTTGGCAGACTTCACACGAATTTTTGGTTCTAGGCCATGCCGGTTTCTTCACGATGTTTTCTTTCACCGTTCTGATGCTGAGATAAAATTTCACAGAGTAATCCGCCTGTTTGGGTTCGAACGGACACCTACAACTCGTAAGTCGGGGCCATTACCACTGGACCACCACAGCAGCACGCTGATGACATCTCTTATAAGCGTTTGAAATTGTGATTATGTGTCATGTTCAGCATTTTATTTTATCGAGCCAATTTTTCCAAATCACTTTTCTGTCTTTCCCATTTACTTGAGAATATGTTCCACTTTTATATTACGATTTTTATTTATTATTTATTTATTTAATCATTTATGTATACACAATATAAAATATAAGGACATACTTAATAATACAAAGGCACTGCTTAATTCAAAAGAAATTTCTACCAGCAGACCTGCGACAGGAAGAGTGAAAAGAACAAATGTAGACAGTAGTGTGCGAGGACAAAAAAACAATAATGAGATAAAAATGAATGTCTTAATAAATATTAGTACACATATAAATTATTATAAATAATAATATCTGGTTGACCGAGCTTCGCTCGGTTTTCATTGGTGAGCATTTCTGGAACCTGGGATCTTGATATAGATTCCTTGAGCCGAAAAACCCCTAATCTGTAACTGTCATGAAAATCCTTGGAGCCGTTTCCGAGATCCTGATTATATATAAATATACAGGAATTGCTCGTTTAAAGATATTAGATATAAGTACCTACTTATATAAATACAAAAACCTGAAATGTATTAAATTAAATGTATTAAAAATCTAATGTTTTATTAAATTTCAGGCGTTCAACATCATACTGCAATTTAGCTACGAGTTCTGCGTTGTCAGCACGTGGTGTGGCTAGCCGTAGCATCCGATAACTTCTCGAGTATAATGTTCTTCTTTTCTGTAACATGTATAATAGTGCATACGGACGGAATGTAACATTTAACGAATATCCATCAGCCATGAATGATGGATATTGGTTAAACAATTACTTAACAAAACTCTTGCTTTGTTTTACAGCTGGAGTTATTAAACCTTTGTAGAAATTGTAGACCTAATGGTTAGCTAAGTCATATAATTATTTAAAGTTTTCAAATATTGACACATTACTTTTAATCGCCAAAAAACAATCACGAAATTACTTTTTCAACAATCATCAATTTTTCCTTAGGAACTGTCTTTTTTGAAAATATGATGTCCAAATGCATGTCAAAAACCCTTTTTCAGACTACTTAATTATTGTTAGTAAATAAATATTTGTTCCGAAAATAAATTTTCCCGTGACTCGATATCGTAAATGACGTTTCACATTATTTCGGAGAACCGAAAACATTTCGTTTCCCAGAACAGTATGAATTCGCGAGTGACGACCATTGCGGCCCGTACCGAAGTGACTCATCAGAATTTCACCCCCCACCCCTGTGTTACTCAGTTTCTGTGAAAACGTCATTATTTTCTATAACTCACATCATAATCATAACATCTGGCAAACGTGGAGAGAATCAGAGTTTTTTTTTATTTCGATAGTCTATGGCTTATGGTTTTCATTAAAATTATAAAAAAGGTCGGTAATTAATTTTGTAGTTTATTGTTTTATTGCTACAGTATAGGACGCTTTCATTTATTATAGTTCAAGAAATGATGCTTACCTACATAAATTAATGGAACGAAATGGAAACAGTAAGTGCGTAACTTAGTACCAGATCAAAAATTCAAAAGTAGTTGCAACGCGTGCAAACGTTTCTTGCATCGTGCCGCGCCAATTCCATTGCTACAAAAGTGCGTAATATCGATTACCGGATCCCTTACCCCATCTTCCGTCTCTTTCGCACGACGCACACTCCACTTCCGAAAACAATAAAAGCTTAAACGTGAACGCAGCGTTCTCGGCGCGACTTTGCGCGGGAAACATAGCTGCCATTTTGTTATTTTCGCGCTTGATATACGACCTTTTTTCTCGCTGCGCTCAGCCCCCGTCACGGTTGCCATGACAACGGATCTGTCACACGCATAGAACATAAAACGCAGGCATTGATTTTTTCCTCGCTTCCTCTTTTACTTTTACGCGTGTCGAGCGACTTTTTGCTTGATTTTTTTTTTGGAAAGCGACATCGCGTCAGTTTTAGCGCTTGCTAAGTGCTTTTAGATTTATAGTGGCAAATACTTGATATTTGGGTATTTTTAGTGTTTAGCCTATTTAGATCATGCATTTAAGTTTAATTTGTTTAATAGCAATAGTAAAGTTGGTTGCTACACGGTAGAACTTGTTTAATTTATTGAGATTATCAAGCATCGTAATTAAATAAGCGAGAACTCAGTACGAGAAGTAGGGATTTCAGTTTTTTTTGTTATCTCTGGATGCAATTTGCAATCATCGTGATGTTTTATTTAACCATTCAGATTATTATTATTTGTTTTTAAATAATATATCTATTAATAAATAGAAGGATTTTGTAGACAATGTCGATGACCTCTAATAATTATTTTACAAGACAAAAACGATATTTATAAAAATAATTATTTTAGAAGCAATATAACATCAACCATATAAAGTTACATAGTGACCATAATTACAACAAAAAAAAACGGGACAAAAGATATTTTTCCTCAAACTTTCCTTTAATCAAGTTAAGAGTCACTTCAAAGGATTTCCTTTCCTTGATAAACAGTACATTGAGTTAAGCTTATCTAAGGGAAAATTTGTTAAGGTAGGCTCAGCAAACCCGGGGGGGGGTGAGGTCCAAGGGTTGTATTTTCCATCCCCTACAGATGTGGCGATTTCACCCCTCGAATGTCTCGTTAACTCAAATAATAGAAAGAAAAATATGTTAGAACGTCCGGATCGCAGAAAATGTGTCTTAATCTTTATATGGACGAAAATATGAGATATTGTGGTTACCTTTTTCTATTCATCTGTATTTTTTATGTGGGTCCACTTTGTGTATTTTGTAAGGGTCTAATATTGCGAAGACTTGTGCGCCAAAGATAGTGTTCGATTGTATTGAAGTGTACGACGGAGTCAAATAATAAAAAGATAATGTATAGCCTTTATTAATTTTTTATTAGTAATCATTAAAAGTGTCCTTTGAGAGTTGGTGCTGTATCATCAGAAACGACTATAAAAATCACCTGTTCCCTCAATTTCCTTTTGCGTTTCAGGGCCACGGTTTTTTTTTAGACGGTCCCATGTCAAAGAGCCTGTCTGGACTGTATTCGAGGGTGTAAACTAAAAATCGGTTGTCCGTAAAGTCGGTTTACTGACTATAGTTGAACGTGACGTCATAATAAAATTCTGCACTTACGTTCCTATAAACAAACAATTGTCACGCCGTTACTATGGAACGCTACAGAGCGAGGTAACGCCGCATGACTTCATTTTTTTTCGTGCGTGCAGCCGGCCATCGAATTATAAGACGTTTATCACGTCAAAAACGTCTTTATAATTTTTGATTTTGTGAGGAAAAGTGATCATTCTAAGTACACACGCCAGCATACCAATCTACCTCAAACTGTCAAATTTCTTTACTTAATAGATTTTAGCGTCTGTACAGTCACGAGCAATAACATGTAAACACTTAACAAAATTCAAACGCAATTTACTCGTAAAATACTGGTTTCCACTTTGAAATAAGACCTATTTCGTAATAGTATGGCTTCCAAAATAGAAGTCTAATGAAAAAGCTAGTTTAATCAATATGGTAGCAGAAAATCGCTTTTGAATACTGCTTAGTGTATACAAACTATTGCTCGTGACTGTACATCATTCCAAAGAACCTCAAAAGTCATAGAACAGTAAAAGGAAACGCTGATTACCACCTCTTTTGCACTTGGCCTGTTCACTTATCGATTCGTGACCATTTCGTCCAGGTTCCCCCAAGTTTAGCTTAAAAATTCATGCGACATTGAAAGTCAACAATATCAAGCCGGAATCGAACCTACTACATGCTTGGAAAGCTTCATGACTACTAGTGTAAAGCTATGATGAGAACTATTTAATTGAGAACCAATTAATAAAATGGATGACCAGAAGCTGCCGTAGTAAAAAGTCTTTGTTAAAATGAGAGTCCAGCAACTTCCTACTTTACGAATATTTATTACATTATTATTTTAAAAACTTTGACCCACGTCTTGTAATTTTTCCTGTATCGTGGTGCGTTTGCAAACATAGAAACTCACATACACAAACGCCCATCATCATCATCAGCCTGTATTCGTCCTCTGCTGGACATAGGCCTCTCCCAATTCCCAATGTGCGCCACTGAGCCCTGTCTTGAGCTGAAATAACTACTTGTAGACCATAAAACTATAAGAAGCACTAGCAAGTAATTTATGATCATCATCAGCCTGTTCCCACTGCTGGGACACAGGCCTCCTCTCTGTAAGAGCGAGTGGGCCTCAATACACCACGCGGGCCCAGTGCGGGTTGGTAGATGTCATATGTCTTCGAATCTTTGATTCTAGGACATGCCGGTTTCCTTACGATGTTTTCCTTCCCTTTTTGAGAGCAGTGGTGTTGAAATAAATTACAGAAAGTACTGCGCCTGCCGGGGTTCGAACCCACGACCTACAACTCGTACGTCAGGACCGAAAAAGCATAGGTACTACTTCAGGTGCTTAAAGCGAGCAAAAGTTACTCAATAAACCATAAAAAAATGTATGTATCCGTGGCAAAAGCTCAATTACTAAAATCGTTTCGCTTACCATCGTCGAGCTGCCCTCAAACCTGTTGCGTTTACCACGAGCTATTCGTTAGACCGGGCTTTTGGATGGCAACCGTTTTTCGTTTTTGTTATCCTGTACTAGGAGGCTATTAGGATCATGGATAGGTTATATTACGTCCCGTAGACGTGTACAAAGTTTACTAAATTGTAAATGGTACATAATAATATTATGTCATAAGGACATTTTGTATTGCGAAAAAAACAGTAAGACAAAGTTGCTTTCCGCTCTCTGTTTGTCTATATGTATGCTTAGATCTTTAAAACTACGCAACGGAATTTGATGAGGCCCTGAGAGGCGGGTCTCTAGTATTTGATAAAAACTACTGGTCCGTCACAGCTTCAGAATGTAGCCTTATAATGGTGCAAAAAATGTTGATATCGGCGCAGCAGTTTTTGAGTTTATTCATTACAAACCTACACACACATTGCGGGACATACGTATACCGGGACTCGGGCGCAAAAAAGGGCTACCGAAGGACACAGTGGATTTTAGTCAGTACAAGTCTGACAGTCCCTCCCGCCCTGCCCGGGGTGGGGAGGACTCATTTGATGATTTTGCCACGTAAGGAAAAAAAAACCTACACACACACACACACACAAATATTAATCTTTTTGCTTTATAATATTAGTGTAGATAAATAAATTGACTGTACCCAAGTACAAAAAAAAGTAAATAAGCACACAACAATTTTGTAATGTATATTATTATTTATTACAAACTAAAATAAAATGTAATGTACAAAAGAGAGGAATAATTTAATCTAAGCATCCATTTCACACATACAAGTTTTTTAAAGAGACATGTTTCTTTCTACTTACGATAAATTGAAAAAAAAGGTACTACTGAATAAAATGAAAATAATACGTAGAGTTCAACCATGTTAATAGGGCACAAAATAAGACTGAATTTCACTTGAAATTAGTTGATAAGTACTCATAGAGGGTTTGGTGCCTGTTTTGCGAGACCCTCTTGCACCATACCCTTGAACGCAAAGGGCAACTTGATACTTTTATGAAGTTTCCTGCCCATTCTTCTCCAAAGAAATTACGCATTGGAATGGGCACCTACGGTATTTTCACAGTCTTTATGTCTTGTGACTGGGACTTTAGCACTATAACTAGGTATTTTTGTATTAGTATCATCATAGATACGAGTATGTCTTTTGACTGTTAAAAAGTTCCTGTAATTGGCATAGCTGAAATATATGTTTTGATTTTGATTTTAACCTTATTAAATTTTCATCAACCCAAAAAAAAAGGTTTCTGAAGGTTGAATTTTCAAGTAGTTGACTAATTCAATATTCAACCTTAATAAAGTTTAAACCGTATTGCAGTTTCAAAAGTTATTGAAGTATGAAATTTATTTCAGTTTCAACCTAATTAAAATTTCGGCTTTATCAATTCTTCAAATTTATTGAAATTACTACCTTGTTGAGGTTCCTAACGACATTTGAGTAAAAAGGCATGAGGGAGCTATGGGGTGAAGCAGTAAGTATCTAGCTCGATTTCGTACAACTTATTTTATTCATAATATCAATTTTACTCAGATGTGGCCTGAGAGATCAAACACTTAAATCTAATTACTATTATATCTATAAAATTTTTATACACTTTTTCAAAATAATTGTATTGTGAAATAATATAGGTCAGTATATTTTGTAAAAACAAATATATATGTTTATTTACTTAGCATTAATATGGACAAAATTGATTTTAACACGACATAAAAATCTTAATATGACATATTTTATCTATTATTTACAAATCATTAACTTCATACTTTAACTATTAATACTTCGTGAAATGTCATTTAACTACAATTATAATACTCTGCCTTCAGGATTAAAGTATCAAATCATAAAACGCTTTTTTATTAAGCATAAATAAAAGCTACATGTCATGAACGTACAATATTTTAAAGGCATGGCAGTATAATATTATAAATATCTTACAAAATCGCAAAACTTAATTCCATGATAATAGCAGCGCCATCTAGTATCGGATAGCGGAACTTCCAACAAAGTGAAAAGTTTTAACTTTATCAATAAATCACATACGGTTTTTTAAGAGTAAATTCAATTAGGTGTAAATGTACATAAGCAACAGCTTGGTATCCAAAATCTATCAGTGTAGAGCATTTGTCCGCTAGATTGGAGCGCCACTAAACGTTTCTGGACGTATTTTTGTTCGCAGCGAGAAGTATATCCAGGTGGTACCGTACATAATCCGCTGCATGTTGTAGACCTGTAACGGAATTAAAGTTATCTTAATCTTAGACAGGGTTTGCGAAAACAAGTTTATATTTAGTAAACTTAAGACTATTTTTTATGTCTAAAACAAATAAACAGTTTTGCCTTATTTATTTTTTGGTGAAATCTGGTAACTCTTTCTCATTCGCAAACATTTTTCTATAAAATTCGGTATTTCTTACTGTTCTCTCTTAATAATGTTGATGTTCACCAACAATAAATCATCAGAAATTTTAAGTTAGGTACAAATCATCATAATGATACACCGATACAATATATTATAATTATGCATAAATAGTCAGTTGAAGAGGTACCTAATTAAATATGGGTAAATTTTTAAAATATTTCAGGTAGGTAATAAAGAGTTTTTTTATTATGAGATTTTAAACTCAATGTATGCACATAATTATAATTAACTTTTATATTACAATAAGGAAGCAGGTCAAGATGTTGCAGGTATTATATTTTTTACTTATCTGTAATAATTATGGGCAAAAAGGCATCTATCATACGTGAAAACTAAAATTAAGTACATACAAAATATCATAACAGTAGGTAGCTAGATAGGTAGTGTATATCTTTATCTATTACTAGCACTTTGCCCGCGACTTCGTCTGCGCGTGTTTCTAATTTCGAACTCAGTGAATTTAATTGCCGCTCACCCTCCTTATAAGAAAATCTAAAAACTCAATACGAACAAACAATCAATCATATTACACAAACTGATTTTCCAATTTTCACCCCGTTAGGGGTTGATTTATGAAATATAAATAAAAATACGTATCCTTTATTCGATTGAGAGATAAATAATATGTCAAGTTATAATAAAAGTAATAATGCCCATCTTTTTTATTTACTTATACTCATATTCGTACCTAGTTTCATGTTTATAAGCCCAAGAAATAAGATTTTACATACAAAGGTTTTCACCCCTTTTCACCCCCTTAGAGGGAGATTTTCGCAAAATCCTTTCATAATGCTCATCTACATTATAAATTGTAACTACCATCCAAAATTCAGGTTTCTACGTTTAGTGGTTTAATATCCTCCCCTTAAAACTTGAATACCCCTTTTCACCAACTTGGGGGGTGAATTTCGAAAAATCCAAAAACACGTGTTTGATTAATTCTTATCTAGTATATAAATACTGATTTTCAAATTCATCAGCTCACGCGTTATGATTTTTCCATACAAACTTTAACAACCCCTAGAATACCAATGGAGGTTAGTTTTAAAAAAATAGTGGTGCTAATCTTATTTATTTACTAATGTTCTTATTCGTGGTAAGTTTCAAGTTTATAAACCCAAGGAATACGATTTTTCATACAAAAGTTTTCACCCCTTTTCACCCCCTTAGAGGAGGATTTTCACAAAATCCCGTCTTATTGCCAATCTACATGGTAGACTGCAAATGCTGTCCAAAATTCACGTTTCTGCGTTAAGCGGTTTCGGCTGTAGTCGTGTCAAAAGAAAAACCCTTGTTCTTTTATATATATAGATTTACAAACCATTCATTATAATAAAAGTGGGTAATACTCATCGTTGAATGTTAAATAATACAAAAACAGGTAATAATCTGCTTACAGGATAAAAGAGTTATGTTAAGGAATGCTTTATTCATATAATTTATTTATAAATCTATACACGAGACATTACATACAACGGTTCAAAGTGATAAATCTTACAAAATCACAAAACTTTTAGAATAACGATAGTAGTACCATCTAGCATAAATAGGAAAACTTAAAAGTGAGAAAGTTTCGGCGTTATTAGATCACAGCAATTAAACTTTTAATTCAGTTGGGTGTAAATGTGCATTGGCAACAGCTTGGTATCCAAAATAAATCCGTGTAGAGGTTTTGTCCGCTGGATTGGAGGGCAACCAATCGTTTCTGGATATATTTTTGTTCACAGCGAGAAGTATATCCAGGTGGTACTGTACATAATCCGCTGCAGGTTGTAGATCTGTAACGTAATTTTATTAACCTTTTCTTAGAAATGGTGGTCAAACTAATGGGGATGGCAACTCAAAGCTAATCGTAGATGGCGCTGTGATAGTTGGTCCCCTACGTCAGATTAATGTCTACCTTGTCCAAAAAACAAATATGATTTATTATTATAAAAATTGAGTATAAATACAAAACAAATATGGAGAATTATTCGTCAATGCATGTGCATTTATTAAAAGAAAAACAAAGACGCCGCGGTGCATCTACAAGAGGAAAAAAAAGTGATTTAGTTGAGAGGTTAGAAATATGATTCTACAACATTAAACACACATTTACTTGTAGTTAGGATTTAAAATTGTATTTTTAAGTAGGTATTACTTGTGCTAGCCTCTACAAAGAATATAGTACTGCTTCTGATATTGTTAATTGAGAAAAATGTCATCAAGTTTTGTGTTTGTCTTCTTCATCTAATTTACATCTTTTTTTATAAATTGGAGCAATATGAAAATAATTTTCACTTCCTAACACCACTACTATCACAAATCTCGGTTCTGGTGGCAATTCTTCCACCAGACGAACCGTTTCATGATAAAGAGCGATGCAGTACTAAACCTCCAATAGAAAATTAGATATTATTTTGAAAGGTGTATTCGATTGTTTAGTTACGGTATAATCGTAGAATTTCATTAATAAATTCAACTAACGGCCTGTGCCGGCTTCGCAAGGGTAGATAATTTTGTTTATTATAAAGCTCTTCCTTAGAGATAATACAATTTTTGTTCTCACAGCAGTCACAGCAGCTACTCATTATTTCTTGATAGTGTGGATTGTAGGAAATTTTTAAGTCCCATCATTTTTACAGCCTATTACACAACATCGAGTCATTTTATATCAATAAATCGTTTTTTTCATAAAATTCCTTTGAAAATGACAGTTCTTATGGGACCAAAACGTCAAAGTCACTTTGACACTTGCCTTCCCCATTCATACTTAAATTATAATGTTGCTACTCGATAATAGATGGCGCTGTTCCAAAATGTCGCAGTGTCTGTTTTCAAAAAGCCAAGATAGATGGCGCTAAAACTTTGTTGGTTAGAAAAAGGAAAAACAACCTACGTGCAAATCTCAGCTCGCACCAGTTGCGACATGTTATCGGGCATGTTGACGACGTATTTCCAGTTGCCTTTGTTGTTCAGGGCCGCTCGGGGAGTTATGAACTCTGTTCTGACTGAGCATAGAGTTTGTGCGTTTGGTGCGGCTTGTCGACGTTGGCGCTCGCCTGATGCATCTTCGCTGTAAAAACCAAAGACATTTTTTATTTAATATAGGATTCCTATTACACTACAATCTTGCATAGAATCAAAGATGAGTCCTAAAATGGGGCGAGCTCATTCAGAAGTAATTGGAACTCCTGTCTGCCGACGACATATAGTAAAAACTATTTGACGATGGACTCCGGCAGAATGAAATGATGGTCGCGAGTCAGGCGGCCCTGGTGAGCTTCCTACTGCCAGAAGGAGCCGTCAACTGTCATTGAATAGGTAGCGTGTGGGGCTGTTGTCTTATTTATCGTGGTAAAATCGAATTGAGTCACTCATGCTGGTCAGGACTTGAGTACTCATTTGATAGAACCACGGTGATCTTCAATAGCCCTATACGTTACAGGATCACTGATACCAATCCCGCAAAACGTGGTGCTATTGCCTGAGGTGGACCGTAAGACCTCTCCTCTTTGAGGAGTGGCGATCTGGGGTGGAAAACTAAGACCCGTCTTTGAGGAGTGGCTGAGAGGCGCCACGGCGTCTTTACCTTCCGCTTGACACAGTGTAAAACCATTTATCTTGTTTACATACTTACTTGGCAAGCCCCAGAGCTATCCTAAGTGCTTCAGCCCCCGTCACCTTGCGTTTCTCAGCCGCCTGCACGAGCTCTGCGTTTCTCTTGCGTCGCCGTGCGGTTGACGTGCGTGTCGGATACGAGACGGAGCGTTCTATCGTCACGTCGGAACGGGATGGCGATACGTATCTGAAATCGGAAGGGAAGGTAATTGTAAGGACCATCGATTCTTAGGAGGAGTTAGGAAGACACCCATGAACCCCAATCCACCTACTCCTCCGCTACTCTTTTCTTGTTAATTTCGTTCCAGGATCCAAGACAGTTAAATTCATTATGTCCTCGTCGAGCTTCATAGTCTCGACGCTTCTCTGGTGGTTACCACTTTTGATTCTGGCTTACAAAAGTTGCAGTGATATGGGAAATTTAAGGATTGTCTCAAATAAAGCAAAATGCATGCATGCATGCAAACACCGCGTGGATGTTAGTTATTCAGTAAAAGTCTGAGAGACTCCTCCGCCCTAAGTCCATCCCAGCGCGAAGGACATCCTTGAGGATTCCCACAAAAAAACCAGGCTTATTTCGGTGTGTGAAAGTGACAGAGCTATACAAGTGGTCTAGCGTCATCTCCTTCACTCACTGACCAGATAAAAATTGTAGAGCAGTACTATCAGTAGCTACTTCTCTTCAATTTCTATCCACCATTGATTACATTGTGGCTCTCTTTAACGATACTATTATGTTAAAACAAAATAAAAGATTTAGGTACTCGACGACAATATTTTAAGAACTTTCTCACATCGTTGTTCAATGGGTGTTAGCATAAGTTAAATGTTCGACACTTATTGATGAAAAGTATAATTAATTGAACATGTTAATGAACATCTTAATCATGTTATAATACCCATACAAGAAGTTTCTCTTAAACCAAATCAATCATAGAATAAAAATTTGTAAGAAGAGGCTTTGCCAATTCAGTAATAGTGGCGAAAAGGAACTGTTTAAAGACCTGTTTTTCAAGTCTTTTGTTTAGTTCTTGAATCAAATCGAAATGGAAAGTGACGAAAAGGAATGTAGCTAATAATTGCTTTAATATTCAGATGTTCTTATATTTCCCACGATGTTTTTTCTCTTTAAATAAGGAACTTGATGAAGATATATCATAGATCATTTTTAATGAGACATTCATGCAACTAGAGAAAGGTGTAAATGTGCTCTTCACAAGGTCAAAGACATTTGAAAAACCTGGAAGAAACTAGTAAGGAAATAACATTAAGAGAATTTATGGAGATTATCAATTCAATTATTGAAACAATTGTGGCAGATGCATTACTTTTTGTTATTTATTTCATCACTACTGCTCTCAAAACGGTGATGGAAAACATTGAGGAAACAGGCCTAGAACCAAAAATTTGGAGACATGTGACATCTGGTATCCCTTTTCGTCACCTAAAATTGTTTGTCCGAAAATCATTATCCACAACACGTTTGCTATAAAATTCAGTAACCATAATGATCAAAAGTTCTAAATATTGTTTTACATAATTATCTTCACTTCGAAAGCTATGCTGGCATAATAGTATCATAATGATTGAATCTCCTAATTTTGTATGAAATAGTCATATGTCCTAATCATTGTATTACATAATGTGTATTATTCTGAATGTTCAATTAGGTATAGTAGTGGTAATCAGTAACAAAACAAACTTTAGGACTTATGTATTTTATGGCAATCGGTTTTATGTATTTTGTATATTATTGATTGTTATATTTATGACAGTATTTAGGAATTTCAATGTGAAATTGAAATTATGTGGTAATAAGTTCGGGCAAGTTATCATTCGGACAAATGATGATTAGGACAAAAAAAAATGTCATATTAGATTATGTATAAACAAGTTAGGTAACACAATAGAGAACCGTGACATCTACCAACCCGCACTACTTTCCACAGAAATCAGATCTGTGCCCCAGCAGTGAGAACATTACAGGCTGATATTGCTGTGAAAGGCGTCGCGGCAGAAGAAGGTAGGAGGAGCTGGACAAAAGCAAAGATCAGTGGTCCACTTTAACCCTAAATCGGAAACTGGAAGTCATGGGGAGAGGCTTATGCCCAACAGTGGAATGAAGTAGGTTAGGAGTTTTAGTATGCTATATACAACATGTAACATAATTAACGCACATCCTGAAATTAGTTTGTTCAAAATCGTTTAAAAATAATTAAAACTACGGAAATTATAGTCACATGATCACGATGATCAAGGCATCAAGACTTAAAAGCGCAATTTTATTTGTATTAATACAAATTCCGTCATTCAATACAAAATAAAGACAATTAAACCTTACTGCAAAATAACTAATTTAGTTAATAACAATGTATTTACATGTTAAATTAAAAATTCAATATATTATAATATGTATTATGATTATAACATAATATTCTAATTGGGGTGTCTGAGGGTGTGCGTTAATTACGTTACATGTTGTATATTCCCCAGGTGAATGGTATCCAGCAGGATTTACTCAAAAAAAAAAAAAATTGTCACTTACTTCCACCACTCATTTGGATTATACTGTGACACTCCCGAAGACGGCCGAAACCATTCATTGCTCTCATAATTGGGATAAAAATTCGACGTGTCAAAGAAGTTCTGATTGAACGGGTTCTGTCTTAGAACCTTCTTCTCATAATCCCCGAAGTTTCTCGTCGGGTTCCAACCCCCATAGTTGTTTGGGGAGTAACCATGGAAACCGAATTTGGAGAAGTTGCTTGCTTGGTAGGCGTTTATGTTGTATGGTGTTGGGTCGCTCGCTGTGGGTGGTTGTAGCGGCGTTTTCTGGCCAAATATATCTGTGGAGAAATGGTAAAAGCGAAAGATTAGTTGGATATTAAAAATCTTTGTTTTATGTAGAGGCCTGTGAGTGCGTGAGTTGAAATGTAGGAAACCTGAGAACACTACTTACAGGTTTCCTAAGTTTCAAATTCTTTTAACCGTGTCCTTTCCTAAATATTGTACTTCTAATAATTCCCAATTATAATTTACTATCAAAAGAAACAAATGAATTTATAATATACGCACACATATTTGCGACCTATTTGGTATATTTTTCTTAGACTTAGTTACAAAGAAACCTTTTTCTGACAACAACAAATCCAACAAAAATCAAGTATCCGCTATGCGCATACAGAAAGTTTTAAGCGTCTTTTTTATACTGTGTTAAGAAGTAGGTATAAATAAATAGAAATATTACACAATAACACCGTTGTTGGACAGTGCAAAGCATTACTGCATTGATGGCTATAGTTTATAGATTCAAGCTTAACCCGGCGTCATTGAGGTTGGGTCAAAATGACCCGGCTGGTTTTGAATTCGGAATATTTTTGAAAGTGTGCATACGACGCTGCCCTTCTGTACAGTAGCTGGAGCCAATAGTGTGTTCTAAACGTTTCTGACGAGAAATCAATGTAACAGCCACCGAGCTGGAAGCTACACGCGTTTAATTTTCAAAAAGGTAATTTTGACCCATACTCACAATTGACGTTACCATTTTGTGCCATTACCAAGTAATCAATTTTTATCATTGTTTATTGATTTTTGGTGTGTATGTTAACGGTTTTTTCTTTTCGCATTTATTTTTTTTTCTACTCACTTTCGTAGATTGAGAAAACAGATTCCTCTAAAATTTTCATATTTTCAGTCTAATCTCCTAAGCACATTTTTTTTTAAATGTCAATTATCAAATAAGCTTCTCTTCAGTCTTCCTACCCAGGGCAGAGGGAGAAGGACTGTCAGACTCGTACTGACTAAAATCCACGGTGTCCTTCAATAGCCCTTTTACGTTCCGGGGTCACGGTAATTCGTAAGATCCGCGTTCCCGGCAGATTTTGCCCTCTAAAGGAGCCCCGACATTTGCTGACAGGCTGACACTCTTTGAGGCGCGCGTGGAACACAACGCGCCGACCCGGGCATGGTCCATGGTCGGACAGCGAGTCGCCCATTACTCCCAGTCCGCATGTCCGCACCTACGGTGGTCGGGGCTCATCTAGCGACGTCTGTCGTCGTGGGCGTCTACCACTGCGGCTGGCGTGATAGGTGGGCGCTGTCCTCTCCCTCACGCGTCCCGACTCCTCCTTAGCGAGCATGACTGAGGATACTATTTGGGGGAGGATTTGTTGGTGAATTACCAGAAAAGCCTCGTGCAAAATTACGCGATGTCCGCAAACAGTTTCAAGTGTTTCCTGCTAAAAGGGACCGCAAAACAAAGCACTCATATCAAGCTGGCCCCAAATATATTTGTCCTGCACACCTCATATCTTTTTGTAGTCACTGCGTCTCTATCGAAGATTCTAATTAGTGTTTTTAATTTTTTTATAAAGGTATAATCCTTCAGGTTAGAAAAATGCCATAAGTATACAAATATACTGATTACTATAATAACAACATCCTAAAAGCACAAGAGATCCCTGTTACGTTACTTTTTTTATAAGTTTACTTAAAATTTGATTAAACCTAATTGAATATTTTTGAATTATATTTTACTTTTTCATTTTCAACAAATAGATACCCTAATAATTGTATTAAAACACAGTTTATGAATACACTCAATAATTAAGGAAATATCTTGAATTTAATATACGGGTAATGTTGACCCACCTCAACGCCCATGTGCCTATTTCCTACCACAATGACGCCGGGTTAAATCAGGTTCTTAAACATTCCTGACAACTTTTCACGTATGAAGCAATCACTACTTATAAGGACTTGGCCTGTCTGTTTGTAAAGTCTAGACTACAACATTTGTACATTTTGTAGACAAATAAGAATTCGATTGCGTACAGCATTACTCGATTAATATTTTATGAATCATTCTGTGCAATTTATTTATGGAAGATCTTTCTCACGTACGTTAGAACTTTGACTGTAACGTGAGTAAATTTTGACCTGTAACTTTTAACCCTGCCTTCGACTCGGCCTAACCGGACGGTGAGTTATCGACTGCACTGCTGCATTGAGTGCCGCGGGTTCAATTCCCGCACGCACGAGACAAATATTTGTATGAATCTACTAGTAGTTGTTCCAGGTATGAGTGTATGTGTACGTGAGTTTCAATTATCTAAACTTTAATATTGATGTAATGTACGTTATGTGCCTCGATGCCTGACAATAAAGCTATTTTATTTATTTTTAAACACATCGATGTAAGATGCAGGAGAAATTAGTTGTAATTCTTTCTTTTTTTTCTTTTAAGATATTTAAGTAGAAATAATCTTCACTTACCGTGATTATATCTCGTATGAAACTTAGTATTATAATTCTTCTGATAATGAGGATCATTCACCAGCGAGATCTGGTCCACGTGGGGGAGCGAGTTGGGTCCGTAATCGTAAGGGTAGTCGTTTTTTTTCAGCGAGAACTCATCCCTTGTCTCATCTGACAGAAGAGTGCTGATATCATACTGTCCTGCTTCTATCAGCTGGCGGATTATCTTTCTGAAAAATATTAGAGATTCAGTTAGTTTAGGTGATTTTTAAGACAGGCTACGGGTGGTGATCGAATTCATAACAGATCAATCAATTATGAATGGGATATGCTTAAAAACTGCTTGCCACTTGGCAAGTCAAATCCAAATTAATATAAGCTTGGCTGTTTCAATTTTGTGGATCGATAGAGATTCTAAATACCTATTTTAAAACCTAGAATCCACAAATTGGATACAAAACCCTGCCGCGGTCGCGGTATTCTTTAAACAGGTAACCATTTTTTTGTGGTAATATCATCTAAAGCATCCTCCCACCCAGGCCAGGGCAGGAGGGACTGTCAGACTTGTACTGACTAAAATCCACGGTGTTCTTTAATAGCACTTTACGTTCCGGGGTCACATTAATTCGTTAGTCTCGCCCTTAGCCCTAGATGCTATAGAAGGAACGCAGTGGATTTTAGTCCGGTGTGTTGCCGTGTGTCTGACAGTAATACCTTTAGCTAAAGATTGACTGAAATAAACTTACTCAGGATAAGGATCCGGATGCACACAATATGTGAGACCAGGCTGCGCACAGGGCGGCGTCCGACCAGGTGGGGCCGGTTCTAGGACACAGTTGTGTCCGTAGGGACAGCTGTATCCATCACCACTGTGTACTGATAACCAGAGCAACTGCAACAAAGGAAACATACGAATGAATTCAACCATCATCATCCTGCCCTTATCCCATTTTTCTTGGGGTCGGCACAACACTTTTTCTTCTTCCATTCTCCCCTGTCAGTCGTTAAAGTATCATTTACTCCTTTTACATTCATATCATTCCTCATAAAATCTTTCCATCTTTTCTTTCGCCTTCCTCTTCCTCTCCATTTTTCAACTCTCATAATCACTCCCTTAGTCTCACCGAAAACAAACATCTTGAATTTTTATAAGGGGCATTTTAGTACTTATTTACTTTGAGGAACTTAGCAAGTTTGGTATTGATTCATTATCTGCCTAGCCTTTCCTAACTAAATTGTGGTCGGCTTCCAATCGATCCAGATGCAGCTAGATATCAGTGTTAAGTTTGGTATTGAATTTGATTGATATTAAATTCTAAGCTTCATAATTTCCTAGTCATCTTTTATAACACAACAGAAAGAGAAACTGCTATCCTATTTTTTTAAATAAAAAGTTACCATTGTATTTATATTTTTCTTTCATTCCATGATTAAATTATAGTTCTGCACAAATCAGATTATGTAAAAGAGAAACGTCATAGAATTATCATATCATCACCAAGTGATCATCATTATTGCTTTGTCAATAGTTTCGGTTGGATGCAGGACACGCCCATTTGGCGGATCTTGTCGTCACCGAAATCAGGTCTTTGTAGATAAATTGACAGCATAATGATATGGAGATAGTTTCTGATAGTAGTGTCAGTTACATCAGTGCTACTGTTGACGGCAGTTGAGATATTGAGATGACTTCCTAGAGAATTAATGGTGATTGATTGATTGATGGTGCTATCCGGAAGTTTCACTACAAAGTGTTTTGTCACGAGAATGTTTAGCTTTTGATATTTTCACTGCATGTGTTGGTGAGCGTTAGTGTAACTCATAATGGTTTTATCCGAATTGTAGATCTATGGTTTGAATTCAGGCCCGGCACATTACTTTGAAAATTCCATCACCACTGCTCGCAAAACAGTGGAGGAAAATAGCATGAAGAAACAGAATCAACCATTATTTAACCGTGTGGTGTATAAGAAGTCCATTCTCCTTACTAATGATTTGTTAACGTAGTAACGGAGAGTAGTAGAGAAATTATAGGCAGATATAATTATACTCTTTTCATATGATTTTTTTTCAGAATTAAGGCGGGAATATCTATAAATATGACGTTTCCGAAATAAGTGACAGTTCATCGAAATACTATTGAGAAACAGGCCTTCACATTTTCACATTGGACTGAATAAGCACTATTCTCATAGCTTGTGAAAGTTCACTTCCTAGTTCCTTACTACAACATTAAAGTAGGTCCGGTACCCAGAACTGGATGAGACTGTAATTGTTGAAGTGTCTGTCATCGCTTTTAGAGGAATAGAATTCATGCAATTGAAATACTGAAGATCGATTTCGTACTAGAAATTAGAAAATATGATAAGATTGAAAACAAGCAGGCACAAGTGCAATCATTTTATTCAGACTATAATGATATGATCGAAGAGTTAAATATATTTGACAAAAAAACAACAATTTTAGATGGAGAAGAAACATCCATAGCATTTCACAAGCAATTCTGAACTTGTGACATAATCCAACATATTTGCAAGCTAATTTTAATGAGCAGAGGCAACATTTGACATGATGAACCCATAATTTTATATTATTCGATGAGGTTTTCTTAAAGAACTCACTTGCCACTGAACTATTTTTAGGGACTGGGTATAAGTATAAAAAAGACACAGGTAACTATCCATTCATAGCGGGACCGTCTGAATGTGAACCGGGAACGAAAAGGGCAACGAAGTTATAGTGATATGAAGTTACAGTGAGTCAGTGAGAGTCTGAAAGCCGACCGGGAGAACTCATTTTGCAACCCAAAATCAGGTGACTATCCATCGAGATACTAAATATTCATTCGGATGGTTAACACCTTTCACTACGAGTGCCATTAAACGATTTATAAGAAAAACCTTACTGCTCTAAATTAACTCAGGGAATTCCTGCATTACTAGTAACTTGTATTCGAACTTTGCATCGAATAGATATTTTCCTTATAAGAAGCAAACTTTCAAGTGATTGTATATTTGCACATTCAGGTAATTTGTAGTTGTTACAAGGAGGAATCTTCGTGATTCTTTCTAAGTCATGATGGGCTTTAGCGAATTATCATATTTGACTTTGTATTTGAGTTCTCAAAAGATAAATCAATCCAAGTAATTAGCCTCAGAATCTGGAAATGTTTTAACATTACTCTACAACCTATTTGAAATTTAAACCGCGATAAGAAATATTAGGAAAGTAAATACGTTTATGTAAAGTCTAGCTGATTTTATTTATTTATCTACTTCTCACCTTGGTAACAATGACTTCGACACGTATAAAGTCTTTGTTTTTCATTCGAAGGAGCAACAACAAAATATCAATGCTCCAATTAAAACTACTATCGAAACACTTACATAATGATTCAGACTTCTCACAAATAATGATGTAAGTGCGTTCGGCTGCGCCTGCGACGTTGTTGGTCCGCCCACTTTTTTTCTATAAATGTCAATGTCGCTCTTAGTCACAGGGATTAGACTGCAGTATTTCGGCCTAGTATCAAACTGGTTTACCTAAAAGGGTAGCATGGATTTGTGTCTATAGTTTTTAGGCATTTTATTGTGCGACAATTTGGACCGAGGAGACTAATAACAGGTTGCTAAAAAACTTTTCTTTTAATTTGGCGCGTTCTTGCAATAAAAGTAGCTCTTTGGATAACGACGTCTGAGTCTTTCGCTGAGACTGGAAACCACGTCCTAGCATAGTTAGGAAAAGGCTACAAGGAGATCAATGAGATAAATGGACCCATCAATGATAATTACTTCTCCATTTATGTGAAGATGCTTTACCCCTTCGCAAGCATATTCTTATTCTTCGTAGAACATAAATTAACAAATAGATCGATGCTAATGATAGATAAACATAGACAACACTAAAGTTAAAAATACACTCTCAGTCCTGCCACAACAAAAACACCGCGTTAGTAATCTGCGCTCACGCATCTTGTATGCGCGTCGCGTAAACGAAAGCGTTGAGTTAATCTGATGCGCTTCTTGAATAAACCATCGACTTCTCACGGCATCGAAAGCTAGGACTTGACTATTGATGGTTCATTCTGATTTTAAAGAAGCCTTTGACACTGTTGGTGTCCTATTGTAATGTTTAGGAAGTCTTTATATTGAAGTGTCTTGTTTTTCCTAGGTGGTAGTGAATTTGATGAGGTTATATCACCGCTAGTGATGTCAGGAGAAAAGAAAATAGAATTGTCCACGGTGAAATTAATTGAGGTGTTGCACAAGGGTCTGTACTTGCTCCTTTTTTGTAGAGTTTTTTTTGTTATACTGCGATATTCCTTGGCTTATATTGTGATCTAAAATGTCTTAATTAGAATAACAATGGGGATCAAAAGGGGCTCAAACTTGGTGCTCACCTTTTATATTTGAGACAGGTTGCCAAGTTTAATGCTATATCTACCGAATAAGGACTCTCTTAAGAAGTTTTCACTTCAGTAACACATCATAGCATAGTAAATACGTGTTATTTCTAAGAGACACGACATTTGAATAGCTTTTAACCGATGAAATATTCAATAGATGTTAGATTTGCCTTCACTTTGCAAACAGGTGTCGTAATTCGGCGATTCCGTTTGATGATACGCAGAGATTTGTCATTCGATGAATAGTAACATGAACATTATTGTTTAGGTGTGAACGTAAAACAGGCACTGGGGCAGCGTTAGTACAAACTAGTTTTAGCCCGCAGGTACGCCTGCATTGATGACGATAATAAACTCCATGAGAGGTACTTACACTACGAGTACTACTGAAATAAAAGCATTGGCTGAAACGTGGTTATTATTAAACCGTGTGCTAATTTTATTCAAGATTGTTAAAATTAAGCCGACATGCAGACAAAGTTATTTTCGCATGGAAAACACAGAATCTACATGATGTGATACTAAAAATGTCTTGATAGATTTTTAATTTGCTTAGTTACCGCAATGCTGTTTCTAATATCGATATTATAGCTACATCTTCGACGCAGTCATAAGTAACAGTCTTCTTATTCACAAGTTTATTTATTTTGCAACAGTTATGACTGTATGAAGTGGTGGTTGGTTGGTGGAACTAAAATGGAGCATTGTCATCTCTTTATTGGCCTCTCATATCAATCAGTCCCAAAGGTCTCATTAACCTTCATGGTTTCTCAACTTAAAGTAGGTAACAGATTAGTCACTATTGTCACACAATTGTCACTTCTCTACATTGTGACAGTTTTCATTGAGTATTGTTTGGTATTGTCACCAAATAACCTCGTTAATGAGACGTATTAGGAGTTGCATCAGCTTTTTCTCTGACAGGTGGTGAGATTTTGTGTTGTGAAGGTCAGGTAGGCAGCCGCTTCTTGTAAAATACTGGCATTCAGCCGCATCTGGTTAGACCGAAAGACGACCCTAACATAATTGGAATAACGACGAATAATGAAGTGGTGTAAAATCTTTTCTGCCTAATTTTGGAACAGGTTTTGAAAGGTTAAAACTTCAAACTACAACTGACGTGAGAAAAAAGTGATTTTTGGAAAGAAGTAACTTTCTGTAAAACTAAAGGTGAAATAAGTCAACATTTTTTCCATAGAAACTTCTTTGGGGTTTTACTCCACTATTTGACAAGGTACATTCAAAAATCCAAAGTTAAACATGGTATTGTTTTGTCTCATTATTAATTTTGTCGGTACGGAAGCAGAATTTTGAAATAACAAGCCATTAAAAAGTTACGAGCTTCCAAAGATTCGTATTTATTGCTAATTCTAACACAACTTTGGGTGTAAATTAGAAACTAAAGAAGCATCAAATTTCCAGAACAAAGTCCGTACCGACACAGCACATTTATCGAAGAATTCCATAAATTTTATTTGAAATTGATTGGTGCAGTGGTTTTTTCATAAAACCCCATCTTCCAAAGGCCGTTTCGTATTTTTTTACGCGCGCCTTTTACTCTCAATGATCGTGCATCTCACAGAATAATGTTTTCGCCTGTTTTCTCCACGGGGGGATGACGCTCGCGGACACATGATCAATATGGCTCGATTTCAGGTGAAATATCGTGGTTTTTGACCATGCTTGCCAGTGAGTTCGAGCTCGCGACTAGCGCCGCCTTAACAGCCCTAGTTAATTTTAAACGCCAAAGTTGATAAGTAGTGTTGGCAACTGGCCTCTTTGGGTTTTTTATCGTTTTCTTTTTGGATGTCAGGGAGTGTCTAGTTGTCATTCGGTGAGAAAATATTACATTGTTTGTTTAGTAAATAAAAATACTGATTATTCTTAATACCTTGTTTGACCATTATTAAAATACAGTCCACTTCTCAACAAGTAGGGTTGACGCAACTTATGTGCATTTCGCAAAATGCGCACTTAACGCAAATGTTCACTACTCATAATAGTTCTCAAAATGAGCATTTCTCAAATGGTGCACTTCTCAAAATAAACAAGTCAATTTAAAAAGAAAACATACATAAGTATCTTCAATCACAGTAATTAAACTACAACAGTACTACACTACGATACGAGATAACTATCGCTAACTGCGATAAACTGTCGTAAGAATAACGTAACAAACAAAGCGATTCTCAAACCTTCCGATTTTTTACTAATATTATTATCATCGCAGGTGCATTGTTTGCGAAACTTCCTATTACACGGTCGTGTTTAAGACGTATGTGCGTTTAGAGCAGTTATGTTTTTTAGAGATCCGTTGGATGGAACTTAGTTCCATAGTCCACTGTCATTAATAACAGAACGACTGTAGTTCTTTCCCATATAATAAAGTTCTGCTTCAACATCTCTGCCTTATTTTATGGAGTGTTTCTAATTCTTATACAACATTATTTTTTGTTTATGCGAAACCCGATACACCTGTCCAATATTTTTATGTAAAGAATCTATGTACAAAAATTTAACTCCGTATCATAAAAAATCACAAAGTTATAAGGCTTGTATATTACCTGGTTGTCCGTTCAAAAACGTGCTCATTTCGCGGTACACCCGCGTAAACCGCGTCTCCTGTGTTATACACTCGTGATAATAGTTTGGCAATAGGTACCTAACACTACGGTGATTGTATTTTAATAAAATAATAAAATTTAATAAAAATATTTTTGTAAAAAAAAATAACATGGTGTAAAAATTATTGGAATCGAATCAGTTACTGATTCTGAACAAACTATATTCAGGTTTCGCATATACTAAAAATAATGTTGTATATAATTATGTATTTATGGGAACGTCTTTAGATGTTACCGCAACACCGGAGCACAAAGGACAATGAAGGAACAAGGTGATTTTTGATCGGTACGAGTCTGACATCATCTTTGCGATATTATGTAATCAGAATTTTGAAATTTTTATCTTAAGAAGAATTGGAATATTATCGTAAAGTCGGCTTTAGAAAGTAATTGGCGACTAGTCAACAAAACTTTATTTTAAATAAAGCGTGCAAACCTATCATTAATGAAAGAATTTTCGAAATCAAGTCCTTGACCTTTAAAGGCCACTTTAGCAGAATTGAATTAGGATAATATGATGAATCACGCAACAATTTGTTAAATGACATTACAGAATATTATTCTAACATGATTTTGATTTATTAGCCATCCAAACATTACTTCTTTTTCTTAAAAAGCTTTACTTCTATAACCATATTAGTATTTTATGGAGGTAAAATTTGTTGGTATTTGAGGAGTAATTCCGGACCTATTCATCCAACATTTTTTTGATTAAGTTCTGATTTTTCAATAGTTAGATTTGATAATGAAAATTTATAATAGTTTGAAAGTTACAGGCACCTAAGAGTTACTTTTGAAAAAAAGAAAACCTATAAACCTAGTTTTTACTGTGTGTCAGAAGCATTCTAAAAAAATCATTGAGATAGGATAACATTTAGGGGCAGGAAAACGTTTTCTCTTTTATTATGGACGAGCGCTAGGTAGACGATTGTCATAAGAGCGTAATATCCGAGCTAACAACACATTTTTGTCCAGCAAGTCGGATAGAGTAGTGGAATGGGCGATGGGAAACAATGCGGTTGGTCAGGGGTCAAAATTTCACGAAACAGAAATCGCGGGCAGAAGCTTGTAATATTAATTTTGTAAACGGAACCCAATCTTTTTTGCGTTTCACGCACTTTGCACTTTTAACTGTTTCTCTTAATATAGCAAGGTAACATCGTATACATATGATTGTGGGTTACATAATGTGCATTGAATAACAAATTACATAGCTGTAATTATATGTATACCTCGGAATGTATGTAATCTATAATTGTATGTAAACGTGTTTGAGTGAGAGAATGTTTCTGTATCTGCGCGAATTGTTCACGGTATCGTGGGTAAGAAAGTGTTAAGTTTAGTTTAAAATTATTTAATTATTAATGTTCATAATACTCGGTGTAAGGGACAGCGCCCTCCGCAAACTTTCAGGGCTAGCTCAGTAGACTAAGCTGAAAAATATTCCACAATTTCTTTTTTCTTTTTTCGGGAAATGAAAAAAAAAATTTGCTTCACCATAGAAAATAAAGAACTTGATTGGACAATTTCTATGAAGAGGCTGACTTTTTTTAATTTTTTGAAAAAAATTGGAAGATTGTTCAGTTTCGTCTAGTGAGCAAGCCCTGAAAGCCTGCGTAGGGCTTGTCCCTTACACCGAGTATGTATTTTTTGTTTGATTTTTATATTATTATGATACTCTTTAATTACAAACGTAATGCTTGGCAATAAAAACGAATAATTTTATTGTTGTAAGGGTCGGTTTTTACGATACATAGTAAAATATAAACAACATTTATTTAATTCATTATTCATATTTAAAGTTATAAACGGCCACCACTGAATGCAACGCGATGCGACTATTTAAAAAGCTATAGATGAACAGCAGCATACTGCTCTTACTGCTGTGATAGGGATCTTAGAGAAAGAGGGGCCAGCCGCGTGGCGGGCCTAGTATGGGTGGGTCACACTCATGATTCTGAATTCTGTTTCTTCATTTCTACTCACATTTCAATTATATTTCAATTCTCCTAAGGCAGTGGTCCGACCGCCGACGATGAACGAGTAACGAGTAGAACTAGAAACTATAATAGAGTTGGCGATCAGCGGGAAGCGAGTGTAGTTTCCATAGTTTTGTCGCCGGGCTGTAAGCGAGTGTGCAAATGCTACGAGCGATTACTCGCGCCACTCGCCCGCGGTCGCTCAGTCTTGTCGTCTTGAGCAAACCTGATCAAGCGAGCAGAGTGAGAATCGCTGAATGAGTAGGTATCGCTGAGCGAGTTTATTTTTTAAAGCTCGTCGCTCAGCGACAAAACTAGTAAAGCGAGTCGTCGCCGGCAGTGTGAACAGTCAGAGAGCACTTATTAATACATGCATCTCTTTCGTTTATACGGAATGTACATTTATTGTGCGTTCCTTAGGAGAGAAAATCGCCGATACCCGAACCGCTTCGCCAGAAATCGTGTTTGTTGATCACTGCCTAACTCTTTGGGTAGTCCTTGTATCGGATTTAATGGCTTCTCATATTAAAATTAGATTTCACGAAAAAATCGCCGCGACCAAGATAAAACGCTAAAGCCTCGCTTCATCTATACCCAATCCTAAACTTACACCATTATGAAATGCGCCAACTTGTACACTGTACACCGCTCCACGCAGTGTGTGTGGCATTGTGTATGAACCTCAACAACAAACTAGTTCAAGGGTGAGAAGTATTGTACATCCGCCATTACATAACGGCTGCTTCGAATCGGGGCTGATCTAGTTTCGGGGCAAGTGACGAAGAGTCGCGGAATTTCCCGAAGATGTACGATGTTTGTTTTGGTGCATTCACTTGTAACAGAACATCGACCATTCGCAGTTTTTATATTTTGTCGAACTCCGCTACATTTTCACGATCTTTAAATTCGACAACAGTCAAAAACCTTTTCAAGGTGTCATCAAACATGACAGTTGGCTCGACAGGCTCAGTTATTCTGATGCAAAGTAAACTGGAACTTTGACAATTTCAAATTGCCAATTTTATAGGAAAAAAACCGGCCAAGTGCGTGTCGGGCCACACACAGTGTAGGGTTCCGTAATTGCCCATCAAAATACTTATGCGAACTAACTAAACTGATTCGCTGAATTTAATTTTAAAAAGAAGAATTTTCAAAATCGGTCCAGGAGTCTTTGAGAAATCGGGGAAAATACGAATTTAGAACCTCCTCCTTTTTTTGAAGTTAGTTAAAAATAGTTGACGATAAAAACCTACCTATCACCAAAAAACATACCGTAAAAACATACCTATTAAAGCTGTAAAAATAAAGTTGACAAACTTACATTTGCAGTTGAATCCGATACATTTTGTTTAAGAAAATATGTAATCCAAGTACATTTTATAAGTTGGCCGACTATTACTCGTAAAGTTGTAAAGCCTACTTAGTCATAACAATTTTCTTTTAAACTTCGTTATATATACTACTATTGTGAATTTTTTCACACCCCCAAACATAACCGTTTAGCTGGTAGAGGGGGGGGACACTCGAGTCGAGCAAAATTTAACACTTTAAAGCTTAATATTTCACAAACGAATTTTTTCATAAAAAAATTGTTGATGAAAACTATCAATATTTTTTGAAGACCTATTTAATGATACCCCACACTAAGGGGTACGAGAGAAAAAAAAATAACATCCCCACTTTACATGTACAGGAGGTACCCTAAAAAAAATATTTTTCGAGATTTTATTTTACCACTTTTTCGGCACAACAAATCCGTATATTTACACCAAATTACAGCTCTCTAGTACTGTGCGTCTCTGAGCTAAACTGCGGACAGACGGACGGACGGACATGGCGAAACTATAAGGGTTCCTTGTTGACTACGGAACCCTAAAAATTAGTACCTTCTTCGCACACCAGAGGTGTTGTTACATTTTTCCATTCAAGTTACGCTGTTAAGTAAAATAGAGAAAACTCGTGCTAAGGATACTGATAAGGGTACACAACGTTCATAAGAATGCTCGCTAAAACGTTCTCGTTTGTTTTATGTAATGTAATATTCGCTATACAAATGCTTATTACAGTGAATGCTGGAGTTTATCAACACCTTCGGTATGCAGTTTGATTTTTGCAACATTTTGTGTGGATATGAGCAGTCTAGCTGAGTGATGACGCAAAGAGGATACCAATAAGGATTTAAGCAGTGGTGTCCTCCTTTCAAATCATAATGGTAAAGCTTAAAACATTAACCAATGTGTTTGCTAGAAATACCTAATGGGGATTCTCCTTTTGATGTTTACCTTTTTGACATTACAAACTCGTAGGTACCTATCTTCACACTTTAATTCATTTCAAGCGCACGAATTTCCCCAAATGTCTTCAAGGTTCATAATTTCCCAACAAAATTTCACCTACCTTGAAAATAAGTTCGAACCTTATCGCAAGATTTGTGTATACCTATAACTTACACTTTCTGTACTTGAAATATTTAGGTGTTTATTGTGTGAAAAATTAAAAAGCGGCTCTAGTAGGTATACGAACTAGAAAATATTTTTTTTCATCAATGTTTTAGTTTACGTTACAAAAATAAGAAGAGTTGTGCTAGGGCCTTTTTTGGATATGGTAAAATCATCCAATGATTCCTCCCGACCTGGGCGGATCGGAAGGGACTGTTAGACTCGTACTAACTTAAATCCACTGTGTTCCTTCAATAGCCCTTTACGTTCCAGGGCCACAATTACTTGATAAGACAGTCTCGCGACTAAGTTGTGCTAGGGCCTCGGATAACACTAAAATATCACCACCTCATAATCATTCCTTATCTTCTGACACAATCAACTCAAAACAAAGCATCCATGCAAATCCACCATTCTAATTTTAGACACGTCTCTATTACAAGAACACAACCTGTTAGAAAGTGGTCACAACGCACTTTGTAACAAAAAACTGCAATAAACACAAATCTGAGTGAAATCCTACTGATAACATCTGCAACGAGTTTGAATACCAAGTTACATCCTTGCTATAGGCTCGTGAAAATACACGGTCGCGTTTTGTGAGCTTACACGCGGCGTAGAAAACTTGGATATACTTAATTGGGTTGTGTATATAATATATTGACGGCTATAAAGCTGCGTGTCACAGGTTCAATTCCCGCACAGAAAAAAAATTGTAAGACCTTTATAGGTCAGGAGGTAGTTGTCCCGGGTATAGGTGTTTTTTTTACGTGGTAATCATCGAATGAGTCCTCCCACCCCGGGCATGGCGAGAGGGACTGTCAGACTGCCAAAAATCCACGGTGTCCTTCAATAGCCCTTTATGTTCCGTGGTCATGGTAATGAGATAAGTCCCGCGACCAGGGTCTGGGTGTTTGAGTGAGTTTAAATATTTGTAAACGCTCCCAAAGTTCAGAAGAAATACCTAGAGCGTTGTAAAATTGTAAAAAAAAGTGAGTTGAAAAGTATCTAAACGTAACCACGACACAGGAGACATCCCTAGTGTGGGGCCGTTTTTTTGGAAAAAGTAAAACTGATAATACCAACACAACGACGGGACCGATGTCTGTCAACACATTAGGCAAAAAAGTCTTATATCCGTCTCATTTCGACCACTCCTGTGAGCCGTAAACATACGTTGACACAGAACAGACCTTGAGTTAGCCAATCACAACGTAGTACCCCGTCCCCCTCGCTTACGTAGTACCTCAGCGAGTTGACAGAATAGTTTTTGTACCTTAGATCGTGTATGCGGAGTCTAGTATTAAATCATTGTTGTACCAACATTAACAGAGGCGGCCTTACCCATTGCGAGGCCCCGGGCGGGAAGTCTTTGCGAGGCCCCTTGTCCTTTATAAAAACTAAGTACGAAAGTAGGTTTGGTTGTCATGATGGAGGACAAATGCTAAAGTTATACAATTAAATAAATGTAATTTGAGTTTTAAAACATTCTACAGTTCATACAGGAACTTTGAACATCCGTGTTTGCGTAAAATGGAGTAGTTCTGATTTTTGCAGACTTTCTTTGCCTTTTTGGCGTTTCTACCATAAAGAACTAGTATACTACTTTGATGAAACTTTAGCACAACGTTTTGAAAGCAGAATAAATTTACTACAATATGAGACTAAAATGGTTTCTGTAGACCCAAAAGCTTCAGAGTTAGCGCTTTTCCAAAGTATCTCAAATCCGCTCAAGGCCGCACCGTGATTTTTTCCTGCGACTGTTTTAAAACCGTGATTTGCTACAAAATGCTCCCGGGTAAAAGCCGTGGCAAAACTGTAATCAATAGAACTTAGTTGACGCGTACGCACTGGCGTTAATCGCGGACTGTTTTTTGGTAGACCGTCTGGCAGATCAGAGCGCTGGCGCACAATTTCAACTCATCATACTTATATATGTATTGTGTTTTTATGGGCCTTAGTTGCCTGAAATAAAGGATAAAATAAAATAAAATAAATAAATAAACGCAAAATTTTCAAAAAAGAACGAAGTTTTCGCATTAATTTTTTTACAAAGTAGCGTTCGGTGTTTTAAGTCTCAAACTTTGAATTTTTCATTGGGCCCAGTGGCGTAGCTAGGCGTGGGCTTAGCGAACCCTAGCTAGCCTCGCACATGACGGGGCCTCGCGCTTAGAGATTTAATAAAATAAAATTGACAAAGGCAATCTCAACTTTGTTACCACTCAGTAAAGCAGTATAATTTAATTTCTACTATTTCTAACTGAGAACTGATAGAGCCAAAGCTGATGGCGCCGACGATCATATTTAGGTCTAGCTATTCCGGTTCTCGCGCGAGGCCCCGTAGTTGCGTGATAACTTGGTTACTTTTTATTTCTAACTGTAAACAGAAAGATGTAAAAAGGCCAAAGCGATCTTATCATCAAGTCATCAAAAAAAAGGAGGCCTCGAACGCGGTGACCGACACGACGGGCTTAAAAAAAATCACAAATCTGCGGAATATCTTTCATCCTCCATCAAAGAAAAGGGCCTCGCAGATGCGTCTTGCCCCCTCCAAGATTCGGTCTCGCTACGTCACTGATTGGGCCAACTACCGGATTTAACCTAAACTAGCCGTACGTTCAGGCGACAAAACTATTGTACTAAATAACAGATTTACAAAAGGAACCAACTCTGAGATGATAAATTAAAAAATAGATTGTTTGATTTTTTCTAAAACTAAAATCTTATTTAATGTTGCCGTTATGATACAGCCTTAATGAGTAGCCTTACTACATAATTAATCAATTAATCAAAATCAAAAGTTTGTAATAAAAAATACTAGTGTTTTGTTTTGCTTGGTTTGCTGCGCGAGGCCCCCCGCAAGCGCGAGGCCCCGGGCGGTTGCCCGGTTCGCCCCCCCCCTAAGGCCGCCACTGAACATTAATCAGACATTGTTGGCATAGTGGCTGAACAATCTACGATCCCCGCACGGAAGAAATATTATGTATGATCTGCAAGTAGTCGTTTCGGGTCTGAGTGTTTGTGTATGTGAGTTTTTATATTTGTAAACGCACCCACTATACAGGAAGAAATTCCTAATGTCCAACGCTAAAAATTTTTTTATTATCAGCCTGTGTTGTCGATAAAAAAGGGCAAGGCAAAGACAATCTTGCCTTAATCCACTAAACTCGATTCGGAACCAGTATGCTAATTACATCTACCTTGATACCAGGTGTCAAGTTCAAGTAAATTTTGGATTAACTTTTTAATTTAAAATTAAAACAAGTTTCCTCTTGTCCTAGAGCAATCTGACAAATTATGATGGAGCGAGCTTAACATAGAAGGAACTGGAACTCCTGCGCATCAATGGAACACAGTAAAAACTGTTTGATGCTGAACTTCGACAGGATGGTGGTCATAAGCCAGATGGCCCTGATTAGGCCTACCTCCGCCAGTAGGATCGCTCAGCTATCACCACAGATTACAGGTAGCCTGTTGTGCCGTTGCCTGAAGGTGAAAGACCGCTAGAAGGTGGATCACACACTCCCCAATGTCATCATCATCATAAGCTGGAAGATGTCCACTGCTGAACATAAGCCTTCCCCTTAGACCGCCACGCGGAACGACAATTTGCCACTTGCATCCGTCGGTTGCCCGCGACTCTCACAATGTCATCGTTCCACATAGTCAATAGTGGGTGGCCTCCGCTGTGTCTTACGGTCCGTGGTCGCCACTCAAAAACTTTCTTCCCCATCGGTTGTCAGTTCTACGAGCGATGTGGCCAGGCAGGCCACTTCGCTCACACACATTGCCACTTCAACATGCAAATCTGCACCCCAAGGTGCGCTATTAAAAGACTTCATATCAAAGCAATCTGTAGAATTACTGATCAAAAAGCTCGGAAATATTATTTTGCAATCTTACGGATTGCGTTACACGTGATGATGATGATTGTTTAGTGACACACGACTATCGACTATACAACCCTACTACCAAAACATTATGTTAATACAAACGCAGGGTAACCGTACAAAATCCTCCGTCGGTATGTTTCCACACAAGTGACTCCTTCGAGTAGGATCACGTTTGAGTTCACTTTCTAACTGCCGTCACATTTCCGGAAAACTGACACTTGTCACATTTTAGATGTGTCAACTTTAGAGACGCACTCAGGAAGATAACATCTTATATTGTGAAACACAAAGGTTAGAGGTTATGGGTAAAAATAAACTAGTGACATTATTTAAGTTTGAGTATATTTTCGCGGCACTGTCAGCAGAAAACCTCGGTCCTGGAACGTAAAGGGTAAAACAACAGGTTAGTTTTTAGTAAGAGTCTGACATTCCCTTCCATTGCACGTAGGGTCGCTGTTTTTTAAATTATTATATTTTGCTACATTTGAGGTTGTAGCAGTCGATTTTCTAGACAAGAAGGTAACCACTCAAGTGACAATAATGTACTTAAAAACTTTTTGCATTTCTTAAGAATTCTTAAACTTTCGCGGTTTTTTTTTAGGTGGTGTAATCATCAAATGAGTCCTTCTGCCCTGGGTGGGGCAGAAGGGACTGTCAGACTCTTACTGACTAAAATCCACAAAAGCTCTTTACCGCGAAAGATTTTTTCCGGGGCCACGGTATCCTGGGTTAAGAAAAAACCCGCGACCCCAGAAAAACCCGCGACCCACAGAAAAAATCTTTCGCGGTAAAGAGCTTTTGCAACAACAGACGTCGCGATGGTAAACATTGGCAGTAATATTGTACCGATGTACGGTAATGAACTTTTCAACTATGATTTACAGTTTACATCTGTGACACTCGGTAATCGTGTATAATATCAGTGAAATAACTTTATTTCTGAAATTAAATGATCACTGTATAATAATTATTACTATAAGAATGACTGAATAATTATAAAATGGGTTTGTGACTTAATTTCAAAGACAAGTAGGCAGGCTTATGCAAATAAATTGGTACAAACCATAAACCAATGTTATAAAAAAAAACTAGAACCGGTTTTTTATGAGTAGGTAGTAAGAGATATAAAAAGCTGTTGTCAAGCGACTGTTACTAACCAAGTAAGTACGAATAAGTAACCAAGTCACCAAACTCCTGCGGTGGAACTAAAACATTATTAACTAAAAGGCACCGTCATCCCTTTCGTATCAAATTGTTCAAGGCGATTTGATAAAAAAGGAACTTAGCCCCTTCGGCTTCGTACTCGAGGTGACAAGTCTCCGATACCTTACGACTTCGGCATCTATTGTCGGGTTTGTATTGGGATAGTTGCCTACGGAGGGACTTACAATTGACAATAAAAATAACTATGCATTTGACTATAGCAGTAACTTCAGCGTACCCCATTGCTATGCGAGAGGAACCAAGATGGGAATTCAGATGATTTTAGCACCTTAATAAGACCCGGTCCTAATACGAATCGACGAGAAATTGCACATATATGAGAAACGTTAAAAAAAGTTTATGAACGTTGTAGGAAACAAATCAGCTCTTATTTATTAGCAATCAATAGGAAAGGGAACTTAGAAGCTTTAATTACTACGCTCTTAGCTCAGTAACTATTGCGGATTCCAGTACATTCGAATGTAATCCCTTCACCGAATATTATTAGTGACCATTAACTTAGAAAGTACATATTTAGGCATTGAAAATGTCAGGTTAATACCAAGTCGACTGGATTATTAAGATACTCGTAATCTATTTCGGTTCGGTTGTGATGATTTAGTTTATAATCTAAATCAGAATAACAGATAGTTTATTGAGATTTTAACTCTATTAATACAAATGATTGAATTGCTTGCAGCAGGCCAGCATAATCAGCGTGTAATGTTCCCACTGCTGGGACACAGACCTCCTCTCTGTGAGAGGGAGTGGGCTATAATCAACCACGCGACACAATGCGGGTTGAGACTACATTTACTTAATTAAAGCTATGCTATCCGTTTCTTTCTTTCTATCCAATAAGTTTCCTTGTAAGTGGACTAGCAAGCGCAGCGTAGGACGTCCATCACCAACAAGGTGGACAGTCGACCTTATAAAGGTCGCCGGAAGACGCTGGATGCAGGTCGCTTCCAACCGGTATATGTGGAGATCAAAAGGGGAGGCCTATGTTCAGCTGTGGACGTCCCGGCTGAGATGATGAATAAATTTGGGTTTCAAACGTTAATTTGAAAAACTATTATCATTTAAGATTCTTAAGCGGTGTCTGCTGTGTGTTTCCAATTCAAATGTAAAAATCATACTCTTAGAGACGCCACATGTCATAAAGGACATCACCACCGGTTTCCTCACGATGTTTTCCTTCAGGCTTGAAGCGTAGCAGGCTGAAGGCCCTTTTATACGTCCTACTTAGCGAGTTGGTTAATCGACTAATCTCGATTTGCGTGCGTATCGCGGGTTCAATTCCCACATGGAATTTTTTTATTTAGGACTTACAGATTATTGCTTAGGCTATTTGCGTATCTGAATTTAAACGTCTGTAAACACTGGGTGCGTTTTATACAACATTATTTTTAGTATATGTGAAACCTGAATATAGTTTGTTCAGAATCAGTAACTGATTCGATTCCAATAATTTTTACACGTTGTTATATTTTTCTTTTATAAAATATTTTAATTAAACTTTATTACCAGTTAATTACAATACAATCACCGCTGCACCGTACGGTTAGGTACCCATTGCCAAACTATTATCACGAGTGTATAACACAGGAGACGCAGTTTACGCGGGTGTACCGCGAAATGAGCATGTTTTTGAACGGACAACCAGGTAATATACCAGCTTATAACTTTTTGATTTTTTGTGATACGGTTTTAAAGTTTTGTACATAGATTCTTTACACAAAAATATTGGTCAGGTGCATCGGGTTTCGCATAAACAAAAAATGATGTTGTATAAGAGATAGGTATTCCTTGTATAGAATTTTTTTTACTTCAATGAAATAGAATTTACAAAAATTGCTATGATTTATCATTTAAAAGCAGTTAATAAAATCTTTTCGCTTAGTTGTCACGCTTGAGACCACAGGCTGTCGAGGTAATCAAATTTAGTCGCTTAGGCTTCGGACACACACAGCGACCAATCGCTGCAAGTAAAATTGAACAGGCTCAATTCAAATACCTTCTATTCTCTCCGAATAGCCTATCACATATACAACGTGTAACGTTAATAGCGCAAAACCTCTCGTGGGGTAATTCAGCCCATGTTCCTGAACAAATTTTGTTCCAAGACTTTAGGAAATTCGTAAAAAAAAAAAGGTTTTTCATACAAAATGAGAAATTGATCGGGCCCATCAGTATGAAAAATTACTTTTTTTTTTGCAAATTTCCAAAAGTCTTAGTTAACAAACACTGTTCAGCAACATGGGCTGAGTTACCCCGCGAGAGGTTTTGCGCTATTAACGTTACACGTTGTATATAGCGATTACTCTCCACGAGCAGCGAGCGTAGCGATTAGTTGCTGTATGTGACCAAAGCTTTAATCTTATTAGTCAAAAGTCTAGACTGTCTCATTCTTAGAAATAAACAGCTTTTAAGTTTTACAGGTAAAGAGCAATTGTGTTTTCGACCTTGGCTCCAAATTGTCAATCAATGCAATGTTAATTCTAAATGTTACGGTGTTTAGTAGAATTTACCTTGTGCATTGTTTGTAATTAGCGTTTAATTTTAAGCGTCCGGCTTTTATTCCACTTTTAGTATTGAGACTCTTGAAGGTAAAGAATTTGTAGGTATATAATGTAAAATTATCAAATGAGTCTTTCCGCCTTATGTGTAACGCAAGGGACTCTCAGTTGCCCTTTACTTCCCAGAGACGCGGTGCCCTTTTATGACGTTTTTGCGAATTAAAAATAATACCTTCCGTGAATGGAGTATTTTATTATGTAAATATTTGGATATTATGTATCATAAGCTTGTACATTTTATTACGTCACTTTTCAATGTAAGTTTATGTTTCATTAATTTATTATGATACTAAGATATAACTTATCGTCACTTTATCGATGTACAGTGGAGAACAGAATTTAAAACATACAAGTGTACCATTTTCTATTACCTATACTTACAACTTTGTAACGACGCGACGTAACTTTAGAAAAAACTTACTTTACTTACTTTTTTTTTTAAATAATTAGGTTTTTCAAGTAAGTTTAAATTACCTATACTTTTTTAAATGTTCCAAATTCGTGTTTATACACTAGGTAGTAGTCCAATCACAAAAAAAGTGTTAGTTCATGGGATTCGGGCCTCCTCTTTATGATAGTGGGCCATAAGCCCATAATGGATGCCACTGGGCCATCATCTTAAGGGGTTTGAATTGTAAATGGGAAAATGTTTTCAGAGAATTTATCTTATTTTTTTATTATGTTCTATGAATGATGTAACAAAGATTTTGTCCATGGAGTTTCTTGCCCGTTCTTCTCCATAGAGATCTACACTTTGTAATGGGCATCTACAGTACTTTCACAGTTTTTATTTAGTCTTGTGACTGGGGCTGTAGCACCGTAACTATTTTATTTTACTTTTGTCTTTTGACAATTCAAAAGTGCCTGTAACTGGCCTCCTTGAAATAAACGATTTGATTTTGATATTGCAATTCTGAGTGAAACAAAAATAAATATGGCTAATATTTTCACGGCATTTCGCGTTAATGTGGCCCTAGTATTTAAACTAATTCAGTCTTAAGAACTTTAGCAAAACACAATATTACGTAACATCTGCAAAAAAATGCCACTAAGTGTACCTACAAGAAAAAAAAAAACAGTTTTAATTCTTAGCCAGGAACAAATCGTTGGGCAACGTACACTTGCGAGCCGGAATACCCGACCTCGCTCCACTTGCATGTCATTAGAACGACAATAGATTCCGCCTGTTTACTCGCCAGCCTACAGACAGACAGACAGACAAACACTGCCTAGGTACTCACGCGTTTGTTCCTAAACGATTTCAAAAAGTGAAATTGTGTGTGATGCGACATAGAGATTACTAAATGGCCTCGTAGTGGCCATTGTTTTTTTTTGTGTTTTGTTTGTTGTCAAATCACGTATGAACGATTTGTTTGTTTTTAGTAATAAATTGAATAATTAATTGAATATCAAATATTATTTGAATTTTATTCAAATGAGTCATAATTGAAAATTGAAGGATACTAGCTGACTGGGAAAACTTCGTACTTACCGCCTCAAAATCACCTTTTAAACCTTCCCTGGACTTCCAAAAATAATTCAAAAGTTCAAAACCAAAATTAGTCAAATCAGTCCAACCGTTCCCGTTCTCGAGTTTAGCGAGACTCGAACAGAACATAAATTATTTGATGGTCATCCATGTTAAGCCATTATGGCTTAACATGGATGACCATCAAATAATTTATCATGAAACAGGATCAGATTAGGTGTCACAAAATTAGTCCAATTCGGCTAAAAGGTGCTGATAAAAAGGGAGCTGTTCGAGCTGACTGACAAGTCTGACACCTTTTTTTTACGTGGTAAAATCATCAAATGATTCTTTCCACCCAGGGCAGGGCTGGAAGGACTGCCAGACTCGTGCTGACTAAAATCTACGGTGTCCTTCAATAGCCCCTTACTTTCCAGGGTCACGGTAATTCGTTAAGTTCCGCGACCAAGCCTGACATCTTTATGAAATAAACTTGACGACTATCGATTATAGCGGTCGCTAGAAGATCGTGAAATCGCTAAAGATTCGTTGCGATGTTTGGCTCCATGCTCAGCTCTGATCGTTGCTCAGATCGACAACATTAAAAACGGCGAATGCTCGAGTTCTGCTACAGGTGAATGACCGCGCCTATCAAAAACTTTAAGGAAAACAATTTTCTTGAGGAAAAAAATGTATTTCGACTAAATTGCCTTTGAAATTAGAGAGGACCGGTTTCAAATATTTTTCCCATTGTCCTTTGTTTAAGTTGAGCAGTAGGGAACAGCAATAATGAGAAGAATGAGAATTCAGCTCAACTACTCAGTTTTGTTGAGCATTGGGGATTTCCCACTGCTCATCTACTGGCAGTTGAGCAGTGGGAAAAAGCGGGAAATTACTTAATTTTGTTGCAACGACTTACTGTAAGTACACATGGTAATATTGTGTTAAGTATTTTGAAAGAGATGCAACACTAAATAGTAAATACCCGTATTTAGTAAGACATTCTGAAATATTTTCACAGCACAATCACACAAGTTTGTATATTTTATAAACATACAACACAACGTTAATAGGATGTTAGTAAACTTATTTACACAAATTGTGATAGATACTTATTTCCAATAAGTCTTGTACAATATTTCATTATAAACTGAATATGGTAATACTCATAATAAATGTTGGACCCGGGTACGTCCTTAAACTACGTCCAGCCACCGATGAACGGGCAGCAGCGTTCTTACAAACTTTCGGTGACCCTACTGCGATCTCCAAGCCGCCTGCCAAGCGTGGGGATTATGGCTACCTAATGCATGCGTGAGTATTTACGCATATTCAGAATGAACACTGTTGGCTCAGAGTTATCGGCCACGACTTACAAGTTAGATCGTGAGTTTGAACCCAGCCTGGCGCATTACTTTCAGTAATGATTACATCACAATCTGTAAACGGTAAAGGAAAACATCGTAACGAAACCGACATGTTCTAGAACCAAAAATTCAAAGACATGTGACATCTACCAACCCGCACTGGGCCCGAGTGGGTTACAGCCCACTCCCTCACACAGAGAGGAGGGCTGTGTCCCAGCAGTGGGAACATTATAGGCTGATGATGATAATCAGAATGTCATTAATTACGCAAACTGTCAAGTATCAATGACAATTGACAAAGGACGTTAGGAAGTCGTAATTAAAAATAATTGAGTACACTGCAAAACATACATTTTCCGTTTACATGAATAGTAAATAATGTTAAAATGAAGGTAGAATGATTAATTAATTGTTTCATAATTATTCATAATGTAACACTACATACTTACTGATACATCTAATATCTTTAAACGAGCAATTCTTGTATATGTATTTATATAATCAGGATCTCGGAAACGGCTCCAAGGATTTTCATGAAAGTTACAGATTAGTTTTTCGGCTCAAGGAATCGATTTATCAAGGTCCCAGGTTCGAAAAAAGTTCGGTTCCCAAGATATAGACATTTTAAAAAGCTCGGTCAACCAGAAATTATAAATTAACTAGATATCATGACCTATGTCAATCAGTAGGTTTGATATAACATGGAGAACGGATTTAGTTTAAAACTTTTTCTGGGCTGTTATAATCATCAAATTAATCATGCATGATCCTTTGGTTGAGCAGAAACCCTTTGCGTTACCGGACCGCGGTTTCCTGGGACCCACCTGTAAACACTAAACATGACTAAACATGGAAATTAGTATAAATTTTTTCTGATTAATAATCGCCCTGTTTTTTCAATCGCCCATTGGGTTCCACGATCGTAAAAACTACCTATCAAGGTCTTGTCTTAATTAAGTATGACATAATTCTACGAAATGTCACGACAGATATCTTGTCGGTGCGCATGGGCAGTAGGCCGCGACTTCCGCCCAAACAATCGTATTAGCTGGTATTATAATTAAACAAGTATGCTGATTGATTGATTGATAACGTTGACATAATCAGTTGTTGTTAGTACTTTACTGTTTGTTTACTTTCAATTTTTAATAGCTAGATTTAGTCCGTGGCTTTTCTTGTTTATTTATTTGTTAGGGTCAAAAATGTTTCATCATGCTACACACTACATATTTTACGTGGTAGACTCATCAAATGAGTCCTCTCAACCAGGGCAGGACGGGACTTGTACTAACTAAAATCTACGGTGTATTTTAATACCCTTTACGTTCCGGTTACTCGTTAGTCCCGCGGCTATGTAAGTTAAACCTTCTTCAAGAACCACTTAGTTCATAGTGAAAACCGTATGAAAATCGATTCGACAGTTTTTGAGATTATTGTATTCAGACAGACAGACGCGACGGGAACAATTTGTTTTATACATATCATGAAGTGAAGTGTTTAGTAGATAAAGATTTTGTGCCACTGAACAATGAAGTTGGTATCTTTCTAATAGATACGTATTTCAATTATGATTAATTTCTGTTCCTACTTAGATTAAATGACTGAAATTACCTTGAAAGTAGTTTGAAATAAATCCTATTTAATTCAGTGGTTAGGACTCTTAAGAATACAAATTAAGGTCAACTTGTGGTCAAGTTTTAGAAATACAGTATTTAAAATAGGTGATAAAAAAGGTCCAAATTTCATTTTTTATAAATTGGTCTGGCACTGAAATGAAAACTGGTTTCTTTAAGATTCGAAATTTTTACCTCTGTATAATATTGTTAACTGGAAAAATACATAACACAAACAAAAAAAATATCGATTCCCATAGAATAGGTATAAAATTATCCGAAAAACTTTGTCCTAAAACAATGAATTTTAAGTTTACAACAATAGGTTGTATACCTATTATAAATTTCCTAATTTTCCAGACAAAGTGGTCATCTATAACTTGTATTATTGGCACGCCAACTAAAACTGTAACTAGTCGTCAGTTTGATTAAATAACAAAAAATAATATTTGACCCGTATTTATAATTTCGTTACATAAAACACAAAGATGCGACGTTTTGAAAACTCACAATACATCATGCTGCGGTCGTGATATATGGTAAGTACGATCATCATCATCATCATCAACAGCCGGAGGAAGTCCACTGCTGAACATAGGCCTCCCCCTTAGACCGCCACGCCGAACGACAATTCGCCACTTGCATCCATCGGCTGCCCGCGACCCTCACGATGTCGTCGGTCCACCTAGTGGGAGGCCTGCCTACGCTGCGTTTTCCGGTCCGTGGTCGCCACTCGAGAACTTTTCTTCCCCATCGGTTGTCAGTTCTACGAGCGATGTGGCCTGCCCATTGCCACTTCAACTTGCAAATTTTATGAGCTATGTCGGTGACTTTGGTTCTTCGCCGAATATCCATGTTCCGGATTTTATCCCGCAAAGAAACTCCGAGCATAGCTCTCTCCATTGCTCGTTGAGTGACTCTTAGTCTCTCTAAGAGGCCAGCAGTCAAGGACCACGTTTCGGAGCCATATATCATCACTGGCAACACACACTGGTCAAACACCCTTGTCTTGAGACACTGTGGGATTCTCGATGAGAAGATATCACGTAGCTTCCCAAACGCTGCCCATCCGAGTTGGATTCTTCGGGCGACCTCTTTCTCGAAGTTGGACCTACCTAACTGAACAATCTGTCCAAGGTAAGTATAATGGTCTACAACTTCGAGAGTATCGCTCCCAACAACAACCGGTACGGGTGCCACATGGACATTCGACATGACTTTCGTCTTGTCCATGTTCATTTTAAGGCCGACCCGTTGGGAAACGATACTGAGGTCGCTGAGCATAGCATTGAAGTACGATACGTTTTATTAATATCAATGTACTTTAGTAATTAAAAAAAAAACGGATCTGATTTAATTGATACTGGAAAAGCGGGAACTAGCAAAACACGAAATACAAACATTCAAAATCTAAATGGCTCAATAAACGCAGCTAAATATCTACGTGAAAGGTTCCGTTGACACCAAGCACAAAGGCCTTTAACCCGGACCTCAAACGCACTAATTGCATAAAGGGACCTCAGCTAACAGATAAATTTTATTAGATTTACGTACCTAGGTACAGTCAGCTTCAGTGAAAACTTACCCCCTTTGTTGGTGATGTTACTCTTACCCCCTTTGTTGGTGATGTTACTCTTACCCCCTTTGTTGGTGATGTTACTCTTACCCCCTTTGTTGGTGATGTTACTCTTATCCCCTTTGTTGGTGATGTTACTCTTACCCCCTTTGTTGGTGATGTTACTAACAAAGGGGGTGAGTTCTCTCTAAATCTTACCGTACTAGGTAGGTTCAGTTTTTTTTAGCGGGGTAAAATTATCATATGAGTCCTTCCACCCAGGGCAGGGCGGGAGGGACTATCAGACTGAAGACTCGTACAGACTAAATCCACGGTGTCCTTCAATAGCCCTCGGTAATGAGATAAGTACCGCGACCCAGGCAGGCTTTGCCTCTCTAAGGGAGCCCCGTCATCATGCTGACGCTCCCGAAACCATAAGTTGCGCTGTTGTTTAAACATCGCTTATTGTTCGTGAAAACAGACATTAATTTACACAATGACGATATAATACTAGACTCCTAATAACAGGCGACCGATGTCTGTCAACACATTAGGCAAAAAAGTCTTATATTCGTCTCATTTCGACCAATCCTGTGGGCCGTAAACATACGTTGAGACAGAACAGACCTTGAGTTAGCCAATCACAACGCAGTACCCCGTCCCCCTCGCTTACGTAGTACCTCAGCGAGTTGACAGAATAATTTTTGTTCCTTAGATTGTGTATGCGGAGTCTAGTATAATATCGTCGTTGAATTTACAGGCTCTGATTTACATTGTCTTGTGAAGTTGAGATATTTATGACACTTGAAATTCGCGTGGAATAATTAAATTTAATCAATTCCGATCGCATAGATTTCGATCTTGTTGAATTCATAAATAATGTTCTATGACATTTATTAGACCTATGTCAGTGTATTGAATGTTGATATTTCTTGATATACTTGAATTTACTGTCCAGTGAATTTAGATTGGATCCGATTATAAATCTTTCGAATATTACTGTATCACGGGGTTTGATTATTTATTATCAATCGCTTGATTAGGAATTGCATTTAAAATAATGTCTTGCTTGCATCCTACTAAGTATAATATTATAAATGCGAAAGTTTGTGAGGATGTCTGCTGTTACTCTTGCACGCAAAAACCACTAAACGGATTTGGCTAAAATTTGATATAGAGATAGTTTATAACCTGGATTAACACAAAGGATAGCTTTTATCCCTATTTTATTTTCCCGTGGGATAATTTTTGAGTTATAGCGGGTGAAGCCGCTGGCAACATCTAGTATAACTATCTGTTGCCAGCGGTCTCATTATTATTTACACTAAAAGGTTTGTACTAGAGATGTTACGAATATTTGCATCCTCATAATTTTAGACATTCGCATTCGCAAAATTGATGCGAATATTTTGTGAATGCGTACAACTGAAAATATCCCAATATTTGGTAGGATTCTTCCACGCACTCCATTCTTTTCTTTCGTCTTCCTCTCCATTCATCTTTTATTCAGTCTGTCTTTATCACTGAACTCAACATGGATTGGTAATAATTTAATGCCAACATAAATTTTTAACGTCATTTAGATCCTTTTCGTTCAAAATTTTTAATTTCGTTGAAATAACCTTGATCTCATGTTATTTTTACTCTATATTTTAAATTGTATAGTTTATTTTCACTTATTTTATGACTACACTATTTATTTTTTATTTATGTACAGAAGCTATTGGTGTACCTTGGTTAACAAATAAATTAGGTGCGTTATTATTCCATCCCATACGTCAAATTAAAAGTTCTACGAAAACACACAAATACATTGATGTAAATAAAGCCTACCCAAGCAACAACTTACGTATCAACTACTTAACAATATTAATCAACATTTCTACAACAACTAATTTATAGTCTGAACTTGATATAAGTGTCATATTTACGATTGTACACTATCTGATTAAAAGTCTGTCTGTCTTGAACTAGTTACCGCGTAGCCAACTGACCAGTAGGAAATCCGTTTATACCGGCAGTAAATTAAAGGTACAGTCGTTCACGAAAGTGTTTGAATGACGAATGTTATTTAGCTGAGGTAAAATTTTGACAGGACCCGTATGTGGAATGAAAAAGGTGCCATTAGCTCAGGTGGCATTAAAGCGGGTGCCAAATGTGGAATACCCCATTTAACTTGATCTAACACGCTCCTAGGCAATGATTTTTGTGGAAATATTTTTGTCAAAATTCACTCATCAACACAAGAGAAGTTTCTAGAGTAATGCTTTAAAAAGAAAAAAATAAAAAGGAATGTCTTAGTTACTTAAACCATTCAAAGTTTGATGTTTGCGACTTCTATGATATTTTAACTCAATTAAAATGCATCACCGCCATCCATATTCACATTATTCACACCTCAAAGTCTATCAAGTCATTTTTATGGAACTTTCTCTAAATGATTGATATCTCTATTAATTGACAGGTTTGTTGTTTTACATGACAAAAGAATTCATTTCAAACTCTCCATTTTTAATGACGGATACCTATTATAATATTTTAAATTTTATTAAAATCTGTAATAGACATTTACAACACACCAACTATTGGGCATCACTATTTAAAAACAAGTAAATAATAAAGAAATATAATCAACTAGCAAAATTATTAAAAAAAAAAAAATTGTATTTTTGTATGACTCTCTTAAATGGTCAACGTGGCCCTGAAACGCTAATAATAAGTTGGATTACAGTCAGTCAAGTCTGAGAGTCCCTTCCGAATCCGCTAATTTGAAAAAGGCTAAACTGAAATGCTGAACCCTAAACGCATTGCAATTAAAAAAAAGCCAGTAGCCAGATTAGCCTAAGGCTATCGCAAATAATCGTGACTAAGACACACACAGCAAGTCTGATATACATAAAGCAAAAAATAATCATAACACAAATTATCTGTCATCACAATTTTTTACCAAACTTTTTGCTAATTAAGAGACAAGGAACGGAATAGGAAGCGAAATATAATTTCATAACCGTTTTTTAACAATGACAGTGGACCAAGACAAAAAAAAAAAAAAACTTTGTTAATTCTGTGCGTGACTGTACAAAATCGTGATTGTCCAACGGGGACAATATTATTATGCAGATATTCCGCGTTATTGGTTTATAATTAAATTGTAACAATATATACCACGCCCTTTCGTGAGTGGACTATGAAAATAATAATATAAATTATTATGCGGTGTAATAAAATGACAAATGATCATTTTTTAAAGGCTAATCGTTGAGGTATGCGGCTTATTATTTATTTTTTCAGTGATCTAGTTATTAATAGTAACTCCTATGGCTAAATCCTGGATGTGATTGACAGGGCGGAAAAAGGACAGTTCGATAAAAAAAAAGATTATTATTTACAAAAAAAATGTTATAAAATTAAGATTGATACATTTCAGTGTGATGGCTGGGATGACTCAGTTTCAGTTCATTGCAGAATGAGTATTAACGCCTGCGGCAATTGGCTATTTTACTCAAAAACTTAATTAGTCCGAAACAGATAATAATAATAATAAGCAGAGCTTGTGTTATGGGTACTAGACAACTGATAAACATACTTATATATTTCTAAATACATACATATTACAGATAAATTACACCCAGACACAGAACAAATGAGCGTGTTCATCACACAAACATTTGTCCTGGGTGGGAATCGAACCCACGACCTCCAGCATAGCAGTCAGGGTCACTAACCACTAGACCATTAGGCCAGTCAAATCACCAAAAAATACATAAAACGTTTCTAAAAAAATCACAAAACCTCACTCTGTCGGTATCATTTTACAGGCGTTGTGACTCCCATGTTTATCTTTGTCAATGATTAATTAATTGAATAAAAAAATAATGGAAAACCATTGGTCTTAAATTAATAGCAGAATACCAAATGTATTAAAACTGCTACTGAGATCCAATTGATATTCAATTGAGTCATTACTAAATTAGCAGAATTGGGGACCAGAGCGATGGTCCAATTAAACCACTGGTCCTAAGTCGCTGACCAATTTTCCTCTTGCCACTCTTCCCCAGGCACCACACGTCTCAAACGCCACGGGAACAAACAAGTAACTCTTAACAAGTTACTAATTTAAATATTTTCTAAACAATTCCACCTTAATTCTTAGTACAGTGAAATTACTTCATAAGTCATTGACAATTTATGTAACCGGCTGTAAATTTCTAATACAATAGGATTAAGGACAGCCTTCATTTAAGACAAGAGACAAGAGTATGCATCATTCTTGCAATAACATTTTGTTTGACTAAAAATGTGAAAGTTTACAAGCTTAAGCACTTGTAAGCTGATTAAATAAGCTGACCGCTGACGAACTTACTAAATAAATAGTCAGCACTATGTATGGTAATCCCCGATTACCGGGACCAACGGTTTTGTCATTTGAAGATCTTTGACAGTCGTTACTGTTAGTCAGAAGCTCATAAGTCTGACAATCAGTATTACCATGTGGTGATATTGCCCAGTTACTGGGTTGTGGAGGTCCGATAGGCAGTCGCTCCATGTAAAATACTGAATTCAGCCGCATCCTGTCCTCCCACACAGGACAGGACGGGAGGGACTTCAGACTTTTACTGACTAAAATCAATGGTGATACGTTCCCGTGGGATAATTTCCGAGTTGTAGCGGGAAAAGCCGCTGGCAACAACTAGTCTATAATGAAAAACAATGCCACTTTTCGTTGTAATTTTATAACTCAAGAATGGGCTCACTTATTAAAACCAAATGTTTAGTCTTTGTTCGGATTATATATAATTAGATGGTTTATGTATGTTTGCACAAAATCGGTCGAGCGGTTCTTCATTTATGATATTTTTTTTTAAACAAATGAATCCTATAAGGCGGATCATTTGGTTAGTATTTTATAAAGGTGTGCGTCCACAGGTCGGCATCGCACGTATCGGACGTATCGTACGTAACGGATTTTAGTTTGCCTTGTATGAAAACTCATACAATTGCGTCCACTGATCCGCATCGTACGGACGGCTCATCAGCAATACCTTAATGCGATGCGTACCGATGACGTCATACGGAATGCCGATCAGTAGAAGCGATGAAGGTGGCATCGGCAATCCAATTGCTGACTCTCGCGTCGGCAATCAGATCGCTGCCGACACAGAAATCCGTTTGATGCGATGCGTCCGATACGTACGATGCGGACCTGTGGACGCATACCATAAACGTATTGTTTTCTTCATACAAAGTCACAACGACGTCACATTAGTTAACTTTTTTAACACTTAAATGATAATGAACTAGAAGGTTGTCTGATTATGTTACTATTTTTGGTAACTATTTCTAATATTATGTACAGTCAGTGTTACAGTCAGTGTTAACTAATGTCAAACATGGTTTAATTTAACACTTATTATCTATTGATAAATGGACTAAACTGTAATATTTAGTACATAATATGAATATTCTTACTTTAATTTTAAATGTTTCTTTTATAACCTACCTTTTTTGCAATTCGAATATAGATTCTTTTAACACTTGCCTCAAAATTAAAAGGTACACGTAAATTCTGGATTTCGAGTCGCAAAATTTATTTTTACTGTGACCAACCTATGCTTGCAATCGATTGACATAATTGAGAGATTGTTCCCATGCATGCATACGTAGTTTCCTTGAAATCGGTGCATTCATTTTGAAAAACAGACTTAAAAGTGTTCATTGTATAAAATGCCATTTGGCGAATACGTTCATAAGAGTAAAACTTCTAAAAACTAAAACCCGTCGAAAATATAGTTAAGCTTTAATTTTTTTATTTTTCATATTATGTATATAACCCAATATCGCCCAAAATGTCGCTTGGTAACTTTTGCCTTTCAAGCGTCGATATGTATAGAACGTGAATTTGAACTAAAATCTTTCAACAATATCAATTAATTAGGTAGCAATACATATATCTAATATACGACATACGATCTCTCCATCAATCAATCTATTCTTACGATATAAATGTGCAAGTCACTGTGTCTGTAATCTTTTGACATTTTTAGAACTGGACAAAGTTTTTTGGATGTAAAACAAAATTGAGGACTTTTAAATACGCAATAACGTCCTACATCGCGAATCGTGAAGATTTTTGTGGAAAGGAAAATTCGATTGCAGACAAGATTTGAACCTATGATCTTCCGATCCACAAATAAATGTGGAAAGTAGGGATATATGGGATGAATGATATGATTAAAAAAAAAAACGAAAATACTAATATGGCTTGGCAGCTCTTCTTGTCATTTATCGCTAAAATAGAAGAATCGAGAAAAAACTATTAAATCACAATCTACATGCCTGTAAAAGTGACTTTATTAGACCGACTATAGTTTGATGTAAGCCGTGTCTATCGTACCGTAAACACGAGTGAAGCCACGGGTAACACCTAGCAGTCAATATTATTCGGCATCCATCGGCCGTGACCTTGTGACATGACGCACTTTCTTTCCGTCGCGTCGGGTAACCTCAGAGTGGCGTGTGCGGTATTATGCAATGCGCAAGCGACGGCGGCTTATTTGTTTGTACTTGTATGTTGGTGACTCGTCTAGACGTTTGAAATATGGCATGATTTGTAGGAATTCCAAGTTTGGTGTTAGAAGGTGAAATATTTGGAATTTTGTGTTAGAAATAGGTAATACCTGCTTCATGCCTGGCGGTCAAAAAGTGAAAATGAACCTTCTGTCTGATGCTAGAGAGAATGTTTTTGTTCCCAGTGCGGTGGCTCGTCTAGACGTTTGAATTATGGCGTAAATTGTAGGAATTCCAAGTTCGGTGTTCGAAATTTGTAACTGTTTTAGAAGTTTGTGTCAAAAGGAATAGAATAGGTACCTACTTATGATTACCACTATGGCTGACTGAACCTGTGAGGAATCTATTTAAGGGACCGTTTGATACTGTAAATCGATTTCATATGGCCCGTTCTAGCTGCAGGCTTATAAAGTTAAGTTAATATTGAATAGATTACTTTTAGGCAAACGTGCTTCACCATCGACCACATCGGGGCTTAACTCACTTGATGATAAGCGAGTTAAGCGACGATGTGGTCGATGATGAAACACATTTGCCTAGAAGTAATCTAGAGTGGATAGACGCGAACATGTAAGAAACATTAGAATATAAGATTAATATATTATGAATTGTGTTATTGTATTGTAGGTACGTAAAAGGTGTTTTTTTTATGAAATTTTACGTGATTCAAATATAAACCTATTATCACGTCATGATGTACGCGTGTGTTTAGAAAAGACAAGACTAAAAATTCGCTTACAAACATGACGTGATGAATTGTCATATTTGTATACCAACAAGGTGACAAATCAATCTGGTCATATTAGGAAACATTGCAAGTTTACTTAAAATTAGGTTATAGTGTTATTCAGTGGCTCGAAGTGTGATAAGTAGCCCACTTGACACTTTACTCGTCAATTTCTGCTGTAATGTTTGGCATATGAATTGAAATACCTAGTTAAATAGTGTATTACTACATCTGCGAGCTGTGGGGGTCGACAGTAATCGTTTAGCACGAGATTATTCTGCCTTGTAATCGTACCTATATATCACGGTCTGTGATGGCCCAACCAGTGGAGGATTTTACTTGGTAAAATCATCAAATGAGTCCCCACCCAGGGCAGGGCTTTGTTCACTTGGGTGAACAAATTGGTGTCCTCAGTTCACCTCGGAAGAAATTAAAGTGGAATAAACAATTTTAAAGCAGTGGTGACCCAATGGTATCGGTCCCGGCTTACGAGTTGTAGGTCGTGGGTTCGAATCCCGCCAGGCGCATTTCTTTGTGTAATTTATTTCATCACCACTGCTCTCAAAACGGTAAAGGAAAACATCGTGAGGAAACCGGCATGTCCTAGAACCAAAACATTCGAAGACATGTGACATCTACCAACGCGCACCGGGCCCGCGTGGTGGATTATGGCCCACTCCCTCTCACAGAGAGGAGGCCTGTGTCCCAGCAGTGGAAACATTATAATCTGATGATGATGATGATCATTTTACGACTCAAAAATCCAAACAATAATAGCGAAATTATTACTACCTATCAGTCGGCCTGAGGAATTCTTAATGGAAACACCTTATAACACGATCTCCATGTTTTTTTCTATAACATGACTTTTTTTTTAATCCGTCTAAATTCCATCTATTATGGAATTACCATATGAGATGAAAAAAGTGGGAATTGCCTCCAAAATTACCGGCCGGTATTGTGTGTAATATATCGTTCACGTTGCATAACATTTTACACCGAAAATTATAATGTCTTTGGCTAGGCAGCACGTGACTGTGTGTTCGTATTTTAATAATTTAATTTGCAAATTAATAGACGTTCATTTTTTAGATTGAATAAATTACTCAATTACATCCGAAATTAATATTGTTCCTAATTCTGATCCGTTTTCTTCAACGGATTTGCTGTTTTTTTATAAGGCAAAGGGAGATTATTTGGTGAGACAAGCAATTCAGTGGTAGAGTCTTAAAAGTCTCTTAAAACGTTACCTATGCATATGCTGTAATGCGAAATGATGTGTCACTACAATCTTGTCCACTTTAGTGGTGAACTAGTTGCATCATTTCGCATTACTGCATGCATAGGTAACGTTTTGAGAGAATTTTAAGACTCTATCACTGAGTTGCCTGTCTCACCAAATAATCTCCCTATATCCTATGTGGTTTTAACCATAACTAATAACTTTATTTATTGCCATTCTCAAATGACATCTTAGAAACATGTTACAAACGACTACAAAATATTTATTAGAGAAATAAAATGCTGGTATTTACGTAAACATTAATATTGATTAGAAGAAACATGACATTTTGATTAATTATATTGCAAATACTGCATTTCACTGGGTTCTAATAGTTACCGCAGTCTTACGTAACACGTATTGTGACATACTTAGAGAATACAAGAAAGATGAGGATCTCAGGGCTGTATGTAAGTAGGTACTATTTTTTTGATTGTACAGTCAAATTCAGAGCGAAAATTCACCATCTTTGGAAGTGATATTAATACGTCCAGAGAAAACTCACCCAGTTTTCTCTGAAGGTTGCCATAAAAAATGAGCCATAAAAGAAATATAATACGAATAAGTAAATACAATACGAATTAAATTGTTTGGAACTTTGGGATGAATGGATGGAACGACGGAATAAAGGACAGAATTAAAGAATGTAGAAAAAAAAATATCGGCCCAACCATGGCGATGTTTAAAATTATAGAAAAGAATATTCTCTGATATTCTTTTCTATAATTTTAAACATCGCCATGGTTGGGCCGATATTTTTTTTTCTACATTCTTTAATTCTGTCCTTTATTCCGTCGACAAATTTCTACGCTCTCATGTGTTGGTTACTAACTCTATTTTCGAACTTTTCTACGCTGTCTGCAAGAAATCCATAGACAATTACTTATCCGATGATTTAATTTGGCGCTGATGACCCTAATTTTATCTGTGTATCGAGTTTGGCGCCGAATTTCATTAATACAAATATTTAAATTTTAATCAATCAGTCTGAAGCCTAATGGATGCGCTAAAATGTTAAATTTTATCTTAATTTATCGATGCGATGTCTATATTTCGACTTTAGTAAGTTAAAAAAAAAAATTGAATAAAACCCAGATTTTGTCAGATTATTTAAATTTTCGATCTTGTGAACTTGTGTTTAGTCGCAATAAGAGTAGGTTACTGATTTACCAGAAAATTATATAAAATAGTTATCAATGAATCCATGAAACAATAACAAGACTTCAAATTCATTCAAGTCAATTCAAATCATTTATTCCAATTAGGCCATCAAAGAGGCACTTTTGAACGTCGATTTTTAAATTTAAAGGGAATAGGAAGGGAATGGATTGATTCTACACCCATTCGCTAAAGTAGGTTGTATGGAGAAGAATGGGCAAGAAACTCCATACATTCTAACACATACCTATCTATATCTATAAATTATCTCCATAACTGGTCTATTTCCTGATAGAAATCAAAATCAACTAGGTAGCCTTGTCCATGACACTACAATAACAAAAGTTATGGCAAACGTCCACAGGTCCGCATCGTAGGTACGTATCGGACGCATCGCATCAAACGGATTTCTGTGTCGGCAGCGATCGGATTGCCGACGCAAGTATCAGCAATCGGATTGCCGATGCCACCTTCATCCATCGCTTCCATTGATCAGCATTCCGTATGACGTCATCGGTACGCATCGCATTAAGGCATTGCCGATGAGCCGTCCGTACGATGCGGATCAGTGGACGCTGTTGTATGAGTTTTCATACAAGGCAAACTAAAATCCGTTACGTACGATACGTCCGATACGTGCGATGCCGATCTGTGGACTTTATGCTCCATTCTCGACTTCATGCGATGCGACAAGCGACAATCAAGTGCGTCACTTGTTTTCTTCACGTTATTACCCTCGCAGACTAAAACTAAAATTGGGGGCGTGTTGAACTCGACATATCGAGAATCCAAACAAAACTAGAAGTGTGAATGTTAATATTTTACTAACAAAAAAAACCATGACTAGTAGCACATTTGTAAATGTTTCAAAATACCTATAAAGTTAGGTCATTGGTAAAGCATTGTTACATTGTATAACATAACTCCTGAAACAATTGAATGAGTAACGTTTTTAAGGTTTGTTAAACATTAAGTAAGTTTCTACGTATTTTCCTACTCCACCACTATTCTTTTTTTTTATTATAATTGGGATCCAAGACGGATAAATTCATTCTCAGGGACAAGTCGAGCATCATTGTCTCAGCGCTATTCTAGACTGTCGGTCGGTGTCGGTCCTAGCTTTCAGGAGTTGCAGTGTTTTGAGAATAGTGTGATGGGTTTGTCCCAAAAAAAACGTAAGTTATTACTATTCAGCTTACAGAAATGTAAATCACTTAAACTGCTATTTAAAAAAAATCTATCGAAAATTAAAAAATAAAGTTAAATAGTCTAACCCCATTTCTGGGGTAAGTAAATACTCAATTTGTCCTTAACCCTGGGGGTAGGGAAATCTGTCAAACTCTTACTGAATAAAAATCCACCCTGTTTTTCGGTTTCCCTTTGCGTACCAGGACCACGGTGACCAGTTCTTAACTTGAATTTAATTTAACGTTCATAAAAGATGAGCAAGTTTTAATAAGTTTGAGCTAAGAGTTAGGTAATGTTAGGTAACCAACACAGTACTTTCATTTTTATATTCAAGGTAACTACTTCTTTAAATGACAATTTATAAAGATTATATTTATGTAATAAAATAAACATCAATATTTGTTTTGTTTATCTTATAGTAATGCTTCGTTTGCGGATTATTTAAAGTTTTGTAATGTTACCGAGTGTTAAATTAATATTAAACTGTTAGAAAATTTTAAGCTGTTAAATAAGAATAAATTAGTACGTTAACCACATAAACATATTTCGAAATTTAGCCTGAATTAATATTACAATTTAAAAAAGTAACAATAAAATTAGTAAAAATGCGCATGAAATCGACGTGTAATTATTTAGCTACGAGATTCTACATAAAAAATATAGAAAAATTCTTCTATACAACAAAAACGTCATATATTATTTGTTCTTCGATTTATTTTTAACTACGTTTGCAGAGTTCATTAGCATGTAAAACGGCGTTTACGAATGAACAGGTATCTACTTATTCCATGTTTTACTTAAGATTTGCAACGCAAGCGGCATACGCTCGAATATTACGCCTGGATTTTCTTTTTTTTTTTTTTTTGTCAATGAGACGTTTTGTTTTATCATAAAAATGTTCTGGTTTCTGACAACTATTCCCCTTGGTTTTACCTGTTCGGCTCCTATTTATAGTATGATTAATAGCCTAAAGCCTTCCATGGAAAAGGCTTCCAGTCGAACCAGATGCAGTTGAATATCAGTATTTTACGTGGAGCGACTGCCAATCGGACCTCAACAACCCAGTAACTGGGTAATACGATTCTCTATGATAAGCCGACCCCAATATAGTTGGGAAAAGGCTAGTCAGATGATGATCAAATCGTGGTTGGAAAAAATTTTTGGTCTTTTTAAGAAAATTAAGTGATTTGGCGAAGATGACTATTAATTAAATAAAATGTCGTCGCATGGAGATAGTGATTCAAACTTGTTTTTAAGAGCATAATATTAATAATATTTACATTACATAATGTGACATTAATGACATATTTACATAATATTGGCACCGGTTTGGAATTTCGTATATTAGGTGACACCGGAGTTAGAACTATTATGAATCTAGTGTGCATCCGTTGTGTGGGTGCACGTATGCTGACGGGGGACTTATAACTCCGGGGTCGCGGAATTATCTATCTATAGGTATATCAATTCGTGGTTTTTAATTCTTACTTTTCTTCAATATTATTTAGAGAAGAGATCTAAAAACTTAAAATATGGCTTTAGCCAAGCCCCGCCCATCGAAGTACGATTAAATTCGGGAGTACGGGCCATATATAATTTTACAGAACCAATATTCCTGAAAAAAAATGTTCTTCCACAATATGTTTTTTCAGGAAATTAACAAAAAAATCAGCTTCCATACAAACTGTCCAATCAAGTTTATAATTTTCTATGGTGAGGCTGATTTTTGTTGTCCCTTAGGGTGCTTGTACACGGCGCATGTAACCCGCGCAAGTAAAGATGCGGGTTACCCGCGCGAGTAACATGCGCAAGCTACTTGCTACTCACGGGGTGCTTGTACACGGCGCATGTAGCTTGAGCATGTTGAGGCACTTGCGCGAGTTACATGCGCCGTGTACAAGCACCCTTACACCCAGTTTAGTATAATTCTCGGATAAAGTACTTCAACTACACTTCAATAAACTTTGTCCAGTCAAACTAGTATATTTTTCTGACAGTCAGCAGATTAAATCTGACAATGGAGTGCTTATGTCCGACTGGCCTACCGTCTGCCCACCTACATACAGTTCAATGACCTTTAAACCACATTATAATCACAATTATGATACAAAATGCAATTTTGCCGAAAAAGATACATCTTGCCTCATCATCAGCCTATTAATATTCCCACTGCTGGGACACAGGCCTCCTCTCTGTGAGAGGGGGTGGGCCATAATCTACCACGCGGGCCCAGTGCGGATTGGTGGATGTCACATGTCTTCGAATTTTTGGTTCTAGGACATGCCGGTTTCCTCACGATGTTTTCCTTCACCGTTTTGAGAGTTACACCTACATACAGTTCAATGACCTTTAAACCACATTATAATCACAAATAAGATACAAAATGCAATTTTGCCAAAAAAGATACCTCTTGCCTAGTTTCCAAAATTTACAAAATTGCTCATAAATTAAAGATTTAGTCTACATTGCTGGGTTTAAAAGACTATCTAGATTTTTTGCTAGAACTTCCGGAGTAATGGTCAGTGTAGTGGGTAGTTCCGTGTCTTCGTGGGTGGGAGTTGCGCAAGCATAGTGCCATGTCTGCACTTGCGCACGCGTCGTGTTTGATTGAAAATCAAATGTTTTGTTACGCGAGTGAGGATTATATTGTTATGTGTAGTGCAGTTCTTTACGTATAAATCTGTTTTGTGATTTTGCTAAAACTTAAGGTTTCGTTAAACTTGACAATGAGTAGGTACCTAACATAAATCCAATCTATAAGTAAAAAACTTTTTTAAGATATTTTTTACGCACGATTTCAGGAATAAACTCATGAAAAAGAATTTATTCCTGAAATCGATCCCCATTGACAAATCCCCACTGCGGGCAGCGAGTAAAGGGCAACTCGCTGCCCGACCAAGGACCATGCCCGGGTCGACGGCGCGTTGTGTCCCACGCGCGCCTCAAAGAGCGTCAGCATAATGACGGGGCCCCCCTCTCAGAGGACCAAAGCCTGCCGGGGTCACGGGATTATTCCCTTACCGTAACCCCGGAACGTAACAGGCTATGAAGGACACCGTGGATTTTAGTCAGTAGAAGTCTGACAGTCCCTCCCGCCCTGCCCGGGGTTGGAGGACTCATTTGATGATTTTACCACGCTAAAAAAAAAAAAGGGGGGATCGCTGGGGTGCTATGACAGGAAACCTCCACGTGCGCCCGTGGACTGGAGTTCCTTCTCGGATACGTCCGGGGGGAAGACCAGTTTTCCGGGCCGGTGCACCCTGGGATGCGGGCAAAAACTCTTCCTTAGGCTCTGTATGCCTAAGGGGTCTCTTTACTCGTATGCGAATAGCCTGTCGTGTGGACGCTCCAACGCGTGTCCCTCTGATCAGCAGAGGGCACAGCGGCGGAGCGGGCTTGCGGACGGTGAGTGATGGGTAGCTCGCCGTCCGACTAAGGACCAAGCCCGGGTCGGTGGCGCGTCGTCGCCAAATGCCTGCTGGGGTCGCAGGTTTTTTCTTAACCCAGGATACCGTAGCCCCGGAACGTAAGGGGCATAGGAAGGAACACGGGTGGATTTTAGTCAGTAAGAGTCTGACAGTCCCTTCCGCCCCACCCAGGGCGGGAGGACTCATTTGATGATTTTAACACCCAAAAAAAAAAGGGGGGTTCGCTATTTTAAACAAATTCAGCCTAGTGGAGTTATCTGCAAAAAACAATAATCCCAACCAGGTGTTTTTATTGCAAAATTTTATAGAAACGGGATTTGTAATAACGATAAGTCTTGAGCTCAACCAAAAAAAGATGTTTATACGAGTACCTACTAAAATACTAAGAATTTTAACCGCAGTTCAACCGCTCAGGATTAATTCTAACCCTGCAAACGCTGTGCGCGTCACAATGTGTCAACCGCCACACTGTGTCAAGTGCGTGTGACGCAACTGACGCGCAATGCACGCTAGTGAAAGAGCACGCGCTCTAGTGTTTGTTGAGGTTTTCCTGCTGCTCGTGTTTGAGTAGCGCGGTCAAATATGGATTGGTGTGTTTTTAGTCATCTATTACAAGTTTGGAACAAGTCTTTAGTAACAAGTTGTGATGGAATAGTACTGATACTTATTCTGTTAGACTACTTTTTCCCACTGCTGGGCAAAGTCCTCTCCCCGTGACTTTCGTATCGTAACAGTAATTTATTTGTAAGAATCTTCATGTGTAGATTTTAATTATCGTATAACAAATTGGATAAATACTTGACTTTGAAATGGGCCTATTATTTGCACCACAAAATATTACATGCACATGGCAGCGCGAAACGAATTAAATCAACATCATTATAAATCGAACAATCTTTTAAAGATAAATCTGACGTACGGATGATGTTTGGGTTAAGCGCCTTACTATTATTTCTTATACTAATTTATGGGGGCTTTAATGTGCATTTGAGCGTGAGTAGGAAAACAAAGTTATAACTATGTTTTCTTGCTCACTCACACCATTCTCTATATTCATTATAAATTGAGATATTTTTTTTTTTTAATATGAAGAAGTTCATAACTGAATAAACTGTAGGGCTAAAATTTTCATGGTGTCTCTTTTTAACTGACTTCCTATATCATAATATCCTCATTTGACTTTACTTTTGAATGAGCTTTGTGAGGCCATTTGCAATCAAATAAATATAAAATGGTTTACAAAAACTAACCATCTATTAAAAGATTCGTGGGGGGTCACCAGTAAGGTACCTAAGAACTGGTCACAACACAAATTGGTCACAGATCATTTGTCACAAGTTAATTTCACACTCCCGCTGTGACAAGGATTTAGCTATTATTAGTTCAGAAACAGTGCCTGGTAATGCAAACAATTGTGTTTTATTAGTAATTGTAATCGTACATAGTTTTGATTCTTAGAAAAAAGAAAAAATAATGACGAAAACTGTTGTCGTCTTTTCACACGTTTAAAAATGGCTTGCTCAGTTTTTTTAGGGTTCAGATTTTTTCATAGTCCCCATAGAGTAAGCCGATTTTAGAGTAATTTAAAAGTAGAAATAATAATAATTATTAAATAATTTGAAAGTAATTTAAGAGTATGAAATATACATTAAAACTTACCAACAGAAAAGTCTTCAACTGAAAACCAAGTCGCTTTATTTTTGCTGCCATTGTTTTTGTGTCGTTTAAACCTGAAAAGAAAAGAAAAATAAGTGAAATAAATCCGCAACTTTATGGAATTTCAGTTCAAAGAAACTATTTCCTTAAAATTTTACAGCTTTCAGTTGAAAAGTAATTCTCCCTAGGGCTGAAAAATATTACCTACTATAGTTCCTAGATAAGTATACCTACTTTCTGAGTGTGAGTAATGGTAAAAGTCTAATTTTAGAGAATATTATGATTGGCTTCTCAAAGTCAGTCATAATCTACTCCAACCTAAATCTTTCAAAATATTCACAGTAGCTTAAACTAAGTTCATCATCATCATCATCATCAGCCTACAATGTTCCCACTGCTGGGACACAGGCCTCCTCACTGTTTGAAGGAGTGGGCAATAATCCAACACGCGGGCCCAGTGCGTGTTGGTACTTACTTACTTACTTAACTTAGTCTTTCGGCAACTCCATATATCTTCAAGGATAGTCCGATAACCTCTGAGTTCTATTACAAAACTAATATCCTTGTAAGGGCGTTCCAAAAAGTAATACACCATGGAGTATGATGGTCACGTACCACTGCGCAATGTCCATGTCGTATGAAGGTCTTGGAACATGGGAAACACCATATAGAGTAGGGTGATGTCAAGTTTGAATATGGACTTTGGCCGTACTTAAATAGAAGCAGAGAATTTCTAAGTGTTTAAAGCACCCGCAGACGTCGGCAGACGATCTCCGGCCACCGTAGGCGAGGCGGCGAGTAATGGGCGACTCGCTGTCTGACTACGGACCATGCCCGGGATCGACGGCGCGTTGTGTTCCAAGCGCGCCTCAAAGAGAGCGTCAGCATGATGACGGGCCCCCCTCTAGAGGGCCAAAGCCTGCCGGGGTCGCGGGATTATTCCCTTACCGTGAGCCCTGAATATAAAGGGCTATTGAAGGACACCGTGGATTTTAGTCAGTACGAGACTGTCAATCCCTCCCGCCCTTCCCTGGGAGGACTCATTTGATGATTTTACCACGATAAAAAAAAGTTTTGCACCCACACACAGATAACACAAATATTTCTAGTGTGGCGAAACAGCCAGAAAGCGTACGCCCTATTCCTTGTTGAAGATAGACCTGTGGCCTACTTTCGCCCTGGATCGTGAAAACCGAGTCATGGGGGAAGGCTATTGCTCAACAGTGAGCTAGCGATGCAGTAGAAGTAGGTAGTAGCAAAATTTCGACAAGAAAATCCACAGGGACACCTAAAGGTAAAGGTAAGGTAAGGTAATATATAGGTAAGTATGAATAATGAATGATGATCTAAGTCCATCTAATTGGTCTTGATGATGCAAATATTTCATTTATATGAGTCACTTTGATCAACAAAACAATAGATTTAACAGGGATTTCCTATGACGTATTCTTTACGTATCTAAAACGAGCCAATTTTTTCTAAAACTAAGACTTACAATTCAAAAAACTGCAATCATTTTTAGTAATTTAATATGTTGTCACACTTAAACGAACACCCGGACCCGGAACAACTACTTGAAGATCGTACAAATATTTGTTCCGTGCGAGGATCAAGATCGAACCCGCGACACGCTGTGCTGCAGTTGCTCGCTCAGCCACTGCGCCAACGTGCAGCTGACACTACAAAATTTAATGTAGATACGTTCATCCATCCATCCTCAAAGACTTTCCCGTATGGTCTAGTGGCTAGGATACCTGGCTTTCATCCAGGAGGCTCGGGTTCGATTGCCGGTACGGGAATTACTGTTCCGGGGTTGCGGGGCATCCGCGGTTGCGGGACATACGTATACCTCGACTCCGGAACACAAAGGGCTACCGAAGGACACCGTGGATTTTAGTCAGTACAAGTCTGACAGTCCCTCCCGCACTGCCCAGGGTAAAAAAAAATCCTCAAAGAGTTTCGTAAATAATAGAAGAAAGATTGACGTAACAACAGTGACGTTGTTGGAAACTTGGAAATACCATCGACTTTTATTATTGTAAAATAAAAAAATATTTAATGAAAACCAAAAAACCCGACTGCATTAAAAAAAAACTAAAAAGAAAGAAACAAGCCCAGTAGTTAAGAATTCACTCATTCACACTCACAGTCGGGGCCCATATAAATTATACCAATCAAATCTTCCCAACGGGCCCCGACTGTGAGTGTGAATGAGTGAATTCTTAACTACTGGGCTTGTTTCTTTCTTTTTAGTTTTTTTTTAATGCAGTCGGGTTTTTTGGTTTTCATTAAATTTTTTTTTTTATTTCATACTTTTTAGTTACTATTCAGAAAATTATTGTTTTGCTAAACAACTTTAAATCGTGATATATCCTAAACTATTACTTAAAATGAAAAATGATAAAGGGAACCTAAAGATGATTTTAAAATACCTATTCAACGATACCCCACATGACATAGTTCATCGACATTTTTTTTTTTCATTTTGACAATATGGCGTCTGGTTGTCGCTGTGGTGAATTTTGATTACTGTCATGTCTTTAGTGACACTCGCAAGGTTAAGACGAATCGATTGACGTAAAAATTATGAAAATCGGCCTACGCATTTGGTCTCTAGAATGCCACATAGAAACAAACATACATACATACATACATACATAGACTGATAAACACATTACCCTCCTTTGCGTCGCGCAGTCGGGTAAAAAATAACTATTATTTTAGCCTGAGATCGACCTGATTTAAAGCATTGTTTAGCTGATGAGGATCTTACTCGTGACTTGGCGAAAATCCGGAGATTATCTAAGTTTACTTGCAAAAAATCGGCCAAGAGCGTGTTAGAACATGTGCAATACAAGGTTCCGTAGTTGCTCTATATTTAGTACCTGTTTTCAGCGAATATCGTTGTACAGGGTTTCCCTGAAAGTATGGATCAACTTGAATACTACTACTTCTTACGTTGGTATGTCGAGTTCAAAAGTTATGACCACTTTTCGTGTTCAGATAAGAAACGAATGACAAGAGATTGAAGTTTTAATAAAAAATCTTAGAAACTAATAAGAGTAATTAATACCTATAAAGAATCGACTCTAATGTCTTAGGTAAGTCGTCATTGTCGTCCATTACCCAAACCTAAACTTTATAGGTACAAAATTTAAGAGACCAATCCAACAACACCCCTAACACAATGAAAATGCTAGAAAAATAATTACAACACCACTTGACGTGTAAAGTGTAGAGAAGGTTCACTAAAAAAATCGTAACTTGTAGATTACGGAACCCTAAAAAGGATGATTCATAAAGCAGGTTTTGAAGACACTCGTTTTAGAAAGAAGTCTTTGTGGTATTTGTTACGAAATTGAATGAATGAAAGAAAGAAAGAGTGGATTACTTTGATTGCAGATCAAGATTAGACAAGGTTAATTAGAAATTGGTAACAATCGGTTCAGAATACGACCCGGGATGAACTCTACAATGTTACTTTCAAAGTTACATTCAACTCATCTCTCTTTTAGGGCCAATCTTAGATCAGTAGTTAAACAGCTAACAATTAATTGTTTGTTAAAAAGCATGGGGTTTTAACAAATAGTTAAGGGAACAGTGTATAAGACGGGGATCTTTGGGCATACTTAACACAACACTAACGTAGCGCAAGCGCCATCAGGACCTCATTTGCAAGCGGCCATTAACTGCTGTTGGCGCTTACGCTACGTTATATTGTGTTATGTTTGCCTTAAGTGTGTATGTCCCCATTATACCTCGCGTCCCCGTCTTATACACTGTTCCCCTACATGCGTGTCATCGCTCCTCATCCACAACAAGACAGATGAGTCTTTATGTTTACATCTTTTATAAATGCGAAAGTTTGGATGGATAGACGGACGGATGGATGTTTGTTATACAATCACGTCTGAACATCTGAACGGATTATCATAAAATTTGGCATAATGTTAGATTGTAGTCTGGATGATAATCCAGTACTTTTTATCCCGTTAATATACCATAATATTTTCATGAGCAGTGGCCCAGTAGTATCGGCCCCGGCCTGCCAGGCGCATTACTTTGTGTAATTTATTCCATAACCATTTCTCTCAAAACGGTGAAGGAAAACACCGTGAGGAAACCGACATGACCTAGAACAAAAAATTGGAAGACATGTGACATCCACCAATCCGTACACAGAGAGGAGGCCTGTGTCCCAGCAGTGGGAACATTATGGCTGATGATGATGATCCCATCGTCGTAAAATTATTAAATGAGTCCTCCCGGTACGGGAGCGACTGTCAGACTCGTACTGACTAAAACCGCGTTGATCCTTCAATATACATATTCTTAGCTCTTTATGTTCTAGGGTCACGGTTATCATGGTCCCGTGACTGTTGATATCCCTGGAACAATTAATGTACTGCATGTGGTCGAAACCGCTTACATCAACTAGTGTTTACATTAATTAACAGCCGTACTTATAAACATTGATTAGACGTTACTTATCTTAAATAGCTCTTAAGTCACTTGCCATCTCTATTCATTGAAATAGAAATGACAAGGACAGGTGATAATTAATCGGTAGCTTAGCAACACAAGTTTTTATAAGTAAGGGGGAAAGTTTTAAATGCCAATTAACAAAGGTGACATTGACCGTCGCAGATTAATGATCAACAATAAATGGCCAACAATAATGTCAAGTTCAGTTGACAATAATAATGAAGTATTTCTTCCGAATTCTTCATCTCAATGAAAGTATGGCGGAAATACTTTTAAAAGGTAATCGAAGGTTGGCCAAAGACTTTAACCAAGTTAAAAAAAAAACAATTGCTGTTGGGTGCATAATCGTTCCAGGGTCGCTGTATTTAACAGCTACCGTGGCCCCCGAACGTCTTTACGTTCGTTCGTCAATAGCCCTTTGGCTATTGTAGGAGGATTTTAGTCAATACAATTCTGGCAGTCCCTCCGGCCCTGCTCTGGGTGGGGGGAGTCATTTGATGATTTTACCACGATAAAAATAAATAAAAAATGTACATAATAATTATTATTGAACCTTTTCAGCCTTACTACAAAAACATCATCTGTTGAACACTTGTCTAAAAAAAGTGTGACTGCAAAACGGACCTTATTTCAACGTTATAATCTGACATTTATTAGACAAGTGTTCAACAGACGTTTATTTATTTATTAAGGCACACCAACGACATATTTACAAAATCAATAACAAATTATTAAATTACGGGTATTCAGTGCTGTGTAAATATATCACTTACAGGCATGCACAAAATTCAAAGTGTGAGGAAAGTAACAATAAAATCAAATTAAATTAACAGTTTTACGTGCACCATGAACGTACCTCAAAAGTTTAAAAGTTTTTGTGGTACTACGGTTTAAGTTTCATAGAAATAATTAAACCCTGATATAAAAAAAGATTTCGACTTGTTTTTTTTTAACAATGTCCATGAAGCAGGACAGTGAAGAACAATGGGCACTTGCTAATAGAGTCTACACAATGGTTCATTTCTCACAGCGATCGGGTAGCGCGTTATTGTATGTTGCCTCATGCGGGCTGTGCGTCTCATACAATCATATATGCTAATATGTATGTTATATGGTTTAAATTATAGGCTACTGAGATTCGATAAAGATACTGTTATACATTTAGGTGTGTTAGTGTTTATATTGTTATTGCGAAAGTTTTTTGTGTCAATTAGCTTATTTTATTTGATACCAACAGCCTCACCAAATTAGACACGCAACGAAATGTTAAATTCAATAAACAATCCCTCTTTTGCCAAGGTGGTCCCCTATAAAAAGTTGCAATGCAACAACTTTATATGCCAAATGTGGTAAAAACTTGCAATGTACACTATAAAAAGTTTATGACAGTGTGCACAGTGGTAAAATAATGAGTAATTAAATCAAACACACCTGGTCGACATTAATTTATTTTTCCCATGCATGTTAAAAAATACGACGTGGACAGTTAAAGGTATGTATTTATTTGTGACGGTTATTATGAAATAATACTAAAATGGTCACCAAATTAATAGTAACTTTATTTATAATAGTACCTTTATTGTTTGCACATTAAGCCCATAATTATTATCTTAATTTATAATTAAAACTGAAGTTTAAAAGTGAGGAAACATGTAAAGACAAATTAATATTCTTAAAAAGAAACAATAATACTTACTAATATAATTGAGTTAATTACGTGCCAATACATGACTTAAGATTAATTAATTCATTTTATGTTGTTTGTAACCTAAATAATATCTAAATTATTGTTATTACAACAACAGTCAAATCTTTGTTGGAAGAAAGAACAATTAATTTACTCTAAAAGTTTAGTAACAGTTATATCACAAAACAATCAAAATTAAATCAAATCAAATCAAATTAAAAAAAAACTACTACTTATGCATATTACTTTACTTCATAATATTATTATTTAACAAAACCGGCCAAATGCGTGTCGGGCCACGCACAGTGTAGGGTTCCGTAGTTGCCCATCAAAATACTTATGCGAACTAACTAAAGTGATTCGTTGAATTTAATTTTAAAAAGAAGAATTTTCAAAATCGGTCCTTTGAGAAATCTAGGAAAATACATAAGAAAAAAGATTACGACGAATTTAGAACCTCCTCCTTTTTTTGAAGTTAGTTAAAAATAGTTGACGATAAAAACCTACCTATCCCCAAAAAACATACCGTAAAAACATACGTATTAAAGCTGTAAAAATAACGTTGACAGCATATTACTTTACTTCATAATATTATTATTTAACAAAACCGGCCAAATGCGTGTCGGGCCACGCACAGTGTAGGGTTCCGTAGTTGCCCATCAAAATACTTATGCGAACTAACTAAAGTGATTCGTTGAATTTAATTTTAAAAAGAAGAATTTTCAAAATCGGTCCTTTGAGAAATCTAGGAAAATACATAAGAAAAAAGATTACGACGAATTTAGAACCTCCTCCTTTTTTTGAAGTTAGTTAAAAATAGTTGACGATAAAAACCTACCTATCCCCAAAAAACATACCGTAAAAACATACGTATTAAAGCTGTAAAAATAACGTTGACAAACTTACATTTGCAATTGAAGAGGATGTTCTCCGATACATTTTGTTTAAGAAAATATGTTACCGTACAGTACATTTTATAAGTTGGTCGACTATTACTCGAAAAGTTGTAAAGCCATGTCATGATAATTTTCTTTTAAACTTCGTTATCTAAACTACTATTGTGAATTTTTTCACACCCCCAAACATAACCGTTTAGCTAGTAGAGGGGGGGGACACTCGAATCGAGCAAAATTTAGCACTTTAAAGCTTAATATTTCACAAACGAATTTTTTTATCAAAAAACTGTTAATGGAAACTATCTTTATTTTTAAAGGCCTATTTAATGATACCCCACACTAAGGGGTACGCGAGAAAAAAAAATCTTCACTTTACGTGTAAGTACAGGAGGTACCCTAAAAAAATATTTTACGAGATTTTATTTTACTACTTTTTCGGCACAACAAATCCGTATATTCACACCAAATTACAGCTCTCTAGTACTGTGCGTCTCTGAGCTAAACTGCGGACAGACGGACGGACGGACGGACGGACATAGCGAAACTATAAGGGTTCCTTGTTGACTACGGAACCCTAAAAATTAAATATGATACTTGAATTTTACCCAAAATCTCAAAAGAAATATAAATCTCAAAACCCTTGTGCAATTTTGTTCGGTTCGCGAAGGTTATTCGCGCAAACGTCTTTCTAATACATTGCTCTAGGTTCAGGAGGTCGGGAGTTCAAATACTACTCGTTTTGCTATTGTAGTGAACACATTTCTAAGAAAATATTTTGGAAGCAGCCTTGAGATATCATCTCAGAAGAAATCCAGTGACACATTTCTAAATTCTTTTTCTACGTAGTTGCGAAAAATGGGAAAATATGATTAGATTGTTTTTACACAAGGTTGTTCATTTTTGTGCAAAATGTTTTTTTTTGGACTTTCCCACCACACTATTCCCAAACCTCTGTAACTCTTTAAAGCCAGAATCAACAACCACCAGAAAAGCGCCGAGACAATGAAGCTCGACGTGTCCCGGAGAATGAATTTACCAGTCTTGGAACCTGCAACGAAATTAATCAAATCAGAAAGGAATAGTGTTGAAGGAGTAGAAACAATTTGAATAATGTTGATTTATCCCAAATTGAGGGTCATAAAAGAAAACTAAGCTTTTTCATGTTTTCGCAGGTCTGTGTGACAAATCTTACCACTAAAATCGGTCGAGTGGTTTAAGAGATAAGCATGTGTACGTCGTATGTACACATAGTTATACGTCGTGCGATTGTATTTGTCTTTTTTTGATTTTTTTTTATCGTGGTAGGATCGTCAAATGAGTACACCCCATACAGACTTGCACTGACTAAAATCCACAGTGATCCTTCAATAGCCCTTACGTTCCAGGGTAATGATTTCTCGTCAGATTGCTGACAGCTCTTTGAGTCGACCCGGGCATGGTCCAAGATCGATCGCCGAGTCACCTATTACTCACCGTCCGGATACCCACCTAAATGATACCTACAGCCACTTGGTAAACAGCTAGACCACCGTTTAAATGTAAGCGTCCACAGGTCCGCATCGTACGTATCGAACGCACCGCATCAAACGGATTGATTAGACTGCGTGCGCTGTATCGGCAGCGATCGGATTGCAGACGCGATTATCAGCAATCGGATTGCTGATGCCACCTGATGTCCACTGATAGGCATTCCGTATGACGTCATCGGTACGCATCGCATGTAGGCATTGCCGATGAGCTGTCGGACGCAGTTGTATGAGTTTTAATACAAGGCTAACTAAAATCCGTTGCGTACGATACCTCCGATACGTGCGATGCGGACCTGTGGACGCTTACCATAAATAAGTACAAAATAATAACACAGAATCTAGTTTAATTTTCTTACATTGTCTGAATGAAGCCACTCATTACGTAATTATGTGTATACCAATCAAATGCGAATCAAATCAACGGAACGGAACGAGTTAATGCAATGTTTGTAAATGATGAGTTAGCAACTTGTTAGTGACGTTTAATGATTAAAACCTGCTATTAATTTATAAATCATAATGTAATTTTACGATAATTTAAAAGACTTAAAAATCCAAAAACATGTCTTTATGAAGACTTCGATTTAAACAAAAAAAAAGAATGACCCACCAATCTTGACAGGTTGTAATTTTCTGCTAGTTATGGTTAGTTGTTTGATAAGTAGTTAGCCACGTTGTTGACCCCACCATGTTTTCGCTACTAATATATTATCGAATAACATGAACATGGATTTTAATCAGTATGAGTATAACATTCGTATATGCTCTACCCAGAGCGGGTGGACACGGATGGGCAGCGGAGTCTTACAAATAGGGTTCCGTTTTACCCTTTGGTTACGAAACCCTAGAAACACGTATGTGTGTTCCTATTTATATCGAAACGGTATCGGAAAGGAACAGCAACAGTAGTTTGTTTATCGATGACAGTAACGAGGTAACAAGCCACGATCGGCCTTTCACACTCGCTGATCGAGAATAGATCGTGGCGACCCGAGCGAACCCGTGGCATTTCCCTGTACTATCAACCATAGAGTAATAGTTAGACTGCGACAATCACCCTTAATGCTAGGAAATAAAGACGACAGTTGAAATAGCCTAACGTTTGAGGTAATGACTTGTGTATTGATAGATTTTTTTCCTTGGTACAGACCAACTGGACTGTCCCACCGACTCTGGAGAGAAAAGTAAGTCACTATCGCTAGGAACAATATGGGAGATGTAGAAAGTTAGTTATTTCATTCACACCTTTTATAGTTTGTGCTCTGTGTTCTGTGCTTTGTTTGGGATAAGTAAAATAGAAAATAAATGATTACAAAGTAGCCATCAAAGAAGATCAAATGACTTATATCGTTTGAGTAAACAATCTAACTAATTGCTTCAAATGAAATAGTAGTATACTACTACACTAGTATCTAGTATCCAAGAAATGTCAGCAAATCAAATCAAAACAAGACCTCTTTTCCATGAAATACCTATGAATATTTCATTTATTTCCCTATAACGATTAAAACTAAGGTATTTCATAAATTCATGAATTCAACTTATTTTTCCAATTATTTTATATAGTTCCTTTATCAATAAAAAACTGTTGTGTGATGTAATTGTCGTAATTAAGAAATAATTAAAATGAATGCGCAAATAAAAAAATTATTCTCGAAGTAAGCTAGCGCGTTGATGTCTTTTATATGAGCATACTAATTGTTCAGTTTATTTTGTTGTTGGCCCTCGACGCAAATACATAGAGTGATATTATGAGTTTAACGTCTCTGTCTATGTATCTTATCTATGGTATCGTAGGTCCAAAACTTAAAGATCGATTTGAACGAATTGTGAGCCTATTTTAAACCTATCTTAAATCTAGACTTCAGAGAAATTCCGAATGGTAAATCCTATGAATACTGATGACAGATCTGGTAATTGAACCCAGGATCTTATATCATTCGCTCTTACGACCGCTAGACTAACGAGGCAGTCCTTTATGAGTAAACTTGGGGGCGTAAAATAGCCACTTTAGTAGAACCTTAACATGATGGTGATAAAGACCGTAAAATTATCTATTCTGTTGCTTGCCATAAACAGAAATGGAAGAGAATAGACCAGTCTGATCTAATGAAGAGGCCTTTTAAATGCCCCCTGGGGGGGTATTACATCGTCTTAAAACCAGGCTTCTTCCGGCGAGTGAAAGTGACAGAGCTATACAAGTCGTCTAGCGCCATCTCGTTCACTCACACTGGAACAAGCCTTGTTTTAAGACGTTGTAATACCCCCCCTGGTCTGAGTGGAGGCACTCAGGTAAACCCGTGTCAAAATCTAGTATGTTATAATTTACAATATGGTGTCAATCGACGGCTAAACATTATAATAGGGTAGTTTCCAGGGTCAAAATAATTACATTCTATTTAGTCCGTATTATGGATTATAAAAAAATATTGGACACGTATTTTTTCTTTTTTCGATTAAACAAAAAAGAACAAAGATAATAGCCTATTTAAGTTACCTGTGACGTCACTCTGCGCGGAAAATGTCACGCATCGTGACGTCACACGTAACTTTAATAGGCTATATCTTTGTCATTTTTGGTCTAATTTACAAATAAAAAAATACGTGTCCCTTATTTTTGAATAGGTAATCTAAAAGACGGACTAATTAATTTTTTTTAGACAACTAGCCTATTGACAAATTACTGCTATTACGTAGCTAGCTACAGGCGCCAAAAGATTCACAATCTCTTATAATGCTGACAAATTAACAGCAATAATGTTTACAATCAAGATACCTCGCGTATGATAATTTACAATATTTGAATTTGTAATTATTCGGACACGGATGCTGGAATCCGTTTTCTTAGTAATTACCGTGGGAAAAGGATGAATATTATTTCATGAAATGGTTCGTTAATACTGCAATTTTGCTACTGTGTTCATCATATTCATCATCATCCTATTAATGTTCCCACTGCTGGAACACAGGCCTCCTCTCTGTGAGGGGGAGTGGGCCTTAATCCACCACGCGGGCCCAGTGCGAATTGGTGGATATTACATGTCTTCGAATTTTTGGTTCTAAGACATATTGGTTTCCTCACGATGTTTTCCTTCACCGTTTTGAGAGCAGTTGTGATGAAATAAATTACAAAAAGTAATGTGCACGCCTGTACCCACAAAGACATGTATTTTTTTTTACTTCTAAAAAAAGAATCACACCTTTGAGGCAACTTACCTCACATAAAAAATAAAGATAGACATGTTTTTTTAACACCTTCCATAAAAATGGATCATTAATAAAACTGGTGAAATCAAAATCAAAAGTATTTTTTTTAAATTAGGCTGAATTACTCGTATCAGCACTTTTTGAAGGTCAATTTTTTCATAATACAGTCCCCCAAAAGCGACACTTCCTAGTGTTTTGGGTGGGAAGAAAAAGTGGCGGAACAAACTCCCCAGCAACAAATTAAATGACAAGTGTACTATAACCTCTGCTAAACCCTTTGGGAAATATGTCACAGGTGATATAATCTAACGGTTATGTTAATTTATCTCGTTGTTAATTGACATCTTGACCTTATGGCGGTCATGTTTTCGATCGGTGTAATAAAATATTTAAATGTGCGGAAAGTCCAGATGGCATGGGAAATTTTTATTTCTCTTCTTTGTTTATTTTTTTGCAGGTGAATTTAAAATATTATACTTTTTAAAATCAGCTTATACAGGGTATTTTTTCATGTAGTGCGGATTTTGAATATTTTTATAGCTTAAGATTGCGTTTTCTGAAAGTTGGCAACATCGCAAAAAGTTGTCAAATATTAACAAGTTTTATTTAATTACTGTATGGAAATAAAAAATATGGCTCTATAGTGCACTAAAAACTTGATAAGGGAATGCAATAATTAATATCCTAACATCGAATACTTACATACTTTAAGGTTTAAAAAAAGTATTTGGGAACTTTCCAAATGGCTTTTTTACACATTAAACGATTAGTACAACAAATTCTGTATTTTAATTGCATTCCTACATTTTTTTAGTGCACTACAGAGAAACACATATTTCTTTTTTTCGTACAGATAATTTACCATATTGATTGAAACTTGTATATATTTGACAGGTGTATGCGACGTTGCCAGCTTTCAGAATACGCGCTCATAACGATAGTTATTAAAAACATAATATTTAAGATTGTAATTTTATCAATATTTTTTTTGAAAATACTAAACTTATAATTTATTAAAGACTTTGTATACACTATTTTATATATCAGTTGTTTGATATAACGAAATAGCTCATTAGAAACAATTTAATTTTCTTTATTTGGCTTGCATAAATAACTTGGCTCGTGGGCGGGAATTTGGTTAGAACTAACAATGATTGATGAATGAAGTTTCTTTATTGAATGATTGACGAATATGAATGAACTAGTGAAATTTTGACGCTGTTGATGGCAACGATTATCATTCGGTTTAGACATATGAAAGTTTTTGATCATTATTAGATGAGGTAGGAATCTATCTATCGACGATATTAAAATGAGTTTTTTTTATGTATTTTGAATTATGTCTTGAAATACAAGTAAGGCTTCTAACTAAAAATAATTTTGTTCATATTTATTTCAACTCACATTTAAGGCAACTGAAGATTACTAAATGAATTGTTTGTTATCTACAAACAATGTTTGCAAAATACTCTTGCGAATTTATCCTTTTATGATTTTACATCAACGAAACTATAACCCTGACGAATTTATATTCATTTCTAGTTTTAAAACAATGCCCAAAATATCAGGCCTTTCAGACCATATGTCAAGGATAGCATTTTAAGATTCGAAATTTAAAAAAATTGACGTTAGCAAACATCGATTTGAAAAGAATTCCAAATTCAAAGAGAATAGAAAAAAAAAACACAACAAACCTACCTAATTTCTCCAAATCATACAACCAACGTATTCAAATTCTAGAACAACACTTAAAAATCACAACACAAATTCGTACATAAATATTTTCGCTCGCAATATTTTACGAACATCATGCGTCAAACGTCGGTTACGTTGCGTGACGTACGCGTGCGTCCAGCGTCGCGTCGCGACGTATACTAGTTGCAGTCAGCTGGCCGGCCGGCTACATGTGGTAATAGAACTCGCATAATGTTTATAGGAAGTATATAGAGGTGATAGTAGTGGGATATTTTATAATAGACAAAGGCCATTTGGATAGATTTGTCGTGATAAACGAGATCGTGGAGTGGTTTACTTGTTTTTAGGAGCTGTTTTCATCTTTATAGAGCTGTTTGAGCTTGAGAAAATTGTGTTCTGAAATCTCAACGGGTCATAAAGGGTTGAAATGATCAAAAAATTAGATTTATTTAATTTAGGCTTAAATGTAAGACTTCTGTTGACAAAAGAGTGGTGAGAAATGCTGATCATTCAAACTAAAAACTCAGACTCAAAGCAAATATTTGAATTTGACCAATTCAGCAACTTTTGAATTGGAAAAATAAAACCTAGTATGAAACTATCGTCTATATATCTTGTAACATACCGTAGGTTACAAAATATAATAACTTGTAAAAGTATGTACTGCAGTTGAGCATTCCAAATCGCTAGCAAGAAACACCATGGACGCTCCGCCTTACGCTAATGGCTACCGAGGACGCTATAAGGAAAATTAAGCTTTCCGGAAAAACTAAGTTAGAGAGAATTTTTTGTAAGTGTGTAGTCTATTTCATGCTCTTTATAAATAAAAACCAAATTAGATACAGACTAGTACCTACTCCAAAAACACCTTAATAGCAACTTTTTCAAAACAAGCTTCGGTGTCTATTTGTTGCCTTTTCATACTTTGAAAATCCTTTATGAAACATCGACATGAAAAATATTGTCACACTAAAATAATACCAGTCACACTCACAACCAGCTCTGTAAAATTTTACACCTGACATAACCAAAGCAACCTACTTACAGGGTAAAGAAAGCAATACTTCGCTGACATTATTGTCCTCCACTTAGTTTTTGATTTTCTATCCCTTTCTCACACCAACACATGTGGTATGAAAGAGAAAGACAGATGTATGGTTAGGAGAAAAGTGGACAGGTTTTGGAGATCGCTCAATAAATCGCGTTGTGATCGCATTTTATTTGATTAAATTGACCATATATCTTAATTTATTTTAAACCTTAAGAAGATTCAGTTTAAGTTAAAAATTGAGTGTGAGTGGTCGAAGTGAGGAAGTTATGAGCTTAAAGTTTCGCAATACGATACATAAAGAGAATTTATTTCTTCTTTTGGTGTGAAGATGGAATTATGAGAAAGGAATTCTATTGTTATTTTTTGTTTGATGTTATTTTGACCGCATTCTTGGAATTCTTTTGAAAAGTAGTTCGAGTGATGACGACACCCATAAAATATTTGGATTAAAAAGAATAATTATCACCATCTCAGCCATAGGACGTCCACTGCTGAACATAGGCCTCCCCTTTAAATCTCCACATATACCGGTTAGAAGCGAACTGCATCCAGCGTCTTCCAGCGACCTTTATAAGGTTGTCTGTCCACCTTGCTGGTGGACGTCCTACGCTGCGCTTGCTAGTCCGTGGTCTCCACTCTAGCACTTTTCGACCCCATCGGCTTGGCTCTGCGAGCAATATGGCCTGCCCATTGCCACTTCAGCTTGCTAATCCGGTGGGCTATATCGGTGACTTCAGTTCGTTCACGGATCTCTTCATTTCGGATTCGATCACGTAGGGAAACACCGAGCATAGCCCTCTCCATAGCTCATTGAGCGACTTTGAGCTTTGAGATGAGGCCGATAGTGAAAGACCACGTTTCGGTGATGTAAGTCATCACTGGTAACACACATTGGTTGAAGACTTTCGTCTTGAGGCACTGAGGTATGTCGGACGAAAAGACATTGCGTGTTTCCCGAACGCTGCCCAATCGAGTTGGATTCGGCGGTTGAACTCTTTCTTCAAGAAAAAAGAACAGAATCGATTAAAAAAAAATAAGTCAGTCAGTAATTAAGAGCGCATATTCTGAAAGTTGGCAACGTCGCAAATAGCTGTCAAATATTAACAAATTTACTATTAGAAAATAATAAATATGACTCTGTAGTGCACCAAAAAATTGATCAGGGAATGCAATAATTATGTGGTAACACCGTATAAATAGCTTTATACTTTTTTTTTTTTTTTAGGTGGTAAAATCATCAAATGAGTCCTCCCGCCCTGGGTGGGGCGGAAGGGACTGTCAGACTCTTACTGACTAAAATCCACCCGTGTTCCTTCCTATGCCCTTTACGTTCCGGGGCCACGGTAACCTGGGTTAAGAAAAAACCCGCGACCCCAGCAGGCATTTGGCGCGAAACACGACGCGCCACCGACCCGGGCTTGGTCCTTGGTCGGACGGCGAGCTACCCATCACTCACCGTCCGCAAGCCCGCTCCGCCGCTGTGCCCTCTGCTGATCAGAGGGACACGCGTTGGAGCATCCACACGACAGGCTATTCGCATACGGGCAAAGAGACCACTTAGGCACACAGTGCCTAAGAAAGAGTTTTTGCCCGCATCCCAGGGTGCACCGGCCCGAAAAACTGGTCTTCCCCCTGGACGTATCCAAGAGGGAACTCCAGTCCACGGGCGCACGTGGAGGTTTCCTGTCATAGCACCCCAATAGTTTTATACTTATAAAAAGCATTTGAAAACATTCCAAATGCCTTTTATACACGTGAAACGGTTACAATATCAAATTCAGTGTTTTAATTTCATTCCTATATTAGTTTTCTAATGCTCTACAAATCCATCTTTCTTATTTCCATACAGTAACATTGCCAGGAGAAATCATCGGATCATGATTCCTCCCGCTAGACTTATTAAAATGGCTACGAGATTGTCTTTAGAGGTTATCACGGCCCTAAAACTCAAAAAGCAAATGAACAACAGGGTGGTTTTTAGTCAGCAAGAGTTGAGCGAGGGAGCCATTTGAAGACCCAGAGAAGAAGCGTAGAGTTATTTCATAAGAATTCTCCATTCACAAAAACATCCATTATACCTGAAATGAAACATATACATAACACTTGTCACAAGGAAACACCTGAAAAACAAAGAAAACTATTGACACAGATGTTAAACTGTTTATATTTATTTTAGTACTATTACGATTTATTTAGTTTAGCTAAGTGAGAGCCAGGCGGGAGAAAGTTTGTCCTTACAGGAAGTAGAGTGTTCAATATGTATCTATTTGTGTTGGAAAATACAAAGTGGGCAAAGTATCAACAATGTTGCAATCTTACTTGGCGTTTATTAGTGCTTATAGAAGTTTATTGTGATCATTACTCAGCCTGATTTATACTTGCTTGTTAGTGTTTATTGCTGGACGTAGATTCATCACTTTCAGTCTGTCTATAAAATCGTGAAAACGATGATCGAGGAACTAAAATTATTCAGAGTACCTAGAGCAAAACTAAATCAAGACAAATCGTATGTCATCGACTTTTTTTGTGATTGGATATTAATAAGTATATTGCATTTTTAATGCCTTTCAATTGAAATTGAATGAATTGAATGAATTCCGCACTAACGTTTCCATAATGCAGGAACTTAACATCAAGCAGCGCCTGTCTTCCATTGTGCAAGCTCGAATCCTGACATTCTTTGGTCACGTATCCCGGCGTGGCGACGAGTCCATCGAGCGCCTAGTGGTGCAGGGCAAAGTTCAAGGCACCCGAGCACGAGGTAGATCGCCTATGAGATGGACGGATCAAATAAAAGCAGCTGTGGACAGTTCCCTGCACGTCTGCACCAGAAAGGCGGCCATCAGACAGGAATGGCGGCGTATTGTTAGGCGAGCCACTAACAGCTGAAATGACGACCGCGACCACTCTGCCAAGAGTGAAACGACGAAGAAGAAGAAGAATGCCTTTCAAATCCACGTGGTTAAACGTCGTTCAATTCGCGATTCTTCCAATCTAAAGGTATTTCCAAAATTAAACAAAATGACACATTTTTTCCACGTTTTTATACACTCACTTATCTTGTTTGTTTGTTTGTCGTTCCGGTTGGACTTTTGCAACTCAATTTTGAGGCACTTCCCGATAAGCTAGCAGGCTGAAATTTTTAATACGCTCTGACTTCTGATGACAATACATGACTAGCTAAGAAACGCCATAACAAATCCAATATCCAATATGGTGGCCTCCCCAAGATGGCGGACTAATTTAAAAATGTGGTGTATGGTTTTTTTTTTTATGTACACGCGCTAGCAAGTCAACCCAGGATTGGGGAATCCTTCCACTATTGTGATAAGGTTGAAAATTAATCAACAAACAGTAGGTACTTAACGATTACAAAAGTCACGAAACCAAATCCTCTTCAATTAAATTACAAAATAAAGGTTCTATTCTCTTACGCACGGATTAGCGCGTTAGTTGCGTGAGACAGTGAAAGCGCATGAGTCACAGGATTTATCCACCTAATCACGATCAGTATTCACGACATTACTTCTGTTCTATTTAACATGGGATCTCACTGCGGATTTCTTTTATCTGCTAGTAAAACTGTAAATGGTATTAAGTGATTTCGCTTTTATTCGGATCGCAGACGGTTCGATGTGGTTTGAATTATAAATGTCATCTTTGTAATACTCCCGTTAAGGTGCGTTTCCATTGTGGCTACTGCCTTGATACGTTTTAAATGTGAATTTCGGAAACACTAGATACAAAGTTCGTGTCGTTCACGTCATAGGCCTTACCCCTTACCACAAGCTCTTAACGCGACCCAGTTTAGGCTGTGGCAGAGCTATACCTACATGTCATCTAGCGTCATTTTTTTTCCACAGCCTAAACTGGATCGCGTTAAGAGCTAATGGTAAGGCTTCAGAACTGTAAAATTATACATACATAGAGGTGACGTATTATGAATTTTAAGTCTCGTATCTTCTTTAATTTTGGTTAAAGTAACAAAAGAAGCAATACGGGTCAAATATTTTATAATGGTACTGATACACATGCTTTAAACTAGCATGCTTATGAGAATGCTATATACTTAGTTTACATTTAAATTAGCATGCTCATCATTAGCAAATGGTTTCGATACACATGCTACTAAGTAGCATTTGCTTAAAAGTTTAAAAGCGTGTGTATCTGTACCTTAACTTAATTGACGGAGTACTTAGGCTAGGTATGTTTTTAGTCACTTTTCATCCTGCCGGGGTCGCAGGACTAACGGATTATCTGACTTTAGAACGTAAACGGCTATCGAAGGACACCGTGGATTTTAGTCAGTACAAGTCTGGTAGTCCCTGCTGCCCTGCCTTGAGTGGGAGGACCCATTTGATAATTTTACCACGCTATAAAAAAAGTCTTTTTCCATATTCCTAGTATTTTTAAGCTTGCGTAACTGCTGAGTGTAGGACAGATTTTTCGATCCCACAAGTCGAAGGTGTTACTGGGTTTTTTTCTGGAAAAAAATAAATGGAACCCGGCGTGTAGGTTTGTATAACGTAGGAGGTAAGAGGTGTAGATTGTATCAAGTAACGGGAGTTGCACGTGACTTCCCATTCATGCAGTCGCTTACCAGCCTCTACATTGTCATCAGCATTAGCCAAAGCATTGAATTTATAATTCTTCAAACAGATTTTTCGTCTGAAAAACCTGAGAGGATTTCGGCTATAGTTATAGTAACTATTATCCATGTCGTGAAAGTGCCTACACTTTGTAATCCAATCGGATGCCGTAATGAGCACTTTTTTTATATTGTAACATCATCAAATGAAACCTGCGGGACGGGAGTGACTGTCAGACTTGTACTAACTAAAAATCCATCCTATACTTCAGTAGTAGCCCTTTACGTTCCAGGGTCACGGTACTGATAAGACAGTCCTGCGACCTCGGTAGCCTTATGAACTCTCTAACGGGGGTTCAAACATATTGCTGACGGGTCGTTGAGGCGCTCGTGAAACACGACGTGCCGTCGACCCGGGCATGGTCCATGGTCGGACAGCGAGTCGTTAAGAGTTTGGAGATGTTAGGTTGGTGAATGCGTACGGCGAGGAATACCTATTCCTCGAGGAATACCTACCAGGAACCAAGGAGAATACCTACGAGGAACCTAACATCTCCAAACTCTTACCGTACATAATTTTGGGAACACTCACACCACACACACAATACAAAACGAGATTGCATTGCGCAACTAACGCGTGGGAACTGCGCACGCGCTCCTACTCTCCTATGTATGCAAAAACTAGACGATCGACGATCGGAACCCACTTCCGTATGATTATGTGTTGTATACAGGTTGGCTAGCTAGTTTAGGCTTGTTTTAAGCTTTAAAACTGGGCCTTTAAAATCTAAATTTGTGGCTCGAAAAGGTAATTGTGCTCGTTGATACTACTTATTCTAAATGGCTCCGGGGTCTCGAGACTCTTTCCATTACCGTGACCCCGGAACATAAAGGGCTATTGAAGGACACCGTGAATTTTAGTCAGTACGAGTCTGACAGTCCCTCCCGCCCTGCCTGGGGTGGGTATACACATTTGACGATTTTACCACGTAAAAAAAAATGGCTAGTGGATGATACCTAAGTAATAGCAATTTCCTATAGTACTTTTAATGGTGTATACTGTTCGGAGATTATACGATTACTCTGAGGAAGTACCCACGTATTAAGTTTTAGTTTTGTTTCTCCTTTTTAAAAAAAGAGAACTAGGATTTAGTCAGGATTTAGCGCCTAGGCATTACAGGGTTAAAAAATATCATGTTTTAATCCAGGTTGAATGAAAAGGCAACAGACAGACTTATTGCACATAGTAGGTATAAATAATTGTTTGCTGATGAACCTACTTACTTAAAGAATGCCGAATTTGATTTTTCTAACTCTACATTTTACTATAGGAGGCATTTAAACTAGGTCAAGTTTCAGTTTACTTTGTCTCTAGAAACTTTGAAATATTTCTGAAACTGGTACTATCTACTTATTTTCACCACAAACCATTGTCTCACGCACGGGATGTGGTTACAGTGACAATGAAAAAGGACAGACCTTCAGGAAAAGAAGGAAGCCAGCTGCAACGGATTGAAACGAATTCAATTCTAGTAAATCGACGTTTCCTGACGATTCGCTTTGGTTTAGCTCCGTTCACGGTTTCCCATAGAAAATGTCATTTGACCGTCACGTCTGAAAACCTTGGTGATTCATCGTAAATATTTTTAGTCTGGACGTGAAACAGCAAAAGTGAACCAAAAACCACTGAAACTGTGACGGTAGCACCTGTGCAAAAAGTTCAGGATTGTTATTGCAATTCATTCAGTAGCACGTGTTGTTAGTCATATTTTAATTAAAGCAGTCTATTTGGGTGGCAGTGGACACGTGGACAGGTAGGTACTGGATATAAATCCTCTATTCTCCATCAGAGAAACGTAAAGAACGCATGTTGCAAAATAACGTTGGCACCAACACAATGCCCTGAGGAAGGCCGTTCTTTTTCTGGCTCCATATAGGTACTAGGCTTCAAGCTGGAAAGAGGTCTGGAAGAAGGGGTTATGTAGTTCGCCTAGAATATTATCGCAGCACAGATCGTTACTAAAGCTGCTCTCTGTTTCCAGTAGCGTTTGATGGATGGTGTCGTAGGCTGCAAAGAAGTAAATAAATACGATACGAGTAACTAAACTTTTGGTGTTGACTTACTGTAACTTTAAGGGCAGAAATAAAAATCAGGCTGACACCTTTAGGATTCCATTTATTTTACCTTCACATATCCAATAAATAATTTATGTCATAAAACACATCTAGGTCTACAAATACAGATACAGTAATTATCTGTTAGATACGCATTAACGCATATTTTAACGTGTTACAAAAACTCTTTACTTTTATTTCACACACTCATCACCCCTGTAGGTATATCCCTAAAGGGACCAGCAGAAATCTTCCTATACATCCACATTAGGGTCTCTTATAAAGTTATTTCATTGACGAGGCAATGGTGATATTGTTATGCAGAGGAATAAAAAACCGAATTCCACTTCTTCATTCTAACTCGATGTTTCTTTTCTTATAAGGTAGCGTTTGTAACACGTTAAATATTAATTTACAACATGAGTCAAGATCTTCATTTTGTGACAAATTTTACGATTCTAACGGAGAAGTGCTGGTAAGACATCATTTGGTAGGTGTGGATAGAGCTAACAATATGATAAGTCATCCATAGCAATCAAATAAATGTTAAAAATCTCAAAAAATAATAATTGAAATTCTGAATCTACTTAGTAGTGACCAAACTGGAAATGGCGTAAAGGCATATTTATTTTGAGGTCTAAAAGAGAAGTATGGAGGAAAACAACTTGCTTTTTCTTCTCTAAATGGGAATAGAAGAGAAGAATGGAAAGATGGCCCTTTGATTTAACTATGAAAAGTTATCATATCATTAGCTCATTAATCATAATTATCACATACGCTAGACATTTAGCACGATGCATATACACAGCTATCTTAACGATTAACATCAATACTTTTAATACTATTACAATATAGCAACGCGTTACTGTGTTGTGGGAGTCAAATGTACGAATATAATGTTGAATTTATGAAAAGATCCCCAGGGCCTTTAGCCAAAGGCTAGCGACAATCGTTAACGCTCAACAGTCGTTAAAACATTTTCAACTTTTTACTCCATCGTATAAAGTTGAGTATGGCCTGAGCTTTATTTACTAGTATGCTCACAATTCGCCAGTATTTTTTTAAAGTTCGATATAATCGAAGGCATGTCTATTGCCCTTCATCTACGGCTACGCGGCTGCTACTCAGAAATTCCTGAGAGAAAAACCCAGTAAGACTACCCAACTTGGATCTAACCTAGCAAATCATGGCTCAGGAGCCGTATTACAACGTCTTAAAACCAGGCTTATACCGGCAAGTGAAAGTGACAGAGCTATACAAGTCGTCTAGCGCCATCTCGTTCACTCGCCGGAACAAGCCTGGTTTTAAGACGTTGTAAATGTAATACGGCCGTAGGTGGCCTACCATGACGTCTTAAAGCGAGAGTTATTACAATGTGGGAACGAGATGGCGCTAGACAACTTTTGTAGGCATGTGTCTTTCCCACGATTCCCAGTAGAATTGACGTCTTGATAAAATTGCTTGCAATCAATGAGGCCCATTTTAGGACCCATTGATATTAGTAGTCATTTTTACCCGTGGTGCTAGGCAACTGGGCTTCTCCCAGTTGTAATGTCCCTTTGTGCCTGTTGGCCTTGTTTTGTTCTGTCTCCTGCTTGCATGGAGGGAAGTGAAAACAATTTTTTTCCTACTCCTCCACTATTCTTTTCTGATTAATTTCGTGCAGGATCCAAGACAGGTAAATTCATTCTCCGGGACACGTCAAGCTTCATTTTTTCGGCGTTTTTCTGGTGGTTGCCACTGTTGATTCTGGCTTTCAGGAGTTACAGTGGTTTGGGAGTAGTCTGGTGGGTTTGTTCCAATTTAATCAATAATGAGGCACTAAGACTATACGGTGGAATGAAGGTTTCTTGTTGATCACATTCTTAGAAGAATTGCAAATTTTTGACGTTTCAGTAATTTCTATTTTTAGAATACTACGTACATTTCACTCACACAAACACAAAACATAATATTTAAATACTCCGGGAATTACAATAACGGCAAATAATTCTACATCTAAATACATACTCTATCATAAAACGAACAGTGCAGTTTGTCCTATGGCAAATAAAGTTAATAGCTTGTTTTTTTTATAACAACATATTTTCATCCGTGTTTTGGTCCTTATTTTATTCAAGCGTGTTTGGTAGGTACTCGTCATATTACGTACTTTTGGGAGACAACAGGGCCTGTATAGCGGCAAGCGATTAACGTAAACGATCAATAGTCTATAATCAATTTTCAACTGTATACCTACGTGCATAAAGTTGAAAATCAATCAATGACTAGGGATGAGCGTTTTATTTGCAATATTAATATAGCTGTAGCAGTTTTCTGTGTTCCCAGTGCATTATTAATTAAAACTATGTATTTGGGGCGGTGTTACTGTAATATTTACTTAGGATAGAAAACGGATGAATCTAGAAATTATTCGATACTCAACAAGATTTAGATATTGGTTATTTAGGTTAGATGTGCAGTCGTTTTTCCGAACTTAGGGCTGGTTTTTCAATAGTCAGTTAACTCTTATCTGAGGAATAAAAATGGCGGTTTGACAGCTTATCTATAGAAAATATGTCAAACCGCCATTTTTATACCTCAGATATGAGTTAACTGACTATTGAAAAATCAGCCTTTAGAGGAAAAAGCTAGACAGATGATGATTCACAATATTAAATATTCAGTTGATGAAATTCATAATCAATTAATTCCTAGATTCATCACTAAAAATTACCGTCACCATTTGAGAGCAAACCCTTGGTATAACACTAAGTAATTTTATGAGACATTTTTTAAGGTCGCGATACCCTAAAAATAAACTCGAAATATTATTTATTAACATAGAAAATTACGAAAAAGGTAACAACCAAAATCGGCGCCGTTTTATTCCTTCCGTTTACTTCCCATAATTTTGGAACTAGCCAAAGTAAGTCACCCAGCTAAAGTGATTGTCACCACCTTGGGCCAAGTTATGAGCTTTACTACCATACACAATTTATTTTATTATTCGATTCTCCCAAACAAATACAAAGTTTTATTAATGTACGTTGAAAATTAAATTAGTCCTATGCTCGTACATTTTGGTCATTGCCCTTTATTTTTCTATGTCAATAAATAAATAAAAGTCATTCTACAATTCCGTCGACATTATAATTTAGAGAATTATTTAATGACACAGCAGAAATATTCTCAGCAAAAAAAATATAACGATATACCACCGATGTCAAAAGAAAAGGCCTAAAAACTAACCTAACAAATGCTAAACGACACTAAAAGCTAGCGAACGAGCATCAAAATAAACACGTAAAGCGATAAATCAACATGAGAATACCAACGTAACTTAAAATCACAATAAAAAAACATCACCAAACTTAACAGTTTTCATCGTAACGCTGATAATTTTTTATTATAATAATTTTGTTAAATAATTCTTTGTTTTTCATAGAATAATATTTATTATTTATATTGCTATTTTTTGAGAACCAATGGATTTCGAAAAGCGTGCAGACTGTGAGCCGTTTTAAATTGCATTTCTAGTGATAAAACAGACTCCAACTTTACAATTTTCTCTTCTACTTTCTTTACCTTACCTTCGCTGGCAAAATTTATGTACCAAGTTACTTTTTTCTAACTTACTGCAAATTTCCAAACACTGCTAAAAAGTCATATTTTTGCAAAATTAAAGAACAATGCCCAAAACGTAATTATTTGTCAATTAAAAAACCAATAGTAGGTATTTCAATCAATTATAATTTGTAAAGTAAGGTTGTAAAAGAGTGGCCTAAGTAATAATGTGACAATTCGTTTACGTACCAAAAAGGAAACTGTCAAAAAGTCTTTAGCACATGTAACAGTCGTTCGTTATTCAGTCTAAAGCATAAATACAAATGCATAATTCCCTGTCTAATCCAAAATATCTTTTTTTTTATAAAATAAACACACTTGAACTAAGCAACTGGGGAACCTTTTGTATAATTTACTAAAGATCTTCGTAATTTATAAGCTTTTCTACTTTTTAGAATTTTCTTTGTTCTAAAGAATACTTAGTTCAGTGGTGAACATATTAAATATTTAATAAAAAATATGATGAGCTTTATTGTTATCTAAGCGCAATACGGGCCCCACAGGCCAATCTAAGGCAAACGAACTATTTCAATACATTCAAATCTAATAAGACAACTAAAAATAAACTATAAACAAAATAATAGATTCAATACAAATTGTATGAGGCATTAATTTAAACTACACATCAAAATTCGAGGAAGAATTATCATATAAATACTTAAAGTAGTGTCTATCAAGACAGTTTTTATAAATCAAGTGGTTTACAGTAAAGAGGACATATTTTTTTGAAAGTTTTTTCAGTTTTTATGAATATGAAGATAACTATGCCCTTATTATTAGCACACAAACCACATTTAATTTATTTTTAAAAATGTGTTTTTTACACAAACAAGCTTGAATGAGGCAGTCAGTTGAATTTCTTTAGTCCACAAACTTCTTTTATCATTTTATATTTTTATGTACAGTCACGAGCAATAGTATGTATACACTATTAAGCAGTATTCAAAAGCGATTTACTGCTACCATATTGATTAAACTATTGCCATTTCATTAGACTTCTGTTTTGGAAGCCATACTATTACGATATAGGTGTTTTTCAAAGTAGAAACCAGTATTTCACGAGCAATTTGCGTTTGAATTTTGTTGAGTGTATACATGTTATTGCTCGTGACTACTTACCGGACTCTCTCAAGCTTGCTGGAAAAACATCTTATATTATTTAAACGACAAATTTAAACAATAAATTTTCATTTATTTTGTCATTGAACGACTCTACAGTCAAAAATCGCTGTTTTTCGCGTTCTGTAGCGTAAATATTTATTAATAAATATTTTTTTACTACTATTGTAGCCTATTTCAACACTATAAGTATTTAAATTCAATATAATTATAGTATTATTAAATCTCCCGAAGGATAATGCTATGTAGTATGGGAGATTAATAAATTACTAATATATTTCTTTTATATGGGTTGAATTCATCATTCACTTTGATATCTTTATTTTTCTTTGGTAGTTGAGAATTAAGTTATGAATTATCACATGTTCTAAAGAACTGGATTCAATTATCAAATAGCGGTTTTAGGCATACACAGTACCGGTTATAAATTTTGCACATGGGATTTTAGAAAGAGACAATCGGCTATTTTCGGCTTTTTAGAGCACCATCTCTGTCGCACGTCGCACAACATATTTATCAACGGTCCCTGTACATCGGTCACTCGAGCGACTATCGAATAATTTTGTGACAGGGAAAGATTTTTTTTCTTGACTAATGGACTAAAATGTTGGGCTGGTCTGAATTGCTTTATGAAAGATGAGTTTGGTATACCAAAGTGAATGATAATAACAATATTAGACTAGAACAAATGTATTTCATTGCAAGGTACGCGGGATATGTTCAACCTTAGGGAACTTTTACACTTACGGAACTAACGCTGCGTTATCGACACTTATTTATCAACTTACATTTTTCGCAGTTATTTATTTAGATAAATTGATAGTCGTTTATGAACTGCAGGAATATTTTTTAAATAAATATGTTTTCACTTTTTTTTGAGACAATAAATGTGTCATTTTTTCCGACAATGATGAAACAAAAACAATGTTACCCGTAGATTTTCCGTGCTTTAATGATTGGCAAAATCGCAGCGTTACCCCGTCAAGTGTAAAGTTCCTCTATCTGCGTGTTGTGACCAACTAACATTACCGGAATTGAACTAGCACGATGCGTCTAAGGTACCAAGTTGAGTATATTTCGGTGTTCCAGCGATTCCTTCAGGGCATAAAACAGCTGCAACTGCTGTTCAGGTTTCAGGTTGTATACCTGCTGGTAAAATTATAAGATTAGTTAGATATATGTTCATATACTAAGAATACTAAGTTTATTTTGGACAAAACATACCCACGATTCACAAATACGAAAGTGTGTAGGTATGTTTCTTTAAAGTTAAAATGGCTGGACAGCACAGAGATAGATGGGAATCTAGAGACGGTTAAAGGCCGGGTACATTCATGTCAAAGGCCTGTGGGGTTCTCAGAGACGACTAATTCAACTCAGAAACTAGAGGGTAGCTACATATATTTGTCTGCCGCGTTTGCGGGACTGTAAGCAAGCTACCATGGCCCTGGTTTACAAAGGTAATTTAAAGGAACAGGGTGGACTATATTCAGGTAGGCTGACAGTCCTTTCTGCCCAAATTTCGTTGCAGGATTCAAAATAGTTAAAGATCCATTCTCCGGAATACGTCAAGCTTCATTGTCTCTGCGCTTCTCTGGTGATCGTCACTATTGATTCTTGCGTTCAGGGGCCGTATGACGTCTTAAAACCAGGCTTTTTCCAGTGAGTGAAAGAGACAGAGCTATACAAGTCATCTAGCGCCATCTCGTTCATTCCGCCGGCCGCAGGAGTTGCAGTTGTTTGAGAAAAATTATGTAGTGCGATGAGAAAAAAGTCCCTTTTGCTCCACGGGAGGATATATTTTGATGATGTTACCAACCCAAAAAAACTAAAAACCCGACTGCCTTAGTTTTTAAAAAGAAAGAAACAAGCCCAGTAGTTAAAAATTCACTCATTCACACTTTTTGAATTTTTTGATTTTCGTTAAATATTTTTTTTTTTTCATACTTTTTAGTTACTAATTCAGAGAATTATTGTTTTGCTAAACAACTTTAAATCGTTATATATCCTAAACTATTATTTAAAATGAAAAATGATAAAGGGAACCTAAAGATGATTTTAAAATACCTATTCAACGATACCCCACATGACATAGTTCATCGACATTGTTTTTTTTCATTTTGACAATATGGCGTCTGGTTGTCGCTGTGGTGAATTTTGATTCCTGTCATCTTTAGTGACACTTGCAAGGTTAAGACGAATCGATTGACGTAAAAATTATCAAAATCGGTCTACGCATTTGGTCTCTAGAACGCCACATAGAAACAAACATACATACATAGACTGATAAACACATTACCCTCCTTAACGTCGCGCAGTCGGGTAAAAAGGGTAGCAGCATCTTCACACAAAATAAAAAAAAAAAGATAATGGAGTACACTTGCCTGTTGCAACAGTTTCTGCGGCGTGGCGGTGCGGATGAAGCTGGTGATGTACACGTTCACGAAGGTGGCCATCAGGAACTGACAGTCGAAGCGGTCCATGATGCCGCCGTGACCGGGGATCACGTCGCCGAAGTCCTGGAATTAAGATAAACAAATAAGTAGGTGGTTTCGAAATCTATCTAATATCTTTAAACGAGCAATTCTTGTATATTTATTTATATAAAATCAGGATCTCTGAAACGGCTCCAAGGATTTTAATGAAAGTTACAGATTAGGGGTTTTTCGGTAGGTACCAGGTTCAAGAAAAGCTCGGTTCTCAATATATAGACATTTTAAAAACGGAGCGAAGCTCGGTCAACCAGATATTGTTAATTAATTTGGAAACGTGTCGGTATTTGATTTCAATCAGTTTTCTTGAGATTAATATCGATAATATATAAGGTGCTTTAAAAATATCTGCCAGGACTTGAATGGGGGGTGGTATTGTGTTTATAGATTACTATAGTGAAGAAATTTCGTTCCTCGGAACAGTCAATTCAATTTGAGACAGTAAACAAGTTAAATTAACATTGGCTCTACTCTGCATAATGTGGTTCACAAATTACGCGCGTATTAGTGCGAAATAAAATTGAAATGAATTCGGTGCGGAGCGGCAACGCGTAAACCTACTGGATGGTTTTATACTAATAAATTAAGTCAAATTTATACGTATTTTTTTTTTGTATGAAAAAAAAATATGACAAATAATCAATTATTTATCTTTACTATTGTAATCTATAAACGCAATACTACCCCCCATTTAAGTCCTGGCAGATATTTTTAAAGCACCTTATATATTAGAACATAGAAAACTGAAGACTAGTCAGTAAGATTTCCATTTGACACGTTTAGTATGGGTGTAGTCTCATTTTGAAGGTCAGGAAGGTTGTTGATTTTGAATGACAATGTCGATATTTTTTAAAATGAATAATGGTGCCCTCTGCGTTCCGTCTCATTCTGACGCAGGCCCTAAGGCTATTTGTACGACAATTACTAGAAGGCATGGATAATGGGGAAGGCAAGTCAAAGCTAATTGTAGATGGCGCCACCACAGCTTAGTCCTAATCCGACCAATAACGTAGTACTATTTTGAAGTACCTTTAAGATTTGAACCAATGACGATGTTTGGAACAAGTTATACTAGCGCCATTAGTTCCCCAGTTGCCATCCCCATTGTAAGGGTACTGTTGAATTCTCAAGTTTCACCACTATACTGAGCGCTTCAATTTATTTTGATCATCTTTATTTAGCTGGCTGTTGCACTTAGCATCCATAAACTACACGATAAAACCATATTTTTAAGCATTGCCAAAATCAAAATCAGTTCTTACTTTGATCTTGAAAGCCCGTTTAAATCCTGATGCGAAGAATCCTCCGAAGGGTCCGATGACGGAGCTGAAGGTACTCAGACACAGCGAGTGGATCATGAACGGGTAGATGTTCATCGTCTCCAGGCCGAACTGGAAATAAAGAAAATTGGACTTTAGTGAAGTAGATATGAGATTTACTTTGCCATGGTTTAAGTGAACTGATGACGTGAGTGTGAGTGGCTGGGAATGTCCTAAATATATAATGAGAAAGAAAGAATGAAAAATATATTATGATACTTGTGGTTTTATTTTCAGACCAATTGTAGACGATCGCTGGCGCGCAACATGACGCGCGGCCTGTTTGTTTATAGAGCATCGTTATTTGAGCACGCGCAACACAAGTTCCTCTGGCGACACGTTGTCAACGACTGACGTAAACTAGTAGATGTGTAGACAACGTTGTTCAACAAAAGTTCCGCGCTGACTTTCAACATATTCGGCAACTTGTTGTGCAAAATTTTGCGCGTCAAATGTTGCTCAGTGGCTTCCCCTTAAGACCATTACATCAAATCTAAAATAACAACCGGGCTTTATGTATTGGATCGGGCTACCCATCTATACGGACTGACCGTGGCAAGCCCGGGTGGTCGAAGCGACTAAAATCCACGGGCCATAACCCAATCTAGCCTTTTACCTAACCCAGAAATACATTAATAGAAGTAAAGTTAGCATAAATGGGCATCCCACCCATAAGAATAATAGTGAAGAGTGATAGAAAGATCTAGTATGAGGAAGGAATGAAAGTACGAGAGGCATAATAGCCAGAACTACATAGTATGAATGTGGTTGTTGTATATAGGCGCCAGCTTTGTTGGTGGGGTGGAGTAAGAAAAAAAACACAATCCAGCATTAATCTTGAAGCAGCTGTTAGTATTAAGCCACAGGCTACTCCACACACCAACTATAAAATCTATAATATTTTAAACAAGTTACTCACAACTTTCATGACAGGCTGCAAAAACTGAGGTGGCGTGTACTCCTGAAGCCGGAACAGCAGCGATGGCTCGCAGTCCATGGTCATACGACCCAAAGAATCCGAGTATTCGATGGGGCACACCAGGTATGGGTACTGGCACATCATGTAGGACATCTGTGAACGGCGGAATAATGATTTTTTAATATGGCAACAGCTTGTGCTAGATTAGAGGCTTAGATTTATGTAAGTAAAAATAAGGTAGAAAGCTCAGATCAAAGAAATAGGCAGATAGAACGCTCAACTCAGAGCACGCGAGTTGGTCCACCAAAGTTAATACAAAATTTTTAGAAAACATTATGATGTTTTCTTTGTTTTTAACCGACTTCGAAAAAAGGAGGAGGTTCTCAATTCGTCGGAATCTTTTTTTTTTTTGAGAACAACTTTTACAATGGTTAAAGACACGTGACGGCATATTTTGGCAAACAACGCGCAGCTTGGTACGACGCGTAGCTTGGTACTGTCGCGACTTTGTACTAGATTTTGATTTTTTATTAACTATGGTGGAACCACTCGCGTGTTCTGAGCGCTCTATCTGCCTATTTCTTTGATCTGAGGTAGGAAGTTTCAAAGTCGTAATGGAATCTTTAGTTCGCTGACTGGTTTTGTAGTACCTACTACATAAGAGACTATATTAGTATTGTCTTTTTTGTTCTTAGCCTGCTTAAACCCACTCCTGGGTAAACGCCTCCCTCCACTCTCGCCTCACTCCTAGTTCTCGTGAAACCACGTGTCCTCCTAGCAATTCCGACGGCATCTATCGAGACGGACAGTCGGTCGGTGCCAGTTCGTCCGGCATGCGCCCGACATGTCTTGCCCAGTTTCATTTCAGTTCGGCAGCCATCTTAAGATTTACCCGGCGATGTAGCAGGATTGACAGCCGGGGAGCGGCGATTGCGCGACCATCAGTTTGTTAGTCAGTGTAGCTTTCCCAGAAGAATCGTTTATTGATTTTACCACCCAAAAAGATAACTTGTACGCAATAACACTGACATTAATTTTCGGATCAACTTTTAACAGTCATATCTCACTTACCACCAATCCAAAAGCAACAGTAGAAACTCCTCCTCCAATGAAACCTTCCCAGGTCTTCTTAGGACTCAGCTTGATGAGAGGGGTCTTGCCAAAGAAGAAGCCGAACACGTAAGCCATCACGTCGTTGCAGATGATCATGGACACTGGCACTATGAACCATATTAGACCTGGAACAAGAAGAGATTTTGTTTTAGAAGTTTTATTTTAGAACAGCAGTATGTGTTTTTATTCTAGAAGGTTGCGACAGAGGTGTATAATACTCGTAATATCTATTATTATATTCCATAGTTCCTACAATTAAATTATACCAGTTATATTTATGTCCCGTGACATTATTAATAAACAACCCTTTTGCCCCATATGCAGACTAGGGGGCTGCCAATAAGAGGCACTGTTTAAGCAGGATACCGCGGGCCTGGAATGAAATGGACATGTGAAAGAGAAGGGTAGTTTTTATTTACTGAAAACCCGAAACTTCCGTATTTTTCTCATGATTAAATTAAAGATTTCTTTTTATTAAAGAACCTCTTATTTCAATACACTTTAAACAGTTTCAACAGTTTAATATCCGCATTATTTCCTTCGTAGCAAACTCTAGCTAGTTCAATATACCCATTTCAATTTCTTCAATGAATGTTTATTGAACTCCCATAAATCACTGTAACAGACTACAGTGGCGTTCTCCATTGCGAACGGTCCAATACTCTATATGTTATGTCAATCGACAGTATAATTACAGAATGGGACAATCATATTTATATGTTAAGTTAGTTAAAATCGTTAACCCTATGAGGTGCTAACAGACCACCTCGTAGTCATGGTAGACGGTAGACACGTGTGCTCGAATCGGCACATTTAACGCAGCAACATTGTCGAATAGCAAAGTCGAACCGAACCTACCGAAGCTACTACGACTATAGAGTTAACCGACCCGACTCCCGTTGACTATCTTGCTTCGATGAATAGTGTTTTGGTTGGATGTAGTTAGTTATATAGTACTTCTCGTGTACTTAGAATCATGATATTTGCCATGAAGCTAGGTCTCACAGAAGAAGCAAAGAAAGAAGTTGACAACCCAACATTCAAACAACAGGTACAGTCACGGGCAATAACATGTAAACACTTAACAAAATTCAAACGCAAATTGCTCGTGAAATACTGATTTCCACTTTTAAAATAAGACCTAGTTTGTAATAGTACCTATGGCTTCCGAAATAGAAGTCTAATTAAAAGACAAACGTTTAATCAATATGGTAGCAGAACATCGCTTTTGAATACTGCTTAGTGTATACATAGTCCGTGACTGTACATGAATTTTTGAAATCGGTCTAGTAGTTTCGGAGCCTATTCAGTACAAACAAACAATCAAATCTTTCCTCTCAAATATTAGTGCAGATAAAACTAAACACTCTCATAAAACATTTCCAGCCTAGAATCGTACTGCAATCTGCATATCTATCTACCATATGACATCCGGTGGTCGTCCGCTAGCTCGGTTAAAACACGATAAATCATAATACCAACTACGACGGTTAAAACTGCGTTATTGGTGGACCAATCAAATGTTGTACACACGGCTGCACATGAAAATATTGCTAACTGAATACGTGCGTTTTTGATATTTCGTTTAAGTAGGTACAGCTTGGCCAGAACGTCTTGAAACGGAACTAATCTTTTTGTTTGCTGACAACGTTTTCAAATCTTTGATATTTGATGTTAACAAAGACGCAGGTTTGTTAGAGTTATTATTGTGCCATAAAGGTAACGTACTAAGTGAAAATAAATAAAATAAAATCATTCAAAGTGCTGGTAGCGAGAGCACAGTGGCGACTTCCGGTTTTCTACTCTTTTTTGCCAAGCTGTATATGATAAATTTTTAATTGTCTTAAGACACAAACGAAATTGCAAATGTTCCAAACATGCCGAATCTGACAATTTTTTTCACTTCGAACATAAACCGTCTACTATTGTGATAAGGTTGAAAACCATCAAATAAATTTGACAGATTGACGTAGGTTGACGTCCTGGCGTCTGTACAACCGCAATAAAATTGATCCATTTTTGTTGGCGACACGGTAAGTAGTATACGGTTATTAGCTTTGGAACAAGTAACAATTTATAGATCTATTAAATGATAGGTGAAATGTTATGTTTTTTGGAAATTGCCTGAAAAAAAGAGTAAAAAACTATTGGTTTTTGATGTGGATGGCTTCTTTGGGAGTGATATCGGGAAATGCTAAGCAAAAATCAAAATTGCATTTCACTCCTTGTATTAATTAAGATATCTGGTTGACCGAGCTTCGCTCGGTTTTTAAAATGTCTATATCTTGGGAACCGAGCTTTTCTCGAACCTGGAACCTTGATAAATCGATTCCTTGAAACGAAAAACCCCTATATAATCTGTAACTTTCATGAAAATCCTTCGAGCCGTTTCCGAGATCCTTATTATATTATGTAAATACGAGGGCGGAGTGATAAGTCTGGTAAAAATCTATTTCGGAATAAAATTATCGTAAATTGAATGTAACCTCCTTGTTCACAACTCTTTTGGGGGATTATATTTAAATTTTCAGCCAGTACCGCTGGTTAGTTTTTTTTTAAAGCCATTAAACAAAAACAATAGAATGCATTTTCGCAAAGATGGAGAAAAGTGAATTTCGAGTGTTGATTAAACATTATTTTTTGCGCAAAAAAACTATTACGGAAACTAAACAAAGGCTTGGTAAATATTATGGGCACTCTGCTCCATCGATTAAAATGATTATAAATGGTTTACGGATTTTCGGTGTGGTCGTACAAGCACAAGTGAAGTGTGCTGAACGCCCAGGACGCCCAGTTGAGGTCACTACTCCAGAGATGATCGCTAAAATCCATGACACAGTGTTTAATGACCGAAGGGTAAAAGTGAGCGAGATAGTTGAGATAGTAGGCATCTCAGACAAACGTGTGCGCAATATCTTGCACCAACAATTAGATATGAAAAAGGTCTCCGCGCGATGGTTGCCGCGTTTACTGACTATTGATCAAAAACGCATGCGAGTTACCACTTCAAAGGCAGGTTTGGCGTTGTTACAACGGAATAAACCTGATTTTTTGCGCGTTTTATAACGGTAGACGAAACGTGGATCCACCACCATACACCAGAAACCGAGGAACAATCGAAACAATGGATTGCTAGGGGCGAACCAGCTCTGAAGAAGGCCAAAGCAGTTTTATCGGCCAATAAGGTGATGGCTACAGTTTTCTGGGACGCACGTGGGGTAATCCATATTGACTACCTAGAGAAGGGTAAAACGATCATTGGCGAATATTATGCCAATTTATTGGACCAATTTAACCAAATTTTACTTGAAAAACGACCGCATTTGGCTAAGAAGAAAATCCTCTTCCACCAAGACAACGCACGAGTGCACACCTGCGCGATTGCTATGGCCAAATTACATGAGTTGCGATATGAGTTGCTATCTCACCCACCATATTCGCCAGATTTGGCCCCTTGCGACTATTTTCTGTTTCCGAATTTAAAAAAATGGCTCGGTGGAAAAAGATTTAGCTCCAACGAGAAGATCATACTCGAAACCAATGCCTATTTCGAAGGGTTGCATAAGTCATACTTTACGGAAGGGATCGAAAAGTTTGAGAAACGCTGGATGAAGTGCATTGAGTTAGATGGAAATTACGTTGAAAAATAAATCATAATTTTTAAAAAAAGTTGTTTCCTTATTTCATTTTTACCAGACTTATCACTCTGCCCTCGTAAATATACAAGAATTACTCGAATAAAGATATTAGATAGATAAATTAATAATATATATAATATAATATATATAATATAATATATATAATATAATATATATATAAATTAATAATATTAATTCTTTATTTAATGTTATTTATGTATTTCTAATATAATATGTACACAGGTAACTAAAGCTAGATATAAAATAAATAAAACTATAATTTTATTTACAACTAAACTAAAACTAAAACAAAATACCTAATTAAAAAAGAAAACAAAAATACTAAGAGAGCAGACACTTAGGCTTATTAGAACGTTAAGGAAAATTGCAGGAACATGGTATATTTTAGTCACTAAGAGTCTGAAAGTCCCTCCCGCTCCACCAGTGAGGACTCATTTGACGACTCTTTTTTTTTTTTTTTTTTTTTTTAGCGTGGTAAAATCATCAAATGAGTCCTCCAACCCCGGGCAGGGCGGGAGGAACTGTCAGACTTCTACTGACTAAAATCCACGGTGTCCTTCATAGCCTGTTATGTTCCGGGGTTCATTTGACGACTTACCACAAAAAAGTCCTGTTATGTGTTTATTATCTTGTTTCTATCCTATAATAATTAAGCTTAATCATTTTTATGGAACAAGAACCAATGTTGACGTAGGTTTTATTAATATACAATTAATACGGTTCAGACCCTTAGCAACGGATATGCCTGGAACATTAATGAGGCCCCAAATCGATTATGGCCCGATTTTAATTCAATAAAGGCCTAATGGATGTTGCCCTGCACGCACGCCCTTTGGGACTTGGTAACATATTCATTATGGCCGGTAAGGTTCAACGGAATACTTATATGTATTTACATAAGGTGTAATATGGATTACATGTGGATTAAATTCTTATTGTGAAGGAATTGATGTAGGACCAATTTTTTTTTTTAGCGTGGTAAAATCATCAAATGAGTCCTCCGGCCCCGGGCAGGGCGGGAGGGACTGTCAGACTTCTACTGACTAAAACCCACGGTGTCCTTCAATAGCCTGTTACGTTCCGGGGTCACGGTAAGGAAATAATCCCGCGACCCCGGCAGGCTTTGGCCCTCTGAGAGGGGGGGCCCGTCACTGTGCTGACGCTCTTTGAGGCGCGCGTGGGACACGACGCGCCGTCAACCCGGGCATGGTCCATGGTCGGGCAGCGAGTTGCCCTTTACTCGCTGCCCGCATGCCCATGTAGGACCTATTGATTTAATTAAAAGATTATTTTCTATTTGCTAGCTGCAACAGCTTTGCAACTTCATAGAATCTTTGATCAGTTCATATTTTCATTTAAAATAGACAGTTGACGTCAATCCAGTTTATTATAGAGTAGTTTACCCGCGGAGCCGGCGTTAACCTCGTGAAGTTCGACCACGTTAACGTCTTAACGGAATAAAAGTCGGTTTCCATATTATGTTAATGCAGATTATAAACTACTACTTTTGAAAGACTCATTCATCCATTCATCCTCACAAACTTTCGCACTTGTAATAGTAGAAAGAAGTAAAATTAGGGAACAGCAATTTAAGCTGTTCAATTCCTTTCAGTCAAAATACGATCTAAAACTGATAATATTCCTATTAGTTGTTACCCGCTCTTTCTGAAAATACCAGACTACAGTTCAAGACTTTGCTAAATGTCGCTAAAACGTAGTGAACTTTAAACTAAAGGCTTGCGACCTCAGACTGGCCCCGATTTATGTCTGAGTTCACAGTAAATATAACAGCATGTTTTTGTAACCCGGGAAACGTATTCGAGTACACGGAATAATTCGGGAAGACTATTAACTGTCCGTTAAACCTAACATGGAGCAGTGGTGGCCAAACTCTGTGCGTTAATAAAAACCTATCAACTAAAGGGTTGGATCGAAACAGGTTTGTATGCTTGTTTTTACCGACTTCAAAAAAAAATAGGTTATCAATTCGACCCGTATGTGTGTAATATTATCAGAACTGCCCAGTTTTCATATATGTTAGTCTATATCAGCGTCTTTACAAATGTACCAAATTTCATAAGTGTAGTATGTATGTATGTATGTTTTTATGTTTGTGCACGCATATCTCCGGAACTACAAGTCCGATTTAAGTAATTCTTTTTTTGTTATACTAGGTATTGTTCAACTAAGGGTACACTGCAAGTTTCGTTAAAATCGGTTCAGTAGTTTAAGAGATATGGATTTTTTCGTGGTGACGGATTACAAGTTTAGTGCACATCATGTAAGAAAACTATGTATTTTACAAGAATTTGGGTTGAATATTTAATAAATAAACTAAAATGGGTAAAATAAAAACTTAAAAAAAAAGTACCGACTTCAAAAACAAATACAAAAAAGTTTAAAATAATCTTTCTTTCGGAAGTCGGTGGCAATAGTCAATGTAATAATAATAAAAATCAAAGCCACCGACTTCCGAAAGAAAGATTATTTTAAACTTTTTTGTATTTGTTTTTGAAGTCGGTACTTTTTTAAAAAAAGTTTTTTAAAATTGTGCAGGACCAGCACCATCCAGTGTTGGGTCATATTTATGTCATATACAGGGATTGGTTATACGCGCCCGGGTTAACGGTGCGTCGTATTCCAAGCGCTTTTCAATGAGTTTTCAGCAATCTGACGGGGCTCCTATAAAGAGCCAAAGCCTGCCGGGGTCACTTCAGGTAACCGCGACCCTGGAACGTAAAGGGCTATCGAAGGATCACCGTGGATTCGACAATCTGACAGTCCATCCCATCCCGCCCTGGGTTTGAGGACTCATTTGATGATTTTACCACGATATGAAAAGCACATTTATACTCTAGCTAGATAGATAGATAGACAGATAGTCGATGATTCATACCGTCCACCACAATCACCACGATTAAAATATTCCTCATAAAATCGATACATAAGCACACAATCTATTGTATGTAAGTGTGTTTGTATATTTTTACATACATTGTTGAGTTGCAAAGCGTTTCAGCTGTGAAAACAATGCCGAGGTTAGAGATCAAAAAGTGTCTAATAATAATGTAGTATGTTTTTTGAGTAACGGGAAGAACGTTTGAAAATAATTACGGTTATTTTGAAAATAATCTGTTAACTTTTAAAACATGATATTAACCGTTATGCTAGGCCCACACTAACGTTAATTAATGCCGTTAATTGTCGTGTTAGTAGACGTTTATACAAACATGAAAAGACTATAGGAAATTTAAAAAAATATAAATTCTAAGATATGGAAGAGTGGAGTCTCCTAAGGGTGCTGCCACATCTATCGACGCGGAATCGGCTTTTTCCGACCGAGACAATGTGATAGCACGCGGCCGCCTTGAGGATTCCGCCGCGTGCTATCGCATTATGCTTTCTGTCTCGGTCTAGCAAATGGCAGTTCTAAGCGACAGAAAGAGAAAGGGCGACGGAAAAAGCCGATTCCGCGTCGATAGATGTGGGAGCACCCTAAAAGCAGACTCCCAGCACAATTCATTGTACATGAAGGTTATCGTAAAATAAAAACATTTTTCATTTTTTCAATGGCGATAGTCAACGGAAAACGCCGTAACGCCCGGTCATTACAACTTATAGACACCAAGACACCACTACAATAGATGTGTATAAGAATGGTAAAGATTTTCATCCATTTTCGAAGAGTAATCATCGAGAATCAGGTTCGACGATGAATTGAAAACTCTTTGAATTATCTTTCCCAATATTTATCAGTTTCTCTACCAGTCAATCAACACAAGCTGAAAAACATTCAGTATGAATCATGAAAGTGGAACCAACAAACTCGCTTCTTCATTAAATCAAAATCGAAACTCGATTATAAATCATGCGTTAACTCATGCATATAAAGCGATTCCGATCAACCGCTTCATACCAAGCTATATATCTATCATCAGTATATTGATCACCTGCTAACGTATCACACGAAAATAACCTATAAAATCATTACACGGTTTACGGGAAAATGTGCTTAGTTATTGGATCATTAAGGTCTAATGTTGCTTTTTGTTTTAAGTGCGTTTTTTGCTGAGATAGGTGAACGTAATCTATTTTTGCGACGGCTTCCCTCGTAATGTGTCTTGCTCGTAGTTAGGGACTGGTTATATTGTGCAGACGGTAGCGATTTACTTTGACTAGTATTTTTCTATTATAAAATCAAGGGCAGTTTAGGCTGTGGGAAAGAGATGGCGCTAGACGACTTGTATAGGTCTGTCTCTTTCCCACAGCCGAAATTGGATCGCGTTAAGAGCAAACAAGTCAACATTTTTTCCATAGAAACTTCGTTGGGGTTTTACTCCATTAATTGACAAAGTACATCCTAAATTAAACATGGTATCGTTTTGTCTCATTATTAATTTTGTCTGTACGGAAGCAGAATTGTAAAATATGAAGCTATTAAAAAATTACGAGCTTCTAAAGATTCGTTTTTTTGCTAATTTTAACACAACTTTAGGTGTAAATTAGAAGCTAAAGAAGCATCAAATTTCCAAAACGAAGTCCGTACCGACACAGCAAATTTATCGAAGAATTCAATAAAATTTATTTGAAATTAATTGGTGCAGTGATTTTTTCATAAAACCCCAACAGCCAAAGGCTTTTTCGTATTTTTTTACGCGCGCCTTTTACTCTGAATGATCGTGCATCTCACTGAATAAGTTTTCCCCTGTTTTCTCCACGGGGGGATGACGCTCGCGCACACATGAACAATATGGCTCGATTTCCGGTGAAATATCATGGTTTTTGACCATGCCTGCCAGTGAGTTCGAGCTCGCGACTAGCGCCGCCTTAAGAGCTCGTGGTAAGGCCTCAGATTATTAAAAAAATATTACAATCAATTCCATGTCAATGCAGTCGGATGTAGTATAGAACTATATACCATTTTTATAATTTAGGACATACCTATCTATTCTACATCATTTGGAAGCAAAAACCTTTTTTTTAGAAACTTAAAATAGTGGAAACACGGAAGGGAGGCCTTTGTCCTGCACTGGGACGACACAGACTTATCCTTCTTCCTAGTAATAATATTTTCCGGCGAGTGAAAGTGACAGAGCTATTCAACTCGTCTAGCGCCATCTCGTTCACTCACTGGAACAAGCCTGGTTCTAAGACGTTGTAATACCCCCCTATGAAAGTTTGCCTGGATGGAGTTTGTTACTCTTCCGCGAAAAAACCTCTGAACAAATTGCATGAAATATGGTACATAGATAGTTTAAAGCCTGGATTAACTAGGACAGTTTTTATCCCAATTTTATGTTTCCGGGAGAATTTTTGAGTAGTAAGGGTGAAGCCGATGGGAAGTGCTAATCGTATTGGGAAACTGTAATGATAACATGTATGTATAAATAAATAAATAACAATAATAAATAAAATTCATACATAAGACCGACTCAAAGATGATACATTGACACCGACACATAGATAAACCAATAATAATTGACTGAAATCGTACGACTATTTATTATGAATAGTTACTATAAACATAAACAATAAATATGGCGTGATTGAAGTGAAAGTCAACCACGTAGTACTTTGCTCGTGTTAGTAAATAAACGTTTTATGTACTGATAACAACATACGTTACGGTAATATGTTTGATTTGACGTCTTTGATTATAAATAGAGGAACGTTTGACGCAGTGACCACTGAAAACCAGCGCTGTGCTGTGGGTCCCCCATAGCACAGCTTTATGCTGAGTGGAAGCCTTTTTTGACACAGTCATGACAAACAGCAGGCTGCCTATCTATTAAGTATGTTTTGTATGTTCCTTTTTGTTAACATTTGGATTTAATGTTGTAATTTTTCTGTGTAATAGGAAAATGTTTTTTTTTTGTTTTGTTTTGTTGAATGTATGTGCATGTCTGTGTCGAATATAGTAGATTATTAACCAAGGGGATAGTGGCGCGTGGAGGCGCAGCGCCGGGGCATAACCCCGCTGCCTCGAGAAGTCGAGGCGCGGCGGGAAGAGCTCCGGCGCGATCTCAGGGCAGTATGGAGGGGACGACTGTCGCGACCGAAGGCCGGGCACGCCGCAATTGCGGCGGTAAACCCCTCTTTGAGGAGTGGCTGGAGAGAAGTCATGGCGTCCTGACCTACCGCTTGACGCAGGTCCTCACCGGACACGGAAGTTTCGGGAGGTACCTGTGGCTGATGCGAAAGGAGGAGACGCCTGGGTGTCACCACTGCGAAGATCGCCCGGAGGACACGGTGGAGCATACGGTGCAAGACTGCCCGGCTTGGGCGGAGCACCGACGTGTCCTCACGGCTGCGATAGGCGGAGACCTCTCGCGCCCGGCATTGGTTGCGGCCATGCTGCGGGGCGAGACGGAGTGGGAAGCGGTCAGCTCCTTCTGCGAGGCAGTAATGCTCGTCAAGGAGGAGGCAGGCCGCGAGCGAGAGAGGACAGCGTCCTCCCTCCGCCCCAGCCGCAGTGGTAGGCGCCCACGGCGACGGACGTCGCTTGATGATCTCCGGCCACCGTAGGCGCGGGCATGCGGGCAGCGAGTAAAGGGCAACTCGCTGCCCGACCAAGGACCATGCCCGGGTCGACGGCGCGTTGTGTCCCACGCGCGCCTCAAAGAGCGTCAGCATAATGACGGGGCCCCCCTCTCAGAGGGCCAAAGCCTGCCGGGGTTGCGGGATTATTTCCTCACCGTGACCCCGGTACATAAAGGGCTACTGAAGGACACCGTGGATTTTAGTCAGTACAAGTCTGACAGTCCCTCCCGCCCTGCCCGGGGTGGGAGGACTCATTTGATGATTTCACCACGCTAAAAAAAAAAAAAAAAAAAAAAAAAAAGGGATAAAGCAGTGTCTTCTGTCGCGGGTGACGATTTAAATCGCGAGCATAACGAAGGACTCGAGGCTTACTCCCGAGCGTAGCGAGGGTGTTAGAAACTTAAATCACGAGCGAAGCGAGGGATTTAAGACGAGTCCTGAGTGTAGCGAGGGATTTAAGTTCACCCAAGACTAAGACAGCTTTATCACCGAGGAAAATACTCTACTTTTCGTACCACTTGCGAAAAAATTAACGTTATAATAATATGTATGAGATAAGCATTAATTAAACATTTAAATTTAACATTAACTTATTTAAAAAAATTAATTAAAATAAACTCAACGTTTATGTATTTGAAGAAAACAAAACGCGGCAAATTCCTAGATTATATTGTATTCTCGGAAAAGCAAAGGCATCAAGATCATACGGCCTCTTCGGTTTTCGTAATGTTATTAAATCATAACTGCATAATAAATGCGTATTCCTTTTTCAAAAAGTTGTATAATGCTTTACATACAAACTCAATGGTGTAAAGACAGACTGATGTAGTTCACTATCGGTAAGTATTCGAAATTCAAATCACATTCTCTCCCTAGAGGATGAATGAAATTCAGTACAAATTTCTTTCCCTAGGGAAAGCTGTTTTTAACAGATTAATAATGACTATTGTTATGTACGCTTTTTGTGGCATAGAATGTCACTTTTTTGAGCAAGTGGTACGAAAAAATATTTTTTCTTTCTTTCTTTTCAGTGGCTGGGAGATTGATTGGAACCCCGTGTGGCTTCAATTCCTACACGGAATAAATATTTTGTATAACCTACACGTAGACGGTCCGGTTTGGCAATCTGGCTGTTCGTGACTGTTCGGACTTTTTGTCAGTAAGAGACTGTTCTTTCCGCCCCACCACGTGGCGGGAAGCCTGATTTGATGATTTAACCACCCAACAAAGCCCAAGGGTCGGTTTCTGCCTATCCTCACGCATTATTCGTCCGTATTTACATTACATAAGGTGTAAAATTCAAAGCAGACGGTACCAGACGTCGTCACACATCTTTTCACACGTGTTCGAGGATGTTTGATCGCCCCATTTTATACCTAAAAGCAAATACAGTCCTAAATCATAACATTGTCTCTTCTGAGGCCTTTAGACGTCCGTCTCTATCCGCTTTTCTCTACGCACAAACACCCCTACCTTACATCTACGCGGCCTAGTTACGTTACACTCGTTTGAAAGGCTTCCCCTGTCCGTGACAATGTTGACTTGACACCATTTGTGGACACCCCACGTTATCGACGATATTGTGTTAGGACACAAAGCCTGTATCAGTTATGTTTGAGTTGACGAGTATTCTGCGTGGTTGAGCATTTAGAGAAGGTAGTATTTGAATATGGAGTGCAGGGAGATATTGATTTATTGTCAAATTCGCCTTATGAGATTTGTGGTCGCAAGGTACTAATTTCTGAGTTTACGGACCTAAAGGCTTTTGATTCTTTTGGTGTAGCAGTGGGACAGTATAGGCTGGCAACAGCTAATAAGACAATAATTTAATTCATTATCTAATCTAATATCTTTAAACGAGCAATTCTTGTATATTTATAATAATCAGGATCTCGGAAACGGCTCCAAGAATTTTCATTAAAGTTACAGATTAGGGGTTTTTCCGCTCAAGGAATCAACAGGCAGGTCCCAGTTCGATTCCCAAGATATAGACATTTCAAAAACCGAGCGAAGCTCGGTCAACCAGATATTACAATATTATTTCAGTAGCAATATGAGATCTGTGTCCGGTTGAAAAGAATCGTGAAAAGGTTCGATCTGAAGACAACATGAAGCTTTTGTAACTTTTGATTTTTCGTTAAAAAATATTCGTTATTTTTTTACAAAGTTCAAGTTACCTACCAAATCTACAGTCAGATTTAACTTCAGTCTTCAAATTCACGATCGTAGAATATCAAGGAAAGTGTAAAATTAAGCACCCACGAACTTCCGTTCAGCGGCGCCGTAAGGACGCCTTTAGAGTGAAATTAATGTAAATTCATGCAAGAGTTCGTGTGCCTGCTTTGAATTTAGCCAGGTCAGCGAATTTATTAACTTCAGGTCGTTTCAATACATTCATAATTACTTTCCTAACTATTTCGTTTATACAAGACTATGATTCGCCATCATCACAATTCATTGTTGAACATAGGACTCACTTTTTTACACGACTACGGCTAAGCCAAAAGGAGGGATATGATTTTGACCGGTATGCATTTGTGTATGTATGTTTTTTGGGGTTTTATAATCATCAGAAATGAGTCCCGCTCTGGGTGGAGGCAAAAGGACTGTCAGACTCTTACTGACTGAAGTCCATTCTATTCATTTGGTTGTCCTTTGCGTTTCCAGGACCTGGTATTCTACTTAGACAGTCATAGGCCTTCTAATTAGAGTTCTACGCCTAATGACAATATGCCACCAGCATTTGCCTTCACGATGGTCTCAGTCCACCCAGTGTTTGTCCTCCCTACGCTGCGTCTTCCATTTCGTGGTAGCCTGTGAACCAGTATTGGAAAGTGGGAACATTATAAGCTGGTTTAGATTACAATAATAATCCATTACACTGTACTATTTTCCACTCAATTACAATAACGTCAATTATGTAAGGTCTATTGGAATTGTTTCTAATTGGTGTTTTTTTCCACTTCAGCGAATATTAATTTTATAATATATGCTGATTTAATAACTAGAACTAAACTGTTTGAAGAACAATTTCACAAAAAGCAAAGCGGAACTGAAATACCAAGGGAATACCAGTGACTCGCCGTCTGATCATGAACTATGCTAGGGTCAACGGCGTGTCGTGTTCCACTCTCGCCTCAAAGAGCTATCACCAAACTCATGGGGTTTCTATAGAGGGCCCAATCGTGACCCTGGAACGTAAGGGCTATTGAAGGAAGGATTTTAGCCAGTACAATGCTGACCGTCTTTCCACTCCAAAAAGGGCGGGAGCCTTCATTGATGATTTTACCGATACAAAAAAAACGTGTCCATAGAGTTCGTTCCATTTTTTTTTTTAATACAGATTTAATAACATGCTTAGAAATTAGATCGACAACGCGGATTACATTGTACAGTCACGAGCAATAACATGTATACACTGAACAAAATTCAAACGCAAATTACTCGTGAAAAACTGGATTCCACTTTGAAATAAGGCCTATTTCGTAACAGTATGGCTTCCAAAATAGAAGTCTTATGAAAAGGCAAAAGTTTAATCTATATGGTAGCAGAAAATCGCTTTTGAATACTGCTTAGTGTATACATACTATTGCTCGTGACTGTACACCCAGCAACAAAGGTTTCTCACGCATTGTCATTCAAAATCCCAAACATTTAACATCCTTATCGGACGACTGTACTTATTATCATTCCAAATGCATTCTAGAGGTATCGAGACAGTCGAATAGTTCAAGTTCAATGCCTGATAACACTATCAGTTAAATCGTCTGTGTTTCTTATGTTATCTTGGTAGTTAGACACGTGGAACAAGTGAAAATTAACTGTCATTAATTTGTCTATCATTTGCGCCATGCTTTCCCGGTTTTTTTGAGTCATTTATTTTGTTACTGGCTGTAGCTAGCGGATACGCTTGTGTCTAACTAGGAAATCATAACACGGGGACTTTATATCGGAATAAACGAAATCCTATGTTTATGCCCAGGTTGAAATTTAATCCTTTCAATTTCAAAACCGTTCTGGCATGTTTGAGTAACAAACAAATCCATCCATCCATCTTAGCACAAAGGACAAGTGAAGGAAAGGAGTAGACTTTTAGTTAGAAAAACGTGTGACAGTGTTTTCCATGGCGACAGGGTCGAAAGTCATGAGACCCTGTTATTATTGAAATAAAAAAGAAATGGTAACATAACCATTCAAAAATATAATCAACATTCTTATGGAAACTTGTACAAATCGCCTTAACAACGACCGAGGGGTCAAAGTCCAGAAGAATATCTGATTATTCGTTGCAACTGCATTGAACAAAAACTACTTCCCTTCTTAGAAACAACTGCACCGTAACATGCAAAGTGACAAGTTCACAACAGGTCACGACGGTAAATTCTAGAATGTTCTGTGCAAATGAGCAGTTAGCCGCTTCTTTATGCTGTAAAGCGCTGACGTAGATTTAATACTAGTGTATCACACTTATCATGCCTTACTGAGACGTTGAATGGAACAAGAATTGCATGATAGCGCTATTGTCCCCACATTAACTGTGAGCCACTATATTAACGTGTTCATTGTTTTCTGCTTACGTATTGTTATTTAGACGTGTGGCAGTGACAATCAAGTTTTGTTGAACGCGTTTAATTTAAAGAGGTCATTTATCTATACAGAAAATTTTGTTCGCTGTGATGGACAAAACGGTTAAACAAGCCCGTATGGGACAGAATATGTTGTTTTTTTTTTGTGGATTCAGTAAAATGTTTGCTTTTGTTTGTTGTGCATTCGGAAATGTTCGTAAAAAATTCACTATAAATATTTTTGGGGAGGCAAAAAGGGCGTTATCAAATCGGCATTTTTAATTCCAAACCGCATTTATAAGAGAGGAGTTTTATGCTACTGTTTTATTTTTAGCATCCACGTGTATAAAATCATAATATGAATAATTGTGGTACAGAAACTATGATTAAAATAGCTTCACTTTCCTAATTGGTGTTGGGATCTAATTCATTCGGCATTTTGGAAATCTTTGGCATTCGTTTATGGTTTGGAAATGTATCAAGAATCAAGTAACACTTGTGCCAAGCCCTATAGAAGTGACGTGACGATTGATTGATATCGCAACGATGCATGCCTTTGCTCGAATTTCGGACGAGATTTTTGACGATAAGGAACGATAGCCCTTTTACTATAGTAGTATCTCGGGTAACCTAAATTATAAAGATATCCGATATAGTGATTGAATTTCATTCCATTTCAATTCTATCGCGAATCTTCGGTGCATTTTTAGTGCATTACTAAATTAATGTGCGTTATAATTAAATCTGTTCGAAATTGATTTATGATTAAATATTGGTCACCCAATTTGATAGCATCCGCAACACTACATGAGTATTTGAAATCTAATTATTTTTTTTAATTTTGCTAAGGATTTTTAATTTTTTCCTAGAAAATGGTAAAGTTCTCGAAGATTCTTTTATGTAACTTAAACGTTCATAAAGAGCTGATTCTCGCCTAATTTAAATAAATCAATATTGATTTTTATAATAGACTTTTCAGAGAATTTATCAGGGGTAGAAAATCAGAGTTAAATAGAGCGTGAATAACCCCCGGCTTAAAGAAGGGAAACTTTATTTTTCATGCAAAATAACGTACCGTTTAATCTCGACGTTAGTCGAAAACAATGGTTTACGTTAGCAACGTTTTATAAATATTCTGAGAATATTCAAATGAACATCGTATGCACTGTTTAAAAGTAGGTCATAAACAATTCTCGGCATCTGTTAGCTTCTCTTTTACGATTTTAAAATCGTTTTCGTGAATTCTTCATGGAAGAACTGATAGAGCTCATGATTTTATAGGGGAAAAGAAGGTAATACGCCCTAGTTGATAAAACGCCCCGTCATTATCCACCACTGTGGGTAGCTACAGTGGTGGATAATGACGGGGCGTTTCGGGCGTCCCGGCCATGAATGGCCAACAGTGGCCACACTCGCGTGTTTCTGAGCAGTAAGTATGAGTGCTAGAATGATGGGGCGTTTTGTCAACTAGGGCGTATTCCCTAGTTTTACCCTAATAGTTACACTAAATCTAGTACTCCTCTTTCTGCTTCAACATAGGTTATCATAATAACACCTACGTGAGTACGGGCGCGGGTTTTTTTTTTAAATAAATGGTGTGTTTCTATGTTACAAACAGAAAACATAAACAACAACCCATATTACAAACAGAAAACATTAACAACAAAAACATTTGACCCGTTTCACGTTTAGTGGATGCCCATACTTTATAAATCTTATTTTTTGCAATTTTTAATCGTAGTTATCTGAGGCTTTTAAGAGACTGCTTTAAAGGGGCATCGCAGCCCTGTTACACAAAGGCATGTGTGTCTCGCAATATAAAGGAACCCTGTGACTTATGATTTTTTAAACTACGAAAATAAAACTATAATTCCTACTTTGGGAAACAAAACATCAACAATATAACAACCATTACGAACAAACATAAATATCCCCTAGACACAAGTACAGAAGGAGCATTAATTTATATCAAAATGGCTGCGAGAGATACATTGATGGCTTCTTTCCACAAAGTGGATAAGTGGCCCCGCCGCTGTAATCCATTTAGGAATGAGACTGTTACATTGAACGTATTATTGGAATCCTAGACGTATTTAATTGAAGGTCTGATCCAGATCTTATATCTTTATGACGTTTTCGGCAAGTATAAGTATCAAGAGAGATTGCGATAGTATTTGCGTTTTACCAAATATACATCAGATGGCTGACATTTTTGGGTAATACGCTGAAAAAATGTCCGGAAGACTTCTCCAATAATTTCAACGCAATAGATTTTTTTAAAGATACATATTTTATTTATAGATTATTTTATTGTTGCAAAAAGGAAACATTGTAAAATAATCTAAGTAATATTAAATTTAAAGAGGGAAAAAATAAGTCAGCGCGTCTAAAAACGCAACTCGGCAATATTGCGTTACAACTCTTTGAATAGAATATTCAATTTTTACTTCTCTTGAGTAATAGAATTTTTTTTTTATTGCAAAAAAAGTAGATAAGCACAATTTGCAACATGCAAATGCAAAACAACAACTTTTAATCCTACAACAACTTTTTATCCTAACAAAATTTTTTAATCCTAAAAAATTTTAGACTCGTTGATCATTTAGTTGGGTCTTAAACTTTGTCAGGTGATTTCAACATTATTTTGATTCAATTTAACACTTTCCATAGGTTACCCATACCTGTACCATTACTTCCCAGAATGTGACCCTCATCATAGACAATATAGAATAGTGTCAGATACAACCTATCGTGTATGCCAGCTTAACGAACCAGACACCCTTTCGTCTCCCATAAAATGCCCTATATTCTCGACATTGCCATGCCCCTTTCTCTTGCTCAGTTACTTGGAAAATTGACAACCCTAGGTCAAGAGGACACTCTATCCCTTTTTTACTCTATTGCCACTTCACACGATCGATAATGGTTTATTTTAATTTTTAGGAAACTGTCTGGAGGAGAAAAGGGGCTTTTGTAAGTTGTGGGCGGACGAAACTAGGTTTTTAAGTTAATTAAAAACGGTGTTAAATGAATTTTCTGTCGTATATTTTGTTTGTGTTGTGTAGTAGTTTTGTTTCTTTGTTTGAACGCGTTTATCTCTGAAACTATCAGTCAGATTTAAGAAATAAAAACTCAGTGGGATTCGAAATTTTTCGCATTTCAAAGGCCAATTCTCGAGGTAGGCTATAGGCTGAACATTACAATAACAACAAGATCGTTAGGAGCTGAGCAGGGTCACGGTTGGTGCAGTGGCTAAACGATTGATTGCAGCGCTACGTGTCACGGGTTTGATTCCCACACGGAACAAACATTTTTATGACCTACAAGTTCCAAGTCTGGCTTATTGTGCATGCAAGTTTAAATATTTAAAACGATAAATTTTTTACGTTATAAAAAAATAGGTACTTTTGTAATAAAAATACAATAGCCAATTAGTGTTGATTGGAGATCGAAGTCCAATATTTGAACTACACAGTTTTAATAGATTGTTTGATTTTTAGTTAATCTCTTGATAGTGTTTACATTATTGGAAAACGGGCCAATCAACTTTGAACTTTCTTTCAAGGTCAAATCAGTTTAAAATATTTTTCTACAGTGATGACTATTATGAATTCTATTTCATTATTGAGTATAGACTCAATAATAATGAGTTCTACAAATTCTATTGCATGAATGCAATGTAAAAAATTACAATTTAATATTCTGTTTTTAAGGTTCCATCCAAATGGTGAAACAGGTTACATCTCATGAACCATGATAGTTTGACAGTTAAAATTTACACAGATGATATAATATAACGCTATAACAATAAATAACTAAAAAATATAATAAAATATTTAAGATTTATTGTGTGCCCTCCCATACAATAGACATTATTACTTGCCATTTTTATAAATATTGGTACGGAACTCTTTTTGAACAGCCTTTTTTTGACATCTTACAGCCTTGAATGAAACGTATAATTTTAAATAAATTACGCGAACAATGCTTACTACATGGCAGTTCAGAAATAGAATAATAAGAAACGTTTTTATTTTTAGTCGCATAATAAATACATAACAGAGGAAAGATATTCTATTTCTGAACAATATGTGCACATACTCATAGCAATGTCTGCATTACTACTTCACTATGTTTACTTTGCCCTTCTACTAACAATCGAAAGCAAGTAGATGTAAATATTGACCAATGCATTTCTGAACGTAAGTGCACGAGTCAATAACGCATTATCGATGAGAAAACCTAATGTAAAGTGTGTAAAGTAAAGTGAAACATTGTAGGAAATGATTGACATCTAGTATGACCCTATTCAAAGTGATAGCGTGTCGTTTTGTTTTTTTTTGATGTGGTGTGCTCTTCGCTCTACTTTGTGTATCTTCTGCGAAGAAGGAGGCGAGAGATAGAGGCAACTCTCCTCCTCTCAGGAGATGTCCAGGCGGTCGACCATTGCAATTGCGATCTCCGCCAACCATAGGCCCGCGCCTATGGTTGGTGGGTCTCCGCCAATTTGCTGACAGCTGCTTGTGAATGGCAAGCAGCTGTCAGCAATTTGGCGGAGACTCGCGTGATTGCCTAACGAGCCCAGGAAAGCGTTATTGGTAATTTAAAGAACAAGTTGACGTTTGTTCTTTCTTTTGATCCATGGCGGATGGCGGGAGGATTAATTTGATGATTAAACAAACTAAAAAAACACACAAAATACTGAAATTGGGCGTATTAAACGCCAAAACTATGAACTACTAACTGTTGCCAGCGGCTTCACCCGCTACTACTCGAAAATTATCCCACGGGAACATAAAATAAAAACTAGCCTATATGTTAATCCAGATTATAAACTAACTGTGTACCAAATTGTAGCCAAATCCGTTCAGTGTTTTTTGCGTGATAGAGTAACAAACATACTCATATACTTTCGCAATTATAATATTAGTAGGAAAGATGTACTTTGACGTATATAAAGATTTTATAAACGTTAAATCATTTTTATAACCGCTGACAAAAAAATATTTGCTTACGTATACGCAGTGACATGACTTGACAGTCCCCACCATCAACTTCTCAAAGCATATTAACTTACCTTCAAATATATTCTGAATGATGAGATAGCTCTGGGTGACCACAATGAGCAGCGCCACGTGCGTCCAGGCGAAGAGACTGAACTGCCTCATGTAGTACTTCTTGACCAGCGACAGCACGAACCACACGAAGCCCACGCAGTACAGGCTGAACGAGATGAAGCGGTGGTACGTCACCAGGAACTTCAGGTAGTCCTGTTGAGGAGTGAGGGGATTAATGCCTAGGAATCATCAACATATAATAATAATAATATTCCACAAACTATCACACCATGCCATCTAGTCCCAAGCTAAGCAGAGCTTGTGTTATGGGTCCTAGACGACTGATAAACATACTTATATATTTCTAAATACATACATATTATACATAAATTACACCCAGACACAGAACAAATGATCGTGCTCATCACACAAACATTTGTTCTGGGTGGCAATCGAACCCACGACCTCCGGCATAGCATGGCAGTCAGGGTCACTAACCACTAGACCAACAGGCCATTCGCACAGGCCTAGGATAGGGCCTAGGATATACACAGGTCTTCTCTCTGTGAGAGAGAGTGGGCCATAAGACCATAATCCACCACGCAGGCTCAATGCGAATTGGTAGATGTCACATGTCTTCGATTTTTTTTTTTTTGGTTTTAGGACATGCCGATTTCCTCATGATGTTTTCCTTCACCGTTTTGAGACTAGTGGTGATGAAATAAATTACACATAGTTATGCGCCTGTCTGGGTCGGTACCGATACCACTTGGCCACCACTGCTTAATAAATTAAAGAAATAGCAATAAATTGAATAGAATTTGGTGCTTCAGAAGGTCTGATGGAAGATCATACTTTCTCCTTCTTTAAGATTTCTTAAAACTTTTTCCACATTGATACCATTATTGCTGGCATTGAAAAATAAAATTTGTGTAAAATAGATTTTACATTTTTTCTAACTAGTAATCTCAGAATAATTAATTTAAAATAAATAAATTAAAAGACTTCAAAAACCACCACAAAAAAGTGTTAAATAAATAACTAACAAAACAAAGCCAACGAGTCAACGACTTCCGAAAGAAAGGTATTTCGGAAGGCAGTGGTTTTGTTTTTTTTATTCAGACTTTTTTGCCACCGACTTACGAAATGAAAGTTATATTACACTTTTTTGTGCTGTTTTTGAAGTCGATTAATGTTCTCAGAAAAAAAAAACTCCAAAATTATATTTTCACCGTAAAACTTAAAAATAAAGTTTTTATGAACGCAGCTGGACAATTCTAAAACCTATTATTTTCCGGGCGGTTCAATTAATTTCCTTTATGGGTTAATCGTTACAAAACGTTGATTGGTGGAAATAAACGAGTGTCTGAGCACACTGAACGTTGCAATGAGGTCGGCCAATTAGTTGATTGCTTGCTTAATCCGATAATGCAATTTAGGTTAATTTACATATTTATTGCGGTTATCTTGATCGTTATGTGTGAGGGTTTCCCTTCGTATTGATGGATTAATTTTTTGCTGATATTATTTTCGGGGGATGGACGGTGCTGCCCAGAACCTGTAGTCAAACGGCAAGTGATTTTCAACTTTGGGATATCCCATCGCATAAAGTTGAAAATCTAGTAAAAACTGCTGAACGATAGCGAACGAAACAAACGAAAACGATCTATAATCTTTGATAGATTTTCAACATTATGCAATGGGGTATAAAGTTGAAATTGTATTAGCGACCTCTGAACGAAAGCGATTGTCGCTTGCCGCTTGGCGGGCCTGGTAAGACACGGCCTAGACGCATATAATGAGGGCTAGTTCTAAGCGGGAAGAGTTCATAGAAGGAATTGGGCAGGCCTTTTCCCAGTAGTGGAACAGAACACGCTAAGAAAAAATGTTTCTTTAGGGTACCTGGTTATAATAACAACCTGCTGGTCTTTGGCAACATTTTGTAATATATAATTAATTCACAAAACATAATTATTAAAAGGCGCGTCTTGTTATGTCATACTCTGCCATGACATCTAATGATTTACAGAAATAGGAAGGCATCATATTTTTTTTCACCAAAAGTCTTACGAATAAAAAACCGTCTGTTATATAGGTATTGGTTAAAACAATCAATTGCCACAATATTACTTCCTTGATAAGCCACTTGAAGTCATAAGCACCTCTTGAGAATTGGCGTCGCTACGCTCAGTAATTAGCAAGATAACAATATGAGATATAATCATTGTCTAGCATCTATGTTGCGTCACGTTCATCAGCACAACTTCTTCATTCATTTTAATCTATACTAATATTATAAAGAGGTAACATTTGTTTGTAAGTTTGTAAGTTTGTATGTAGGGGGTAATCTCCGGAAGTAATGAACCGATTTTAAAAATTGTTTCATTGGTAGAAAGCTACATTATCCGTGAGTGCTATAGGCTATAAATTATAAAGATATCATGCATATTAGCCGAAATATCTCAATTTTTATCAAGCCGGGCGGAAAAAAATTGCTCTTCCAACACAGTTATTAGCATGCGCTGCCTTAACAGTTGTATATAATTGAAAACAATGTATGGCAAAAATGTCCGCTTTGAATAGTTCTACAATAAAGTCCGCGACACCATATTTTTATCTTTTATATTTTAGCAGATATAGCAGCTTTTATGAGTTAAAAAAAGTTTTTTTCGATGTACTTGCCTTTGGACGATTTTTTACACATCAAAACACTAAACCTTATCAAAAAAAATATTATTATGATGACAATAACATCATACAGATATGATTTTCACAAAAAAGTATGTCAATTGGTTAAATAGTTTCGAAGATAACATAAAATTACTAAATCGCAAAATGCCGCCGTCCATTCACGAACCGCGTTAGAACACGCTTTGTACGCACGTTTTATCTATTTACCTACAGATGGCGTTGTGCAATTACGTATGAACAAAACCCTCCTTTTGGCAGACAGGAAAAAAAATCATAGCACTAAGTACTGGGGTGCTATGTCAGGAAACCTCCACGTGCGCCCGTGGACTGGAGTTCCCTCTCGAATACGTCCGGGGAGAAGACCAGTTTTTCGGGCCGGTGCACCCTGGGATGCGGGCAAAAACTCTTCCTTAGGCACTGTGTGCCTTAGGGGTCTCTTTGCCCGTATGCAAATAGCCTGTCGTGTGGACGCTCCAACGCGTGTCCCTCTAATTAGCAGAGGGCACAGCGACGGAGCGGGCTTGCGGACGGTGAGTAATGGGTAGCTCGCCGTCAGACCAAGGACCAAGCCCGGGTCGGTGGCGCGTCGTGTTTCGCGCCAAATGCCTGCTGGGGTCGCGGGTTTTTTCTTAACCCAGGATACCGTGGCCCCGGAACGTAAAAGGCATAGAAAGGAACACGGGTGGATTTTAGTCAGTAAGAGTCTGACATTCGCTTCCGCCTCACCCAGGGCGGGAGGACTCATTTGATGACTTTACCACATAAAAAAAGCACTAAGTATTAACCGAACCAAAATACTCATAATTTCATCACAAGTTAAAATATTAATGCCCAACGAAGTGGGCACGGGTCAGCTAGTAGGTGATATTTTGGTGATGCATTTGTTAGATTTATGATACACGATGTAATTAATAATAGTAATTTTTAATGCTAATATAGGTATTTAAAACGACCATTCGATTTTTGAACGAAAACAGTTGATAGTCAAATGTTGTATCGAATTTAATAGAGGTTACAAATAAATAATAACTAAATTTTTAAATGGTGTAATCAAGTTTTAAAAAGATTCTAGTACATAGGATTTGCTTATTATTGCTTATTTCATTAGTTATTAAGCTAAAATGTATGACACTCTGCCATTGGTCAATTATGGCGGCAATATTTGTTGGAAGTGGTACAATTTTAAGTTTATAAAAACAGATGTACCCTCACATTCTGGGTGATTATTATTCAATTGTGATACTAAATAAGCTGTGCCCTGAGCGGTGTTCTGTGTAATTAATGTGATATAATAATAGAGAATCCAAGTATGTGATGCTGCAAGTGTATAATTTGTGTTCTAATGTTCTACAATGAAAATGTAAGTTAATCAATGTTTATTATGATCTGATTATTACTGATAATTATTGTATGTTTTGTAAATAAATGTGTGTACTGATAAAATATGTTGCCGTGGAGTTTGTTTCTCCGTTCTTCTCCACGAGGACCTAGGGTTTGCGAACGGAGGTAACTTGGTAATAAATACCTAGTCTTGATTCTGTGATTTTCTTTGTAAACCCATTCCTGTACAAAAATCTTTAGAGATACCTAACATACAGTAAATAAATAACCTTAACCATCCTGATATCTATAACTTGATAATAAAGTCTATTTAATGTCAATAAAACCAGAAACACCTACACATTCTATTAATAGCACACACAAAAATCCTTTATTCATCTAACATCAGAAGTGGGATTGTGCCTTAACCAATTTATCAATTCTAATGAACTTTTATTTTGTTTTTCATAATCAACGTTCGAGCTATCAATCCTCACATCCCTGCTGAAGCTGTGACGTCATCGTGTGGACGAATCGTCTCTGGAAGGGCGATAAAGACGTGCTGCCATCTCGGATAGTGGGACTGCGACGCTGCTGAAAAGGAGCGAAGCCATGCCGAGGATAAGGAAACTGGAACTTCTGCACTACAGTATGAATAATAATAGTCTAATGTCGGTAAGGTCTTTAGAGGCTTTTGTATAATTATGTAGTAATATTAAAAGCGAGTCGAAAAGATCATAGATTTATATCATATTTATTTTATAATTGTTTTTGAAAGTTAAGCTTCGTTAAAAATTTAACGAACCTAAAAAAAAGGGGGAGGAATATAAATTTAAAGTGAAAAAGTGTGAAAAACTGATACAGGTTACAAATAAAAAGGGTAACAAGTTGTTACAGCATTGAGTAAAAAGTAACAATTGATAAAGATTAAGACTAATGAGGTTTTTCTTTATTGATTCTGTTTTTCCTGGAGGTGTACATACTTTAAAATTGAAGTAGAAAGTATAGTTGTAGATCCTCTGTTCAATGACCAGATCCTAAACTAAAGGTCATTTGCCTAAAAAAAATAACATTATTCTACAAACAAAAAAAAAAACTTTTTTGCAATTAGTGGGTAAATATTGGTAAACATTAGTCTCACTTTTTTTTCTATCTTTTAAAGAAAAAGGTGGTTTGATTAAGAAATTATTCTAATGTTGATATTCAAAAAAATCAAAATTATAAGTATAGACATGACATCGATTAAAGTCTTGTTTTTGAAAAGGTCTCAATAGGAATGATAAAAATAATTGTCAGAATGACCGAGCAGTAAGTTTCTTTGGAAAATAAAACGCAAATTCTTTGTTCAAGTAGATATTATATTGTCTGATGTGTACCAACATTTCGAAATGAAAAAGTCGAGCCTGAATCGAATCTGAAGATCAAACCATAGCAAACTAAAAATCTTTGTAAGTTTATTTTATTATTGGTTGTGTATGTACTTTTATGTTAGTCACGTTATCACGTGTCATGTTGTAATTTATTATATTTTATATGGGCCCTGAAGCCAAAGTTAAATAAAATAAATAGACTGTCTGTGCCTGTGGCTGAGGCTGTGCCGGTGCAAATATTTGTGGCCGTGCCTGTACCAGTGCCTGTGGCTGTGGCTGTGCCTGTGGCTATTTGCCTGTGGCTGTGCTTGTGGCTGTGCCTGTGGCTGTGCTTGTGGCTGTGCCTGTGGATATTCCTGTGGATATTCCTGTGGCTGTGCCTGTGGCTATAACTATTACTTTGCCTGTGGCTGTGCCTGTGGATATTCTTGTGGATATTCCTGTGGCTGTGCCTGTGGCTATAACTATGACTTTATCTGTGGCTGTGCCTGTGGATATTCCTGTGGCTGTGCCTGTGGCTATGACTATGACTTTGCCTATGGCTGAAGCTGTGCCAGTGCCCGTGCCAATAGTTGGGCCAGTGCCAGTGCCTGTGGCTTGACTATGACCGTGCCCATGGCTGATACTGTGCCAGTGCCGTCGGCATAAAAATGTGCCCGTGCCTGTTGCCAGTGCCTGTGGCTAAGACTAAGACTGTAACCTATGACTTAGACTGAGCCTGTGGATTTACCTGTGGCTATTCCGATAGTATAAAACTGTGTTGATGTTCTATCCTGTACTGTGTATCTGTATGTGATGATGTATAATGTATGTTGATGTTAAATCATGTGTGTTAAGATTAATTAACTAATGTTTTAATAAAAAGGTATAAACTTCGAGAACGAAGTATTGTCAGAATGGCCGTGTTAGATTTATGATACACGATGTAATTAATAATAGTAATTTTTAATGCTAATATAGGTATTTAAAACGACCATTCGATTTTTGAACGAAAACAGTTGATAGTCAAATGTTGTATCGAATTTAATAAAGGTTACAAATAAATAATAACTAAATTTTTAAATGGTGTAATCAAGTTTTAAAAAGATTCTAGTACATAGGATTTGCTTATTATTGCTTATTTCATTAGTTATTAAGCTAAAATGTATGACACTCTGCCATTGGTCAATTATGGCGGCAATATTTGTTGGAAGTGGTACAATTTTAAGTTTATAAAAACAGATGTACCCTCACATTCTGGGTGATTATTATTCAATTGTGATACTAAATAAGCTGTGCCCTGAGCGGTGTTCTGTGTAATTAATGTGATATAATAATAGAGAATCCAAGTATGTGATGCTGCAAGTGTATAATTTGTGTTCTAATGTTCTACAATGAAAATGTAAGTTAATCAATGTTTATTATGATCTGATTATTACTGATAATTATTGTATGTTTTGTAAATAAATGTGTGTACTGATAAAATATGTTGCCGTGGAGTTTGTTTCTCCGTTCTTCTCCACGAGGACCTAGGGTTTGCGAACGGAGGTAACTTGGTAATAAATACCTAGTCTTGATTCTGTGATTTTCTTTGTAAACCCATTCCTGTACAAAAATCTTTAGAGATACCTTACATACAGTAAATAAATAACCTTAACCATCCTGATATCTATAACTTGATAATAAAGTCTATTTAATGTCAATAAAACCAGAAACACCTACACATTCTATTAATAGCACACACAAAAATCCTTTATTCATCTAACACATTCATATTAAGTCAGGAAATCTAATTAATAGGTGAAGCAGCAATTTTGTTGATTCATTAGAAACAAACTTTTAAAAAATGCACATTTTACGACGCCTTTGAAACACAAATGTAATGAAGTATGTATTACGGTCCTTGACAATAGAATCTAAAACTTATTTCAATGAATTGTTATAAATTTTCGACCACTAGTTATTGTGTATTGTTTGTTTTGCAAACAGCATAAATAACGACTATACACAAGACGGTACACTAGGTCGGAGACAACGACGATATACTCGTAATACTAGACTCCTAATAACAGGCGACCGATGTCTGTCAAAACATTAGGCAAAAAAGTCTTATATTCGTCTCATTTCGACCAATCCTGTGAGCCGTAAACATACGTTGAGACTGCACAGACTTTGAGTTAGCCAATCACAACGCAGTACCCCGTCCCCCTCGCTTACGTAGTACCTCAGCGAGTTGATAGAATAGTTTTCGCGGAGTCTAGTATTATATCGTCGTTGGTCGGAAAGGAGATTTAATGGAAACTTGAAGCTGGAAAACGCAGTAAGAAGTACGCAGAACTTAGCAAACCGCAGATCATGAGGTTGGGATGCCAAAAGTTGTGTGCTGGGACCAACTAGTCCATATCTACACTTGTGAGAAAAATGTGGAATCAATTACTCCGTTTCCGTGCGATCTTGAGTACCTACATAATAACTAGTTAAGAATAATAAAAATCTAAAGGTTTGACTGTATTAACTTTAAATTGATGTCTTGAAATTCATTCAAATAACGCCATTATTTAAGGAGGTATCCCAGATCAATTCCAAGCAAGTGATTCCATAAGTACTTTTGCTCGGTAGTGTAGTAGGCCTGCTAAAGTTGCGTGCATTGGTTCAGGAGAATTATACTAAACTAGCAAACCCGGCGAACTTCGTTTTGCCTCCAGATGTTTTTCTTTGCTATAAACCTCACGGAGCCCGAGACCTTTTCAACGAATGCAAAACCGTGGAAATCGGTTCGTGCGTTCTGGAGCTATATCGTCTGGAAGGAAAACCCGACTTATTTTTATATACTCGTAGTAGATATAGGACAGAAGATATTTTTATTTGGAAACCAATAGCCACTTTGCTTTTTCGCAAGAAAGGAGATGTTTCATTCTGGGCCCACTCTATGTACACCTTATCAATAAATAGGAAAAAAATAGGGGAATTTCATAAAAATACTGAAAAAATTATTTGAAGACGGGTTTAGCTGTTAAAAAATAATAATTAGGAACGTTTTTTAGCACGATAGCCTTATTTTAGGGCGGCCATGACAGCACTATTTGACGTTTGACAACTTTGACAGTTCTATGGACTGATGTTTGAAGAATTTGAAGATTTTCTTGAGTTATTTCATATTTTTCGGAGTTTGTAATGATTGTAGTTCTGCTGGAATCGAGTAAAATATCCTGTAGGTACTATTATTTTTATCGAAACCCAAGATTTTTGAGATCAAAAACTCTTTTTTTTCTATCTTTTCACCAGTTTTTATCACGGTATGTACACGTCAATCAAGTGTCATTGTCAAAATAAACTACTGTCAGATCCACCATGTTTGATTTTTTTCATCAAGTGTTGTTATCCTTGACAAAGTTAATATAAAAGCACAATTAAACGAAGTGAAATTAAAGAAAATTAACAATTACAAACGGTTTATGTATTAATAAGCTATTTTTACATATGGTGTACATAGAGTGGGCCCAGGCTCCATACATTTTTGGACCATCTCCTTTAATATTGACTTCATCACCTGTCACATAAAAATACATTTCCAGTTAAATTTTTATTAAATATTGCCTGACGTGAAAAAAACATTCAGAAGCAGGTGACAGTGACACAGATTTTGATCAGATCTCACGTTATACATCAGAAGGCAGAAATCACAGCGCTTATCATTAACAAACAGTTTTATAAACAAGACTAATGACTCACAATCTCGGTCATTTAATCAAGGGCTTATCATAATTACGTAGTCCAAATCACGCGTGATCCATTGATAAAATTACGAGCGATATTTCGGGTACCTAGAGGGCGATTCTAGCAGTTTCATTTGATGAATGTTTACGCATCATGTTTAGTAGAAAAGTTAATAATGTTGATTGTGTTAAAGGAATTTAATGACGTATAGAAGGTTCTAGACTTATTGGCTTTAGTTGAACTGTATTATACTGCTTCTTTAAGCAAGAGGCATATCTGCGCAAAAAATAAGCCTTACTAACTAAAAAAGCCGTATCTACTAAGGCCTATTTTCACCATTCCCTTTTCTTCAGTTGTGCCTTTTTTACTTAAGGCGGTAGTATAATTATATCGAGTGGATATTGCTACCTAGCACCCGGGCTTCTTAGTTAAATGTAGCAGAACCTCAATTCACAGTAACGTAAATATTTCTTGGAAAGTCAATAGGTAATAGGTACATCCTTCAAGTATCAGGAAAATGATAGCCAAAAGGCTTGCTTTTTTTTAAAAAAAAATGCCAGTTTCCGGCTACGACTAAGACCTACCCAGAAGAAGCCTATTCACACTAACTTTTAAAAGATATTACGTTTTATAACCGAGATATGTATCATCATCATCATCATCATCAACAGCCGGAGGACGTCCACTGCTGAACATAGGCCTCCCCCTTAGACCACCACGCCGAACGACAATTCGCCACTTGCATCCATCGGCTGCCCGCGACCCTCACGATGTCGTCGGTCCACCTAGTGGGAGGCCTGCCTACGCTGCGTTTTCCGGTCCGTGGTCGCCACTCGAGAACTTTTCTTCCCCATCGGTTGTCAGTTCTACGAGCGATGTGGCCTGCCCATTGCCACTTCAACTTGCAAATTTTATGAGCTATGTCGGTGACTTTGGTTCTTCGCCGAATATCCATGTTCCGGATTTTATCCCGCAAAGAAACTCCGAGCATAGCTCTTTCCATTGCTCGTTGAGTGACTCTTAGTCTCTCTAAGAGGCCAGCAGTCAAGGACCACGTTTCGGAGCCATATATCATCACTGGCAACACACACTGGTCAAACACTCTTGTCTTGAGACACTGTGGGATTCTCGATGAGAAGATATCACGTAGCTTCCCAAACGCTGCCCATCCGAGTTGGATTCTTCGGGCGACCTCTTTCTCGAAGTTGGACCTACCTAACTGAACAATCTGTCCAAGGTAAGTATAATGGTCTACAACTTCGAGAGTATCGCTCCCAACAACAACCGGTACGGGTGCCACATGGACATTCGACATGACTTTCGTCTTGTCGATGTTCATTTTAAGGCCGACCCGTTGGGAAACGATACTGAGGTCGCTGAGCATAGCATTGAGGTGCTCCAACGATTCTGCCATGATGACTATATCATCGGCAAAACGAAGGTGAGTGATGTATTCGCCATTGATGTTGATGCCGAATCCGTTCCATTCTAAGAGTTTGAAAACGTCCTCCAACGCGTTCGTGAACGCGTGAGATATGTATGCGTTCGGATTTTGTCGCTATAAATAAAATTTCTTGAGGCTTATTTTCCTTGCATTTTTTTAAAGATTATTCGCCTCCTTTTCAGACGAAAACAGATCTAGATGTCTGCCTATTTTCTTTTTAATTCATTGCAATCTAGTCTATTTCTGATAATGTTTAACCTATAGATTTCCGAACGGAAACAAATTACTGAGTGCGAGGTAATCTATATCTAATCAATGTATCATACGATAGATTATTACAATATAATTCGATGACAATGCACAATCCTGCAATAAAATATTCAATGATAAGATTCCGCGAATTATGACATAAGGAGTATGCGAATGTTTTTTGTTCTTGTCTAATCAAAGGAAATCAAGACTTTGAAAGATTATAAAATCGATACGATTTTCGAAGTTTATGTGATAAGTCTTCGTCTACGTTTCTAGACCAACGTAAATTAGACCTTTTTATGGATGGAAAATACGATTAAGATTTAATCGATTTATGGATGGAAAATACAATTAACTAATTAAGTTTCTTTTCTAGTATCATGTTTGCAACAACCGCAATAATTCGTATATCCCCAATTTATAAGGCTAAAATTAAGGTTTAAACATTTTAAATGAGATCGTTACATTTACTCCACGCGGTCGTGCTACTCTCTCAAGTGGAAAAAATCTTCGAGAGCAAAATTACTAAAAAAATAAGCTAAGAGCGCAATTTTCTTTTTTTTTTCACGCCCTAAAATGATTAACTTCACACTCCAGTGAAGCTGAGTCTGTCACCAGTTGACTGATAACAGCCATTTTCTTCTGAAAGTTTAATCTTGTACTAGACAACTTTTCTTCGTCACGTTTTATTTATTTTCTGGCGTGATTTTGTCGACCTAAATCGAACGTTTATCTGAATCAACGTTTCCGTATTTACCAACCGTTCCTATCGGAAAATTCTGTAAATATTACGGACAAAAAAGGTGTGTAGTGGACCGATATCGAAATCACGAAAAATAATCAGTTATCCAAAAAACAGAAAGAACAGTGGTGACGTGTAGTAAGTAGACCGTGATTTCGAACCCATCCAAGCGCATATGCGTAAGTAATTTATTTTCATCACCACTGCTCTCAAAAACGAAAAAACTTTTTCAAAAAAAAAATGTAACCGCCTTCAAAAACAACCACAAAAAAGGGTAAAATAACCTACAAAACTTTTCTTTCGGAAGTCGGTGACTTTTTTTTACTAATTTCATTGTGTTTTTTGCCACCGACTTCCAAAAGAAAAGTTTATATTTACCTAAAAAAAAAATACAAGGTTAAAGCATTTAAAATTCACTCACCGTCCTATTGATGACGACTCCGAAGTAATCGATGAGGTTCTCTCCGTAGAAGAAGTAGTTGGAAGTCAGCAGGAAGTACCAGGATAGAGAGCGGAACCAGGGAAGACCGTGCACGCGGTACACCGCGTAGCCGATGTTGATGATCTCTTCGAAGCATTTCACTTGGACGCAGAGGACCTAGACGAAAAAATGGAGTTACGTATTTATAAATTACAAATTCATGTTCATTTTGGTAGTACGAAGTACGCAATTGACACTGACACTGACTCATTTGATGATTTTACCACGTTCAAAAAAAAAAAATTGCTCAAGAAATAGGGCAGATAAAAGTTATAGAACAATTTATCGCAACGAATATTACAACAAAATTCTGCTGAAGTGGCCTTTGCGACCCCCCCGGAGAGTTAGCTATAAGTTTTGTGGATCGAAATAATAAATAAGGTTCTCTATCGAAAGTTTTACCAAATAAATACTGCTAACATTATTAATGCTGCCTAGAGATGTACTCGTTGTCTATTTTGCCGCCTGGCTTAGCAGAGTTTGTCCATTTAGAATACCTAAGTGTATGAAAGTATGCCCTATAGTAGTCCAGGGGGGGTATTACAACGTCTTAAAACCAGGCTTGTTCCAGTGAGTGAACGAGATGGCGCTAGACGACTTGTATAGCTCTGTCACTTTCACTCGCCGGAATTAGCCTGGTTTTAAGGCGTGGTAATACCCCCCCAGCTGGTGGCCTGCCATGACGTCTTAAAGCGAGTCATTCCAGTGTGGGAACGAGATGGCGATAGACGACTTGTATAGCTCTGTCACTTTCCCACACTAGAATTACTCTCGTTTTATGATGTCATCGTCTTGGCTTACCAAGACTGGTGGCCTACCACCAGTTCGTACTTAGCTAGATGATCTAAGAAGCAGTGTTGGGCAAATTTTAATTCAATTAACAATTAAAAACTAACAATTAATCAATTGTAATTGTGAAAAATACAATTAACAATTAATTAATTGTTAGTTGTGGTTTTTACAATTAACAATTAATTAATTGTTAGTTGTGGTTTTTACAATTAACAATTAATTAATTGTTAGTTGTGGTTTACTACAATTAACAATTAATTAATTTTCAATTGTTTTGGGAATTTTAATTAAAAACTAACAATTAAAAAATGCTGCTGTATAATATACAGCCAGTTTATATAAATATTTAATATACCCATGAGCAGTGTGAGACTGATAAACTGTCAGACTCTATCAGATTGCCAGACTGATCTACACTGTCCGGCTGATAAACTGCCAAACTCGGTCTGACTGTCAGACTGATAAACTGTCAGACTCCGTCAGACTCTCGGACTGTCGTAATCAGTCATCATAGTCCCCCCCACCCCCACCTATTCCTGTAGTAATACACATGTTGGCAACAAATAAAAGACAGATTAGACTTATTTCGTTTTAATACATAAAGTTAATTGTTAGTTTTAATTGTTTAAAAAAAAAACTAAAAAAGTTAATTGCAATTATTTTAATTGCGAGTTACAATTGACATACGTTAATCAAATTAATTTAATTGAAAGTTGCAATTAAAGTTTAATTGCAATTAAATTTAATTGTAATTAATTTAATTGCAATTACTTTTTTAGTCAATTAACAAGACAATTGACAAATTAATTGATTAATGCCCAACACTGCTAAGAAGCATAGAACCCTTTTCACGGGAAGTTTCTTAGGTAACTAGTTGGGGGTGGGTGGGATCTATCTCCTAACGGTCTACCCCGGAGAACGGCACCACAGGATACCTCTAACCTGCGGTGACAACTGAGCGATCCCACTGAAGGTGGTAGGTCTCATTAAGGCCATCTGGCTTGAGACTACCATCTCATCGGAATCTGGTGCCTAAATGTTTTTACCCACGACGGAACGGAGCAGGTATATTGATGGTGTTCCATCGATGCGCAAGAGTTCCAGTTTCTTCTGGTTAAGCTCACTGCATCCAGATCTCATTTTCTTTTGGACTGGATTAAAGCCATGGCCAAAGCCATTTATATGAATAAAATAGGCAATGTGGTCGCTAGTAAAAGTTCAATTGTTTTGGGAGTCAACTTTAGGGTGTACCTATTTTGCCATCCAACCGTTCTGACTGTTGATTTTATACTTAGTAAAAAAAAAAACATCGAATCGTTTCTGCCATAATTCACTAAATTATAACAACAATTTTCCAAGCATTACCAAACACAAACATGTATTTTAGAGGTCGCATGGCAACGGACATTTGTTGCGGCATATGGCTATGCTTCGTTGACCGTAGTTGGTCAAACTTGTACAGTTGACCGCGCATTCGGTGTTAACACTAACTTTGAAGGTGGTCTGGCGTACAGCGTACTACGGAATTTTATTAAGACAAGAGGGAAGACTTGTTTTGCTATAACTGACATGGGGCTTATTAGAAACCTAGCATCATCATGTAAACAGTGTCGTTTTTTTTTTTAATTCCCGAGCTTTACTGTTTTCGATATGTAGACTATATTATTTGATGACTAACATAAATTAGACTTTAAAATAACTACCTAACAAGAGCGGAGTAAATTGGTCCAATTTTATTAATCTTTTCGTTTCAACAATATACCTATTTTATTACTGTTTGAGCTCGTTTTGGCAGGCTGTTTTAGGTCAACAGGAAAAACTAAGAACAAAGGCCTTATAAGAATATACAGCTTGACATAAAAAAAATTATTTCTGACAGCGTTTTAAAATCTTTGATATTTGATGTAAACAAAGACCGCAGGTTTGTTAGATTTATTATCGTGCCATAAAACTAACGTAATAAGTGATAAAAATTAAAATAAAATCATTCAAAGTGCTGGTAGCGCGAAGACAGTGGCGACTTCCGGTTTTCTACATTTTTATGTCGAGCTGTAATATTATTATTTAAGTTTCTATCAATACACATTTCTTCTTCATCAATGTACCTACATGATATACAAAACCATATGTTGTTAACAAGGAAGCAAAATATGTATAAATATTCATTGAATGGATTTTAAATTGCAAATTATAACATATGTACATTCATGTTACCATGTAGTTTGTAAAATTAGGACAATTACACAACAGGTAAATCTAATCCAAAATATAATGTGAATAGGCATATTATTTGAATACTTAAAAATGTTGGTATTTTGACACACAAAAATATTGTAGAAGGTTACTTCAACAACCAAGGCTTTTGTGACAAGGAAAATCAACCAAAATAAAAATATCATAGCATTGGCAGAATTACTCCAAAATAATTTTTGGATGGATGGATGATTGTTATTCAATGACACTGGGTAACGGGTAAAGGCATCTTGATAAAATCTGGCTCACACTATGGAATAACCCATAGAATATTGTAATAAAACTTGCGTAGCACGGGAAATAAAATGGTATGCAAAGATGGGGATAATACGTAATGCAGACTTACCGTGATCATAAGTGCCAGCGGACCGCCATAGATGAGCAGGCAGAACGCAGCGATCATCAACCAGGTGAAGATACCTCGGATCACCCAGTTCCTCCATCTAATATTTAAATATTTTATTTTAATAACTATTTAATTTAGTATTGAATAAATTTAATATTTTTTATCATGATAGGCTTGTGTTTGACCAGTATAAATAAGAATTTGTATAAATAAAATAAACAATTAATTAGTGCATTATTTTTGAGGAAAGTCCTACACAGTCTACGGAATTGATGTTAGTCAAACAATTTAATGTATTTAAAACTAATGGCTAATTTTAAATGAAACATTTGGAAGTGGCCTTTGTTAAAGAGGCAAACAGACAAGGTTTTGGTGGAAACTATTTCTATGTTATTATTTGTGAGATAACTATGTGGAAATATGGCAATCAGAACACTTATTTTTTATTTCATTTTTTTCTATTGTAGTTGTACAACAATCTGTCTCTTTTTTGGGACATTCCGCAATACGATGGATTTCCCATGGATGGAATACACAGTACGTAACTTTTGTGCAATACATAGAATATATTAAAAAAGTGAGTTATGTGTGTCTGGACGAGAACACATAGCTAACATTTTAAATTATAATAATTATGTATAACAATTTTTGTACAGATTTATTACAGAAAGAGAGCTTCTGACACCTTCGATTCTAAATATAATTTAAGTTTGGTCTGAATTTTATACAAAAACTTGATTTAAAACCAGATACATTTATATGTCTCTATGAAGGCATTCAAATTGACCTTATGACTTAATGTTGTGCTACTTTAAAAACCTGTTTATCATAACATTGTAGGTGAATATTTTATATTAATAAAGATTTGTGGTAATATTGAATTCTAAGTTATGTTTGTATCTTTGTTCTTACCAGATTGTAACATGGTATGTATGATATTGGAAAATATTATTTTAGGATAAATACATTTGAAAAAAATGAAGTTTTCTGAATAATTGAAAATAATATGATTTGTTAAGTAATAATTCTAGGAGGAATTATAATAATTTATAGAACTTTACTTATGGGTTGATTTATTTATTATTTTGCAGCAATTTTTGCGGCTTTATTGGAGCTGCATTGTAAGCATGCAGTAATCAACAAAAATATAAATTAAACTTCCAGAAGAATATTGCACTTAGCATTAGACCTTCCTCATCAATTTTATAATTAGAACGTCACTTTGGAAGAAGAAAAAACTGCTTTATTACCTTGACGACAATCCCGAAAGCGCCGAGTCAAGGATTTCCGGAGTCTTATCCGTTCCCTGAGGTAAATTTCTCGCCATTTCATCCACATACTTCTCTTCTATGTTCTTCTCTTCCTCAGAGTCGACCTATCGATTAGGTATACCATTAACGATAAATAGGAATTAAATTAAAAACTGGTTTTTATGTAAGAAATAACATTAGAGGCACATACGTGATCAGATTCGCCTGCGTTCTCCAGTTTGTCGTTTCCGTCTCCTTCGCCGCGCCGTTGTCTCAACTCACTCATGTTTGCACTATACTTTTAAATAATTTTACACAAACTACTGCAGATTTTACACAAAACCACTGCACTAACGACTTTATTTTTAATCCATTTACACCAGAAAAATAGAGACTCCCATGAATGTTTTCCAGCGACTTGTCAAACGAAAAATCAATAATGTTTTTTTTTTAAATTCAGTGTTGCCACTATAAAATAACAGTTGACATAGTAGACTTTTTTGGTAGATTGAGTTGGAGTAAAATAATAATTGTTGCGGTTTTCAACTAAGGTTTATTTTAAAAAAGAAAGTCGCAAAATTCGTGCTAAGTTAATACATTTTTGTTATCATTTTTGACTCTTTTGGACACTCATTAAACTCACGTTCTTTTTAATGGTGTTAGGTCGAGTCGGTTATGATAAAATTAATATGAAGAAAAGGGGTGTGTTAGCCAGTCTCTGTAGACAACTATATAATCTCTATATAGTTATAATATATAAGCTCCAATCGTGACGCAATATTATTTTTACGAAAGAAGTCCTTTCCTTTTATAATTTATGAAAACTTTGTACATGTGTGTGTGCAGCACGCTGCGTGCTATTGTGTAGTGCCGGACGGAACTTCACTAAGAAAGAATTGAAGCACCCATAGTAAGTCAGTGCGCTTGTCCACACAAGCCGGCACACACACATTCACACCATAGTAAGTCAGCCGTCGGCCATTACGCTTCGAACGACACTCGCGGTTTCATACGGTGTTATTTTGTCTAATAAAAATCAAAGTATGCCGTCATGTGTTGCAAAAAGTTGTCTAAACCATAGTAGTTCAATTAAAAAAGCCAGGGGATCACTTTTCATAGTTAAACATGTCATTTTGAAGCTTATTTCTCGATTTTACGTCAATAAATTTTATAAACATCTCGAAATCAATCAGTGTTGCAACTATTTCAAGGTTCAAATTATTTTAAAATTGGGAGATTTATATTTTGTTACTATTTATCGTTATTGTATTCTTCTGTATTTTTACCCGACTGCGCGACGCAAAGGAGGGTAATGTGTTTATCAGTCTATGTATGTATGTATGTATGTATGTTTGTTTCTATGTGGCGTTCTAGAGACCAAATGCGTTGGCCGATTTTGGTAAGGTTCAAATTATTTTAAGGGGGATGCTCCAACCAGCCCGCGAAATTCAATTTTTTTTACGTTTTTTGCAATTTGCAGGCCAGTGACATGTTGTAACTTTATAAATATTTGTGTTGCGCAAATAACAAGTATAATTTTAAATATAAAAATTATCAAAAAATTCGCTCCATCAGCTCTCACATAGAAAAGGTGCATCATGTTAAAATCTCCGAAATCTAACTACGATGCACCTTTTCTATGTGAGAGCTGATGGAGCGAATTTTTTGACAATTTTTATATTTAAAATTATACTTGTTATTTGCGCAACACAAATATTTATAAAGTTACAACATGTCACTGGCCTGCAAATTGCAAAAAACGTAAAAATATTTGAATTTCGCGGGCTACATCGACGCAATCACCTTAAATAATTTATTATGACTGTATTGTTTCCTGAATAAATAATAGTTGTATAATGTAAACAAAACACAATTAAAATTTTGAAGACTTATTTTATGAATTTAACTTTTTTTCATTTGTTTTGAAAGTTATTGAAATTTAAATAAGTTCAGTAAAATGGTGGGAACCATTTTACTGAACTTATTTAAATTTCAATGATTTGTTTATTATTATAATAGCGCGCTCTTTAATACGTGAGACCATGGACTAGCAAGCGCAGCCGCGTAGGACGTATGAGCACGTCCATCAGCAAGATGAACAGAAGACTCTAAAAACGCTGAATGCAAGTCGCTTCCAACCAGTATTTTAATATTTTTGTGATTGTGGAGATTCAAAGGAGAGGTCTACGTTTAGCTCTGAGTTCTGAGATGATGATGTTACCTATATCTGTTACTGTCAAATGTTCACAAGACTCAAATTCGCAAAAATGCAGCTGTCTACCATTTCGAACCCTTCGCTTCCGACAGGTCGGGTAAAAGTAGTTTTTTGGAAAATGAGTTTCGGCAACTTTCTAATACCAAACAGTGTATACTCTCTACTTAGTCTGTGTACCAAACGTCAAACTTTCTAAACGTAAACATGGCGAGTGATTCGGATGATTTTGATAAAAATATTGAAAATGTAAGTATTTTAGAAGAGAATGTTATCCTTTTTCTTGGAATAGCGTTAAACTGATTGTATGCACTTATGTTTCCAGCTTAAATGCAACGTAAGGGCGTCGTTTGCGCGGGTTTACGCGACTTTGAAGGCCAGGGAGTTAAAAACTTTACGACAACTGGACGCAATACGTAAACAATGCCAAGACGACAAAGACTTGAAGAGGAATTGTGTTCAAAATATTCATATATGTTTCGAAAACGAGTCCACACTCTTAGAAAATGTAAGTAGCTATGGTGTAATTGATTTTGAGAAACTAAACTTTGATAGTAATACATTTACACTAGAAGATTATGTAAACCCTGAAGATGACCATATGTACTCTTATAAAACAATTGAGGAGGTGACTAAGGATGTAGGAGAAGATAAGGACCTAGAGGCTATAGAGGAGGCTGCCCTGAAGCAAATAACAGCTACAGACAACTGTGTGTGTCATGTAAATATTAAGACAGAGGAAGTATCAAAAAAATTTAGAGATTTAGAAATTAGCACATCACCAGTGAAGAAATGTGAGAGCAGTCGCAGTAGCTTTGATAACAACGAGGTTGACTGTCCAGAAAGTATAACGGAAGATGATAAAAGTGACAGTTCTGATCCGGATGTGAAGAAAATAGACCCGACAGATGATTGGCTGAACTCAATTAAAAGTCAGACTGAAACCGAGCCGTCACAAGTAACTGATGTAATGGAGCACAGCACTATAGCTTGTTTATAGCAGAATGTAGAAGTAGTATTGATATGAATTTACATTTTACCAATTAGATAATGTTGTAATAAAGTTTTATATTTTGTATAAGATTTAATTTTGTTATTGAAAGTTACCCATTGCATTTCTGGGTTTCAGTATCCTGTTTAGACAGCCCTGCAACCACAGCAGGTGTTTGGCCCTATTGGCTCAGTAGCTAGAGTTATTGTTTCATCAGTCAAATAATATTTAAGTATTCACTTAGGTGCTGCTTAGCTTTAATGAGAACAAGTCTGAGACTCTTTGTTACTTCATCATCATCATATCAGCCTGGGATCACCCACCACCCAGCACCTTTTTTTTGCCATTTTTCTCAGTTCTTTTCATCTCTAGTCCATCTGTTCCCTGTGATTGTAACTTCGTTGTCATGAATCCTACATTCATGGATATTATTTAGCTTTTTATTGATAAGTGTTATTACTGTTTTTCTTTCATATCCTATCAATATTTTCTCACTTGTATATTTTTGTTAAAGTACCTACCTGTTTAGAGTTCTTAGTAGGTGGGTATTTCATTAGTCTATTGGTGCCAAATACGACTGCTAAACATGAGGCCTTGAGTTCCATTCTTGGGTTGGGCAAAGTGTTACTGGGTTTTTCTGGACCAGTATGATAAAATAGACTCGCTTCGGGTCTTTGGGCTTTCGGGTCTACTATTAGGTACAGCTCTGCCAAACCCTTCGGGGATTACAGATTTGGTGTTATTTGAAGAAAAATTGTTGTATCTAGTCACAAAAAATTTTGAACGATTTCGATTTTGTAGTGAGCCAAAGATCGCATTATGTTTTTTTTCTTCTGTCTTTTTGAGTCAGGGATTTATAGGAAAAGGATATAGGTAGGCAGAGCCTGTAGCATCATTAATCATTACATATTTTTCCTTCAAGGTAAATAAAACCACATTTTAAAGCATCATCTTATATTGTTAATAAATTTTTACAAATGGCGTTATTAATGAATTAAACTAATTGCGATATGACTTCAGATTATGTTCCCTAATGAATAAATACCCATTGCTTTCATACACAAATTCAGCAAAAATTCTTAAGACATGTAATGACCAATCAAATACCGCTTCCCATTCCATATTTCGCCCGCATTATGTAATACTATGGTTTTATGGCACTTAATACATGACATACATTTTACAAATCATTCCTATAAATTCCCATTGTTGGATGGAATCTGTTTGGAGCTAGGTATTCTAGTTTGTACTCGACTTTTTCACTGGAAATTGTGATGGCACGAACAGAAGTGCTGTGGAGAGGATAATTTTTAATACAGTTAGCTAATAGCGTGAGAGCCGCATTACTAAAAGGATAGTGAAACTACATTATGGCTACAATTGAATTACGATTCTATTATGATCGAATTAGGCACTAAATTTTCATGAATGTAAAGTTTTAGGCCACTCTTTGTTCTCACAGGTGTTAAAAGTTTTATTGTCTCGATATTTTTAAAGTGAGCTACAAACTAAGAATTTCCGATTATTCAATAACGATTACATTTATGAATACTGTGTTAAATAATTTCTACATTGATACTTTCGATGATAATAAGTTAGTAAAGACAAACAAAATTTTAATAATAGGGGATACAATGCGTTTAAGAGATAAATTCCGTAAGTAGGGAGTACAAAATCTTAACCGAGTAAAATTTTTGAACTTAACATACGTAGGTATTGCGTATCTAAAGCGTGTTACAATGTAGTTACGAATAAGTTATACAACTACCTTACATCATACAGTGTTATGTCTACTATTGTACATTTTACAACAAAAAATATTATACGTTAATTGCTATACAAGGCCAAAGTCTGTGCACACGGCGGCGACATCACGGTTGTTCTGCTTCTCCGAGTTGTTGGCAGCCATGTTTAACTCGACAAGGGTGTCGACACTGTTGATACTCACGCCCTTCAGTATCTTCTGCGCTGCTAAACTAGTGAAATTAAAGCTCAAGTCGCTTAAACTCGGAAAATTGTAAAAATCCTGGTTCTCCTTCTTGCTCTCTTGGCTGAGGCTGTACCTCTTCTGTTTGTTCTCCAAGCAGTTGATCTTCTCCGCCGATGTGTTTATGTCCTTGATCTGCTCATGATTCTTCAGCGCTAAGTTTGGCTCGGACCCCAACACTGTGGGCTTCTGGTCGATTGCTTTCGTTAACAAATTCGCTATGGAGTCTGAGCTCACCCTGTTATTTACATTTGGGAGTCCATTCAACATTTGAAGCGCTGCTGCCTTTTTCAAGAGGTCGACGCTTTTCAGCTCACTGTTCGAATTTATATTCGTTTGTAACCCACTGTTGGCTGACGACAACGAGTTCTTCTGATACCTCAAACTTCCCAAGGATCCTATAATGTTATCGTAACTTTTAGTTGGCGTTGAAGGAATACTATTTGCTGTAGATTCCAAATTATTTATATTATTATGGATTGCTGGAGAAGCAGGATTGGATGCAACTTCGTTCGTATTGTTTAATTGATTTTTGTACACAAAACTATTGTTATTAGTTGCACCACCTATTTGCAATGAAAGCTTACGATTGTTATTCATACCCGTGTCGTTAATAGAATTCTTATTGAACTTGTTTTCTTGTACTTTAATCGGCTCCTCCTGATACATCTGCTTATTCTTTTCGACACTAACGTCGAATGAGGTTTCAGTTGGGTTTTTTGCTGTTTTGTTTTGGACTCCGTTTTGGGATACCGAAACCACTTGTCTATCGTCATTGATAATGTAAATATTGCTTCCGTTTGAAGTCTCGGTGACTTTGCCATTCTCAAAAGTAATAACAGACCTTACTGGAGAATTTTGTACATATACTTTGGTGTTAGTACCACCACCGTTCTGAGAGATAGTATTCGTGGTAACTTTTAGTGTGATAGAGTTGTTAGAATTGGAGCTGGCCAACATCGTCGTTGATGGGTTTTCTACTTTAGCCCCCAAGGTTTTATGCAGCGGGGTTGCGGTTTTTTTGGGTGTGTTTGGACAGTTTTTTGGCGAATTTTTGGGTGACGTGTTACCGTTTTTTACCGTTTCGCCACCGACCATAGGTGGTTTCGTTCTGAATTTGTGCAGGCTCTTTGGCGAGCTTTGTAAGCTCTGTACTTTGACGAGTGACTGTGCTCTGCTAAGGCCGGGCGCTCCGTGCGGGTTGCTATGACTAGGCGAAGGCTTTAACGTGCGGTCTGATATGTGAGACTCTAAACTGGAGTGGCCGCTACTCCCGCTAGTGTGGTAGTTCCTTTTCATTGGTGAATTCTGGTCTAACTGACCGTTTTTGGCATCCTTTCTTGGAGTGCGAATTGGAGTGGTACTTTCTAAGCTGGAGGGGCCACTTGTAGACATGATGTGATCAGAGTAATCGACCCTTCGGAGGCTTCCGCTGGGGCTGTCCCTTAGTTTGGGGTCGCTATTTCTTTGTGGTGACGAGAAGTGATCGAGGATAGTTTTGTTGGTAGAGCTCCTGCTGAGGGTGGAGCGCGGGAGGCTGCCGGAGCTGGGGCTGGAGTGGCGGACGGGCGAGTGGTCGTAGTGGCCCGTCACGGAGCCCGCCAGCCCCGACTCCGTCGACAGGTGCCGCTTGTGCCGCCGAGGCAGCGTCGACGACCGATTACTGATCTCCGAACCGTCGTAGTACGATGAGACGAAAGATGTTTGACTCTGCAATGACTCCTGGAACACAGAATTGAATGTTAATTTAACACACTGATAAGTACAAACGGTTTTATTGTTTTTAGTTCTACACGTGCTGTGTTTATTACCACACCACGTTCAGTTTCTATGACGAATTGACCTGCAATGCATATTAATAACTTGCCGACTTTTAATTTAAAGAGAACAATACGTATTTGCACGAGATGCAAAATTGCAATAGCCTATTCTACGAGTAAGTATTACGAAAGACCTGGTCAACCCTTGGTAGGTATAACCTAAGGTATTTTTTCTGAGAATAATGACAGTATTGCCGCTTAGTTGGATCTTCCAATCGCCAATCATGATAAGCTAGGCCCGCTAGGGTAACAAAATTCCATCCATCCAGACTTTACCTTTGAGTTGGTCTGCGTAGCGACGCAGTGTAGGTGCACCGCTTTGGAGTTGAACCACTCGGTGGGCGGGAACTGCGCAGAGAAGGTGCTCATCGCGCGCGTCTGCTTGCTGCGGCCGCTTCGTCTGAATAAGCGGGACAGCAGGGACACTTTCTCTGGAAAAGTTAATAGAAATTTTGTTATGACAGACAGTGTACATTACTTATACTGGCTTGATCTATAAAGCGTAATGAGAATAGAAGAGCTTTTTCCGACTCTAAAAATATGAAGGTTTGGAAAGATATTTAGGTACGTAGATGCGAAATTTTCGAAAGTAAAAGAAGGTGCCTTTGCCTTGTAACACAAGATACCAAGGGCACTGGACGATTTCGCGTCCACACGTCAAGATTTCATGTTGGTATTGTTGGTTCTCCCATAGACACAAATTACTTGTACAGTCAGCATCAGAGAAAACTCGGTTCCCTTTGGTAGTGATGTCAATAACAAAGGAGGTGAGATTTTTCTAAAGCTTACGTACCATGATGAAATAAAAAAAACTACTAGGAACTACCAATACGCGCAATTTAGTCCTACTGCTATAAGCAAGGCAAAGGCACCATCTTAAATGATTCGATACGAACGTCTAAAGGCCCATTAAAAACTAGTAGTGGCATCCAAGATAAGCTTAGAAAGTACTAATGAAATTGAATAAGTCACATTGGTACTTGCCAGGTTTCGAACCCACATCCTTTGGCTTTACAAAAGGGTCCTCAACCTCCGGGCCATCACGAGATTCTCCCGGTTTACATCCCTGTAGAAAATCTAATCTCAAATGTTAATGGGGAATTAGGACTTATAAGATCTGCAGGATACCTTAGCTTACTATTTCTTCTGTTTAGAACTCTAAAACGATACTTTCTTCATTTATAAGCCATGTGTGTGTATGATTTTTTTTACTAAAACCTATAGTCAAACAGAAAACCGGTCTGTAAATGCATTTTACAAAATAGTCTTTAACGCTGGCACCAAAACTTCAAATAAGATGGGTATTAAGGCTATTTATTTTGTGTGGGATCGAATTCACGACACGTTTCTAACATTGCATAGGAAGCAAATGCTCCTACTTCATCATCATCAACTTCAGCCTGTAATCGTCCATTGCTGGACATGAAGCCTCTCTTATTACTTTCCTCAGTCAGTCTCTAATGGCTGCCTTTCGCAGGTTGTCCATCACCAACAAACCATACTTCAACCGACTTCATTTTAAGGTAAGCTCTTCTAGTTATGTCTAGCTGTTCTTCGCAGTTTCACTCGCTGTTCGGCTTTTAGTGCAGTTAGGGCAATGTTAAATAGCATATCGAGGGTATAGTGTTCAAACCCAATAAGTGCCGAAAAATCAAAAATCGTTTTATTAGTACATCTTAATGCATTTTTTACGCTCTTTCCAGTGGTCTAATCCAATAAGTTGAATTCGCAGCAGAAAGAAAGTTACTGAAGGTAATAACCCAATAAAGTGACCACGTTTGGCCAAGACTTAAAAACTGGTACCCTATAAAGCGTGTTATCTTGTAACATATTTTTTTTGTTTCACGCTTAAACCACATAAAGCTTTTTATTGGTATTGAGTGTTCAACAATTTTAACTAAAATGACCCAACTGTTTCGAGGCAATAATCACTATTTCTATTTATCGGGTTTTACCTTCAAATACGTAGATTAAAAAAACAAACAAAACCAAAAGTTAAATCAAAACAAATGTATTTGTTGGGTTTTACCACGGTTTTAATGTTCGATTTATGTTTCAAAAGTAACAAGTTATGTTTAGTTATATTGTATTAGCTCTCATCGTCAACTAACTTTCTTGATACTTTTTTCGAAGAAGAACCCAATATAAATCAATTGGACCTATGAACTTCTAGCATTTACTGTTGTCAGTTTGCAAGGCGCATTTGCATCGCGCGTATTGTTATCGAAGTTATTTAGTGCGATAATACTCTAAACTAAAGCAAAGTTTTTTGAAGTTAGCTAAAAATATTAGCGTAGTCCGAACTAAGCTTATGCGAGTAGAAAATCGTTTTTAAAGCAGCATTTTTTTTTTTATCGTGGTAAACTCATCAAATGAGTCCTCCCACCCCGGGCAGGGCGGGAGGGACCGTCAGACTTGTACTGACTAAAATCCACGGTGTCCTTCAATAGCCCTTTATGTTCCGGGGTCACAGTGATAGAAAAGTCCCGCGACCCCGGCAAGCTTTGGCCCTCTGAGAGGGGGGCCCCATCATTGTGCTGACGCTCTTTGAGGCGTGCGTGGGACACAACGCGCCGTCGACCCGGGCATGATCCATGGGCAGCGAGTTGCCCTTTACTTGCTGCCCGCATGCCCGCGCATACGGTGGCTGGAGATCGTCTGCTGACGTCCGACGCCGCGGGAGCCTACCACTGCGGTTGGGGCGGAGGGAGGACGCTGTCCTCTCTCTCAAGCGGCCCGCCTCCTCCTTCACGAGCATTACTGCTTAGCAGAAAGAGGCGACCGCTTCCCACTTCGTCTCACCCCGCAGCATGGCCACAAACAATGCCGGGCGCGAGAGGTCTCCACCTATCGCTGGCGTGAGGACACGTCGGTGCTCTGCCCAGGCGGGGCAGTCTTGCACCGTATGCTGTACTGTGTCCTCCGGGCGATCCTGACAGTGGTGACATCCGGGTGTTTCCTCCTTCCCTATCAGACACAGGTACCTCCCGAAACTTCCGTGTTCGTCGAGGACCCGCGTCATGCGGTAGGTCTGGACGCCGTGACGCCTATCCTGCAATTCCTCAAACAGGGATCTTAATGCCGCGATTGCGGCGTGCCCGGACGTCGGTCGCGAAAGTCGTCCCCTCCATACTGCCCTAAGATCGCGCTTCCCGCCGCGCCTCGACTTGTCGAGGCAGCGGGGATACACCCCGGCACTACGCCTCCACGTGCCACTCATAGACGCGTTGGAGGGCGCCTCGAAATCCCAGGGCAGTAATCCGGCAAGGTTGAAAGATTCGCCGGTGATCGTGCGGTATCCCCGGCTCATCCGGATAGCCATGACCCTCTGGCATGCGACAAACTTTAGTGGTCGTGTCCGGATGCTCAGGGCCCACACAGGGGCCCCGTAGATTGCCATGGACCTCACGACACCGGCGTACAGCCTACGGCAGGAGGCGTTTGGCCCGCTGAGATTAGGCAGGAGTCGCCTGAGGGCGGCTGCTGCCCGGTTCAGTTTTGGGGCCAGACGCAGGAAGTGCTCCCAGAAGTTCCACCGCCTGTCGAGGATGCCAGGACGAGCGTGTCGTCAGCGCAACATATTACGCTGACGCCATCGGGGAGGTCGCCGTACCACTTTAGTCTTGCTAAAAAAATATCTCTCGAAAAACTTATCATACCTACCAGAGGAATTTCATGGATGGATTGTGTGGTATGAAGACGTACCAAACCGACAGCTTTCGAAAGTGACGAGGAGTGATTTCTCCTGATTTTTTTTGTGATTCTTTAAAAAAAACAATTGTTCGAAGTACTTAATATGTTTGATTTCTCTAGATCTAAAACCCAATAAGTCGGTACCCTTTGTAACTTAAATTTTTATTATGACAAAATGGACTACCTCAGAAACTCAAAAGTACTGTTTTACACTAATTCAACGTATCCACTTTTACCACAAATACTCATTATACCGACATTATTTGAATAACATAGGTATTTATGTCCTTAAAACTTAAATATTGAATATCTCAAAAGTGTCAATTTCGTACTTATTGGGTTTGAGCACTATACCCTCGATATAGCCTTCCTCGATTAGACTATAATATTAGTATCCATAGATAAAAGTTCAACTTACTAGGCGACGCAGATTCGACGCTCGGCGGGTAATCGGTGGACGACGAGCTGTCGGTGGTGTTAGCGTTCTTGTGGTGCAGACTCCTGGTGGACGCACACCGCTGCAGGTACTTGCTGGAGGAACCGAAGATGCGCAGCGAGTTCCGCCGGTCTAGGGAGCGGGGGGCGGGGAAAGAAGCACTCCGTCTCTTGTTTGGACGACCGTACAGTATTTTGTCGTTGGGATTGCCTGGAACAAAAAAAGGATGGGGTTTAGTTGATGAATTAGATAGGTACATCTAAACCGAAATTCGCGATTTTAAAGAGCAGTGGTGACGCAGTGAAGATCAGCGGTTGCCCATTAAGGCTCCCACTTAATGGGCAACCGCTGATCTTCATTTCTCTGGTGGTTTCCAACCCAGCCAGGAGTTATCTCAGTGATTTATTTCATAACTAGTGCTCTCAAAACGGTGAAGGAAAACATCTTGAGGAAACCCGCAAATGATCGACAAAATATCGACAAAATCGTGATCGACAAAATGTGACATCCACCACCCCGTAGTGGGTCCGCGTGGTGGATTACGGTACATTCCCTCTCACAGAGAAGAGGCCTGTGTCCTATTATAGACTGATGTTTAAGAGGTGGCGGTAGCTCAACATAATACCTACCGAGTAAAATAAACTTGCACTTTGTTGCTTTTATTAACAGTCACATTCCATAAATTCTCAAAGCAATGTTTTGTCCACCTGTTTGACTAAATTAACTATGTTATATCCCTGAAAGACATAGTTGCAAACACTTTAATTGCTTCCATTTACTCCATTATCTTAGTACCTTAGTACTGTTGAAAGGGAAACCTTGTGGCAATGCGTTTAAACTTCGTTCTTGAATTAATTTGCTCGACATTTTTGTGGATCAGATGACTTTCAATAGTAGTATCTAATCATTCTGAAATCAGCTGAATGTGCACTAAAATGAAGTTAATTTTACGTTAAACTGAAAATAACACAACTTAGAACCAAGGACTTCAATACAGTGTACTAACATTGCAAATGTTCACAGCCTCATTTGATCATTTCAGATGGAAATAAATTCGGAGGTATTTGTTTGTTCGGGCTCAAATTTAACAGACATTAATGCTCTAAATGTTGATTTATGAGCGTTATAAATGGTTTCATAATGTTAGCCTGTTAAGTTTTGCTAATGGGCCGTGATACGAATACGATACGGGTTTTAAAATGGCCGTGTTTTGAAATGTTTGTGTGTTTGGGATTTACAACCACAGTGCAGTATTCAATTTAAATAATTAATACCGAACTGCACTATGCTTGGGAATTTCAGTTGAGTAATAATACTTAAAGTATCTAACTACCTATTTTGAAATGTTGAGGTGTAACAGGATTCTCCAAGAATGAAAAGATTTTTTTTGTACGCCTAGCTATAAGTTTTCCTTATAACAAAATGGAACAACAAATCAGCGCGACAGCTCAAGAAATGGCTAAAGTAAAGAAGTAGGCGAAAAGGCTCTAGAAATTAGTGATTTTTCTGGCTCAAATAAAAAAATATATCTTTACTATCGTTGAAATTAATCTTTAATCTAATCTTGATCTAATCTAAATATATCTATCTCGCTACATTGATCCTGATCTTTGTCTGTCACCAATCATGTCCAAATTTGCCTATCCGAGTCTTAAAAATGTCCAATCAGAAGAAGCCGTCAAAAATAAGAAATATGGTATTTGGATTGAGATATAACAGTCTATATTTCGGAACTAAGTACCTTCCTAAAGGTACAGAATGCGTTACTCCATTGTTTCAAAAACCAAAAACAAAAGAAAACAAATTCCGGGTCAAAAAAGAAACTGAACTCTAAACGTGTTACAGTTTCAAGTTCTCGCTCCACATTTGATTACAAACCGTCAAACATCCGACAGGACACCGAAAACTCATTAAAAACTGCAAAAGCTCATAATTCTTGTGAACGTGTGCGCGTACGCATGGCATGTGACGCACAAAGAGCAAGCCGAACAGTTGCTCGCATAAATCAAGAATGAACTTGACAGATGCGTGAGTGCGAAATGCACGGACTGTTAGCAGAACAGATAAGTTGGTAATTACAACTAATTTTTAAATAAATTAAGAGATACTTGAGCATAATTATTATGTGCTCAGTATCTACTGAAATTTTGATCTTACAGATTAAGTATATTATTGCATTGTCAGCTTGCCTTCGAAAAACGTGCAATGATTTTCAACTATAAACGAAGCCGTTTGTTGAAATTAAAAAAAAAGTGGATTTTAGTTTTATTTAGACAATTTATTGAATTTGTTCCACAATTCGATAGGTGGACTGATGACATCGTGAGGGTCGCGGGCAGCCGATGGATGCAAGTGGCGAAATGTAGTTCGGCGGGCGTGGCGGTCTAAGGGGGAGGATTATGTTCAGCAGTGGACGTCTTCCGGCTGATGATAATGTTCCACATTTGCATATTTAGCTTTCAATTTATTAATTGGCGATTTGCTTTTTGCACTCGGTACCTAGAAGATACCATGTATCTTCATCTTATAAACACACACTTGCACAAAAGCTGTATGAGCCTTGTTTTATTTGTCTGTGTGTGTAACGCTCTCTTTGCCCCTAGATGGTAACTAGGATTGGTCGTAGGCGAGAACATGATTGATTGCCAGCCCATTTACATGCCTAAAGCTTTGGTCTAATTCGTGACGAAGTTGCGAATTCCTTCGCTCGACATTGCGACAGTACGAGATGTAGGTATATCTTATTCTTATTATTCAATTGTTTTTTTTTTCGAATAACATTCTGGGTTGACAGTAGATGCAAGAGAGCATAGACAAAGTGATGTTCTGTCATCGATGTCGATGATTGAAAAGAGGAACAATGTATTGGTTTTAATATCTTGTTGAATAGCGCAAAGGAACGTTTTAACTTTTAAAAACAATTATATAGAAAGATGTAATGAGATGTATCGTGCTAATAATGTACATCTTTACATTATATTGTATTACGAAAATGTTAGCAGAAAACTATTTAATTGTCACGACTTTTATGATTTGTACTCATTATTTATTTTTGGTGATTCATTTTGTAGCAGACTATTTTTCTTATTTTTTTTCGTTTCTCTAACCACTTCTTTTAAAATCCTGGCCAAAGGCCTCTCGCCAGCCGCCCCTTCTTCCACTTCATACATCCTCCTTCCAGTTTTGGCCCATAAATAGCAAATTATATCAAAAACGAATATCTCTCATAGCAATTCATCTTAATACCCTTTGCAACTAATAAGATTACTTTTAATCCTTTCACTTTCCAGAGAACTAATTATACAATGTGTTGATCTGCAACCTAGTCAAATTCAAGGACGTGATTATACTCATGATTCTCGACCCAAATCAACAATGAAATAGGTAGGTATTTATTTTATTTTATTTTTCCTTTTTACTGAAATCCGTAAGTGTGAACTAGTTTCTACAAGAGTAGTAGATTCAATTCACGCACACCAGCTGCTCATTGCTGTGTGCGTACGCGCGGACTGCGTAGTCGGGTGATTCTCTTTCATTTGTATTGAATTAAGGGTTTAATTCTGAAATACTGTAAAATTTCAACAACAAAAAAAAAGCAGCCCTTATTAGTTTTGCCCGGCACTGTACTCTTAATTGATTATTTATGACTTTTGTGACAACCACCTGAAGTTTGACGAAAATGCAAAAAAACAGCGTGTAGAATTGTTTTGCTTCTGAACTTGACGTTTCACGTCATCCTTTTACAAACAGCAGCATCAGTAATTAATACTGGCATTTAATTGAGCGTTCATATTTATCCGACGTTTGTTTTTTTTTGTGAGGTTGTAACTTTAAGGTTTTACTACCCAATGATGGTGATTTGTGGTTTTTCATTAGATTTGGCTACGAGAGATAAATTGTATCAATTTTATGGCGTCTGATTTGGTAATAATACTGTTGAACATTTTTGTTTCTTTGAGGTTTAATTTAGGATCACTTGTCGACTTCAAAAGGACTATGTTTGGTAATACAACGAAGCCCGTACCAAAATGCATCGTGTTCCGTAGTAACGAATGTAGAAGTCACATAGGGCTCGCGTAAAATCACTATCTTGGCTGACGGTAAGCGAAGATGTGGTCGATGGTGAAGTAGAAGTAGTAGTAGAAGTAATCTATTCACTCTTGACTTAAAGACCCCTAGATTGTGGCAACCAGGTTAGAGAGACTCCGGCCGGAAAATCTACACCTTAGCTGTGCGCACAATTAAAGTCAGTATTTACAAAGCACTTAGTACGTAAAGAGCTTATGAATGATATTCAGTTACATTCGGTTAGACCACGCCACAATTTTCTTAGATAAAGAAGGTCAGGCAAATCTGGTAACGTCCAAACTTCTCCATAAATCTTTACGCTAACACTATTGTCATCAATGTTTAGAATAACACGACCTTATAAAAGCTCAATATCACAACTAAGCATGTCAAACACACAGCAACGTAACTTGCCCTTCAAACTTAAAGTTCAGTACCCTTCAAACCTGACATCCGTATCCCAGCATCCGTCGGAGCTAAACAAGTCATCCGAACGATCAGCATAATCTCCGGGATCGGCATCCACGCCCATTAAGATGCTTGTTGCTAAAGTTGTACACACCTAACGCAAATAGGACGGTATGCGGCATGGACGGTCAACCACATGGCAGAGATAGGACAACTGGAAGGATTCTCCGGAGAAATTTCTGAAGAGGGGTAATTTTATGATAACAAAGTTAACGATACTCATGGTGACGTACCTTCTGGCGTGCAAATAGACACAGAAAGAGCCCAAAGGAGCCTAAGCAAAGATATTGTTTCACATAACGATATAGAAAAGAGTTTCCAAGAAGCTGCAGATAAGCATAATGTCAATCCTGTTCTAAAGTGCTCCTGAATAAGTGAACCAAGAAAATGGTACGTTCTCTCCCAATTTCTATCGCCTATATATTGACGGGTAAGCTCGTGAAGGAGGAGGCGGGCCGCGAGAGAGAGAGGACAGCGTCCTCCCTCCGCCCCAACCGCAGTGGTAGGCGCCCGCGGCGTCGCACGTCAGCAGACGATATCCGGCTACCGTAGGCGCAACGGGGCAACTCGGCAAAAGGGCAACTCGCTGCCCAACCATGGACCATGTCCGGGTCGACGGCGCGTTGTGTCCCACGCGCGCCTCAAAGAGCGTCAGCATAATGACGGGGCCCCCTCTCAGGGGGCCAAAGCCTGCCGGGGTCGCGGGATTATTTCCTTACCGTGACCCCGGAACATAACAAGTTACTGTGGGACACCGTGGATTTTAGTTAGTAGAAGTCTGACAGTAGGTGGGCGGGAGAACTCATTTGATGATTTTACCACGCTAAAAAAAGATATTGACGGGTAATTAGCATCTCTGCTTAAGACTGAGGCGATTCCTCTAATTAGTTAATTTGATTTCGTACATCGATAAAACTTCGAATATGTTTCGATCTGTCACAAAAACATTAAAAAGTTTTATTGTTATGTAGCAAAAAGGGTAGATTTAGTTGACCTGATTGTCGAACTGTTATTTCTGATTTGATCGTACGTATAATTTTAGCGCACACGCACCTTTATGACTGGATGCTTCTCGGAAACAGTAGTAATGCGATGATATTTAGATATATTTAGCTGGAAATGTTCGAAATGTTCTCTGATCTGTTGACCTTTTGGATTTCCGTGGAATGCGATACGGTGTTTCGATGTGCGAGAATGTATATTTGTTATCAATTTGATAAGCCGAGGTATCTGTGGTGGTAGATACCATACCAATGTTAGTTTAGATGTAACCTGCCTTACTTGAGATTTGCTAAAACTCAAAATTGTCTTCGAGTACTTCCGGTACGCGGTCGAATCCTTCAGATATTTTAATTTTGTCTTTGTATAATGTCATGAGATCAGTTATTTTCAGAAAGTTGAGCCTTCTACAGATCTATAATTTTCAAAATTCATTAAGAATTAGCAGTAGTTCAAATCAATAAGTACCTGCAATGTGTATGGTTTGCATAATAAAGAGTGTTCTATCTATCTCATCATCATCATCATCAGCTTATAATGTTCCCACTGCTGGAACACAGGCCTCCTCACTGTGAGAGGGAGTGGGCCATAATCCAATACGCGGGCCCAGTGCGGATTGGTGGATGTCACATGTCTTCGAATTTTTAGTTCTAGGACATGTTATATCTATATAAGAGAATGAAAATGGGCTAAAACTTTAGAACACTTATAAAGTAAAGCAATCGAATAAAACTGTAATTTTATCTCCATTTTCTATCAGGTGACCATATCCGTGCCTGTAAAAGGGACCATTTGTCTCTGTAACACTAAAATGGTGGTCATTCTCTTAAGAATAAGATAGTAAATAAATTGCGAGAAAGGAAACACGTAAATTTTCACTTCGTGCTATTGTCTGATACAGATTATCTTGATAGGTCCTGGTTAACGTTGAATTCTAAAAAGTAAGTGTCTGTAATCTAATCTGCATTGCTTTTATAACAAACGTTACTTCGGACATGTATGTTTGGTCAGATGTATCTTAAAAACTGTTGCGGTGAATGTAATGTCTAGGTGTTTGATCCGATTGATCTCAAAAAATGCTGTGCGGAATTTCTTGTTTGGATACGTGATCCGAATTAAACAGAAACAGGCATATACATGAAAGCACAGTACTTATTTAAACTTTGTTAATCTTTTCATCACTGATTAGAGGCTATTTTACAGAAAGAGAGGACACTGACTCCATCATTACCTTTTGACAAATTGGGAGACAATAGACACGGCAATAAGTTTACTTTGTACAATTATTTTTATTTGTGCATATACTCGTAAAAAGCAAAGAAGAAGAATTTGCAAAGCATTATGCATAATGTGTGCACTCAACTTTATGATATACTCCACGATCCTGCAATCTTCATCTGTATTCCAATAATAACTCTGGACGTCGTATCTCCTAAGTGCATTCTTATCTTTAACTAAAATACACGTCCTGCCAAAGAAAAGCAGTCACGAGCCGACGGCGATGGCCGACTACTATGTTGAGAGGAATGTACACATTTGCATACCACCAAGTGTACCGCCTATGTATTCTGGATGTACCCCATCTGCAGTATTATTGTTGGAGCTATTCGCTATAGGTGTTGCTGGATTTAAAGCTCTACCTATTGTGGTTAAGGTTGAATCAAGCTTTTTGTTCTCTGTAAATTATGTGTGGCGTGATTTAATTTAATGATAGGACAGTATGTAAGCAAATTCCTCTGGTTAGGTTAGGTTAGGCACGCGTGTTGTTATTATTCCACGCTTGATTTCAGATTAGCATACTATTTCACTATACTTTGTTATTTTTGTGTCGCGAATATGTTTTATCTCCAGCCATTTTGTGTCATGTAATTACTTTGGCTTTCATATTTACCGACGCCATTGTTATCGTTGTAGAACTAACCAAATTAAAAGTGAAAAAGTCTTTTGTTACATTGTTAAAATTGTTATCTATTACGTTAACTTTGTTCTTATTTTTTAGCCATTGTTATTTTTATTGTTGTTCCTTTTATTTTGATAGTATTAACACCTACTATTTCACGAGGTTACTTCCGGAGACTCTTTTTACTTCCTTAAACTTCATTCCACGTAATTTCCGGAAACGCTAAATATCACTTTGGCCCATTAATCAAAATTAAAACATAATTGTGTAAATAAAATGTCAGAATCACCGTAAAAGGTTCTTCTCCATGCTAATTGACCGTAATATCTTCCTTCCTGACTCTTAGGAAAATCCTGCGCATACCACAGTTACGGCATACGATTGGATTACAAAGTGTGGGCACTTTCACGACATGGATAATAGTTTAAGAGTCTAGTAGGAAATACTTTAGGACTTATTATGTGATTCTCCGGTATTAGGTAGCTGTTTTAATACTCTATGAATTTTCATGAACTCATCTTCGTCTACTTTTTTTAATTTCATAAACCATCATCACATCACCGTAAAGCGCATAATATACATAGTATCGTACCTATTGACCCCAAAAATATCACGCTGCTTGTAGAGATCAAAATGAAAAAAAAAATACATGCAATTCTGTGCAGCACGCACTCTTCAGCGTCAACAATTTTGGTCTTTGCCAGATTCAATAACTTCCGTATTTTTGCGTCATTGACGAGTTTGGGCGAAACGACTTGTGACCATCAGCGTCGACGACTGATGTCCTAGTATCGTCGTGTAATCGCGTTGCTGTGAATGGATCCCCCTCTTAACAATTCCTACCACCATCATCTTCCTGCCCATATCGCATTTTACTAGGGGTTGTCGGTGCAACACGATTTTTTCTTCGATTTTCCCCAGTCGACGACACAGTATCATTTACTCTTTTTTCTTTCATATGATTCAGACAATCCATTCGCTTTTTCTGTGGCCTTCCTCTTCCTCTCCATCCATCTACATTCATAACTGTTCTTATCATTAACATAGCTGTTCCTATCATTGGTTTTATTTGAAGTTGCTGCAGTATATGTGACTACTTCTATATTCGTTTATAGGTAACATGAATTTGATGACTTTAATGTGTAGTGTTCCAGTCAATTTACATCATCATAAAATTATCCAATCACCATAACTACACAGTCGCCGTCCCCATCTCCTAGTCTAAACTATTTCGGTCACATTTCATAGCTGCCATTTTATCGCTGTCGACTCGATCCTCATAACACGTGCGACTTGTTAACGGCGTTGATAATGCGAATGGCATGCGCGTGCGCCCTCCCCGTGGAGTTAGCTTTAGTAGTTTGATCCCTTGGGAGTTTGTTTTGTTATGAGTTATGGCTTGTTTATGGTTTGATTTGCTTATGGTATGTGTTTCTACTATTATCGTAGTCATTTCGAGGTTTGAAGGTATTATGCAGTGCCTATCTACCTTTACCTTAGTCTATGGTAGTTTAAGGTATCTATACTTGGCCATAGGCATCCTCAACCACGATTTTTATGACATTGCCATTGCCATTTTTTATGATATTAAAAAAAAAAACCTATTTTATGAACTCTGTAGTTTCTTCCAAAAACTAATTAAAAGATGTCAAAAATTACAAGTTTGAAGAAAAATAACCAATAATGGCAACAAGTACTGCAAATAATAAAATATAGTGTCTAGACAAAAATAAATATTTGAATGTCCTTGAAACTATTACTGAAATTGACTGACGGTCAACCGCGTTAACAATATTAGATGCAGTCACGTACACGAAAAAAAAAATGTTGTCTTTGTTGACACTGCGGCTAAAGTATCTAATACTACAAAAGTTTCTGAATGCAGTAAAGAGATAAAAGCAAAAACCAGCGTGTTAAAAATACAAACTCGATAAAACAACAGTTCTATAATATATTGATTTCATTAGTAGCTCTAGTAAATAATAGGTAGTAAATATACATTGGTACGACAGCTCAGGGGAATCTCAAACAAAACACGGAATTTAAGAGAATAATACAATTACTTGTAATATTGATGCGGAACAGATATTAAAAAAAAAAAAAAAAAACTGGAGGGTCTTTTCCGAAAAACGAAGAAGTAGATTGTAAAACAAATAAAACATTGATTTAATTTAGTTTGGAGTAACACACCTTGACTTTTAGTAGGATGTTGAATAACAAAGTCATAGTAAATTGTAGTTAGTCATTATAGCAATTGGAAAGCCCTCTTCATGACATGTGTTTGTAAACTCACTACTTACATAAAAATCCTACAAGTTAGAACGGCTAACTTTGAGGAAGAAATCATTATAGTACAGTCAAGATAAACTCTTTCACATGGAGCTATGTATAGACCCCTCGTAATTATAAACATGAAACTATTTCCAAACATCTCAAGTGAGACATCAATCTGCAATTCAAATGCATCCTTCCAACGCAATTTCACTAATGAATATAAAAGTCTGGATATCAATAAATCTTGGTGCAGTAGCGATGCAGTCATCTGCATGCCAGTCTCGACCTACATCGGCTCCAGTCGCATCCGTATCATTAAAAATAAACTGGTGTTCATTAGGTATACATTCATTAATTATGAATGGACTGGCCTGGCTCGTGTTACGATTGGTAGTTCGACTGGTCTATTATTAGTGCTGATTATTGAACGGATATTTGATACAGGTATAAATCAGTTTGCATCTGTGATTTCGGATTTGGTTTTGATTAATGGTGTGTCGGGTTTCGCGTAAATGCTGTGGTTGATGTTCAATTTGTGTGTTTTGATTCTGCCCTTCTCTAAATGCATAAATTAATGTTAATAAGACTCGTCATTTTCGTACAAACTACATACTTCTTCTTCTTCTTCTACTTTACTCTTCTTGCTTCTTCATAACACAGACTTTCATAGTTCCATGTTTGAAAATTAGAACCCCACATTTGGCCACTTTTGTTTCATCATCATCATTGGTTTCATCCAGTGCTGCGTATTGGCCCGTTTGTGCACTCCTATGTTATGTTAAAGTTCCATGTTTTACACGGTAGGCTATAATTATCATTCACTGGGCCCAAATCCAGACGACCAAAACTTACTGTAGATCATCCTGAATTTAGGAAAAAACAATGTCTTCCTTTTCATCATCAATCGATTTCCGTAAACACTCATGAATGCAGGTTCGGGCATAAATGGACCTAATTCTGATGTTGATTCGGAATTGGAAGAAAAACTAGGTTAACGTGAAATCCGAGATTCATGTCAACGGGAAATGGACGTTGTGTAGACAACTGAAACGGACATACTTATTTATTTTTATGAGGGTTAAATGTTAAATGAAGCAACAATCATTTTCTAAGAAGATGTTGTAAATATCTGTTCCTATTTCAGATTATTTCTAACCTAACCTATGCAAATGTTATCAGCAACATTAGGATTCAATTCATTTACTGTTTCTAGTATTGCTTCATTTTTATCTGATGTTGCCAAGGAATTAGAGCATAATTTATTCAACAACAAATGCTCTAATAGACTTTCATTACAGATTCAATTACTATTATTATTTACTTTTTGAAATACTTTAGTAACCACTTAACGAACTTTACGAACAATGATGCTGTATTTAAATGCAAAAAAACTATGTTGGGAAATGTTGTTAAGAATTTTGCTCTAATAAAGTCACGTATTTTGTTGTAATTTTAGGACGACTTTTCATTATCTGTTATCTTTAGTTTTTTTAGCAGTTAAATAGTTACAAATATATTATTATCAGCCATCTGAAGTTGCCAGGACTGGTATAAACCTCTTCTTTAGAAGACAAATAAATAGTTCATCTCAGGCTGATCGATGTCACATGTCATCGAATAAAAATAGTTCTAGAATAATCCGTCTTCCGTTCGTCGTTTCTAAAGCAATGGTGATGAAAGATACTACACTCACTTTGTCTATTTGAATCTGACTCCACCAAGCCACTGGTAAATCAAAGCTGATTAGGTCACCTATGTCTAAACTCTTCACACTTGCAACAAAAACAAAAAGATACGTCATGTTATTTGAATCTGCAGATACTAAGACGAAATTAAAATAATCGATAAATAAATTATGATCTTGAAATCAACTAATTCTAACTACATGCGAAAGTATGTTTGTTTGCTACTTTTTCAAGTCAAAATCAGTGAACTGATCATCCTAAAATTACTTATGTTGAAAGGTGCACAGATACGGACATTCTCGTAGGGTAGCTGTCATCCCAAAAAAGTATTGTTACTGTTGTGATAATAGGTGGCGTTATATTCACGATTCAAATAGGCTAGTTGCCCTAAAAAATGTAATTAGTCCGTCTTTTAGATTATTCAAAAAACAGGGACACGTATTTTTTTATTTGTAAATTAGACCAAAAATGACAAAGATATAGCCTATTAAACTTACGTGTGACGTCACGATGCGTGGCATTTCTCGCGCAGAGTGACGTCACAGGTAACTTAGATAGGCCATTATCTTTGTTATTTTTTGTTTAATCGAAAAAAGAAAAAATACGTGCCCAATATTTTTTTTATAATCTAAAATACGGTCTAAATAGAATGTAATTATTTTGACCCTGGAAACTACGCTATTGATTGTCTACTTCTAAATTAACGCAAGCAAAGCCACGGGCAGCAGCTAGTAGTAGTAATAATGAAGAGCAAATGCGTCACGGAAATGCAAATCTGAACAATTTGTTTCAAGATTTTATTTGACAGATAGTCAGATATAATGGCAAATAACGAGAATAACATGAAAACGGTTAAATAACTGTGTTAACGAGACACCGAAGGACTTATTTGCATCCTTAAAGCTTTTAATAACCGTTGTTCGTAATAATGCGCGTACCGTTGCAGTTTTATTGGGTTTTAACTTTTAAATTAACATAACATTAACGTCGTTTTGAAGCTGCGGAACACTTAGGTCAGAATCTTCATTTATGTTACAAAGTTTGAAATTGTTATTTACCATCACGTTTTTGTCATTTAGTAGTTGTTCTTTACGAGCTTTGCTAGGTGTTACAAATTATTATAATTAAAAGGATTTGATATAATCTAACTTGGTTTTTTAAGCATCCAATTCACAATATTAAACATGAGTGCCAATTTAAAAAAAAAAGTTTATATTCCACCACGAAAGAGTAATGAGCTGGAAATGCTTAAGTAAAGCGGACTTCGTAAATGGGTCTGTTCCGTTTGCGATGGAAACAAGCTCCCAGGGATGAGGTCCGCATGATACGGGCCGAATTCTGGCTGGGGAAGCATTGCAAAATACGCAAGTAATTACAGTGAATTCTAGCTCAGAGTCTGACAGATCCGTCACCCACTCCAGGGCAGGGAATGACACACAAGTTAAAAATATAACTAATAATAATACAACGACTATTTTTTCTAAGTTGTTACTAATGGTCAAATGCAACTGACATTTCAACCAAATTCGGCAACAATTTATCACCTAGCCCGTTTATGTAGGTGACATAACAGAAAAAATATCTGAATATTATTACTTTGTAGCCAAACCAAGCTCCAAAAAAGCAATAAAACGGTTGAATGAACTGCAAAAAATTCCGTTCCGAGCGTATCATGAGAAAATGCATACGAGTTCAGGAAGACACGTCATGTCTGTGGAATCCTGGCGTTCGATGCTCGGTGTCGAATTTAGATAATACTGTGGCATTTTAGAAATATATTTTTGAAGTATCTACATAAATAAATTCGTTATTGTCTGTTTGTATCGCAGTGGTAGACGCCCAAGCCACAGACGTCGTAAGACGATCTCCGGCCACCGGGCATGCGGCTAGCGAGTAATGGGCAACTCGCTGTCCGACCATGGACCATGCCCGGGTCGACAGTGCGTTGTGTTCCACGCGCGCCTCAAAGAGCGTCAGTAAGATGACGCGGCCCCCTTTGTGGAGGGCCAAAGCCTGCCGGGGTCGCGGGACTTATCTCATCACCGTGGCCCCGGAACGTAAAGGGCTAATGAAGGAATACAAGATCGCGTCTGGGTTTTCGTGTGGGTCTGGTGTTTAGTAGTTGTTTGTAAATGCATCCATGATATAGGAGTTATAGTGATGGTGATCAGATCAGTAATTTGACTAAGGATGCAAGAGCGAGCAAAGCGAGCCCTGTTACTTGGGGCACTTCAAGCGAGGTTTTAAAAAAACAGTGTTTGTACTTTCATATGATCATAATAATTCTGCTTGAATTTCTTTTAGTCTTGCGATACTAACATCTTCTTTGGCCAAAATCCTTTTGAAACTAAATAAACAAGGAAGTCAAGATTGTCCATGTAAAGATAGGTATCAAAATAATCTTGTGCAATATTCGAAAGTTCATAGATCGCAGAATTGGATTAAGTAGATTTACTTTTCGCCCACATGAATGGTCATCTTGTAACTTTTTCTCATAATTTACAACTGTGTGGGATATTATCATATTTCATGTTGGCGTCATTTACTTTATATAAATTTAATAAACGACGCTAGAGTACGGTAAAAGTTCTCTATCCACTTTTATGTAAACTATGACCAAATTAAAAACTTAAGAATTTGAAACTTAAGATTTCTCCAACTGCGTCGAAAATTAAATTTATTAAAATCATATTAAAATGATGGTGTGGTGAATCACATTATATTTTTTTTAATAAGTAATCAAAAATTTACAATGAATTACATGAATCTACAAAAGTGACCCCATAGAGGACCTATAAGCCTGCCGGGGTCACAGGAAACCGTGACTCTCGAACTAAAAGGGTAATGAAGGAACACCGTGGATTTTAGACAGTACGAGTCTGACAGAACTTCCGTGTCCTATCCTGGACGCATTTGATGATTTTGCCTTGATACAAATAAATGCCTTCTCAGGCGCATATTCATACCGTAATATATTATAAACAAAATGTCGCTCTTTTTAATTTATTTAATTAAAACTGGAATGCAGAACAGGATACATGATGCGACGAAACGCATTAGGGGAGTTACAATTTATCGTTCGCGCGCATTTTTTGTCGCCATATTTCTTTCAGTGGCGCGGTAATTAGTCGGGTTCTAATTTTGAATGTTGAAATATTTTTGACCGTTTATTTTTTTTTGATGTTGTTGATATGTTATTATGTCCATTTGAAGTGCTATATTGGTGAAGTGTTATTGATAATTTGTTGAAATAAGGCTAAGTTCTTTTTATCGCACATGGTACATCAATGGCTGACACAATTTTATTTCGTAATGCTATTAATAAACTTCCTAACACAAAATGGAGTTGAGATCATTAAAATAATGCATCCGTATGAAATTTACCTATTTAATTATCCAAATAAATAAGAATTAGGGAAAGGAAATATCAGACTCAATCAAAAACTATAGCACGCATGCTTCCTGATTCACGAAACCATTATTTAAAATAAATGTCGGTTTCAATTAGTGTCAGATACACAAGAATTAATTGCAGTAGATTATTGCATTTTCAAGCAAAATTCGACCTTATTGTGAAGCAATAAAAGATCAGAGCTAGTTTTATGGGCTGTTATTTAATTGTTGTTATTCTTGGTTTTAATAATGGGATGTAAAGATTATGGAAAAGGAAATCGGATTAAAGTGTTCTTGCGCTTTGATCTCGATATTGTTTCCTAACAATAAAACGGTTCTTCGTACTAACATCACTATTTGTTTCCTTTAAAAAAAGGGTAATAGTATCATTTAATAGGATGATGACGATTTTAAAAGGGGGGGTTCCATGAAAATCTTTAAAAGAATTCAGAATATTTGACAGCTATTTGCAATGTTGCCAATTTTCCAAAAACGCGCCTTTAACTGTGGTTCGATATTCAGAGCAGCCTTTCTTAATAATTATAAGAAATACACAATTATAGAAAATTGGCAACACCACATGAAAATACTAAAAATATACAAATTTATATGTCATTAGAATTATGTTATTTTATTATTTGTACCAACACTATTGCCCCAACACTAGACTTTCACCAACCTCCAGAACAGGCTGGATTTCGTTCCCATTTCTCCACAACCGATCATCTTCATACCATCAACCAAGTAATTGAAAAGTATAACGAATTCAACAAACCACTCTACCTGGCCTTTGTGGATTATACCAAGGCGTTTGACAGCATATACCATCTCTCTGTTATAAATGCTTTGGAAGCCTAAAATATTTCGCATACTTATATTGACCTCATTGATACAATTTATAAAAGTAGTTCTGCAAACATTAAGCTACATGTTTCCGGACCAAATTTCAACATCGAAAAAGGTGTCAAGCAGGGCGACCCACTCTCACCTAAGTTGTTCACAAGCGCATTGCAGGAGGTTTTTAAAAAGCTGCCTGATTCGTGGCAGACACGGGGCATAAATGTTAGCGGCCTACAGCTGACGAACCTCCGCTTTGCCGATGATATTGTGATCTTCTCCACATCATCCTCAGAACTTCAAGAAATGCTCCAAGATCTGAGCACGGCAAGTCTTGAGGTTGGACTTTCAATGAATAGATCTAAGACCCAGATTATGACTAACAGCACGAAACGTAGGGTCACGGTAGACGGGTACGCGTTGCAATATGTCGATGAGTACACATACTTGGGCCAGATAGTGTCTTTTAAAAACCGCCAAGACAAGGAAGTCGAAAGACGAATCCAAAATGCGTGGAAGACCTTCTGGTCCCTTAAGGTGCATTTGAAGGGAAGTCTCCCACAAAGCCTAAAAAGAAAATTAATCGACATGTGCATCCTACCCGTCCTAACTTACGGTGCACAAAGTTGGTCACTTACCGAACAACAGAAGTCCAAACTCAAGATTTGCCAGCGGGCGATGGAGCGCAGCATAATAGGTGCGAAACGAACAGATCGAATCAGAAACACCACCCTGCGCTCCATTACTAAAATAGCTGATGTAGGAGTAAAAACAGCCAAGCTGAAGTGGGAGTGGGCGGGCCATGTTGAACGTATGCACCCCGAGAGGTGGGCAAAGATCATCACTCATTGGACGCCTGAGGGAGGACAACGCCGTCGAGGACGACCGCGGCGGAGGTGGTGTGACGATCTGATCATGTTCGCAGGGCAGACATGGCCAGAAATTGCCCAAAATAGAGAGGTTTGGAAGAAGAAAGGGGAGGCCTTTGCCCAGCAGTGGGACACCGCATAGGCTATAAAAAAAAAAAAAAAAAATTATTTGTACCCACCATGATCGTGGATAAAAGGATTGCTTGGAACAGTGCCGAAATATCGGAAACCGAAGAAATAATAAATGTAGTAAGTATTGAATTCAGCCAACACATTAAAAACGAATAGGTAAGTATTACAAATTAAGTTTGAAACTGACATAATTATCAAAAGATGCAAATCATTAAGCACTTGAAATAGTTTTGAAGACTACTTATAACGCTCTAGAATCTTTGACCAAATTATTTATTTTGCTTACTACGATGAGATGACAGAATGACATAAGATCTTCAAATATTTATTAATTTTGCACAGTAGCTATAATGACAAACATATTTTGCAGTGAACCGGATTAAATAGGAAGTTTTAATTTTAATAGACCAGATACTTAAATAACCTATATATAATTATGTATGTGTTGAATATAAATTGTTTCGTAGATGGCAACACTAAAGCTATATAAATTTGCCCTAAAATGGAAGTTAAAAATATCAAGATTTCTTACTAACAACAAAAATATATGCAAAATGACATTTCCATTTTTGTATCACGAACTGTTATTATATTTCACGTGAATTTTATTGCTTTTTGCTTGGCCTTTATCACTTCCTGAAAGTTTGATGGACACATGCGGTTTTTAGAAAAAAAAAAAATCTTCATTTTGTCTATGAAAAACCTTGATGACGTGATCATCACTATTAGTAATATCTTGTCATTACATGAAGACGTGAAGTTATTACGAAACATTAATTTCTTTCCTGAATTTTTGTCACCCTATAATTTAGGGACGATTTCCGTGTAATTTTAATAAAACGACGCGTCAGATTTGTCTAAGTTTTGCTTTGATGTTGGAATAAATTATAAAAAAATCGATTTATGTGGATCTTGCTTTATAAGTATGCAGGTTTTTATGTCCCAAACTCCGTACTCTCTGATTCATGATCACTGATCAGGAAATATAAAAAGTAGCTGTGGCCCTACGGTTTCACCAAAACCCTCCCCTCATGACTATGATCGTCTTTAGAGTCCCATTCCCATCTATCTCTGTATCAAAATTCATTAATATCGAAACACACACAAACACATAATAATACGAAAGCGTATTTATAATATTAGTAGAAAAATGTTAATATTTCGTGACAATATCAAAAACGAAAAATAATCAACAACCTTTTTAATAACACCAGGAACAAAATTACGCAAAGGAAACGCCGTAATTGTCTAAAACACTGTTTTTATCAAAATACTTAGTGAATCATCAATTCGTTCGGCTATAATTGTTTTTCCCACAAAAAATCGTCGATTGACACTTTAAACTGCACAATTTGGCTATCAACTACTTCATAGTAACGTAAGAGCGGTCATGTATGAAATTGGTTGACGTCCTTGGATGGCTTATTATGAAATCTAAGGTTTGCGTCTCTGAAATATGCGGCAATGAATAACGGAGACGTCAAATTGTCATGATGACAGTGGCAAAAACTATGCGTTGATGTCTTTTCTTTGATTGTTTTTTTTAATGGCATTGGCAAAAGCGTTATTCGAAAAAAAGAAGAAACTATTTAGTTGTTTATTAAAATATTTTAATGTTCATCGGATTTCATTAAATATTCTTTATCATCTCAATCTTTTCTGGAGAGTAATACAAGTTTTCACTGTGAAATTTTGGATAAGACCAGAAAACATAAGTAGCGAATTTCCGCTGTATCGCGGGGGACCAACATTTAAACTAGCACACACAAAGAGACCTAGAACACTACTTTCAGTTCGCGAGTTTTTTATTTCTTTACTCCATTTGCTAAAATTAATGATGAGCAGTGATTGACACTTCCCAGAACTATTACTGTCATCTTCTCGCATACCGACATTCAAAATCCATACGCTAGATTAACAAACCAATGAGACACACTCCAATAAACCGTCATACTTCAACCCATTTCCCACTCTACTCCTTTATAATAAAGTGGGTTTTTGTTTGACGATAACCTTAAATTGGTCGACCACATACAAGAAGTACCAAGTCATTGTAACAAATTATAATACAATAATGTCGTTTTCGATTTCTTTTCACTTTCCTACTTCGGAACATCTTTGTACGTCTTTTATTTAGTCTGCCGGAAGTTTATTGTACTAACGTTTGCCCGCGGATTCACTCGCATTACTTTAGAATTTCACGATCAATTCGGATCGTGTTTGTTGCGCCATCTATTATTATTATTAACTTTATTATTATTTTTCTCGGGAACAGAGGATGTCCGTATTTTATCATACAGTGACGTAAACGAGGAACTGTTTTTATTTCTATTAAATTTACGTCAAAGTTTTCGTTTACTTCATGTTACAAAAACATGAAAACTCTTGATAACGCATCAGTACTTTTTTTTAATTACCTATGTTCGTCTCTGTATACCTGGAAATGTATAATGTTATATACAAAACAAGACTATCGGTTCAGTAGTTCGGGCGTGAGATACAAACGAACAAACAAACTTACTTTCGTATTCATATTAGTTAGGATTTAACTGAATTGTTACTCTTATTTGTAAAAGATCTCGTAAGATAGCCATGACAAATAGTTCGCAAATATTTGATAGTCGTATTATTTAATTTGTGCATAGTATTTCCATTTAAATGGTTGATAAAAATGGTGTTGTCTTGTATTTATATGGGGTGAGAGGTTTTCACTGAATAACTTAGACAAGTTTAAACAGCGTGAGAAGTGAGAATCATTGAAATCTTGTTGGAGTAATTTATTTGTACCAGTTTTTAACATGTCTGTTTTATATGGTGAACCTACTGGCTTGCAATAACGTAAACATGTAAACAAATGACTATCAAGTTTTTTTTCGAAATGTTCTATCGAATTAAAAATCAAATCATTTATTTTGAAGTTGGCCAGTTCCAAGCACGTTTGAATTATCAAAAGAAAAAAAGATTACTAAAAATTATGGTGCCAGTCACAACTGTCTGACTGTCAATCCTTTTATTATAAGCCGGTTATAAAGTTAGATCGACATTACTTTACAACCTATAACCTTACCTATAAACCGAAGGTTTAGGCAAAAATGTTATCGTAATGAAGAAACTTTACAATCAAAATATACAAATTAGATAGTCATGCAATGCCTTTATTTGATGTTGCCAATTTATATAATTTTACTACCTATACATCAAAAGTAATGTTATTAACTCAAATTTATTTAGTCCTAATCCACACTTCCAGATTTAGAAAACAATACAAGAACATTTTATTTAACCTGGAAATCGAACCCAGGACCACAGACACATCAGCCGTATTTACGATCGAGACGAATAAGGTTTCTTAAACCATAAAGAAAGAGCACTCGTAGCGGCTACAATTTAGTAATAATATACTAAAGAAAAATAAATTCCTCTTACAAAATGAAACCTATTTATGATGACTAAGCCCTGTGTCCCTCAGCTATATAAAAAAAGAACTAGGGTTGTCCGTGATGTAGGTCATGTAAATGTCAACGGGCTCTGTGGACGGTTAGCCATTTAGGCTTTATACGCTGCGGACACTGGCTAGATAAATAAGTAGGGCTGCAGAGGGTTTATTGAAATAGTGTAGCTCAGAGGCAAATCTGTGATGTTTTTGCCCTAAAGTTCAGATGGTTCTGCCTTCATATTTTTTCTTGACTTCATATTTGATTAAGTTCACCAACACAGTAATCATGAGAGTTCTAGTTCAATAAAATTACAATTTAGTGTAATAATTATAGTAATGAGTAAACCGAATATACAGTTTGATTCGTAATTGGGCATTCTTTGAAATTATACTGGACCTCATTTACAACAATTTTTACCCCGACAAAGTACCAAACTGACTGGTTTTGGAGTTATCGGACTTTCAAGATTTTTCGAAATATAAAGAGTTAATGAATAAAGTGAGATATCAATTTTGATATCTTATATTGCCTATCAGACTTAAGTTCTGGATTTGCCGATTTTTTAAAGTCGGAGGCCAAAGCAGTCATCTGAGCATAGCTGTTGATTATTATGACCATTGTTTGAATTTGGAACTCAGTTGATTCATGGTTGACAAAGACTAGCCTCTTTTATTTTGTTTAATATTCTCTATGGTTGGACCTTCTTTAACCTATTTTCATTGCGACGCTAGGTGGAGCTCTTATCGTAAACTGTCGCATTAATTTACCAGTTCCAAGTACATTTGCGGAAAAAAGACGAGTTGCAATATATTCACAGATGACCTTTATGGATTACCATTGTTTATTGCGGCGCCTGTTCTTTAGCTGACGTTTATAAAGATGAAGAATGCGACAAACTTGGATTAAATTACATACATAATCATAAGTTGTTGTTGAAGATGTACTGGACCTCCAAAATTAACGTTCTAAAGCGTGGAGTAATAACGCTGATCTGAGTTTAATAATGAGACAAATGAAATGCTTCAAGGCTCTCAGTATAAATTTTACTATATATGGCCATAGATAGGATTAGAGAATTTTCCATCCAATTGATGGTTAGTAGTTCTCAGCCAATCTCGGTCATCTTTTAGTATAGTATGACAATCTAAAGGCAAACGGTTTTCTCTACGAAAGAATAGACAAAGTTACTGGATGTAGAACTATGTCTATGTTACTCTTACTCCTGGCAATGTTTCAAATGCAGAAAAATTAATTTCTATCCCAGGTTTGCGCCTGTTTCTGTAGGATAGGATGGACTGATCAAGCTACATGTGCAGGTTCATCATTTTGAAAGATGAGTTGCTACCGAAACGTTTCAACCAGAATTCAAAAACAACTATATTATATGGCTATGATTACCTGTCTATCATAGCGAGTTTCCTCCGTGCCTCGGAAAGCACGTAAAGCCGTTGTTCCCGGCTGTCATTTGTAGATCTTTGACAGTCGTTACTGTTAGTCAGAAGCTCTAAAGTCTGACAACCAGTCTTACCATGGGGTATCGTATTACCCAGTTAGTGGGTTGAGGAGGTCCGACAGGCAGTCGCTCCATACTGATATCTAGCTGAATCTGGTTTGACTGGAAGCCGATCCCAATGTAGTTGGGAAAATTCTAGGCAGATGATGAACGTACAATTCTGAAATCGACCGTTTTACGACGTTTTCGCAAAATAGATCACAGATTCATTTCAGATTACAAACAGTTTTGTAGTCTCTATATTTTCAAGATAATTAATATTATAGACATGTTACTTATTAATGAGGAACTAGTACATAATTTACAATTTCATAGCCGACTCTGTTATGGTTTTAATGTCTGATATTAAAACTTAGTGCATGTAATCAATCCACGTCTTTTAATTGAAGTAATTTGCAGAATACTGTGAACGAGGTAGATTGGTTGATTACATTATTATTATTATTAATCATATTAAATTAATATCGCAATTATAATCTTTGACAGTCTTTTTTGTTAGTCAGAAGCTTATAAGACTGACAACCAGTCTTACCATGTGTTATCACATTTCCCAGTTACTGGGTTGTGGAGGAAGTCGGTCCATGTGTAATATTGATAAACAGCATTTGGTTCGACTGTAACTGGACCCCAATATAGTTGGGAAAAGGCTAGGCAGATGATGATGATTCGCAATATGAGTAGGTAGGTACTAATTTAACATCAATTATAAATAGAAGTAGATTTCATTTTAATAAGAAGAATACTTTTTGCCTAGCGTTTCCAAACTTTGCTGTGGTTACAAAAGGATGCAACTGAACAGATAAATTAGGTAATATTGTAAGATTCGGCCTTAAGCAAACAGTAATCCATTCACAAATTACAATTAACTCGTACACCACAATATCTTCGAAACTGGGCTACTAGCGTAAGTCCACTACACATTACAGTCGTGCGGAATCGTTCCGATCACGCGACGATTACGTGACGTAATCTATGCGCCAGAACTTGAATATGATTAGCCTAGATTACCAACAACTTTGGCGTAAGTGAATTGTGAACTACATAAGTGAAATCAGTTTTTGCAAGTAGGCGTGGATTGGCGTGGATCAAGATAATTTTGTGGGGAAAGATTAGGTAAGGTGCTTAATTTTTGATAAGTCATAAATCAAAATCTATGATTAATATTATAAAGCTCAAGAGCTTGGTTGAGCGCGCTAATCTCAGGGTAGGAATGAATTTAAAAAAAATTAGTTGATAGTCCATTTATCACGGAAGGCTAAATGCTACATTAAATCACGCTACGATCAATATCGGTGTCGAGCACTGGGTGTAAAACCGCGAGAAAGAGTTAAGTGTAGTCATAAAGTAATCTCCATAAGTCCCAGATAAACTAGACTTCAGGTTGAAAAGGGCATCGGTACTTTCGAAACATAGACTGAAAATCTTTCCTTGTCATAATGAATTTAAGTGGCTTTATAAGAAACCCTTAAATACAAACTTATTTATAATAATTGGTCACAAAATAGACTAGTGTTGTCATAAGCACGGTGTGTCGTTAAGGCAGATTATTACATCATATCCAACTTAATCAAGTTTAACTTAGCAAAGTCATTAAACTTAACTTAAACCGCACTTACTTAACTGCAAATATCGCAACTCAGCCGTTAAAACTACATAGTCATTCTAAATATAAACTGCGGCGGCCATATTTGTTATTAATTGCTTCGTTAAGCTTTAGCCTTAGATCGAGTAAGAAATTGGGACCTCAGTTGACCCTTATTAGGTAAGGACGCTTAGAAAGATGTTATCGAATGAAAGAGTATCGATATTTTACTTATTATGTAGTGTTGCAACTTATTATGTTCTGTTAGTCAGAAGCTCTAAAATCTGACAACCAGTCTTACCATAGAGCATCGTATTACCCAGTTACTGGGTTGTGGAGGTCCGATAGGCAGTCGCTCCACGTAAAATACTGATATTCAGCTGCATCTGGTTCGACTGGAAGCCGACCCCAATATAGTTGGGAAAAGGTTAGGCAGATGATGATGATGATGTAGTTTTGCAACACTATTAAGCGTCCACAAACCTGACTGACTATTATTGACTTCCGACATAGCTGTCTTTATTAGATCTTGTGCATTTTTAATACGGCCAGGTTCTAAGCATAGTCAAGCAATTTAGGTGAGCAATATGGTAGCATACGTAGGTTGATTGTACTAGCATCTAAATTAAAGTATCACTTACCTAATTATCTATCGCTTCCAAAGATGTCAGACATGAATAACAACATTTTGTATTAATGTCTAGTTTTGTCATAAGAGTAGAGGTGAATTGTGCAATAGAATATATGGTTATGGATGGGGACCTCACTGACATAATGATGATAGTAAAGAGTTCAAAAGAGCTTCAGCGAATTGGGGAAAGAGCACGAAAATTTCCAAATTAGATTCTTTATTTTTTCCTTACAAGTAGCCACCTGATTTTGATGCAGAGGAATCGTGTTTGACAAAGCTTGCAAATTATGACTTTGATAATGTGAAAAGCGGCAAACCAAAGAAATGTAGAAAAAAAGGAGTGAGAAATAAGTCAATGCAATGTCTGGTTGATATTTGGGAAAAAGTCACCGTATCGATAGTTTCTTGTTGACTTGATGACGTTAACTTTGATGACATAAGTGATAAAAACGATTTTTTACTGCTGTATATTTAGCTAACGCTTTTGTTTGTTGTTAATAACACTAATAGTAGTAGGTAGCAAAATCTAAGGGGTATGAATCGCCATAAATAACTAATACCTGAAATGTACAACGTGTAACGTTAATAGCGCAAAACCTCTCGTGGCGTAACTCAGGCCATGTTACTGAACAATGTTTGTTCCAACACTTTTGGAAGTTCTCTTTTCCGGTTTTTTTTTTGCGAATTTCCAAAAGTCTTAGAACAAACATTGTTCAGTAACATGTACTGAGGTATCCCACGAGACATTTAGCGCTATTAACGTTACACGTTACTGTAATAATCTTTCATAAAATACCTACCTGTAATCATCTTTACATCTTAATCTGTACATATAAATAAACAAATTATCCCCAACTTTTCCACACTTTCAAACGCACCTTCATTAATAAATTCCCCGTAGATAAATGTAGAAAAACATTGCTCGTTCAGATTGATATGGATAATTACGATAGGAAATGGTAGACCACTATCTGACCACGATCAGGACAGACCTATCATTATCGTTTACCGTGAAGAGATACTATCAGGCTCTTAGATGGCTGCGTATAAATTCACTTTTAATCTGGTTAATTTACCTGTTTGCAGTTTTAAAGTGGGGTTTTATGTAATGTGGCTTGTTGTGAGTTGTAATGGGGTTGTTTTGTTAGTATTCAAGAATGCAGGGTAAATAGGTAACTAGTTATGTATTGCGTTGGCATCCAACGGTATTCAGGAATTTAAGTTTATACATTGGCATGGTTACTAGTACTATCACTAGAATTTAAAACGGGATATTTATTAAGTTTACACTTGTTTTGCAGTTAATTCAAGTGTTTAAACTTTAATTGAATTGGTTGCAAATCAGTAAATAATTGAATAGCACACTTACTCGTATCAATATACGAGTAAATGTGTTATTCAATTATTTACTGCAATATCTTTCAATTTGATAGTTTGTCATGATTATTTTATGTATAATTGCATTTTTAATAGATTATAAGTGTAGTATTATAAGTGTGTTACGCAATTATGGTGCAGGCCTATCAGATTCATCAATTTTGACGGTACTTTTTGACCCGTTCTCAAACTATCCTTAATGCTCTCAAACTGCGAAATGATCAGGCAAAAGAAAATGAAATACCGAACTAACATTTGTTTAATTTTATCTAAATTATTGTACCAGTTCCATCTACTCAAACAACGTAACTCCAGTTTCTCCAAACATCAAAATAATCTCGATCATTACTTCTCCCGACAAATCTCTATTTATCGTCATAATAAATAGGAAAGTGAATTAACACCTCATCAGAAAGGAATACTGTGATTAAAGTGAAGTAGAGCAGTATCTACACTTGCTCTGAACTACTATAGAACCGGTAGCCACCGTACAGGAGATAGTACGTTGGAATTCTTCATCATGTTGTAGTTTCACAAGTACTTTGATTTATATTTCAAGATAAACTAGAGCAATGAAACTAATTATTCAAATTTGTAATTATTGATTGAATTTTGACTACTCGGATAGCGCAGAAGCAATTGACTATTATGCTGAGTGTCACTGGTTTGATTCTTGTTCGGAAAAAATATTTGTATGGCCTTCAGGTAATTATTCCAGGTCTAGTTTTTATGTAGGAGTTATTTGAAGGAGAGACGAAGGGAGCGCCGTCAGTAGGAGGAAGGAATTCCTCAAGCGCTCCCGGGAAGACGTCTCTTCTTCGGAGGAGGGTCCTGTCTCGGGCCCCAAGATCCCGACAAGTGTTCGGGGTAAAGGCCGAGGCGGGACGTGCGGCAGAGGGAGGGAGGTCGACCCCTCTGTCGAGATTGAGAGGAGGGTGCAGGATGCCATCCGCACCCTAGGACGGCATGGTGGCCCGGGGAAAAAGGGCACCAAAGACAAAGCCATGATGAAGGCCAAAGAGACCATCATGGCGGCGGTGCTCAGCCGGCCTCTTCCCGGATCGATAGTAGCGGACGAGTTGTCCGAAATGCGGGAAGAGGTCGCCAAACTTATGGCGGCGATGGATGTTCTCCGGAAGGAGAATATCCAACTTAAGACGGAGCTGGCCGGGCTGCGGAAGGGGAGCCGCCCGGAAGAAGCACCGCAGAAGCCGACGCAGGCACAGATGCGGAAGAAGGAGCCGCCGGCGAAGCCCGCGCCAACAGAAGACAGCAATGCTGTCCTAAGTCTGGTGCGGCAGGAGCTGGCGGCCTTCAACCAGCGGTTCACAGTGCTGGAAAACCGCATTCTGCGACCCCCGCTCGCGTCGGCATCGTATGCGGCGGTGGCGGCATCCACGCCGCCCAGGCCAGCCCCAGAGAAGCGGGCCGCGGCGAAACCCCCGGCACCGCCGAAACAGGCCCAACAGGCCACGGTGAGAGCGGCTCCGGCGGCGACGGCAACGGCTGGGGCAAGGGCAGCCCCGCAGAGCTCGGCTGCCAAAAAGAAGAAAGGTGCTCCGGCGGCGGCGGCGGTGAGCCAGCCGTCCCGAGCTGTTCCGCCTACGCAGCCCTCGCGTCCTCCCCCAGCCGATGCCGAATGGCAGGTGGCGGGAGAGAGCAGGGCCGCGAAAAAACAAAGGCGGCGACAGCGAAGACGGCAGCGCAAGCGGACCGTCGCGGCGAAACTCCGCGCCCCCAAGACCGCGGCTGTAGTTATAACTCTGCAGCCGGACGCGGTGAAAAGGGGCGTGACGTACCGCGATGTGTTCGCGAAGGCGAAGGAGGCTCGGGTGTCCAGGCCCGTAAAGCGCGCAGATCTGCGCATAATGGGCCTGGACGACTCGATAACGGAGGGGGACGTGGTGGCCGCCGTCGCCAGGGTTGGGGAATGCCCTGGCGACCAGATCAAGGCTGGCACCCTTCGCCCGGACTTCGCGGGGCTGCTGTCGGTGACAGTGAGCTGCCCCGTGTCCGCGGCTAAAAAGATTGGAGAGGGCCGAAGGCTCTTGGTCGGCTGGGTGTCCGCGCAGGTGAAACTGCTGGAACCCAGGCCTCTGAGGTGCTTCCGCTGCCAAGTGGGCAACCACGCGGCATGCAAGTGCACTTCAGAGGTGGACCGCAGCGGCGACTGCTTCCGCTGCGGTCGGCCCGGTCACAAGGCCGGCTCTTGTAATGCCCCGCCGCACTGCTTCTTATGTGCGGCGGCTGGTAAGCCGGCCGAACACCGGGCAGGGGGCAAGTCCTGCGCCCCGCCCGCCAAGACCAAGAGCAGAGGTAGGCCCTCTGCCACCGCTGTCCCCGCTACTGCCGCCGCCGCCGCAGCTCCTGCTGCCGCCGCCGCCGCCGCCACCGCCGCCGCCGCCGCCGCCGCCGTGGCCACGCCCTCGAGGAGGGCCCTGGAGGAGGACGCAATGGATTCAGATTAATGTCTCCATTGCGCTTACTCCAGGCGAACATCAACCACTGCGCCGCTGCTCAGGATCTCCTGCTCCAGAGCATGGCGCAGTGGTTGATCAACGTCGCCGTGGTCGCCGAGCCGTATTTTGTCCTGCCCAGGAATGACTGGGTAGCGGACCTGGACGGCTCGGTGACCCTAATTTCGTCGGCCGCCGCTGGTACCCCGCCCCTCGATCGTGTCGAGAGAGGGCACGGGATTGTCGCAGCCCGGTTCGGGGAGATCGCCGTGGTAGGCGTTTACTTCTCCCCGAACCGATCTATCGCCGAGTTCCAAGACTCCCTAGAGGAGCTGGGAGACGTCGTCGTCGCCCTCGGTTCCCTCCCCGCGCTTGTCCTGGGGGACTTCAACGCCAAAAGTCCGGCTTGGGGTTCCCGGAGCACGGACTGCTATCGGGGCAGGAGGCTCGAGCGCTGGGCCCGTGCGCATGGCCTGGTGATCGAGAACCGGGGTTCCGTCCCCACGTGCGTGCGGTGGACGGGCGAGTCGGTGGTAGACGTAACGTTTGCCAGCGCCGCCCTGTCACCGCGCGTCACCGACTGGCGTGTTGTGGAGGAGGTGGAGACCTATTCCGACCACCGGTATATCCGGTTCGACGTCTCCACCCAGACCTCAGACGCGCCGGTCTCAAGTGGACGGAACCTGAGTGGTCCGCGATGGGCGCTGAAGCAGCTGGACCGGGAGCTATTCCTGGAAGCCTCGATCGTGCAGGCCTGGGTGTCACCACCGGACAGGCCTGCCGACGTAGACGACGAGGCTGAGTGGTTCCGGGAGGCCATGTCGGAGATCTGTGACGTGGCCATGCCCCGGGTCCGGCAAGGACGCGCCCGGCGTCAGCTGTACTGGTGGTCAAGCGAGTTGGCAGCGCTGCGCGAAGCGTGCGTTGCTGCGCGCCGCCGGTACTCCAGATTCCGCAGGCGCCGCACCCGACCTCCGGATGCGGCGACTGTAGAGGCGGAGCTGCACGAGGGCTACAGGGCAGCGAAGACCGCCCTCCGCGACGCGATCTGGCGGGCCAAGGAATTGGCCCGCGAGGAGATGCTGGGGACTCTGGACGGGGACCCATGGGGCCGCCCCTACAAGTGGGTGCGAGAAAAGCTCCGCCCCTGGGCTCCCCCGTTGACGCAGAGTCTCCGGCCTCAGTTCGTGGAGGACGTGGTGAGCGCCCTGTTCCCTTCGAGAGGGGAGGAGTATGCTCCCCCGCCCATGGCTCCGTCTCCGACGGAATCTGAGGAGGAAGCTGACGCAAACGCGGATCACAGCGACGACGACGTCTACGACGCTCCAGAGGTGACCGAGGTAGACCTGAGAGTGGCGGTACAACGGCTCAAAGCCAAAAATACCGCCCCAGGACCCGACGGCCTGCCAGGAAAAGCCTGGGTCCTGGCCTTCGGGACTCTCGGGCCTCGACTGGGGGGGCTCTTAAGCGCGTGCCTGGAGAGGGGCCGGTTCCCGCTTCGTTGGAAGACGGGGAAACTGGTCCTGATCCAGAAGTCCGGGCGCCCTGCGGACTCTCCGTCCGCATTCCGGCCCATCGTGCTGCTCGACGAGGTGGGCAAGCTCTTTGAGAGAGTCATTGCAGACCGCCTCGCCGGGCACCTGAATCGAGTGGGTCCGAACCTGTCGGAGAGCCAGTTCGGCTTCCGCAGGGGGCGCTCGACGGTGGACGCAATTATGCGCTTGAGAGCCCTCACGACGGGGGATGCAGTGGCCCGGGGCAGGGTCGTCTTGGCGGTGTCTTTGGACATCACCAATGCCTTCAACACCCTGCCCTGGAGTTGCATCAGGGAGGCACTCCGGTATCACCGGGTGCCGACCTACCTCCGCCGAATAGTCGAGGACTACCTGACGGACAGAGCCGTCATCTACCCCGGTCACCGGGGAGAGTGGAACCGGCGAGAGATGTCGTGCGGTGTTCCACAGGGTTCGGTCCTGGGACCGCCCTTGTGGAACATCGGATACGACTGGGTGCTGCGCAGCGACCTCCCTGACGGCGTCAGCGTAATTTGTTACGCTGACGACACGCTCGTCCTTGCACAGGGAGAGTCGCACCAGGCGGCGGCCGACGTGGCGACGGAAGCGGTCGCGACAGTCGTCGAGAGGATCCGGCGGTTGGGACTCGAGGTGGCGCTGCACAAGACGGAGGCCATGTGTTTTCATGGCCGCCGTAACGCGCCACCGTCGAGTTACAGCATTACGGTGGAAGGAGTTCCAATCGGCGTACAGGGGACGATGAAGTACCTGGGACTCGTCCTCGACAGCCGGTGGAACTTCAGGGAGCATTTCCTGAGTTTGGCCCCAAGGCTGAACCGTGCAGCGGCCGCCCTCAGGCGACTGCTGCCCAATCTCAGCGGGCCAAACGCTTCCTGCCGTAGGCTGTACGCTGGTGTCGTGCGGTCCATGGCCCTCTACGGGGCCCCTGTGTGGGCCCTGAGCATCCGGACGCGACCACAGAAGCTGGTCGCATGCCAGAGGGTCATGGCTATCCGAATGATCCGGGGATACCGCACGATTGCCGGCGAATCGGCCAACCTGCTTGCCGGATTGCTGCCTTGGGATCTGGAGGCGACTGCCCTCCAGCGCGTCTATGAGTGGCGCGTGGAGGCGCAGCGCCGGGGCGTGAGCCCGCTGCTACGCGAAGTCGAGGCGCGGCGCGAAGACCTCCGGCGCGATCTCAGGGCAGTATGGAAGGAACGACTGTCGCGACCGACGGCCGGGCACGCCGCAATTGCGGCGGTAAGACCCCTCTTTGAGGAGTGGTTGGAGAGAAGTCATGGCGTCCTTACCTTCCGCCTGACGCAGGTCCTCACGGGGCACGGGTGCTTCGGGAGGTACCTGTGTCTAATGCGGAAGGAGGATACGTCTGGGTGTCATCACTGCGAAGATCGCCCGGAGGACACGGTGGAGCATACGGTGCAGGACTGCCCAGCTTGGGCGGCGCACCGACGTGTCCTCACGGCTGCGATAGGCGGAGACCTCTCGCGCCCGGCATTGGTTTCGGCCATGCTGCGGGGCGAGACGGAGTGGGAAGCGGTCGCCTCCTTCTGCGAAGCAGTAATGCTCGCGAAGGAGGAGGCGCGCCGCGAGCGAGAGAGGACAGAGTTCTCCCTCCGCCCCAACCGCGGTGTAGGACGCCCACGGCGACGGACGTCGCGCGACGATCTCCGGCCACCGTAGGCGCGGGCATGCGGGCAGCGAGTAAAGGGCAACTCGCTGCCCGACCAAGGACCATGCCCGGGTCGACGGCGCGTTGTGTCCCACGCGCGCCTCAAAGAGCGTCAGCATAATGACGGGGCCCCCCTCTCAGAGAGGGCCAAAGCCTGCCGGGGTCGCGGGATTATTCCCTAACCGTAACCCCGGAACGTAACAGGCTATGAAGGACACCGTGGATTTTAGTCAGTAGAAGTCTGACAGTCCCTCCCGCCCTGCCCGGGGTTGGAGGACTCATTTGATGATTTTACCACGCTAAAAAAAAAAAAAATAAAAAAAAAAAAAAAAAAAAGGTCTAGTTTTTATGTGTACAAGTTAAAAAAGGTGAAAGATTTTATTAAAAAAAAACTTGTAAAATAATAATGCTCCGTAATTTTCAAATAATTGAAGACATGGACATGTGAATTATAAAGATGGATTTATATTAATAAAAATGTCTTTGTCTATTTGCATATTCTTTTGTGTTACCATAAGCAAGGTATCTCACTTATCTTGAACGATTGCAAATTTATTCCATGTTCAAGGTTTTACATGGTTGATTTATTTGTAGCGATTATTTAGACAGGTTACATTTTTAAATGTCCTTTAAACCAAGTTCAAAACCTGTTATTGACCTTGATAAATATCTTAAGCTATATAATTTATGGCAAACTTTGAATAATACCTTGATTATATCAAGCCTTTGAAATATCATTCAAAGTTTTTTACATGCAATAATTATGTTTTACCAAACAGTCACTGCTGACATGGAATATTATGTCATTGACACAAAAGTGTGCGACCTTACACCCCTGATTAACCTTTTTCCAAACACAGGCGTCATGGTACTTTAATTTTCACCCCATTTAAATTTATATATAATTCATATATTTGACCTTTGAACGGGTTGAGTCATAAACAAACGGCCCGTACAACCTTGATATAAAAAAAAAAACTTGAATAAGTTTCGGCTTTTGTAAAATGTTAACAACCAAACTTTTATGATTGGTTGTAAACTTGTAACGGTCAAGTTAGATATTATTTCATTTGTAAAGGATACTAAATTATATACTGAAATGTATTTCTTACTGTTAAACATGGATTTATAACCGGAGTACCGTTATCTGGACTTACACTTCCACAGGATGTTAAAATGCGGACATAATTATCTGATTTGACTGCTAAATAATTTTAGTTTTAAGTGCAGTCACGAGATATTGCACTTAGCTACTTTAAACCATTCTTCTAAGATAAGTACTTGGCATTTGTTGCAATTTTATTTTTTATTACAGTTATTTCGAAAGCCATACCTGGATACAATGAACTATAAATATAATCACAATATTACACAGGAAATATTAATTAGCATTTCATTTCGTTTGTTTTTTTTTTAAGAACAATAATTATATTGATTAATTATTGTAAAATTAATAACTATGTTAAATTCCATTTTTAGTTTGGGATTGAAATATTATGAATTATATTTAATTGGTATTGTATTATGTAGTGAGAATAACATACTAAGAGATAGAACTAATAAATTAATGTCAAAATAAATTCGAATGAAATTCAGAATTTGCAAGATGAAATAATTTCTAAGATTACGATCTCCTCGCCTAAGCTAAAGCTTTTCCTGCCGGTCGCGTGGAAAGTATTCATTTTACGAGAAGAAAAACACTTCGGATGACACTTTCCATGGACTGACACGTTTAATTTGACAGTAATGACTGATCGTTAGCTTGATCTCGCTTTTCTCAGCGATAGTGCATCGATATTGAATATTTTCTAATGATACCGGTCTTTGGTTTATGGAGATAGGTGAACTGCTTTTTGTGTTGGTGGCTTACTCTATTGTTTGTATATGACTTACATGTGACTTTTCATCATTCTTCTAACCTTTTTTTAACTATGTTGTGATCAAATCGGTGCAGCTGACTATCAATATTTTATATGGAGCGACTGCCAAGCTGCCAACGCAGTAACTGGGTAAAACTGGTTGTCAACGGAGGCTCGAGGGCCAAAGCCTGCCGGGGTCGCGGGACTTATCTCATTACCGTAACTCCGGAACATAAAGGACTATTGAAGGTCACCGTGGATTTTAGTCAGTGCGAGTCTGATAGTCTCTCCCGCCCTGCCCAGGTTGGGTAGACTTATTTGATGATTTTACCAAGCAAAGAAAAGATTGGTTGTCAGATTTTCGACCTTCTGACTAACAGTAACGACTGTCAAAGATGTTCAAATAACAGCTGGGACCAACGGCTTTACATGCTTTCCGAGACACGGAGGACTTGAGAGTAATTTTCAAGATATGCGCGGACAAAGCCGTTGGCAAGTTATTGAAATGCCTAATATCTAAAAGCTTGCGACACTTTACTGACACAAAAAAATCGGTTCTAAGAACAATTATTTATCAAGTAATATTATCTACTTTTAAATACAAATATTTGTACATTTTTAGTTACTAAGCCATTAACAAAACTAATACAGACATCCGTCACAGACCACCAAAGGTATTTCCCAGACTCAATTCTAAAAACTTGTACTGTATAGTAAATATCTGACTGTCTTAGCACAAGAATTTCGTATTTTACCTTTACCTAGCGTACTTGAAGTATGTATTTCGAGTTTATTTAATGGAAAATTAAATAGCGCTTCAAATGTACGAACTAATAACAATTTTTTCCTTGCTATTAACGTCAAAGTTCCAGTTTAACAAAATCTATTCTGATTTTTTTTTAAGAGCAGTGGTGGCCCAGTGGTATCGGTCCCGATTTACGAGTTGGAGGTCGTGGGTTCGAACCCCGCCAGGCGCATTACTTTGTGTAATTTATTTCATCACCACTGCTCTCAAACCGGTGAAGGAAAACATCGTGAGGAAACCGGTATGTCCTAGAACCAAAAATTCGAAGATATGTGACATCCACCAATCCGCATTGGGCCCGCCTGGTGGATTATGGCCCACTCCCTCTCTTACAGAGAGGAGGCCTGTGTCCCAGCAGTGGGAACATTAATAGGCTGGTGGTGGTGATTTTTTTAAGTCTCAGGCCCATTTTCCCACGTTTTCATACACTCACTTTTCTTGTTTGTTTTTCCTCGATATTAAAAAATGCCGTAAATACTTCAAATACACTGTAGGTAAAATACGGAAATCCTGCGATACGGTCTCTGTATTCGCAGTATCGCACATCTTATACTATTTCTTCAATTTCCTGGTCATTCGGAATACTTCATTACTTCTAATGAAGATAGGCTAAAAAATAAATCCGCCATCTTGCTCGGAAGACACTACTTGCATTGATTAACCGGACTTTTTGCTAACCTTCACCTTATACGAGTTTATATTGCTTGCTCTAAGCTGTAGAGCATTTGATTTGAGACCTTCGTAGGTTTAAAACAAAAGTTAATTTTGATTGACAGATAATGGTAAAGGCAGCTACAGACGTTGTGCGTGTACGCACGTTTTAGTTGGATAGTTTGACGTATCTAAAAGTCTTATAAAATCTAAAAAGACTACCCTTCTTTTAAATAACAAAAATATAGTCAGTCATTTTTAGGTTTTGTAAATAATACTCATGGATATGTTTCTGTCTAAAATGAAGTCTAAATTAAAATAAACCTGGTGAGTACACAAATTTTAACTTCATTCGTTGAAGATTTTCGGATACAAAGAAAATAGTAAGAAAGTAATACACGTTTCAAATAGTGATTTACTGCCATGTTTAACATTTTATTTAACGAGACAATTATTCCAAATAGTGTTTTTATCATTAATTTTTACTTAACGATACCTATCTTAAATTTTTGTTAAACGTTTTTTACTTATTAGAAATCTATTATTTGATTATATTTCTGGACGTTCAAAAATCTTAAAAAATACTGCAACTTCGGGGTTAGCGGTTATCTGAAGTGCCCTTTAGATAAAGCGTAAGATTGATGCAAGTGGTTTCCTGCACCGTTGCGGATTTGACTTTCCACTGTTCTCGTTGCTCACATGCGAGCTCTAAGTACCTACTCTATACTGTAGATCACGCTGTACTGCTCAAGACATTCATAGTACTTTAAATGTTAGCGAAACTATTCGTTTTTTATGTCAATAAGATAGATAGATTTTTATGTCAATAGTATACTCTTTATTATGCACACCATACAAATTATGGGTATTTACATTATATCTTATACATAGAGTGACACAATGGGCGGTTTTATCGCTAAAAGCTATCTTTCAGGACAATATTTGGTTGGATTTGGAAGAAAGAGAGAAAATACTGTGGTTTATAATTAACCATTAGAATTACAAGATAAAAATATAAATACAAGGTACGGAAGAGAGGAATCTTCTTATAAAAGCGTATAACCGTGACTCTGGAACATAAAGGGGCTGTTAAGGACACCTTGGATTTTAGTCAGTACGAGTTCCAAAAACGGGAACTCATGCTAAGCAGTCCTTGCTCCCACTAGACTGAAGTACCCATAGTGGAAGTAATAAAAAAATACTAGGACAAGAGTCAACAATGTCAATTTAGTCGTAAATTCACGACCTCTATTACTAAAACCGTTTTTCAATGAATGGAACACCTCTTTAAATCTTTTGAATTTGAAACTGATTTAAAAAAATATTAAGGCTAAACGTTTACGCATTGCAGTGCGTGCGCATTGCAGCGTGGAGCAGTGGTGGCCCAGTGGTATCGGCCCCGACTTACGAATTGTAGGTCGTGGGTTCGAATCCAGGCAGGCGCATTACTATGTGTAATTTATTTCATCACCACTGCTCTCAAAACGGTGAAGGAAAACATCGTGAGGAAACCGGCATGTCCTAGAACCAAAAATTCGACGACATGTGACATTCACCAATCCGCACTGGGCCCGCGTGGTGGATTATGGCCCACCCCCCTCTCACAAAGAGGAGGCCTGTGTCCCAGCAGTGGGAACATTAATAGGCTGATGATGATGTTTACGCATTGAAATCCAAATCTAAATATAAACGAATGTACTTACAATCACAAAAAAAACGTGTGAATATACAGAAAACGATTTATATTTACATTGATTCGATTTATCAATCGAGTAAAATAGTAATCGATTACGATCAATCGATCGTGACGAATCGGTCAGCATTTCTTTGAGAACTGTATTTCAAACAATGGAAGTGTTACTGTAATAAAATTTGGTCCGTGACACCGGACGGACGGATGTATTCATATTTTACTGTTGTGACTAAAACAAAATGTTAAAGTCACGAACTATCGTGTGATTGTGTTGACCTTAGAGGTTACCCGAAATATGCAAAAAGAGTTTTGCGTATTTCGGGTAGATTAGAGTTAGCACGAACTAAATTCAACATGACATAATAAAACTTAATAACCAGGATTTCCGTATTTCGCATTGTGTCTAATAATGCTTTGTATTGAATTATTTCATGATTTATTATAATATTTTAACGAAATATGTTTCAACAAAAGTGGCCTTTTAGACGCCCCCCTCCTAGTTACTAAGACAAGGCATCACATTTTTTCTATATTTTCTTAAATCTCTGGTCATAAAATCAAATAAAAAGTTTCGTTAAAAATCTTCTCTACACATATAGCGGCCGTGAATGCATCAAAGTAACATAATGCGACTATTCAGGCTATTTTCAGCTGTAAGCGCTTAATAGCTCATTCCAGCGTTCCTTTGAAACAAGAATAGACGGCCACGGAATAAAGCATATCAGCGTAGACCGGACTTCCAACTACGGGTTGTCGAAAACTTTACGAAACATTATGTTCGACCACTTTGTATTCATAGAAAAATAATTTAAAAGAGCGGATGGAAACCCAAATATGAAGCCCGTTTCCTTGCCGTCCCAATTTAAAAATCCTACGAAATATAATAAAACCATTACACATTTGGCAGAACACACCTACATAAACTTGCATGACATTTCTGATAACAATACCAAACATGGTTCCAAGAAATTGTCCTAAAAATGCAAAACCGAATTTGCATCCGTCCATTTCGATGTCGGTACTAGTTACTGCAATTCCGATACTCCATACCAAAGGGAATGTAAAATCAACACGAATTTTCATAGTAACCGCAGTGTACTCGTAGAATCAGGGCATTGCAGGCTGCCCCACATTGCGCTACGCTTTGTTTTTCAGCATTCATTACGCGAATTTAGCCTCTAAACCCACATAAGTCTTTGCTATCTAAAAGAATATTCCATGCACCTAAAACCCTGGGATTTACTGAGGCATTCACTTCGGGGAAACTTATTCGTGTGACCTTACTAACCTATATGGGTTTATTGAACTAGCCACTACAGAATATAACTTCATGGAACTAAGTGTTATATGCATAAGTTGGCAAATGTAGCAATTTTCTGGGAACATAGTCGTGAAATGTTTTCGTGATTAATTGACATGTTGTTTCCAACAAAATGCAGTGTAATATGGAACTGGTGGAATGCTTAAGCGTGCTTAAATATAACTACAAATTTATGCAAAGTGAATTAATGTTAGCGTAATCCGGATGTCTGGTTCGGCTTAATCCGTAATTAATTTAGGGATAACAAGGTTTGGACATATTAAGTCTAGGTGTCGCGTAGGGCATCAATCTTCAATAATATGTTTGATTAGCTTTAAAATTAAACACCAGTTTTTATTTTCTCTTCTGTTTTTGTAGAGTTATTCATCTCCCAAATAACCCTATTATATAGCAGTTAAAACTGATACTCCTGAAGGAAGAATTTTATGGAATATGCGTCCATTTATTTCAAGGTCCTATCCATAGTATTAAAATTTCCACTTACCACCACAAATGACATCAGCCAAGTTCGTCTGCACGCATTGATGGGTTACTGCCCCATCTCTAAGGGTCGTGATCTCTCCATAAAGTTGATGTAACGCCTCCTGGTCCGACATGAGGATGGTCCGGGGAGATGGGCAGTCATCCTCGATGCTGTTTGCATGGTGACGGGATGAAGACCTCGATCGGGATCGACGGCGTCTGGAAGGATGCGTTGGTGATTTAAGATTACAAATTGATTGTGTGTTATTAGAGTTTTATGGTAATAGAAAACGCTTTATTTGAAATGCAGCAAGAATACTAAAATAATCTTATAGCATTCAAGGATGACGTAACTTTACATTCCAGGATTTTTTGTAATCGGAACAGTAGCTTTCCGGGGATACCTACTTTTGTACTTAAAAAGGTTACCTATCTCTTTAGGTACAATAACGACAATACGTTACAAGAGTTATATTAGGATAGTGCTAAAACTTCTGGTAACTTTTATCTAGGATAGTAAGTTTGACCAACAAAACTGTGCCAAACTTAATCCGAAAGAACAAGAACTATCACTTTACAAGAAACATGAAAACTCACTAAAAGCAGTTCCGTTATTTTCAAACAAAATCTCGGTCAGTTTAACAAGAATGCTACTTACTGCTAAACAAGAATACCCTTAAATGGCAAAATGCTTCCAAATAGCAATCTAAGCGGCGTTGAATAGGAGTGACCCAGAACTATTGTGGTTCTCAATGGAGGCCTAGATTCAATGGGAAGGGCAATCGATAGACATAATGATGGAGGCATAATAGATAACAAATTGCATAAAAGAAGCAATGAAGAAAGACATTCAAGTAAGATAAATGTTAAAGATGAAAAGTACTTGTTAATTAATGAAGAAATAACTCGAAAGGGTACCCAAGAGAAACAGCAAGTAGATGAGAATGTAAATTAACGTAATTAAACCCAAGTAAGCTTTAGACTTTTTGCTGTAAACGAAGCTAGGATCTGGTTTAAGATATGTACAAGTTTGCCCTCATTTTGATAACAAGAACTTGTTGAATGTCGATCGTAGTCGCAAGTCGCAACTAGTTGCAGATAAGATCCCTGTTTAGATGGATAGTATGTTGGAATGCAATCGATGACAGGCACATTGAGAACAAGCTTCATCAGGCTTGGAAATTGTTGTCTTGATCATGATGTTGTAAATAATGAAAGGGTTACGATGGATGAAAACATAAACAAATGTAAAGATCATCTTTACATTTGTAGTAGTAGTAGATATGGTAGGCAGGTAGGTGTGAACGAGTGTGTTTAATATAGAAAGAGGAAGTAGGAAGATAACGGTGTACACATTAGAAAATTTGAAATTGATTTAAAATCAAATAAAACTACTGGTTTCAACTACAGATGTTTAATTTCCCACAAAAATGTGTGGAAACTCGTTCGTTTTATAGTTATGTGGATAGGAAATCATTTGGGATGTCATCTATCTTTTATCTTGACCGTTTGTTTTATATCATTTTCACCGCTTTCCCACTGTCTCTAATTTATGCATAACTCAATTTGTCTTTTTGTTAAACCTTGTAATAGATTTTTTAACTCTTTACTAGAAGGTGATAAACAATTTTTTCTGGCAATTCGCCATTATTTTTAACCCACTAATAAGATACACCATTTATTTTAATAATTGGTAGGACATAGTGTGTTATCTATTATAAATGTTTTACAACACTTCCTTTAGTAAACTTCCAATCTTATCTACTTGTATTAAGGTTAAAATTAATTTGTTTGATCATCGTTACCCGGATTCTGCGGCCACATAATTCATTGGCAATAGTTTTTTGCCATCATTAAAACATCATGGTGTTTTTGTTGTATCAATTTGACAGTCAACGGAAACATTTTGCAGCTGTCAATTGAATGTCGACACATCATTAATTAATCGGTTACTTCTGTTTTTTTGTTCGTTACGAATTCTTAAATTTAACTTTATCTAGATGTTTATAAATGCCAAAAACCTATTTTCTATTAGATTGTGTCTACTGTGCGAATGAATCATAAAATAATTTATGTCCATTTCTGCGACTTGTACGCAATTAGTAATTCTGAGTGCCTAGTATTACTTAGGCCATAGGTGTAATTTAGCGTCAGCACAAAATTACATAGCTTAGATAAAGTGACAGGCTGTCAGTGATAACGATAACGGAAAAGACAGAAATGTAACTGATAGACTTGGCTGGAGGTGGATGACGCCGATGAGGCCAGCGTGGAAATAGGTGATGGGATAATCTGGATGCATACAGTGAGAGTTAATGGAATGTGGTGTAGAACAGGAGCTCTTGAAAACTTGCAGGAGGACTTTGCAGATCAGAGGAATAGTGGGAAGACAGTAGGAGTGCGACAGTGTCCCTGAACGCATTCAACCCCAATCTCATCAAAGTTAGAGTGGCCAAGCTTCTTTTGGGTAGACTCGCCCCATTGTAGTTAAGAGCAAGACCCATGTCAAGAAAAATATAGGATAGCAATGAGCATCACAAAAGGCACCGAAAACATGTATAGTAGTAAGGTTTATGTAGTTTATAAATCTTGTTGCAAGTGATTGTACGAAATGCTCTGAAATCTATTGCTACTTGTCTAGATCCTCTGACCTATGTGTTATCTATTGACAAATTGTTTTAAAGTTGCTAGAGTGATAAATATTGCGCTACCGATGAGATTTTTAGCACAATTGAGATTTGTAATCTTTTGTAGGCGTTACTAAATAATAAAGCTCTTCTGATATGACAAAACTTAAACTTAAGCTCTTCTGATATGACAAAACTTAAACTTTATTATGAAATTAATGAAATATTATAATAATACGAGTAGTAGTTTTAAGAAGTACCACTCAATACTGGGTTTTATAATAATTAGTTTTTAAGATAACAAAATCTAGTTTTGTAATGTTATTAACATTAAGATTTTTGTTGCTACATTGAGAATAGAATCGAAAACCAATTTTTATATAGATGCTGAGAATCTTTATAATCATTTTGAAGTTCTTACAATAGGTACTAAAGTTGTGCTTTAAGAATGGAATATCGGCATTGAATTATGAATCAGTAGACTATTGCAAAGTCATGAGCGAAATTGCAATACTACGAAATAGGCCACGGCTGAAGCTCCTAAAAATCTAAAATTGATGCTTCTCAGCCTTGTTTTCTTTAAAAATTCACACACTACAGTTAATGTATGAATGGCAAAGATAATAAGCAATCACCTTTGTGAAATAATAATGTATCGACCTCACACATTATGAAACGACACCTACGTTGTGGTCTTAATAAGCGAATGGAAGAATTATTGCTTTTCGTGGCATTGGAAGGACGAACGGCGGTAATGATGTCAGGTCAAGTCTACTTACAGAAACGCCTACATTTAAAATAAGTGAAACAGAAATAATGAACGCTCCATTATTCGTACGATTTGAAACAAAAAAGACAAAATCAAATCCTCCATATTTGATTGAATAAGACACAGCTCCGCGATAAAATCAATTAGATGATACGTTTACTGTGGTTATTTTTTTACAGGTCATATATTTGGTCATACTGTCTCAGAATTTTGAAATTTTACATCCGTATCGTAGGTAAGTATAAGAAGCATATCAAATGCATTATTTTACAATCCGTTCAGAGCCCATTTAAATCCATATAGTTTGACATAACAATACAATATCCATTACGGAATATCTTGAATTTATCAGAGTACAGATCAGAATATTCACTTCAATTATTTATCTCCTAAATTGACCCGCCAAGCGCCATTTTGAATGCACACAGTGTCAAGTTGGCGCCAAAGTTGGTGCTCTGAACGCATTGCGCGTTCAATTTCGTACAACATGTCCGCTTGGGATCACTGACATACTAAAATGGCGATGTGACTCATGTTATTTCAGATTTTATAAATATTTAAGTCGTGCTGTGCTCTCTTTTGGGCTTAGGATACGACTGTTGAATTACTTGTTTGTTTGACGTCAGCCTTTTATTTTGTATTCGTAACGGCTGATAGAATTAACAAGTTTATTCGACCTGTCCGTTATATTTGGTCCTGATGTTGTAGATTTTCTGTACTCAGATGAAAATGACTGTCATAACGACCGCTTAGGTTACGACTGTTGAATTACTTGTTTGTTTGACGTCAGCCTTTTATTTTGTATTCGTAACGGCTGTTATAATTAACAAGTTTATTCGACCTGTCCGTTATATTTGGTCCTGATGTTGTAGTTTTTCTGTACTCAGATGAAAATGGCTGTCATAACGATCTAAACATGATAATCAAGTTTTTCAATAGTTGTTTTTATGCAAATAGCACGCCAATTCAATTTCCATTGCCAATTATTATCAATTTCAATTCGATTCACTTTTTTAGGACTTCGTTTTTGCTCTGATTTATATACTGTGTTATATTTTAATCGAACCAAGAGATTTTAAAATTACAAAGTTGGAAACGGCAAATAAGGTTTATTACTTTATTTCTACAATAGAAAACCCGACTCTGTTGTCAAAACCGCAATGAATTTTGCAACGAGCAGAACTTTCGCAGTAAATTCCCGATCTGTGTTGAAACTAGTTAGGAATGCGTATCCTAGCAATAAAAAACTTACTCGGGCGTGACTATGAAGAAGCCCCTCGACGTTTGGTATATTTTTCTCTCCTGCATTAGTTGGGCCAGCGTATCGTACACCACCTCTTGTGATGGCGTCTGCATTGATGGGAACTTTGCCGATAATGATGTCCGTATACTTTCCAATGTTGCTGATTGCCCCTGTAACAAAAAGTTAATTTCTTACATTGTTAAGTTTTTCTTATGTGCTGCTTGCACCAGTCAAATTATAATTTTGCATAATTATTTTAGATGTTGTTTCTATTTATCTGCAAATGCACGATGAAGTAGGTATTTTTTTTCCAGATCGGTGTGTTGTAATTTTTTTAAGCAAGCTGTTAGCCATATTGACAAACATTTGCATTTTAAGTAGTCCTACTATTAATCATTGTCTTAGATTACTAATAGGTGTGTTAGGTATTCGTTTATCTCCTGTCAACACGCAATAAACGTTCTAATTTATTCTAAGTTGCAATACCGTAATTAATGTCCAAAACAATTGCATAGGAGTTCAAAGAGGCGATGTGCTCGATCAATCTAAACAATGATTACTCAAGCGAATGCCCGAACTTCGGCCATCAATCAATTACTGTCTAGATCTGCTTGACTACACAGGATGTCTTCATTCCACCTGACCTTCATTATTTGGACATTTGGCATTGAATCTCATATTTGGTCAAGATAAGTATCGTTATATCTGTTTGCAAATATAGGCATACGGTTAATACTGTTGCTATTGTTGCTTACGGAATCTTATTGTGATAGTGGAATGGACTTGACCTGTTTATTTCAAAAGGAATCTCGTCTATTGAGTCTACATTCACTTGTTTATCTAAAGTTAGATTGTAAGCTTCTTCTATATACGGACATGTATGTATTATTTTATAGATTTTAATTATTATTAAGACTGAATTATTAATTTTAATGTTACTTCTTAGAGTTGTCAGCTGAAAATCACTGACCTATTCAGTTTTTAATAGGAAAGACGTAAAAGTAAGCTATTTAACGGACCCTACGGGATTAGTTCAGATTTATTTGCGCAAATTTAATATTATGTTTGCGTGATATAAATCGTCTGTAGCTACTATCGTATCGTGTACATTTCGGTCCTAGCCAAAGGAAACCCAGTACTAATGGCGCACGTAAGCGATAAGCCAGCAACTTGTCACTACTACTGCATTATTGAGGTCTTTGAACCCAGTGTAATTTATCGCCATATCTGCCGCAGGCTTAGCTGTGATATGCTTTGCTGTGACATAGTTATGTTTACGTCTAGATTGAGCCATAGTTTTTATCATGAATCTAGATTGTTTATCAAAATAAATCTGTATAACTGATGTTTCATCATTCATAATATTGTCTTCATTTACGATCTAATCACTCTTTGCTAAATCTTGTTTGATATCATCAATATCTGTATCACCCACGCTTACTTTTAGATCTTCAAGAATTCACCTGTCTAAGTCTTCATTCCATATTGCATTACAAGTAATAAATCAATTGTATCAAAGCAAATTTGATCTTGTTCAATTATCTGCTGCCAATCTTAACATTGTTGGGTAAGCCAGCCTTCGGGACACGGAATGTGGCAGATATTAATGAGCATCTATTGTGAAATGTGCGTAAAGTATTTTAAACATACTGTTACTAAGTTGCTGTTTATTACCTTTTGATTAAGCGTGCACTGATTCAAATAATTGGTTTTGCGATTATTGAATTAGATTACCGCGGTAAATCAGTTTATGTAATTGATATAGCGCCAGATTCTAGAAGAATTTCTGCTTTGATATTTACCGTGCTTTCGTATTTCCCAGTTTTCATATCGCAGTTACGTTTTGCTAGTGCTTTGATAAAACTGTCATCATTAAAGTTAAACTTTTATAACATATCTTTACATTCTTTCTCTCCAGCATTTAAAACATATATGAAACGACCGCCATACCAGTCCCCGTAATTAAATTCCTGCCATACACCAACGCGGTCGTATTAAACATAACCAGGGAGACATTTGAGAAATGAAAACTTACATTTTTAATTGAGACATTTCCTCTTATATTCTTGCATTTCTTCTTACGTTTACCGTTTTCTGCTGCAACCATTAAAGCAATTGACACATTTGCGGGTTCTGTTACTTGAATAATTGGGGCTTAAGTCAGACAAGTTGTGATATATGGAACCTGTTCAAGATATAATGCTAGTTACGATATTGTAGACCTTTATATTATGCGATTTGGCTGGGCGTGGCTCGAAGAATGTTTTGTATGATACAATAGTGACATGTCGTCTGTTCTAATGTGTTGCAATGTCTCATATAAAATGGATTTTGATGAATGAATGATTTCGAGTTTTGTTCGTCGATTAAAAGGTCGATGAATGGGAAGTTGGTATGATTCTTTTTGTCTTGAGTTTGGTATTTAAATGTAATGTGATACATGGAAGGAATTGAATGTCAGGCATATAATAGAAGATTGCTCTTCGTGTCTTTTTTATACATATAATCGTTTAATAGAGGCCATTGTCTTAAGTCAGTCTTGTGAATTTTGTTTTGTAAATTTCTTTGATAGAAGAGAATCCAGTTTTTGGGAATTGGTGAATTTGATTAATTAACATATGAATTTTAGAAATGTGTCTAGTTTCCTAGACACATAAAAAACAAACTAGTTTTGCTACGGTACCTATTAAAAATCAATAAAGCAATCAAATAAATATAGAGAAGATCCAAGCAAAAACGACTTGATGATTGATAGATATAAAATCCTCTGCAAAAACTTCAAAAAGCGTAACTAATGAAGTTTTTATCAACATTTGGTAACAAAACTGCAGCTTAGCTGTCAATAAATTAAGCTTAGTTTCATATCAGAATCAGTAGCTACATTCCTTTACCTCCGGTGTTGCCCAAACTAAAATCAAGATCTAATAAAGCATACTAAGTCCCTAAGAAATCATAATGCCGATCGGAAACCAGCTCTCAAAACGGACGCTAGGTCTGGACTGGACAGTACAAATCCTAGTTGATACTATTTGCTGAGTTCAGCGGGCTCAAGACACAACTAGAGATGGGACGATTATGTCTTTGGCCGACTAGTCGGTTCGAAAAAGGTCCAATTGCCCAGCTGATTCTTGTCGGTGAAGTTCAGGGACTATTGGCAAAGAATCTTTCTTTCTTTAACCGTTTCTTTGGCCCTGACACGTGAAGGGCAGCCAAACACGGTGAACTTTTGTCATCAAAATTCTGACAGACTTTTTGTTAGACCCAGAGCGTGAGGACTCATTTGATGATTTTAACAACGAAAAGAAAAGGAAATGTCGGCAATGTCAGTGGCGTTATATGTAAGGCTGAGGCTAAGGCTCACATTATAAAATGCTTTCAATAATGATGTGTCTTGAATAAACTTAAATTATTAACGGAAGAAAAAGGCCGTTCAAATATTAAATAGTACAGTTTAAGGCTCATTTTAGGTATGTTAATAATTTCGCCACCATGCCCAAGTAGCCGCCTTCAAATATGGCCGACTAGTACACACATCACTAGTCTCAACTGAGGTAGCAGTATCTCAACTAAAGCCTACTCTAAACATTATATTACAATGTTAATGCAATCCTGATTGAAATTCCGAGTGGCATTGTCTCAACAAGACCTGTCTAGTGCGACATTCCTTGTCCAATAACTTAAGGAATTGGGCCAATAATATTGCGTAACCTGACAAATTAATTGTGCAAAACTTCACTTTACTTACCTACCTGTAGTTTCTAGACCTATGGTTTACAACCTGGTACAGTTATAATTAATGAAAAAGCAATAAATTTCCGTATGTCTTATCTGATTTTCGAGTGATTAATTTGATAAGGAGTGATTGTGATTCGGTTTATTTGTGGAGCTTTGAAAATATTGATTTGGAAGTGAGTTTACGTAAGTTAAGGTACAATTTTCTCAACGGTAGCTGACGTGTTGCATTATTATTTGGCTTTGTTATAACTTTGGCAGGAAGAACGCTATTCATATTATTACAAGATTCTATTTTTAGTCTATCTGTTTGTAATTAAATCTTGCCAGTTTGACACACACTTCCAGGTTTCTGAGTGAACTGATATTTTGAACACACATGTCATGTTTTTAGCAAAAAATGCAATATTTATGTTGACATGGAGCTGATTTGATGATGGAGCTCAAAGGTAGCCATAAGAAGTCTGTAATGACACGTCACAACGTCATTGACTTTGAACTCGTTTGATTCGTTTGACAATATTTATTCATTTAATTTAGGTATTTATGGGAGTCCTAACACAGATGATTGATAAATTATATTTATTTTGTAAGTTGGTTATAAAAAACACTTTTATATGTCACAACCAATATTTTTAAAGCTAGATGGGGTCGGAGTTTCGTACCTGACTACTCTGAGAAGAAACAGCCGAAATAAACTCAGAGGTCACAGTTTCTTTAAAGTCCAGACATTGTTTAGTTCAGGTCATACGAGGACCATGCGGGATTGATTAACTCGTAACAAGAAAAATGTAATTATGAAAACATGTAAGCAATGACCCTAACCCAAACGCAATTCTTTCACTCATTAAAAACACCATTTTCAATTAAACTTTAATTCCTCGTTAAATTGGATAATTAATTCGGAAATTCGAATTGATGGTGATTTAATATGGCGATTATATCGGAATGAGCTCATGGCGCAGCTATTTTTAGGAGTGTATCGGCAAAAAGACCATGATGGCTGGAATTCCTTGCAACCTCCGATGGCTGGACCGCTGTGGTGCAAGTTATGGCCGCAAGCGGGTTCGTGGTCAACTACCAATGTTCAAAGCTTCTGGATAAACCATTGTGAAATAATTTAAAGTGCAGTGTTGCAAACTTTTTACTTAGTCGGGTTTTACCTAGACTGTGATTTTTTCCTTTGATGTAGTTTTAGCCGTATTTTAAAAGTACAGTACCCAGAGCACGAGTTTTCAGTATTTGAGACGTAAAGTAAACTGGAACTTTGACAATTTCAACTTGAAAATTTTCAATGAAAAAATTTGTTCCTTCTACGCACACCAGAGGCTGGGCGGAGCTAGGCTGGCTCTGTTAGCCAGAATCCCCATGCACAACGGACCAAATGGGAGTCTAAGTGCGGAAAAGGGAGTCCTATCATCATCATCATCAGCACACCAGAGGCGCTGTTCCATTTTTTCATACAGAAACGCTGTAAATACTGGAAAGACGCTGTAAAGTAAAAGAGTGAAAATTCGTGTTGAGGGTACAGGTTTCTATTCTCATTAATTTTGGGATAATTCTCGGGCGAAGAAGTTGGCAAAAGCAAAGTTTTGCAGTGGCCAAGTAATCGACAGCTGTAATGCGTACTAGGAGTATTCAATTCCTGCACGGAATCATTATTTATAAGTATGATTTGTAAGTAGTTGTTTAGTATCTGGTCTGCTTTTCTTTGTGAGTTTTAAGTTGTAATTATTGTACACGCACTCATGACACAGGAGAAATTCTTAATGTAGCGTAAAGTTTTTTTTAATACAAGGAAGAAAGAAAGAGTGCAATATTTAAATAAGGTCAAGGTCAAAGTTTAGCCATAATTAAAATAAACTATTTAATTAAATAACCACTTACACCACACATGAAGACAAGTCCACCGAAACAGGTTTAAATATTCCTAAACCAGTATTATATTTTTATTTTGGCAACATTTCACGGCCGAGTTCCACCGATATACGTTTCAACGGATATCGCATGCAAATTGAGAGAGGATTTGAATAATTTTGAAATTATTTGAAGTTTTGAAGTAGATGTATGGATAGTACGGTTGATTGTGTGGTTTATTTGCTGTTCTAAATTATCTAATATCTTTTAACGAGCAATTCTTGTATATTTATTTATATATAATCAGGATCTCGGAAACCGCTCCAAGAATTTTCATGAAAGTTACAGATTAGGGGTTTTTCGGCTCAAGGAATCGATTTATCAGGTCCCAGGTTCGAGAAAAGCTCGGTTCCCAAGATATAGAAATTTTAAAAACCGAGCGAAGTTCGGTCAACCCCCATATTTACAAAATAAATATCGATATGTCAAAGATAACTTTTAACATTACTCCCATAATATTTTGCAGTCAGCCAAATCGCTACGAAGTGTCGAAAGAGCCCGCTTTGGGGGAGAATTTTATGCAAAAATTGACCTTCAAACATAACCCTCCTGGCGCAGTCGGGTAAAAAGTGCTGATAAATCAGCCTATTTTAAATAAATTTACTTTTGACATAACTTTTGATTTTGAATTCATGGCCCAGTAAAACGTTTTATAACACATGAGATCGGCAATTTAGATTTTCTGCTACTAAAATGGGAATAAGTTCACGTTACTATTAATAAGGTAAGGGGAGGTTATTTTTAGTCACATTACAGGGGTGCCTATTGCCGTCGATCGGGCGCAAATCCAGCATAAATGCGGAAGAGTCATCATAACGTAAAACCTACGATTATGTTTTATTTAAATAATGTTTTATTGAAATTAAACTATTGTTCACACTCACTTTTTTTTTCATTTACGTACTTGATGTGTTAATTATTTAAACAAAGCAAAGATACCCAACTGCTTGATTAAAATATCTCCCAAGTAAGTAATTGTTTTCGTTCACAAATGGACTACTCATTTTCAACAGCTCAAAAAAAAAACAAAAGAATACCAAAATCAAGTGAGTGTGCTCCACAAAGCGATGTTCTAGTGAAAGCAGTGTGAGAATAAAGTAATTAAATATAATTCGGAATCAATTTAATTGTGATTTTGTTCCGATTCGCAGAGCCCATTGTTTCGAACCCGTCTTGTTTATAACACAAAATATTTGGATATCACGGCCACCGTGATATGTAGAGCGGTAATTATGACAGTCATCTTGCTTATTCAGGGTTGGCATTTGTCAGTTTTCTTTGTAAATATTTAATTTACAAACAGTCTACAGTGTAACTAGAGCAATAATGTCAGGAAATTGGCGATTTTCAACTTTTGGCATAGAACAGTGAAATGAAAATACAACTACTTACGTTTTTATTTCGTTGGTTGGCTCTTATTATACATATTATTTATTTTTACTTCAATCAAATATATTGTTGAGGTATGGTGTTATAATTGTATACCCATAGTGTTTTTTGTAAATCTTTGATTTTTCTGAGATGAGTACGGTAACATAAGGTAACATTTTGATGAATGATGACAACCCTAAAAAATATAATACTTTTTTTTTTTTTTACCAAATCATTCAACTTTCGCACAAATATTTTCTTTAACCCAATTTTCCAATAAAATATTTAAGAATTGTCACGATTTAAATACTCAGTGATGAAACCAAAATATATGATTTGCAGTTATTTGTAATAAATCGAAGAAACCGGTCGAAGCTTTACGGTCAGTAAAAAAATTTAAGTATCTTGCTTCGGTAATAAAGTCATAAATTGAAACTTTGTTGGTAAAGCTATTAATAATTTAATTTATAACTTTGGCAAATATGGGTAAAGGAGACAGGTGGGTATTGGAAATCCACCGCAATTATGTAATGGGTTGTCCTTTCAAAACCAACTAGCAATGGGCATTGTTCATTTTTTTTAATATGCTGTAATTGAAAAACCATTTCGAGGAATAGCGTTACTGATCATTATGTACTAGTTAAAAATGAAAAATATTCATATTTCATTGATATTTTTAATAAAATTCGTTTGACCTTCCTTGCCCTTCAAATGTATAACACCTTCTTCAAACCTTTGGCTGTACACAGTTTTGTATCTTTGCCTCAGAAAACAGAAAATATAAAAAATATAAAACCGGCCAAGTGCGAGTCGGACTCGCCCATAAAGGGTTCCGTAGCAGCAAGTAAAGTTCTTGTAGGGTGAGTGGGGGTAAGTTGGAATGAAAAATTGATGAGATGAACAGTGTTGATTTGAAACTGTTGTCACACAAAGGGATTCAATGCAAATGCAAAAAAAATTGTTTTGGGTAAAAAAGCATGGTCAAGTTGTTTCTATAATGTTGAAAGAAATCTTTGTGAAACAATTATTTCTGAAAAAACTGTAATTAAAATTGGTCTTAATGAAGAAAACATGTAGGGGTAAGACGAAATGCCAAAGGGGTAAGATTGAAATAGTGACTAAAATAGTCCTTATGGTTATGACCATAAGTACGTTTTTATTCTTACCCCGCTTGAAGAAAGACTAAATTTTCAATTTTACGCGGATAATGTGTCCGTACGGAAAATGTCAAAAAACACGCAAATGCTCTCACTTTGCGACTGACGCAGACTGCGGTGTGGGGCAAGACAAAACGGTGTCTACAATGATGTTGCCAGCATTAAAAGATTTCCTTTATATTCGGCGTTATTGTATCTTTTTTATCTATCCCCGTTTTGCATCTTACCCCCACTCACCCTAGTTAGTTGTAACTTTGCAAGGTAAATCGCAGTTGACGATTTATTAAAAAAAAAAAAAAACGAATAACTCGATCTCGTTCAAAACAATTTTCAATTGAAGTTTGCATGGTAATGCACATCAATTTTTTTTTGTTGTTTTATCATTCTCTTAGTTTAGAAGTTACAGAGGGGGGGGGGCACATTTTACCACTTTGGAAGTGTCTCTCGAGCAAACTGTTCACTTTAGAAAAAAAAATTTATGTTTGTAACCTCAATCACAGAATAATAGTACTACCTCAATGTAATTTTTCAAGACCTATTCATAGATATCCCACACGAATGGGTAAAGGCGAAAAAAAATATATTTTGAGTTTCAATTCTAAGTATGGGAGGTACCCCCAAAATCGGTTTTTGTTTTATTTTTGTGTGAAAGTCCTTACGCGGTTCACATAATACATCTACTTACAAAGTTTCAACATTTTGTCGAAATTGTAAGAGCTATCTCTTATAATTTCGACAAAAAGTGACTGTGACACACGGACGAACAGACAGACATGTCGAATCTATAAGGGTTCCGTTTTCTGCCATTGGCTGCGGAACCCTAAAAAATAAGTGACAAGTATTTTCCAGGGTTGTCAGGCATAAGTACCAATGTCTTGGTATACATACAAGTTTTCAGTGTCACGTACCATGTACCAAGATTATTACTCGAGAAAAAAAAACCAAGATTGGACGTTGACCAACAATACAGAATAAACGACAAATTTTAGGGTGCAATCGAGTATTATTTCAATTCAATCTTACAAAACAAAAATATTAAAAGTAAGTTTACATTTTTTTCCCTCTCTTTTATAAATCTATATATTATGTATTATTAGACACCGATATTGAGATTGGCTTTCGATTTCGCAAAGGCCTCCCCTATAGCTTGCCACTCCTTCCGTTTATAGGTCATCCTCCTCCAAGTAGCACCAGCCATCTTTCGAAAGTCGTCTTCCCATCTTAGGCGTTGCCTTCCTTTCTTTCTTTTGTTATATCTTGGACACCATTTGGTTACGTCCTTAGCCTATTTATTATTAGTACTCCTCAACATATGACCTGCCCATCTCCATTTCAATTTCCCTAGGCAATATGTGATTTCGTTGATTTTAGTTTGGTTTAGTAATGTCTCTAGTTTGATTTTGTCTTTTAACTTGTCGTTGAGCATGCTACGCTCCATGCTATGTTGACAGGGCTCTAGATTTCGCATATTTTGTTTAGTAATGCTCCAAGTTTGTCATCCATACGTCAATATAGGTAAAATGAAGAAATCAAATATTTTCTTAGATTTGGGAGGAACCCGAGGATTTTTGACAACCTTGTGTGACCAATATCTCTTCCACGCTAGATGTACTCTGTTATCTATTTCTTTAGTTACAATCGAGTATTGCTTACCAAAAAATCTCTTTTTTTTTGCCCTCTATTTAACAGCAAAAGAAAAAAAAAAGATTTTTCATTCGTATTTGATTTTCGACACATTTTACCGATGTACCAATATTTCATATTGGTACATCACAGTGGCCGTCTGACATCCCTGATGAGAAAATCAGGGATGTCAGACGGCCACTGACAAGTGTCAATTTGTAAATGTCAAAGATGTAAACAAACAAGTTTTTAATGTAACTGCAAATTTCTTCATTATCTCGGTTAAATCTGTTAAATCGGCATCGGCAATATAATATAAACTACAAGTAAAATAGAATACAGGAAGTGCTTTGTCCCAACTTGCAACAATAATACTAATAATAATCGAAACAACGTTTTGTTCGCACTAAAGAAGATTTGCGAGAAAAGTGGTGTCGTGATGACGGCGTGGAATGTTGCAAGGTTTATACAATGTACTGTTGCGAAGATCACTTTGATGTTAGTATTTCAGAAGCCTTAGATTCCTTTGTATGTTCATCTAGGAGTAATTTTGTTTTGTAAACAATAACCTAGCGGGATGTGACGTTTAGACAGTTGACGTTGTGTTGACAGTTTTTTAATTTTGCTCTAGTAAGGAAACGGCACAACTTTTAGGCCAATGGTGACGTCACCTACCTCAAAAATTAAAATATTAAAAATAAAAAAACTATTGAGCCAATCATTAAAATATTCAAATTAGTTTCTCAAAATGCTCTATATTTGCAGAAAATGAAATAAAATCGAATGTTTAAAAAATTAAGACAATCCCCATTGGATCAAGGTCTTGTACAGATTTTATCTTCGTTTATAAAAATAGGATTACTTTTCTGGAGCCTCTGTTCGGTCAAATGCACACGTTTATCATTAAAATTTAAGGTAAATATTTCTTGCGAAGATCTGGAATTTTTTTACCTGGTAAAAGTATGATTTTAAATGAAAAAAGTTTACGAAAACTTTTAAACATCAAAATCTTTTTTGTTACGGTATGTATAAAATTAATTATTTTTAGACTTTATTTTTGAAGTGAAAACTTCTTTAGCGGCGTTGTACACTTTTTCTGTAATGGGTAAAAAATTTAAAACTCGCGTCAGGGTCACGTGACCAAAACTCGCGTCAGGGTCACGTGACCCTGATCGAAAATGAGTAAGACGTCATTCAAATTAAAAATAAAACATAGTAACAAAAAAGTTTTCACTTCTACCGGCACTCCTGGAGTGCAACCTTTTTTTTAATTCAAAGAGTGTATTTATATCTGAAGAAAACACAACACATAATGTTTTTTGATAAAAGTCAATTTAAAAAAAAAACAAGTCATGTTTTTTTTCATCAATTCTTATCAATTTAAAAAAAAAGTTCATGTTTTTTTTTAATTGACTTTTATCAAGAATTGCTCTTCATCACAAACTTTTTATGTGTGTAGGTATCGATATCACCCATCGTACCTAACACTACGGTTATAGATTTTGGTAGGTAGTTTAATTAGACTTTGTATTTTTGTTGATAGGGAAAGTAATTTCGTCGTGGCTCTAAACACAGCATTTCATTCAACACAAAAGCTCAAAACAGTGGTACTAAATTCCCCTCAAACGTCCGTGTGCACTGCAGTGTACATAACTTAGGGCCGGTACATACCTGGGACGTTAAGTCCATGATGCAGTCGCACAGCGCTTCCGGCAGCGGTGTGAACTGGCCTTGGTAGGCCGGCGTTACTATGCAGTCCTCGATGTCACCTGATAACAAAAGATAGATAAGAGTTAATTAAGTGTATGATATCAATTAAAAATAATATGGTGTTCGATAAATATTAAAGGCCGTGCATTTGATGGTTATCAATACCTACTGAAACATTTATTGAGTTCTGCGTTATCTAAGTACTTAAACTAGTTGAGTAGGTATAGCAATATGGGAGGTGTTTTAAGCGTCATTGGAGAAATGGTGGTGATCTCCACAAATATTAGTATAATTAATATTTTAAAATTACACTAAGAAATATTTGACAAAGTAATTAAAAAAACTGTTTTTCTAAGGGCTATTATTTGGATTTCTTGACTAGTTTTGAATTTTAAACACAAAAATTACAAAATATACTTTAATACACAAAATTGAATTCATCCAAAACTACATAATGCTACTTTTCGTATACAACGTGTAACGTTAATAGCGCTAAACCTCTCGTGGGGTATCTCAGCCCATGTTACTGAACAATGTTTGATCAAAAACTTCGGAAACAAAAAAATTATTTTTCATACAAAATTAGAAATTGATCGAGCCCATCAGTATGAATAATATTTTTTTTCCCTAAAGTTTTAGAACAAACATTGATCAGTAGTAACATGGGCTGAGTTACCCCACGAGAGGTTTTGCGCTATTAACGTTACACGTTCTAAAAAGCAAAAAGACTTTTATAACAACCTCACTTCCCCCCCATCTCATTAGCTAACAAAAACATCTACACAACTAACTAAACACACTGCAATGTATAATTAAAGCCAGGGGGTATCCAGTTTACAGTGGTGTTACATAAATCGCGTCGACAATACCCCGGGGGAGGTTGGGGATGTCCCCGGGGTACGTTTGTTGGACTATGTCCAAAAACCTCGAGTTGTGAGAGGAGAAAGGGTATAACTAGTATTTGTGTGCATTGGTTTGGATTGGTGACTTTCGTTTGTGATCATTGGTAGTTATCGAAATTGAGTGTTCGTAAATATTAGTTTTTTTTAGACTATGTTCCTTTTTACCCCTTGGGTGTAAAACGGGACCCTTTTACTAAGACTCCGCTGTTTGTCAGTTTTTCCGTTTTGTCACCAGACTGTATTGAGATACAGAATTACAGAGGCCGTAATAGTTGACAGGTTTAACACATTATGATGTATTTCTGTTACCGCTATTACAAGAAAAATAGAATAAAATATCTATTCAAAGGCAGCCAATACGTCCGTTTTTTAAATAAATTGTATTTTTAAAGATAAGTCCGACTCATACTAGACCGGTTTTTTTAATTAGTATTGTCACTTGTATCACTCTATCGACCGCTCTATGTATCTTTCACATTGATCAAAATAATCTCAAATCATTACGCCATCTCCAAAGACTTAGGCTATAATAAAGCCACCCATATACCAGCTTTATGTTTCAGTCCTATAAAATATCCCGGCAAACTTATAAAATACCTTATTAACTTACATTGTAGCTATTTAGGCTAACTACACCCCAAACCACTCCTAAAAATACAATCTTTGTACACAAGACTACACGCCAAGCTATACAAAACCAGCTTACCCTAGTCTCCCTTTGTATTATTCTTCGACACATTCAGCGGTCATCTTATTCTGGTTTAGCATAGCTGGATAAGTAGCTGTGTGTACTAAAACGAATGCGCCAAACGAACGCGGCCAGTAAAAATGTCCGCAGTATACGCAAAAAGGGATAAGCGCCTTTATATCCGTGATGATATTTATACGTCACATTTGGCTAAAACCAGGGCTACATTGGAGACAAAATTCTGTGTGACATAATGCTGTGACGGACCAAATGTCTTCTGTTTTGTGTCAGGAAGGAAAAGTTTTGTGATGGATTTTGAGTTATGTTAAGATTAAATTTGTAAAATATTTGTTACATTTTGGTTAAAATGTTGGTCATGCTGTAATTGTGTTGTGTACAAAGACCATCACATTAGCGTGTTAAGTTTCTTTGATAAAATTTCAACTTAATCTCAAAATTTCCATGGTCCATGTACAAAAATTTTAAACATTAGGGTAGTTTGATGTACAGACGCCAGCAGGTCAACCTACCCGAATCTGTTAGATTTTACCACTCAAACATTAACGTTCTACTATTGTGATAAGGTTGAAATTCTATCAAAGAAACCTGACAGGTTGTTGAAGGTTGATGTGCTGGCGTCTGTACTTCTAAGCTTACAGAGGATTTTTCAGTAAACTTGTTTTTTTTTTTAATATCGAAGGATATGTCTTACTTTTCTAAAATTGTGAAAAGGGATGAATCTCAACTCAAATTAATATCCTGAATTTATACGTCACATTTGGTTAAAACCAGGACTACACCAGACACACAATTTAGTGTGACATAATGTTGTGACGGTAACAAATTGTCAGACGAAATGTCTCGTATTTTGTGTCAGGAAGGAAATATTTTATGCTGGAGATATTCTGAATTTTGAATTCAAATTCACGTTTGTAAAATATTTATTTCACTTTGGTAGAACTCTGGCTTTAGCAAGTACACTTTTAGTGGAATTGTAGGAAACGATTGGCTGGTCATTTAGTGCCCTATAGTGACATTAAAACGATCGATAATGTATTGCTTCTAATTTTTATCGACGAAAAAGTTTGGATGTTCTCAAAGCGTCTATTTTTTAAATCTCATCTTTTAGAAATCTAGAAAAATAATTAAATCTAGCAAATTAATTCACTAGGTGGGCAGACGATGTTATGACGGCCACAGGATCACGCTGGATGCAGGCCACTTACAACCGATCCTACTAGAAGTCCAAAGGAGGCCTATGTTCAGCAGTGGACGTCTTACGGCTGATATAGATGATGATGATGAATTAAATAAACTAGCCACAGAACTTCTTAGAACATGTCTGTTTTCAGGAATCTTCTTTAGAAAATTACTGAAAACACACAGATCCCTCGCGAGTGGATCTATCAGTTTGTTATTTTCTCTTCAAAACTGTCAATTAGCAATAAAATATACCAAAAGACAATACTAGGAAAACAAAGTCATCGTGGAGTTATAGAATTGTGATTTTAAACTACAATTTCACGGCGCTAGTCTCATGAAATACAGTTGTATTCAGTGGATTGAAGCGCTTATCTCTGCTCGCAGGCTGCACTCGGCCGCGGCGGTGAAACAATGGTGATGGTACCACGCTGTCATATTGTTTAAGAGTTGGTTTATTTCATAGTTTAAATGAATATTTGGTGGAGTTTACGGGGTATAAAGAAAGAGGAATTAATAGATGTGACGGATTCAAAACTTGGCGAGATTTGTTCAATATAATCATCACCCATTACGAAGTAGAAAGAAGTATGTCATTCGCCGATACGATTGAGCAGTTTTATTGAATTTTTTATTCATCCTACATATTTTTGATTCGTCCGTAGTATATCTGTTCCTCTTCCGAACAAAATAAATGCTTGCATAGTGAGTGGGGGTAATTTGGAATGAAAATTTGATAAGATGAAGTGTTGATTTGAAACTGTTGTCACTAAAAAAAACTGTTGATAAAATTGGAAGACAAAACGGTGTCTACAATGATGTTGCCAGCATTAAAAGATTTCCTTAATATTCGGTGTTATTGTATTTTCTTTATATTTCCCCGTTTTTCATCTTACCCCCACTCACCCCATTTTGCTTATAGGGGATACAATTGACATTTATTACTAAGGTTCAATACAGCTTATAAGCTTCAATACATTACAATTAACGCTGACTTAATCCCCAGGGGATTAAGTCATAATCGCAACATTTGGCACACAACCCACAGATCTGACATCGAAATAATGATGTTATTCGGATCACAAAGGCATGAAATGGCAGTTTATAATAACATGGAGCCGACAGCTTGCCTGTTATGCACGTACAACGTTTTAACTATTGGTAGTTTGGAATACAACACGTTTTTCTCGAAATTCTGCATTTTCGTCCAGTAAATGCGCTCAATTTAGTAAACTCCGCCATACTATAGCAGAAGCCCTAGTAACTGAAATTTTGATTTTAGCACGAGTTTTCACTCTTTTATTTTACAGCGTCTTTCCAGTATTTACAGCGTTTCTTGTATGAAAACATGGAACAACGCCTCTGGTGTGCGATGAAGGAACCAATTTTTTTCCTCGATAATTGTCAATTAGAAAATGTCAAAGTTCCAGTTTACTTTTTTTTTTTTTTTTTTACGTGGTAAAATCATCAAATGAGTCCTCCAACCCCGGGCAGGGCGGGAGGGACTGTCAGACTTGTACTGACTAAAATCCACGGTGTCCTTCGGTAGCCCTTTGTGTGCCGGAGTCGCGGTATACGTATGTCCCGCAACCCCGGCAGGACTGTGGCCCTCTATAGGGGGGCTCCGTCACTATGCTGACGCTCTTTGAGGCGCGCGTGGGACACAACGCGCCGTCGACCCGGGCATGGTCCTTGGTCGGGCAGCGAGTTGCCCTTTACTCGCCGCCCGCATGCCCGCGCCTACGGTGGCCGGCGATCGTCCCGCGACATCCGTCGCCGTGGGCGTCTACCACTGCGTCTCGGGCGGAAGGAGGACGGTATCCTCTGTCTCAAGCGGCCCGCCTCCTCCTTCGCGAGCATGACTGCTTCGCAGAAGGAGGCGACCGCCCGTCTCGCCCCGCAGCATGGCCGCAACCAGTGCCGGGCGCGAGAGGTCTCCGCCTATCGCCGCGGTGAGGACACGGCGGTGCTCCGCCCAAGCTGGGCATTCCTGCACCGTATGCTCCACCGTGTCCTCCGGGCGATCCTCGCAGTGGTGACACCCGGGCGTTTCCTCCTTTTTTATCATGCACAGGTACCTCCCGAAGCTGCCATGTCCGGTGAGGACCTGTGTCATGCGGTAGGTGAGGACGCCGTGGGACCTATCCAGCCACTCCTCAAAGAGGGGTCTTAAAGCCGCGACTGCGGCTAGCCCGAAGTTCCAGTTTACTTTAGGTCTCAAATACTGAAAACTCGTGCTAAGAGTACAGAAGGCCTCTGATTGCAAAGTTACTTCCGTTATTGCGAGTATGAAGTTAAAGAAAAAAAAACAGTTTTTCTATCATATCAGTATTTCAAACTTTTTATAATACTTTTAGTTATTTTAATAACGCATCTACATTCCGGTATTTGCTTTTGAAAGTAACCTCTCTTTCATCATCAATTTCAAGTACCAAATCTTCATTTTCAAATCACTTAAGAGATTCAAGTACAATCATCAACAGCACAAATATTTATTTAGATACACAACCCTCTACAATTACGTGTGCCATCAATCTTCCTAATAGTTTACGTCTCGTCTGTACTAAGTGGTATGTTAATGTATTGTTTAGTAAACACAGGTGTACACTACTGTACATACAGGTGTACAGCGGTTGTAGGAAGCGGATGTATTATTGTTAATGTTCCGTGGGGTATACAGTGTTATGTAATATTTATACATAATATTTTTTGACTAAGGGGTGTACACGGCACATGCTCAAGCTACAAGCGCCGTGAACACGCACTCCGCGGGTAGCTTGATCAAGTAGCTTGCACATGTTACTTGCGCGGGTAACCCGCATCTTTACTTGCGCGGGTTACATGCGCCGTGTACCAGCACCCTAAGGTGAAAACTTTTTGCCACAATATCCTTGATAGTTGTCATATTATGTGGGTCGGAAAAAACTCCCAGATCGACTAAATCTAATCAGCATCAACAGTCATCATCAATAGCAACCTTGCAAGGTTCTTTGGTTACGTTTAAGAATACTGGAGCCCCCATAGAAACTTAGAAAGCCCTTTTAAGATAGACAGATATAGAATATGCTTTATTGCACGTCGAAATGTTTTTACGATGAGTTTTCTTGACCTAAGTGTAGGTCAGGGGTGACCAAAGACAAGGTCGACGATGGAGCGAGTTTGGCCACAAGAAACTGCTTACACAGCTTTTTAGAATAACTTTCTCTGTCTTATCACTGATAGCGATATCTTCCAGACAACCTTTGAGTTATGCAAGAAGATATTATCCTATCACCCGTGAAAACTTAAGTCAATTGTAAAAACCTTTGCGTTATTTCATTGAACATCTTTTAAGTATTAAGCACATACATAATAGGATATCAAGTCAATGCTTTACAGGCCTCTGATGGTAAATTCCACCCCACAACAAAAAAAGGGGTGACCCATTCTTCAGGGACACCATTTCTTTTCAAACTCTTTCCCCTCGTTATTTCTCCCAACTCACAACGCAGTCAGTTACGCTCTCTCAGTCAGTTTGCACATAACACGAAAAACAAAAGGCTTGAGAGCACTAGGGTAACCTAAATTCCCTTGCTTTTATGAGGACACCGGCTGTCCGTGAAATTATGTCAAGTGGGACACCCTGTGGCTAATATTGCGTAAAGAGATTTAATTAGTTTTCCTGCTTTCACATCTTTGACCTTTTTATGAACAGTTTTTGTTGAGGAATTTAATCTAATTTATTGCCATTAGCAAACTTTACAATTATTAATAAAAGTGTTTCCTCTACACTTAGCTTTATCAAACAAAAAAAATACTACATCCGCTAAGGAAAGCTTTCTTAATTTTCCAATGCGGGTTACATTTTACATATGGTAGTAATTTTGGTAGCTATTCTAGACAAATTATTAAGTTATTAATCTGCTTAAAATGACTCATAACTACAAATAAATAATAGCTACTTAATAGATCTTGCAATCAACAGGCTACTGTCTAAAACCCACAAACAAATCGTACACATTCGTTCAAATTAACAGCATGTACCAACGACTTGCGCATGCGTCGATAAAGATGATCATAAGTAGGTGTTGTGTCGAATACCATTAGTTACATGCTCCTTGTGCCACGTGGGTAGAGGCCAAGGTTGGGAAGTGCATTGCAACTTGACTCATGAGGCTTTTTTGCTACCAAGGTCATCAGGTTCTAGTAGATTGGTTAATGGGTTTTGCTGACACTTTAAAGCTGATACGGTTTGTCATACAAACTTATAAATGTTTTTATAATTCATTGAACCGATTTTAATGAAACTTCAGATGCAAAAGCAGGATAAACAGGCCCAAAAAGTAATGAAGAACATTATTTTTGTTTAAACAATTGCAATTGGATGCAGGCCACTTACAACCGGTCCTACTGGAAGTCTATAGGTGAGGCCTATATTCAGCAGTGGACATCTTACGGCTGATATGATGATGAACCAATTGTAGAGGAAAACCTTTGGCTTTACATTCTATTATATCAAGTATAATGTTTGACAATCAGTAGAGGAAGATTGATTAGTTGGTGGTAAAAATAAGTGACATTTAGGTAATTCATGTCAAAGTCAGTATGCATAGTATGGTTGATAGTTTGTATCAATTCATCTACAAAAGGTATCTATGTATAGAGTAAGAATTTATGGACAGTAAGGGTGCTCCCACATCTATCGACGCGGAATCGAATTTTTCCCTCGCCCTTTCTCTTTCTGTCGCTTAGAACTGCCATTTGCTAGACCGAGACAATGCGATAGTACGCGGCCGCGTCGATGATCGGCCGCCGCGTGCTATCGCATTTTGCTTTCTGTCTCGGTCTAGCAAATGGCAGTTCTAAGCGACAGAAAGAGAAAGGGCGACGGAAAAAGCCGATTCCGCGTCGATAGATGTGGGAGCATCCTAAGTTCGATTGCGTGGAATTCACTTAAAAAACCTAGAAATGGGTTACAAATAAGATAAGAATAATACTAATTTACAAGATTTAAAGAGACAGAAAATATCCGACTGTCAACGTATTGCTTAACTCACTATCAACTTGGTATTATGCATTGTCTCCGATTTTAGGATTCGGTAGACTGGGTTTTGGTTTTACAATAGAAGCAATGGAAAATGTTATACGAGTACATGTTTTAATCTCTTGTATAGGTAGATTATAGACGATAGATAGCTGAAAAAGAGGCCGATAGATAGTCCATAAAATAAAATGAGTGAGTAAGCTCAATGTTGTATTTAAATAATAATAATATTCTACAACTATCACACAATGCCATCTCGTCCCAAGCTAAGCAGAGCTTGTGTTATGGGTACTAGACAACTGATAAACATACTTATATATTTTTAAATACATACATATCGCACCCTTCCTGGAAGAAACGCGTAACTCGACTTGCGTCAATTTTTTTTATTAATGCAAAAAATCGAGCGGACTCTAATACACCTTCTCACAAATTTTCATGAAGCTAGCGCCAAAAATAAGGGTACTGTCACAAAAAATGTGTATTTTTGCGATAAAAAATAAAATAATTTTCCATTTTTATAAAGATTTGTATACATACATACATTTATTTATTTTAAAACTTTCCCAGGGTATAAAGCCATAACACACACATACCCACAACTAACACGATGAATTAAATTAACTTAATAAAAGTAAATAAACATAGGCGTTTTTTCTTGGATACTATTACAAAGGCGTGTCTTGCAAGTCCACTTACTTACTTATTGCACGAAACTTGTTGCGTGTAAAAACTACGTAAGTGATACTTACACTTTCGGACTAGCCTAAAATTGGAGCATGAATAATGGAGTACTACACTTACCGCAGCCAATGCGGTACACCAAAGATGACAACAAAGCAATATCCATTATTACACCGGCTTCCTAAGTAACAGTTTCGGGGATTATTTAAGTAACCGTATAATTCAACCATATCTCACAGTATACATAACACAATGAAAAATCGGAAACTCTATCATTTCGCCGCTGCAAAATGCTATCTTTTGTTATTTACAAGGTTTTCGTTGGATTTTTTTTACAATGTTGAACACGTTTTTTTTGGTTCCTGAAAAGTTGTCCGAATTCCCTTACCGCTTTCTTACAGGAATGGTGCGATATTATAGATAAATTACACCCAGACACAGAACAAATGATCGTGCTCATCACACAAACATTTGTCCTGGGTGGGAATCAAACCCACGACCTCCGGCATAGCAGTCAGGGTCACTAACCACTAGACCAACAGGCCAGTCATTTAAATATAAGTGAATACAATTTAAGTCGTTAATAAATAACTGTAGTTGTCGCACAAAGTCTTAAACCTGTAAAACTTCGTCTGTCGTAATTACCGACTCTTATTAAACATTCCCTTCCTGCATAATTGATTATCCTGCAAATGCATTAAAGCCTTATTTAGTCCTCATGAATTCAGTATCGTGTGCATACTTAAATAATCATTTACCAAAAATGGTTCTTCAAAATTCTGATTGAATTTTTCGATATCACGTTTCTGGGTATTTTTAACTTACAGACTATATGCCTGTTGGGGTCGCGGGACTGTTTCATTATGTAAACGTGACCCTGGAACGTAAAGGGTTATCGAAGAATCACCGTGGTTTTTAGTCCGTACAAGTCTGACAGTAATGGGTGGGAGGACTCATTTGATGATTACACCAAGATAAAAAAAAGCAAGTAGCACATACATCCGCAAAAAATTCATGGCTAAATTCTTTTAGGCGATATTTTAAGTCGACAAAAAGTAGATTTCTAAATTACTTGACCAATTACTATTTTACCGTAGTAATAAGGCAATATGAAGCGTATAATAGTTCTTAAATGACATTTTCAGCAGGGTGCTGTTTGTAAACATTACTGAAACTATCTGTCGAAATTGTTCTAGTTGTTGAAAAAATTAAAATGTCAGCGCTGGTTTTTTTCTTTTTAACTTTTAGGCCCTTCGTCCATTATAAGACTCAAGTTTCCGATACCTTACGACTTCAGTATCCAGGCGACTCTCGCAATAGAAATGCATATACGTTCGTACACAGGCACGCGACGCGCGACGCCAATCGCGCGCTACCCATCTGCTGACATCGCGGCGACTTGAGTTTCCGCGATTTTCAAGATGGCGGAACAATTTATTTACCATTTTTAATTTTATTCACAGAATAAAGGGTTCCGTAGCATATTCTTGAATCATTTTTGGAAAGTCATTATTTTAAAACGATAGAAAAATATTTACAATCCTCTATCAAATCATAATTTTGTATGCAGTTTTATTAAAAAGTTGGGAGAGATGGTTTTTTTTTCTATTTTATTGAATATTTTTTTAAATTATGTTATAGTATTTGGATTTGGATTAATGTTAGGTTCCCAGGAAATTAACTGTGAAGGACGGACTGTCACACGTTTGATCTTATAAAGATTCCGTTTTTTTTTGAACCTTCGGAACCCTAAAATATATACTTTGATCGTCACAGTCATGTGTCAGCCATTTTATAAATTCATATTCTTGACCACCCATCATGACCTTTTGACGCGGCGCTAGTGTCTATGTCGTAACATCAAATTGCATTATAAAAATTTAGTACCTCGAATTTTCCGCGGGTCATGAGTAGTGGCGAAACTCTAGTATCGGAAACTTGCGTCGCCTCGTGTACGAAGGCTCGTACACGAGGCGACGCAAGTTTCCGATACCTTACGATTTGGGTTTCCAGGCGACTATCGCAATACAAATCCATAGAGGCTCGTACACAGGTCGCGTCGCCGACATGCGTCGCCGACTCTAGTCGCTCGCTACTCATCTATCAAGATCGCCGATACCCAAGTCTTCGCGATTTTTAACCGACGAAAAATTTGTATCTATTATTTTAAAATGTATTATTAAAGTATCTGAGGTAGAAAAATATCCTTGTTTGTATCATTACAATTAATAATAATAATTGTACAATCTTACGTTTATGTATTTTGATAATATTTACTTATTTTAGTTCCATATGTGAAACTAGATGGCGTTGTTAGTTTTTCTGAATCGCGATATGGTTTCGTTACCACCAAAAGTATATAAGGACCTAAAATTCATTGATTAAATTGTCTTCGTTCAAATGAGTAAACGCTGGTCCACGACTATCACACAACGCCATCTCGTCCCAAGTTAAGCAGAGCTTGTGGTATGGGTACTAAACAACTGATAAACATACTTATATATTTCTAAATACATAAATATAATAGATAAATTAGGGGAGGCCTATGTTCAGCAGTGGACGTCCTCCGGCTGTTGATGATGATGATGATGATCCTACTACTATTATAAAGGCGAAAGTTTGTAAGTATGGATGTATGGATGTTTGTTACTCTTTCACGCAAAAACCACTGAACGGATTTGGCTAAAATTTGGTACACAGATAGTTTATAACCTGGATTAACACATAGGATAGTTTTTATCCCGATTTTATGTTCCCGTGGGATAATTTTCGAGTTGTAGCGGGTGAAACCGCTGGCAACAGCTAGTGAATAGATAAATTACACCCAGACACAGAACAAATGATCGTGCTCATCAAACAAACATTAATTTGTCCTGGGTGGGAATCGAACCCACGTCCTCCGGCATAGCAGTCAGGGTCACTAACGACTAGACCAACAGGCTTGTCAAATTCAAAAGAATATTCTAATAGATAATAAGCATGGAATAAGCTTTTTTTTTAAGTGGTAAAATAATCATATTAAATGAGTCCTTCCACCCCGGGCAGGGCGGGAGGGACTGTCAGACTCGTACTAACTAAAAACCACGGTGTCCTTCAATAGACCCTCACAAAACGATAGCGCGATCTAACTCGACCATCTATCGAGCATTGTGTCAAACTTTTTGCACTTTTATAAATTATTATGGTTTCGTTACAAACATTACTACTTTAACCCAGCTTCGTCATGTACTTGCACATACGACAAAAATAAAGTAATTAAGAAAACGAAAACATTAAAAAAACCTATTCAAATCTGAAATTTGAAACCACGGTCATCATCATAGCAGTAAGCGTTAGCGTTCCAGTGCAAATAAAAGAAAACTATAAAAAAAAACCTAGAAAAAAATTGAATAAACCTCTAAAAAACAACTGAAACACGAAAAAAGAAAAATTCTATGTTTACCTGGGGATTGAACCCATGGTCACCACCTTGGAAGTCAAAGCTTGAACAAATCGAGCTACCTTGTAGCCAGTTGGCGCGGCGAAATTATGAACCATATTATTCTTTCTAGATTGATTTTTTCCTCTATACGCGCCAATTTTTAATTCCAAAAATTTGAAAAAGGAATGCGCTCGTCATTTTTAAAATAGTAGCATTTTAATTTATGTTATAAGATGAACATTTTGTGTTTTGTACAATGTATTATTAAGGTTGAATATAGAATGGTGGCCGAATAGACGATTTGAGTCTTACGACTCGAGTCGCCGCTGTGTACGGACCGTGCGCGACTGGAGTCGCGCGACTTAGGTATGCGACTGGAGTATCGGATACCGGAGTTTCCTAATGGACGAAGGGCCTTAAACCGCGCTAGATGATAATTATTACTACATTAAGTTTATTTTCCAGCAAAGGAAGATCAAGCCAGGGTTGGTTTCCACGAGTGCGTTTAGTATCGTTATTGTACGCTGTATAGAGGAGATGGATTGGGCTATAGTGCAATAGAATAGGACATAAAACAATTTATGTTAATAAGAGCCACGCAACCCCTGGGTAAGTATAAATGTTAATTATAGTCACGCAACCCCTGGCTAAAGGCCTTACACCCCTGGCTGGATGCTTTACAACCTTCGCTGGTGGCCTTACACCCCTAGCTGGTGGCGTTACACCCCTAGCTGGTGGCCTTACACCCCTGGCTGGAGGCCTTACATCCTTGTCTGGAAGCTGTACAGTGTACACCCTTGGCTGATGGCCTTACACCTCTGGCTTAAGGCCTTACACCCTGGCTGGAGGCCTTACACCCTTGACTTAGCATTCAAGGCACACAACATTATTTTCTAGTTAAGCAGCATACAAACTCATTCAGCTCGAACTACGAGACGCCATTAAAAAAAATAAGAAATAGTACGATGTAAAATAACCATGCAACATTATACTACGGAACTCGGGCACTTGGTTCGCGCTTAACCCGTTCCTACTACGTGGGTAGTCCTCCTCGATACCTCGTAAATACCACACTTTATCACCGGCCTCGTTGCGAAAAAAATATAAAAATGTTATTGTGCCTCTTTTCTGTGGCCGCCAGTGGAATGTTTATGCCTTGCGCCTTTAACTCGGTATTACGATTGGGAATTGTATGTGATTATAGAGATGGTATTAAAGTTTAATGTGTATTCTAATTCTATTTTTTTTTCTATCTAACGATAAGGAATGTATGGACTTTTATTATGTCCTTCGATAGATAAGATATTTGAAATCAATAAAATAACGAAAAGAATCCATTGGCTTGGCGGCGCTAAATGGCTTATTTTTCTGAAGGTATTTTTTCAATATTATTGATGTGTTTAATAAAGAAAGAGTAGTTATAAAGGCAAGAAACATTTTTTTAATGAATTTTCATTTGTAAATCTATCAATGATAAAAATACCTCTTCTTAACTGAGATGCCGCCGTCACTCAGATTAAATGAACCAAAGAGCCTTGTACTCCATCCATTCATTCTTCACAAACATGAGCTATAAAATTCACACACCATGTAAACTGCCAATATGAACCCCAATCAACAATTTATGTTCAACGGATATCCCTTTTAAAATGACAAACCATCTTTATCAACCTCTTTTCAGATTGACACCCACAATTTGCCAGTCATTAAAAATCTTTACAAAATAATCTTCATTCATACGTTTATGTATGTCATTATAAGATGCAATAAAGGTGTGATCAAACCAACGCGGAGTCCGAACTCCGTGCGGAAATCGTCAAAGTGTTTTGCTCAATGTCGGCAGCCAGACCTATGTCCGAGCTTCCATAAACTACGAATTTCTGCTGTACTTACTGTAAAACTTGCTAATACGCCCTAGTTGCCAAACTTACTGCTTGGAACCAAACGTGAAAGAGGACGTTATTGCTGTTGGCGTACAAAAAAACTCAGCCATAATAATACTATATTACTCAGCCAAGTTACCAAGTTTTACCCTGCTGTGAGTACGTTCAAAAATATTTAAACCCAAACTAATGTTTGAAATCAAAACTGTGAAATGCAACGTAGCCAATACACTAGCAGCGTCTTAAACAGTCCGAATTCAGTCCAAACTTTCAAATTGGACTGGCTGTGAACAGTCGGAATTTTTCTACCAGTGTCGGGCTCACTCGGTTTGACCGCACCTTTACGTTCGTCATTTCAATTCAAAATAAAGAAATGACCAGCTCCGGCCAAGGTTGGCTTGTGCCACGATTTTGACACAAGGATTCATTATTATTATATTATTGACGCAATTGCATATCATTATTTTTATTGCAATGATTGGGTTAAAGCTGTTGTTGTATCAAGGGTGTCCCACAAATATAATTCATAATTTTTGGCTCTATTTATAATTTGGAAGAAAACCCGAAAGTGTAATATAATTCTGAGAATGTTTTACGCAAATTGGATAAATCTAAGAAATACATAAAAGCATTAGGATGAAATTGACTACAACTTATCCCAAGACCTTAAAATAAATGAAACATAAAACTTTTAGCTTAAGTAAGATTGATATTTTATTATACCTAAGCACAATAAAGCTCTAGTTGCATTAATTAAATGTACTTAAATTATTACAGATCATAAAGCCGAGCTTTTAAAACGTAAGTTCGTGATTATGAGCCATAATAATTTAATATACTCTTGCAACATATTATGAAATGTGTATTAACATACAGCAAGCAATATATTCTAGCTCTAATTTGCCAACTTCTGAACAAAAAGGCATTAATATATCAAAATAATGAAACCTTCTTTGTATTACGAAAAGAATTACCAAATAGAAACTTCAATCAATTTCAGTGGGTAAATCAATGCAAATCGATTTAATATTACGATTAAAATGAATGATTATTGAAGCATCTCAACATTTGGTTTATAATTAATCATTATCGATTGCTAAACAAATTGTTTTACGTTTCTACTAACGTTTGTTGGTACCGCTTTCGACTGTAGGTGTTTAAAATTTGGAGCTTTGCATAAAAAAAAATGAGAAGAGCTTAGACAGGTGTCCATTTCTTTTAGAGAAATGTTTGCTTTCAAAAGTGGTTTTCAATAAGATTGTCATGAGCTAGCCTCAAATCAATTTTGTCATCCAATACTTTTTCATCGTAATCGTTGCTATATATTTTGCTTTAAAAATTAAAAATGTTCTTCCTGGATCCACTTTTGATAGATTTATCAAATATTTTTGTACTAACTTTCATCTTGATAAGTTCGGAAAAAAAACTCATAAGTACTGCAAAAATGCTTCTAATATTTTGGGATAAAGGCAGGCATAACCACTTTAGTTTAATACACCTTGCCGAATTCCCATAACACCATAGCAATCTCCCTAATCAAAATACCTAAATACCTAATTACCATTAAGTATAATGATTAGTTAGCGGTGTTTAACACTTCTTAAACATCTGTAGTCTACACCATGGCGTCAGGACCTCATTACCATTACACTATGGTGCTCAACAGTGGGCGTGGGACTAGAAATTGTTTTGAATATTTATGTAGTATTGACAGGTAAATGGTAATGATAAAGTACTATCGTTAATTATAAACTGAGGATGTAAGTGTGGATCTTTGTTCTGAGATTTCGTAATTTTGGAAGTATTGTTTGTGATTTAATAGTGTAGTATTGTGAAAATGGTTTTCACAAAAACATATGAAGGGGTGAGAGACTATTTGTCTGAAGGTAAACGTCTGAAGGAACAACCGAGCGAAGCGAGCTCAGAATTTGGGGATACACTCGAAGAACATTCTGGGGTCTAATAAACGAGCGAAAAGAGCAAACTTAAATCCTGATGTTTGCTTCATGTCGCAGTTCATAGTGTCATAGTTCGGGTTTTAAGAGTATCTAGAATCATTTTTTCTTATCGTTGTAAAATCATCAAAAGAGTCTTCCCGCCCAAGGCAGAGCGGGAGGGATTGTCAGACTTATACTGACTAAAATCCACGTTGTCCTTCAATAGCCCTTTGCGTTCTAGGGTCACGGTATTCGATAAGTCCCGCGACCCCGACAGGCTTTGGCACTCTAAGGCCCCGTCATTATGCTGACACTCTTTGAGGAGCGCGTGGAACACAACGCGCCCGCGGCCCACATATTCGAATTTAAAATTAAAACTGTAATTTATAGTACAAATAAAGAAAAACGCTGTGATGTGTGATTGTGCCAGGATTTCACAACAGCCACGCGTGATTGAAATCAAATAAAGCTTTGCGTGCTAAGCCCTTGTTTTTACTACTAGTTGTATGAAAACATGCAATGTAATCAATCAACAATGTTTCCACCAACATATAATTTTATTTTTATTACACATATTGGCAACCCTATTTTCATTATTATTCTTAGCAAACGTGCCTCATTTGGAGGATGCCGATCTGCTTCTGAGCCTAATTTATATCTACTGTAGGTTGTGGTAGGCACTAAAGTTATTAATTGTGATAACTTATTACGCAGTTGAGAGATGATGCTCAGGGGGGGTATTACAACGACTAAAAACCAGGCTTCTTCCGGCGAGTGAAAGTGACAGAGCTATACAAGTCGTCTAGCGCCATCTCGTTCACTCACTGGAATAAGCCTTGCTTAACCCTCCCCAGGACTACTCATAAAACACAACTTACTAGCTCCGCATGAACAATGATGTTTCAAATTAAATAATTCCTAAATTCAGTACTCATTCCTTGTTTTTAATCTTGCAGCTTAACCTAGAGGAGGTTGTGCTGTGGTTCCTTGATCCTAAGGGATTGTTCCGTACAATATAAACTCTAAAATGTTTGACATTCACTTTTTCACGAAGCTATTCTTCACTCCCCTCAAAACTTTCCCTTAAAACGTTATCAATTTCCGTGTGATTACACCCATTCAGATCGTTGAATCCCTAAACCGTCTATTATAGCAGGTACAGCAAAATATTGTAGGGGAAAATGTGAAGACTAACATTAATCAATAGTTTACTGAAACGTGATTTTAAAGGACACGAGGTTATTTAAGAGGAGAATGAAAGAAATAGCCATGATATAAAACTGCTAGAAGTTGTAAGTTTGGAAGAGACCTGCTTGTAATCATTTGGGTGGCTAACAGTTGATGAGAAAGGAATTAATTTTTTTAAATTGAATTTAACTCAGTTGTTTTAGTACTAATATTAATTTAGAATTAAAAAAGAAACGTATATCTAGCGGCCGTAAATGATCTTTGTAGCAACTTAGCTCCAAAAAACCAAAAAAGAAATACAGTTTTATTTTTTATCTTCATAAACATTTTTATGAAAAACAATCAATGAGTCGTCCTACGAGTACTTAACATTTACAAATCTTACCGATAAAATATTTAATATCAGCTCTTTGAAAATGCTCCATCAATTCACAAACTGCCAACTTTCAAAAATAATACGCAGTTAATTACAATCAGCATTATTTAAGACGTCAACCAACTTATAAACTGCGCAACGCTGTTAAGTTGGTACGACGTGCACGCCAACTGTACTCCGTTATAAAGTTGGAACTTATATTTAATCTGCATTCCTATTTGCAGACTAGTTTTGTTCGCCAAGTAATTATTTAAGTTTTAGAATTGCTTTTCACGCTAATGGAGTAGACACGCTTGGTAATATTACATTTGCTTCTTTTCTTAAAGCTTATTTATGTTTAGGCTTAGATCAAAGAAATAGACAGATAGAACGCTCAGAACACGCGAGTGTCTCTACCAAAGTTAATACAAAATTACATTCCATAATCTTTCTTTGTTTTTGAGAACAACTTTTACGATGGTTAAAGACACGAGATGGCATATTTTGGCAAAAAACAACAACGACGCGCAGCTTGGTACGACGCGTACCCCATGGTAACACTGGTTGTCAGACTTTTAGAGCTTCTGACTAACAGTAACGACTGTCAATCATCTACAAATGACAACCGGGACCAACGGCTTTACGTGCTTTCCGAGTCACGGAGGAAACTCGCTATGACAGATGGTCATCCATCCACAGACCAACCTCGACCAACCTCTATGACAGATGGTCATCCATCCACAGACCAACCTCGGCAAGCGCGGCTTAATCCTGAAGATTGGCCTGTGCGGCTGTGATTATTTAGCCACGAGCTCCTCCGTACACGTAAGGTATTATAATCACGTAATTCTTTAACGCCTTTACCACTTCTACTGTTTGAGTAACTATAGATTACAATATAAAGACTAGTTAAAGTTTACATTTCTGTATAAACACACATTTTACTCCTACCTGTTTGTACTTCATCGAAATAAAATAAATACACTATGCAGTTAACGTCAAACACAAACTCCCAAGTCGCAACGCAACGCTAGCAAGCTTATAAACAAACAGTATCGCGTGATAGCCTTAGTTGAAATGTTAAGATGTTTTATCGGTCTAGACTGAAACTCGTACCTAAGTAATTAATAATAGTGCACGAAATGTTTGTTTTACAGATAGGTAACTAGCTTAGACAGGTGGAAAGGTTAGCAAACAAAAGAAGAACGAGTTAGAAACATAACGAAGAGTCGAATTGAAAACTCTGTTTAGATGTGTTGACAAATACCGGTGCGGTGTTAGGCCCGGACTCCACCAAAGCGGAGACGGGAGGAGATGTTACATTTTTAAACGCAATAACGCCTGCGTCGCGTCTTCGCAAAGATATTTTATAAGAAACGAAAAATTTTTTTTCCCTGCCCGCAACAAAAAGAATAATTTTCGTTTCTTTAAAAATATCTTTGGGAGGAGATGTGTTTGAACAACCAATCAGATGTTCACTGAAGCTAAGCGAAGCGGAGATGTGGACATCTAATTGGTTATTCAAACACATCTCCTCTCCTCTCCATTTTGGTGGAATCTGGGCCTAACGTTGCAAAAAGAGGAGAATGGACATGGGTAGGAAGATGTGGAAATATAACTCTGCAATAAAATTGTAAAAGGTTCACTATTGACCCCTCTTTCGTGTTTGTGTAAGCAATCATGATTGAATCAGATGATTTTTCATCTGAAAGATGTAAATTCCTTGGTCATAATCTGGATCTACTTCAAACTTATAAGTTTCTATTTATAAATATACAACCTTTAAAAGTGCCAAAGACAAAGGACAAAAGTTTGGCAACCTATGACTTCAAATTATGAACGAATAAACTTTGCAAGTACGACATAGAAAGGTAAAAGGTTGGTAACCTCCAACATGTAATTCCAAAGGCGCTAACAGGTAGTGCAAATACGAATTAACACTAATTGACTACAACATTAGTTCCATAACCCGATGGTCATTAGAAGCACACGCATAATGCCGTATTTGCGTACAAATTACATAATATTTATCCACTAACACTCCATGACTGGCTATAACAGTAACTATTACTGGCTCAGTCAGTCATACAGTTTAATCAGTAGATTATGTAATTATTTATCTTTATTTATTTGCTACTACCCGTCCTGACTTTCATCATCATCAGCCTATAATGTTCCCACTGCTGGGACACAGCCTCATCTCTGTGAGAGGGAATGGGCCATAATCCACCACGCGGGCCTTTGCACAGGCACAATATGAAAATAAAATATAGACGTCTGTCATATGTTACTTGCTGAGTAGCTTTCTATTGGTAAAACAATTTGGAAAATGGCTCCAGTTGTTTTTGAGCTTATTCATTACAAAAATATAATATCTTTCCTCTTTATGTAGGTTTTAGTATACACTAATTACTTTATAGCCTTTTATACAATCGAGGTGATCGACCGATTAAAAAGCAATGAGAGGTATCGGTTTAATTTGAACTTCCATCAATGGTTAACCTTACCTCTGATTAACCTCTAACTGTAAGATGAATGGGCAATCGTGTGCTATTGGATTTTATTGTGATTTCACTTCTAAAACAAATTGGAGGAGTTTAAGATGTTACGTTTTATATAGATGGTTGTTTTTAAGGTTATGTTCATTGTCTAAACTCAATCAAATATTATCAAAGCTGTTGAGTACTGAATAATAAGGTGGCAATACATTTTAGCAAATCAGTTACGTTCTTAGATTAGTAGTGCGTGTATAACCGAAACCGGGAACATGATTCTGATAAAACTAGTAATCTCCTCACATACTCGTAATTAGGAGACTGAGAAAAATCTGATTCGTCAGATAGGTTTTCAAAAAATATTTAATCCTAGTTTTGGTTTGTTAATTCAAATAAAATTGGCAAAGATCACGGTCACAATCTAGTATTTTTACGGGCTTCTAAGATCACGAACTCTCATTCTTTTAAGCTTTGTAAATATTCGAAATTCTAATCAACTTCCCTATTCTCCAGATTGCAATAAACCTAATGCTCTTCTAGAGAAACAACAAATACTAAAACTAATGTTCTTTCACTCGTAAACTGCAAAGTTTCAAACAAGATTGGAACTCCTAAGTGATCTCAATCGAAGGTACCACTGTTCCAATACTACAGCTCTTTCCCATTTATTTTTCAGACAGCTACAATGAAAAAACAACCTTATTGTTACGGGAATAGAGGTCACTGCAATTTACACAGACTCGGCAGTGACCACAACCTAACAGCAACCTTGTAACTACGAAAATAAAGTTCATTATTTAAATAGTGTTGTAAAGTAAGAGGTGTATGGAAGGAGTCGACGAGTAGGAATCCATTTGTAACGGAAAACTGCTAGTTTGAGAGCTGCTGGGATGTTTGCGTATGTCGAGAGGAGGCACGGGGAGGAGGGAAAAGGGAGTTTTTTTGAATGAAATGCTTGACGGTTTAATGTTTAGTTGGTTTGATTTTGCTTGTTTAGGTTTGATAAAGAGGTTTCCACGTGGGAAGCACAATTAGGCCGGCCACAGATATAATTATGAACATTTAACAGTGCAGTGATAATTTATAATTTTTGAAGAACTTTTGTATAACTCAGATACATATTAATTAGATAATAATATATGTGTACACTGCCGGATGCCGTCACAACTGTGGGCTCGGATATATCACAGGAATGGAGCCCTGAGACAGCTAGGCGGGGCTTCCTAGTGAACTGGCGTGAGGAGGCACACCATCGAGAGAAGTGGAAGGAATGGGGGGAGGCCTTTGCTCAGTAGTGGGACAGATTAGGCTAGAAAAAAAATGTGTACTGCTAAAGTTATGGAACTGGTCCTACAAACCCAACAAGCTTGTAGGCATTAATAGGTGAGATCAACTCCCATTTTTAACAAATTGTAGTTTGACTTGTTTAACGATTGCTAATGTTTTCACATGGACCCATTATGAGCTTTACCGACTTCAATATAAGTACTACTTCCAGGATAAATGAATATGCTTCAGCAATTAACTCTTACATAATGTTAGCTGTTAAGCATTTACTGTTCGTGACGTTGAGTGAGAGCTCTATATCTTGTCACGTTTCAGAGGACACTTTCCTTGAATAAATGATGATATTACATGACAGAAATAACAACAGACAACAATTTTTTCAGTTTAATAGTTTCATATTTTGTCATAGTATCATGAACAATAATAAACTCGTTGTGAGTTCAAAGTCAGCAAGTAGTAAAGTGATTTTTCAATGTCACACGTAATTTCTAAGTGCTTTTATACTAAGACACTGAGTAAAAGTGAACGAGATATATCAGGAAGAAACTCTTTACAGTGAACCATAAAATTATCAAATAAGTCCTTTGAACTGGAGGATTTCTTCACCCTCACACGTTAAACTGGCTCTGAAACGTGGTCTTTGACTGCTGGCCTCCCACTAGGTGGACCGACGACATCGTGAGGGTCGCGGGCAACCGATGGATGCAAGTGGCGAATTTTTGTTCGACGTGGCAGTCTAATGGTAGCCATACACCATAATGCCTATTTGTCAATTCGGCATAAAACTGCCAATTTGCTCAAATAGAATTGAACGTGTATGGGGGTGGAATGCCAATTTGATGGCATGACATGCCAATTTTGATAGGTCATCAAATCGTTTTTGACACAACGTCAAATCGGCAGCAGTGATGCCATCTTAGCAACTTCATAGATAGTTAGCTAATTTTATAAAGGTGCTAGAAAAAAAGCTAAAAAGTGTAACTTGTGGCTAAACTTTTTAGCTACTTTTCTAACACCATTTCAATTCATCATGACATTGAGACTTTCAAAATTAGTCAAGTAGTGTCCCGAGTCAAAAGACAAGATAATGCAACAGTGGCTCATTCTACATATAAATAAGTGGCATTCTGAAGAAATAGTTTAGTTTCGGGTGGAAATAAAAAAAGAAATGAAATTCTTCCGGTGGCAAAATATATTTAAATATACAAGATACCCTGAATATGAATTTTCAATCTTAAGTAAACTGGGAAAGTAAAGCAGACTCTGTAGAGTAAAATACTGCAAAATCTCTGTAACAAATACAGGGATTATTGTCAGCCGACATCACTGAGAAGTCACTAAAATCCGACCACTCATGACTTTCGGAAATTTCTAGGTACTAATTTTTTAATGCATTTGATGTAGGTAATGAAATAGACACTAGCGCCATGTCTAAAGGTCAAGGAGTGGTGGCCAGGGCTGGGGTGCGTTTAAATCTTCCGGCGGTATTTCGCCGGAAAAAATTAAACTAGCGAAGGTTCGCTGAACGGAGTCATAAGTTTCTGTCAATGTTAGTTGTCAAATTCAATTGACAGCTCAGTTTATTGAACAAATAATCAATTTGCCGGTTTAATACAAATCCATAATCCACAAATAATATTTACTCTCTAAAATAAAAATAATATTCGTTTTTACTGCGGATATCGAGCAAAACAACAAAACGTAATGTCAGTCTGACAGCAGGATAAAATATTGCGAGGTAAAAAGGTCGCAATATTTTATCAGTAAATTCCATTTAGTAAAAACTTATCCCAGCGAATGACCGTAAACGGGGCAGATTAAATTTTAGTTAGCTTCATTTTTCACGTCGCGGTGTACTTAAACGGGGTGTTTGACATTTAGGCAGTAAACTGGATAAAGGATATAAACGCAGCCCAGGGGTGCGTTTAAATCCTTCGGCGGTATTTCGCCGGAAAAAAATTAAACTAGCAAGGTTTCGCTGAACGGAGTCATAAGTTTCTGTCAATGTTAGTTGTCAAATTCAATTTGACAGCTCAGTTTATTGAGCAAATAATCAATTCCCCGGTTTAATACAAATCCATAATCCACAAATAATATTTACTCTCTAAAATAAAAATAATATTCGTTTTTACGGCGAGAATCTAGCAAAACAACAAAACTTAATGTCAATCTGACAGCAGGATAAAATTTTGCGTGGTAAAAAGGTCGCAAAAATTTATTCCTTTCAGCAAAAACATAGACCAGCGGACGACCGTAAACGGGGCAGATTAAATTTTAATTGGTATAATTTTTCACCTCTCGGTGTACTTAAACGGGCTGTTTGACATTTAGTCAGTATAAAAATAAACTGGATAAAGGATTTAAACGCAGCCCAGAGTCCTGCATATGGGATCGTTCTGAAACTCGACTTTTTGACAAATATTTATTTTTATTTAAAAATAACCAGTACTAATCCAAATTCAGTGACTAAATAAGAAAATAATTGTACAAAAACGTTAATAATCTATATAAATAAAAATGAATTGTTGTTCGTTAGTCTGATTATAACTCGAGAACGGCTGGGCCGATTGAGCTGATTTTGGTTTTTTGGAAAGTCCAGGGAAGGTTTAAAAGGTTTTTTTTATCGTTTCTCAGGCGGTACGGAGTTCGCCGGGTCAGCTAGTATATAATAGAATTGACTAAAAAAAAAAAACAAATATTCTCCGCATTTCATTTTACATTTAATTTACTAGACAAACGTTTTCGAACGCACCACGTCTAGCATGCGTACCTATCTAGTCTGTGATGCGTACGCAATATAAGACAGTGTTCCCACTTTATAAATATTTTCCCTTTATTTAGGGTAGGGGGGTCCTTTCAAATGTTGGTCATTATTTAAGCGAAAAAATTGTAAAATAAATAAATATATGAAGGTCTTTATGAAATTAACTACCCAAAAACCAACCTTCATGCTTTGTGCTCGTGTAACCCTCTAGGAGGCTAATAGCTAAATAATAAAAAGCAACACTTCTCTGCATTATTATAATTTTTATTTTCGACTTCAATTAAAAAAAAAGGCAAAATTTTTCAATGTCAAAATAATCGTGTATTGAAAAGGTGATAATAAAAAAAACTTTTTCAAGAAAAATGTAACTGCCTTCTAAAACAACCACAAATAATTGTAAAATAATCTACAAAATAACTTTTCTTTCGGTTGTCGGTGCCTTTGTTTTTTTTCTTCTTTTCATTGTCTTTTAGCCACCGACTTCCGAATGAAAAGTAATTTTGTAGATTGTGGTTGTTTTTGAAGGCGGTTACAGTTTTTTGAAAAAAAATATTTTTTAACTCTTTTTAGTTTAAATATTCAACCCGAATTCTTGTCAAGAACATCATTCTCTTACATGTGCACTAGAATTTTGTAATCCTTCGCACCGGTAATTACATCGCTCATGTACACAATAAGCTAATAAAATTCCATATCTCAAAAATTACTGACCGATTTCTACTGATTCTGATGAAACTTGTAGTGTTCCCTAAGTTAAATGATACCTCGCACACCAAAAAAAAGCATTACTTAAATCGGACTCAAATTCCGGAGATATGCGAACACAAACTAAATCAATCGATGCCTACTCCTTACTGTTAAGGAGTTGTACCTTCCATCATCAGCTCATCCACCTGAAATGATGATTATCAGATGCAAATACTCGAACAGCTTTAGAATATATATATAATTGGTACTATCTGCCTATAAAATTTGAAGGTTACCCTCGCTTTCCCTGGGATCCTATCACCAGAACCTGACCTGAGAATTTTTTTCCAAATCAGTCCAGGCGTCTTCGAGAAATCGGGGAACATACATAAAAATAAAAAATATTCCGAACTGAGAACCTCCTCCTTTTTTTGAAGTAGGTTAAAAAAAGGTGTCGGAACAGGTAGGTAAGTTAAAACTAAGTATTTATTATACTTACGGGTAAGCCCCGACTCAAACGAGCGTTTTCTTTTGCTGGCACTTTAAAAGCGCTGACGTGTGAACAGATTTTGACTGGCCTGTTGGTCTAGTAGTTAGTGACCCTGACTGCTATGCCGGGGGTCGTGGGTTCGATTCCCACCCAGGACAAATCTTTGTGTGATGAGCATGATCATTTGTTCTGTGTCTGGGTGTAATTTATCTATAGTAAGTATGTATTTAAAAATATATAAGTATGTTTTCAGTTTTCTAGTACCCATAACACAAGCCCTGCTTAGCTTGGGACTAAATGGCGTTGTGTGATAGTTGTGGAATATTATTATTATTATACAAGGGAATGCATTTGTTCTATATCGGCGGTTTTTTAACGCCAGCAGAAAAAAAAAAATTCGCGCGAATGGCGTTTTAAAAAGTCTAGGTAGAATTAAAAAAACCAGCAACTGCCTGCAGGCACTATTACTACGATTAATGAGTAGTCATTATGACTTTTTTTCAAATGGGTCTACGAACCAATATCATCAAAATAGTTCAGCGGTTTAGGCGTGAAAGCATAACGAACAAGTGCATTTATACTACACGAATAAGTTAGGATAAAATTGTAAAATCATTTTATTTTTAATTTTAATACCTTTTTAGTAATATTAAAATACGGGCAAAACTGAAATCAGAGGCTGACAATATGGTTACTATGACAACGAATATTCAAATAAAACAATCGATGTGTATCTAAGTAACAAACATCAAACAAAAATACGTTAGGAAATTCAATAAATTAAATTTTGTGGTTCGTTTCAATAAAATCGAGAAGCGTTTAAAATACCTACCTGCCTAAGGGAGATCATCATCATCATCGACGACTTTGCTCTGGAAAAATTATATGGAAAACGCGTGGTCCTGTTATAACTTACAGAATGTTAATAATATAGGTAAAAGTAAAGTAAGTAAAGTAAAACCAACGACTTTCATTTTGATATGATTTTAATTAAAGCATTTCAAGCAAAGCTAAGCAACTCTGACAGAGCAAATATATAAAATATAATTATTTTTGCATGATTTTACTAAAAAGGTGAGTACTGACATAATGAGTAGAGAAAAATAGAAGATTTGATGAATTGGAATAAGGGCAGGAGAACGATGAGACGACGAATCATAAGATTAGTAAATAAAATATAACTATTAATATTTCCCTAAGTATTTATTTTAATAATAAAAGGTTAAAACACTATATATTAGGTAAACTACCACATATTTTATCATGTAATTCAGTGTGTTTTTCTTGCATGATTCACAGAGCAGCAGCGAAATTGAGAATAGGCAATCCTTGCTCTCAGTAGAGTTACTGTCCAAAGATAAAATAATCTGTAAACATGAAGAAATTACCATTAAATTAACCCATTTTTCTAGTGTAAAAAACTTGTAACTAAAATGATACAGCGAAGATGCTGACTCAGTGATGGCCCTTGCTTGTGAATATTGTAGTTCAGTTAATTTATATTAGTGTGACAGATTCGGACAAAAGTGCACACTATATAGGTATGTTTTTAATCTACCAGTACCTATTAAGGCGCCGCTAGTCGCGAGCTCAAACTCACTGGCAGGCATGGTCAAAAACCATGATATTTCACCGGAAATCGAGCCATATTGTTCATGTGTGCGCGAGCGTCATCCCCCCGTGGAGAAAACAGGGGAAAACTTATTCAGTGAGATGCACGATCATTCAGAGTAAAAAGCGCGCGTAAAAAAATACGAAAAAGCCTTTGGCTGTTGGGGTTTTATGAAAAAACCACTGCACCAATTAATTTCAAATAAAATTTATTAAATTCTTCGATAAATTTGCTGTGTCGGTACGGACTTCGTTTTGGAAATTTGATGCTTCTTTAGCTTCTAATTTACACCTAAAGTTGTGTTAAAATTAGCAAAAAAACGAATCTTTAGAAGCTCGTAACTTTTTAATAGCTTCATATTTTACAATTCTGCTTCCGTACAGACAAAATTAATAATGAGACAAAACGATACCATGTTTAATTTTGGATGTACTTTGTCAATTAATGGAGTAAAACCCCAACGAAGTTTCTATGGAAAAAATGTTGACTTGTTTGCTCTTAAGGGGTAGAAATGGGTTGTGAGACAGTTTAAACCAATAAACGTAATCAAATTGTTGATTACATTATATGAATTTGTTAGTGATGGTTTTGCATTTAATAGTTGATGTACGTATGTATCATCACATCCTGCATAAACTTATTATAGTAGTAGTAGGTATGGTTAATAATCTTTGGTCATTCCTACCTTATAACTATAGCAAGTCCAAGCTGATAACTGTAGTAGTTTGCTTCTTGGCATACATAAAGTTGGTGGTTTTCTGTTAGTAGAAATCCTGTTTTAAATTCAGTTTTGCACAGATTCAACACATTGAAAGTACTTGGTTGCGTTTATAAAATAATTCGTGCTAAGGGTAAAGGTGTTAAAAAATGAACCGCAGGCATTTCGTGGGCGTACTCGGTATCAAAAACGAAGTCGATTCCAATTTTTTTATTATTCCACCGGAAGAATTTCATTTTTTTTACTTCAACCCAAAACTGAACTATTGCTTCAGAATTCCACTTATTTATATATGTAGAATTAGCCACTGTTGCGTTATGAGTAGGCATCACTGATGCAGATTTGACGTTGTGTCAAATCAATCTTTACGATAGGCAGTGTGGTGTATGGTGTCTATGGACGAACTGCCGATTTAAAACAATTGCAAGCGTCACATCTATCGTTCACATAGGAAGGATGGTGTATGCCTACTATAAGGGGGAGGCCTATGTTCAGCATGATGATGATTATCATGACACGTTAAACTTCTTATTTAAGAAGCTTCGCCATGAGCTTTATCTTTCGCTCCTTCTTGAGAACTGTATTTATTAGAGACCTTTGGCCGTTATTCGGAACCTTAAAGGTAAAGAATCTCACCCTCACCATGCCTGTATATTTCCTACATACAATAAATAATCTGCCTAGCCTTTTCCCAACTATATTGGGGTCGGTTTCCAGTCAAACCAGATTCAGCTGGATATAAGAATTTTACATGGAGCGACTGCCTGTCGGACCTCCACAACCCACTAACTGGGTAATACGATACCCCATGGTAATACTGATTGTCAGACTTTAGAGCTTCTGAATAACAGTAGCGACTGTCAAAGATCTACAAATGACAGCCGGGACAAACGGCTTTACGTGCTTTCCGAGGCACGGAGGAAACTCGCTATGAGAGATGGTCACCCATCCACAGACCAACCTTGGCAAGCGCGGCTTAACCCGGAATATCGGCCTGTGCGGCTGTAATTATTTAGCCACGAGCTCCTTCTACATACAATAAATGCCGATTAAAATACCGATTTACAAGATCGGTTAAAACGTTTATCACTTAACTAGGTCATAGTAATAACTCGGACTCTTCTTTCTAAATGAAATCATTTTTTGTATGGTCACGTAACCATGTTTTTTTCTCACCATGCCGTTTTCACCCCGCGGGCGTGGAGAATCGTATAGAATACTTATTTTTAAAATTCCATAGTGATTCAATGCTATGAACAAAGATTTAAGAGAAAATGGAGGTGGCACACGCGATTTGTAGAGCTGTAGATTTTCGCATTATGCGATTATTTTGTAAAAATATTAAAAACAGCTACTGTGAAATATTTCCAAAAAATATTCTACATAAAAATAGTAGCTCGAAAGTAAACCCTTTGCAGACAACCATTAAGTTGATATTCAGAAATGTCAATGACTGAAGGGCTTCACACACAGAAGCTATAAAGTAAAGATGTACATTATAGTATGATTCATCTCATTACATCTTTCCATAGAGGTTCGAAGATGTAAAAATATACATTATGGCTGTCTGTGTGTGGTCTCCTGACGATTTCTATGCAAAGATGTAATGAGATGTATCATGCTATAATGTACATCTTTACATTATAGCTGCTGTGTGTGAAGCCCTTTATACAATCATAATAATAATATTATACTTATTTTTGAGTTTGTCGTGTTACGTTATAAATATTCAATGTCTATGGGAATTATTATCTATTATAGCTTCAGCTTCCAGCTTCAGTTTTTGCGTACCCCTTCTTTATATTAGACATCTATGTTCACAAAACTGTAGAAACATAACGGCTGTGTCGTTGAATATTCTTTTGTCAAGTTTTTACACAAAAAGAGATTTACGCGATGGAATGCCTAATAGTTTAAGTAAAGGTAAAATCAATATTCATAAACGGTATTCGATCTGAATTGGATTCGGAGTAAAAAATACCGTAATTTTATCGAAAAATCTTTGAAATGCCAAAGTTCAAAGTTTTATAGAATGACTGGAAGAATAGATGTTTGTAAAATCATATCATATCTAATCCGGTCTTCCTTTTTTGTGTGAATCAGTATTTTAAAATATTATTTTGACATAGTTTATGCTAAAATGGAGGACCGGATTAGAGATGAGTTTTGGCGCCTGGATAACCGTAATACCGGGACAAATTGTGCTACATTTCCTAAATGATAAGCAGGTACCGCTTTTTCCGGTACTACGTTTGCGTGGGATATTTTCTGATTTACTCGTAGACGAAGCCAACGAAAAAAACCAGTCATAGATAATTATTTTCTTAGACGACTATTGCTTACTTTGACAGTTTGACTGCTGACCTAATAATGTTCTTTTGTTAAGGATTCACGAGTTTCACGAAAACTAGTATTATACTAAAAAGACTAGGCCACCTGCTGGGCTAAGTCGAGTAATTTTTTAGACCTCCTGTTTTATAAATAACGACAATATGAATAGAATATTGACATCGCCGATTTAGCCGATCAATTGATGATTATGTTTTTACCGACTTTGAAATACTGGGAATTTTTGCTTGACATTTTTATTAAAAATAAATCTTTCCTTGTTTGAAAGCTTTAGTGTCTTTCTTGAGTCTCTTGTTCTTGTAAGTTTTCATGATCTTTTACTTATTTCGTTGTCAGTTACCAGTCTGTACCCAGCTTGGTATCGGTATTTTAGACTGGCCTGTTGGTCTAGTGGTTAGTGACCCTGACTGCTATGCCGGAGGTCGTGGGTTCGATTCCCACTCAGGACAAATGTTTGTGTGATGAGCACGATCATTTGTTCTGTGTCTGGGTGTAATTTATCTATAATATGTATGTATTTAGAAATATATAAGTATGTTTATCAGTTGTCTAGTACCCATAATACAAGCTCTGCTTAGCTTGGGACTAGATGGCGTTGTGTGATAGTTGTGGAATATTATTATTATTATATTATTATTATTATTATTTTACGAGTACATGAAGCAAGAGCCCAATATCATTTGACCTCCACAACCCACTTTTGTATCTTGGTAAAATCATCAAACGAGTCCTCCCACTCAGCGCAGGTTGGGAGGGACTGTCAGACTCGTACTGACTATCATCCACGGTGTCCTTCTATAGCACTTTACGTTCCAAAATCACGGTAATTCGGTATGTCTCGCGATCCTCCACAACCCATTTTCGTTAAAGTTAATTTCTTTAATAAATTACGTAGGTAGGTATTCATCATCTGGTTTGGTCTGATGATAGTGGCTCGACTATGTTTTTGTCGAAAACCAGCACGATAATGTTGAATACCATGGAGCGACTGCCTATCTGTACCCTTAGCACGAATTTCCACTATTTGAGACGTGAAGTACACTGGAACTTTGACCTTTTTCCTTGTTAGCACACCAGAGGCGCTGTTCCATTTTTTCATACAAGAAACGCTGTAAATACTGGAAAGACGCTGTAAAGTAAAAGAGTGAAAATTCGTGCTAAGGGTACTGACCTCCACAACGCGGTTAATGTAACTGTAGCCATTGCGAACCTTTTGATATTAAAATATTGATCTACATTCCCAACCACGTTTTAAATCCCATGGCAACATCAATATTTATTGTTCCCATGTCTTTTATCTCCCAAATTGAGTTAGTTCCGAACCAATGAACTCATTTTATGTGGGAAATTATATTATTTCACGGCATTTTCCCAATTTCCGGGCGCTAAGGTATCAAATCTGATTATTGGTGTTCAAATAAACACTGTTCAAGTATGGTTTACCACTATTAATAATGTTAACATTGCCAATATCTATTTGTTTTGTGTTAATTGAAATTGGTGGACAAATATTTACTTTAATAATTATCTAAGTAAAGACAGTATGAGAGATTGTTGATCGTTATTGAAACACTAGCAGTTGCAAGCGGCTTCGCCCGCTGTCACTGGAAAATTATTCCACCGGAACGCAAGACCGGGTTTTTTTTTTGTTTTATCCAGTTTATAAACTATCTAAATATTTCATTTCATGCAAAACCGTTCAGCAGTTTTTGACTGAAAAGTAACAAAAATCTGTCCTCACAAACTTTCGCATCTCTGATATAAATAAGATAAGATTTTATGTATCTACTCTATCATCACTCACGCCTTTTTCCCATCGATTATTTCTTTCACATTTCAGTTTTTTTGTAATTAGTTGTGATTTTTGACACATGTACGGATACAAAGTTTCTAGGAACAAAATCGTCGTGCAATTCAGTCTTACCACATATTTTCTAAACGACCCTTTACCATTATTAAGAATACGTAAGTATCAGTATTCTAAAAGGTTAATTAGTTGTGTCAGTCTAAGTAAACTCTCCATAAAACTGTGATGTGTCTAATACAACTTTCATCTTCAGTATTCTTCCCATAAAACACGTTTCATTTGCCATAAGAAGACATAAAATTCCAGTAGTACTTAGGTACAAATTAATACTATTAAAGGTAAGCTAATTGTATGAAAGCTTCACCGGACTTCCTAAGTATGACGTCACATGCAAGGAAGAGGGGAAAATAAAAAGATTGCGCAACTAGCCTCCTTTGCAGATGTTGACATAACCCTATATAATTTATCTAACGCATAACTCATATATTTTTACTATGGGTTTGTCCCTGGCTGGCGAGAATGTCGTGAGATTAAAAAAAAAATGTTTTATTTTATTGGAATGTATTTTTTTTTCAGAACATTGTATTACAATGTAGGAGTATTGTAGATTCTAGTGGCCAGTGTTCATAATATGAAATTTCACATAAAAATCGAAACTAGGTCAAACTGTGAAGTGTCGCATCTGGGAAAAGATAAAAAGTATGTTTTCAGGATAGGTACCGCAAATAAGCTTCTACCTCGTATATTTTCTTTTACTTCCTTATGAATTAAATAATAAACGTTCTTTCTTTCTTTGTGTCCCATTGCCATGACAAAGTAGTACATTTTTAGCGATAGCGATGCAGTAAAAGCCAATGTATTCCATCAGCAACTGAAAAACTTTAGTACAAGTAATGCTATCAGATAAGTTTTGTAGAAAAACTTAAATGTTTAAAACACTAAAAACTGATTAGAAAAAAAAAATCCTTACCTAATAAGTTTAAGACATTGAATCAATTTTTTTTATGTGCTCCACACTAGGAATTTTACATTTTGTCGTGGCCCAACCACTAATTCACAAATAAACAGCTTTAAACTTTTGTTGAGAATTTATTGCTGCTTGTCTATCAGAAAATTAAGTAATTTACCCAAACTACCGTGTGCTTTATCGAGTTCTCACAGTACCATACTAGCTCGTTCGCTATTAGCCTAGTGGTCCTCTGTGAAAAACTGGCTGCACGCAAATCACGTCAAATTGCCGGCGGCATTGCCTGTTTGTGGGGAAACATTATGTTCGCTTTATAGTATAGAACATAGATTCTCAAAATTTTATATTATTTGCCCCTTTAACAAAAAAAAAAAACTTTTTTTTACACCTCTGCGCTACACTAGGATTGTATAGTATCGGTGCGTTTAGAAACAGATACACACAAACACTTAAACCTGAAACAATTACTAACAGATCATACAAATATTTATTTATCCCGTATGGGTATCGAACTTGTGATACGCTGCGCAGCTGTCGATCGCTCAACACTGCCTTCATCTTTTAAATAATCACAAATTAAAAAAATATCTTTCTCTTTGTCATTGTCTCTCTCGGGTAGAAAAAACCATTTCCATTTGCCTATGTTCCCACTGAGAGCAGTGGTGGCCCAGTGGTATCGGTCCCGATTTACAAGTTGTAGGTCGTTGGTTCGAACCCCGCCAGGCGCATTAATTTGTGTACTATATTACATCATCACTGCTCTCAAAACGGTGAAGGAAAACATCGTGAGGACACCGGCATGTCCTAGAACCAAAAATTCGAAGACATGTGACATCTACCAAACCGCACTGGGCCCGTGTGGTGGATTATGGCCAACTACCTCTCACAGAGAGGAGGCCTGTGTCCCAGCAGTGGGAACATTATAGGCTGATGATGATGTTGCCCAGTGCCCACGATGGGGTAGTACCGTCCCCATTGGGAACCAGTGGTATAGAAGATACAAGCTAGTAGGTCCAATATGTATACTCGTATGTATAGTAAGTGTGTGTGTGTGTGTAGTGTGCTTTTATTAGCTGTGGTTTGTGTAGGCTCGGTTTAATGATAAGCTGTTAGAGCAGGGTCTATAAACATTGTCGAAATTATATGAAGCACTGCAATTTAAAAGGTAAATCAGCAACTCACTTAAATTACATACTTTCAATTACAACGTGATCGTTTTTGAACGAAATTCCTTAAGCTTTGAGTCAGGTGTTAAAAGGAAACACTTTTCGGTAATGAAATGAAAAATAGGAGTAACAAAAGATGTGATGACCGGCAAATATCATAATGGTAGATGAATAATTGATAGCCAAACACTTAGTCTAATGCTTCACTTCATCAATGAATGTTGAATTGTCTGTTACATCGAATACGCAGGGTGATTTAGGTTCTTTCCTTGTTCAAATAAATTAGATCTAGTATCTAGAAACAATTTAAATCCCGACAACATAATCTTCAAGTCAAAATTGTTGCAAATTGGGTAAAGTATTACCTATTTCAAGGAATACACCCAATCACAAATCATTCTGTATATACTGAACCCATGTATATAGATTTACCAATTTAACTCAATTATCCTCCAGCAGCTGCAGTACACTATGTTGTATTTGCATCCCCATCATAAATCACACTTTATTTTAAAAGCCTAAGCCATAAAACGTAGTAAACTGCCAGACAGAAAGATAAACATACTTTCACATAATATTCGCGTTGTCATGGGTGGGTAAAGACACCAAGACCTATAAACCTCAAATTGAAACAACATTCTTATATCCTGCACACAATAGGAGCTATTAATACCACAAAATATTGAATAAGCAGCAATCAGCTGCAACTACGCAATCACTGAAATTACCCTCATCCTCTAACCTCTAAGGCTTATTAACTATTACATAGGCAGTTAATAAAGTACAATCGACAAACTAACTTGGAAGCTAGCATGAAGAAAAACGTCTTGGTTCTGTACGGTAAGATTTGTTTACTAACTTGCGTTCATTCTGTTTTCAAATCAACTTGGCGCAGCACTTGTTAGAATACATCTTGACACGCATTAAATACGTGTAAAAGTAGGTGATAAATAGGAAAATTTAAATAGCTAGTAAAAATAATTATAAATCAATGAATAATCCAAGTTTGAAATTAGGCAGGTGAGGTATGGTTAGAGGTACCTAACTGCTGATTGATGACTTAGTAGCCAGAATATTTCTTAGACAAATCGAATTTAAAGTTTTAGAATCATAATGGTAGCCATACACCATACTGCCTATTTGTCAATTCGGCATAAAACTGCCAATTTGCTCAAATAGAATTGAACGTGTATGGGGGTGGAATGCCAATTTTATGGCATGACATGCCAATTTTGATAGGTCATCAAATCGTTTTTGACACAACGTCAAATCGGCTGCAGTGATGCCATCTTAGCAACTTCATAGATAGTTAGCTAATTTTATAAAGGTGCTAGAAAAAAAGCTAAAAAGTGTAACTTGTGGCTAAACTTTTTAGCTACTTTTCTACAGGGACGGTTAGGCCACGTTCACACGGCGATTATTTTCCCGTATACCGTACACGAGATTTTATCGAATAGAGTTGACCAGTTTTAGGACAACTTTGCACGGTACACGGTAAAATATTATATTTCTCAAACACGGGATTTTCCCGTATGAACGCCGTTTAAACTATTTTTAAGTTTTCATTTGTGAACTGTTATTACTGCTCTATTCGATAAAATCTTGTATACAGTATACGGGAAAATAATCGCCATGTGAACGTGGCCTTACCAGGAAAACTGAGGCTTTTCGCACATGGATCGCATGTACACTCGTAAAAAAAAGAGTTATTCATTTTATTTTAAACCAAAATACGATTGAAAACTTGAGAGGTGTCAAGGGACCACGAAAGCAAGTTAAAAAAAGGTTCATGCTATTTTCGACCTTATTGACATTTATGCAAACACCTGATTTTAATGAAGGAGCAATGTTAACGAATAAGAATGTGAGAAAAACAAACTAAATTTTTAATGTCGATAAGGTCGAAAATCGCTTGCACCACTTTTTTTAATCTAATTCGATAGTCTCATGATGAAATGAAAAGGTGCTAGAAATTGTAGCTGTCGTCACCGAATAATAGCCAGATCTAGTTGCTGAGTTGGCATCACTGGTGCAGATTTTAAGTTGTGACAAATCTATCGTATCGATAGGCAGGATGGTGTATGGTGTATATGGACGAACTGCCGATTTGAAACAATTGCAAGCGTTAAATCTATCGTATCGATAGGCAGGATGGTGTATGCCTACTATAACACGTACAAACTTACACAGTATAAAAAAATGATCGTATAGTAGTTAGCTACTAGCTCAGCTGCCTGCACACTTATCTATTTCGTTGTCAGTACAAAGTATTATGGCCGCATAGGACAATGGAGTGTCATTGTATTGTTTTGTAGAGTGGGTAACAGCCAGGTCAGAGGTGACAAATGTTGCTAAACTAACCATGTTTGGAGCTGGTTTCATGTCGCTTTACACAAGGGTTTCTTCTACGTAAGCTTAATAGAAGATTAATTAAAGTTATATAAAGAGCTACAAGATACCCATGATTTTATATAGACAAAATCGAGAGATTTGAAAAGACGTAGACTATGCATTAGATGGCCAAATAATAGAAATTGGCGAAGGAAAATGTTGATGCTTTATCAAATAACTCAGAGAAAATTATAACTACTCATTATAAACGTAATGCACATAAAGGGAAAGGAACTTTTACCAAGTTTTGTACTCTTAATACTGTTATGAACATCACAACGCCCGAAGCAGTGGATATTTGTGCCGAAGCCTGAGAAAGTGTCGATGACTATTAAACAATAATGTACCAAAAGCGTTACATTGCCTTAGGTAGAGAAATTGATTCATATTAGTCTTGTTAACACATTAAACCTATTATAAAGTACGTACAGTTTAACCTTTGATGCACCTAATTATAAAGGTGGCAGCGACCGTTTCCGAAAGTGAAATTCATATTACATAAGTGAATGCTTCCGCGAAACGATTGCACATCCCAATAGAATAAGGTCCTTGAATCTTGATGACCTTTACATTGTTCGAACGAACGGTGCAAGCCCAGCGTATTTAATATTTCAAACGGATTTGAATGCGATTCTCGGCGACAATATCTATAGCAAAAATCGCGGCGTGACGTTAACATCGTGAAATTGTATCGTGATGGAGTTTCGTGACAAGCCTTCTCCGGTTTGGGGAACTGAGATATGGCCGCGACAGATCTCTGACCCAGGTCGACTAGGACAATAGCTTTACTTTCATCAACAAGGTCAGACGACCGTTGGTTGTATCAGTACATCGCAGAACAAAAGAAAACGCCGAAATTAAACTCACTGGCGTATAAAATGAGATGGAAGAGTGCACCGTGGAATAGGAAACGTGAGTTTTTCATCGAGTGACTGTGTACATTAGACGTGTGAATATGGTTCACTCATTACGGTTTAGGATTAGAAACTATCGCTGTCACTGGGAACTGGAACAAGATGGTCGATGCCATTGTTGGTGGCGAGAGGTTCGTTATCACTCTTTCAGCTTAATAGAAACTTCCTATTTTTTACCGCATTGCTCTTACTTTCTATGCGGGGCAATATCATCACATCAATGAGACTAAATTCAATGATACTAGTATTGTAGGTCGAATCTCCGAAGGTAGATTCAGTAATAAGAAATAAAAGAAGGTTTTGAAAAGGTAAGTAATTTAGTTTATTTGAGTAATTCATTGGCTCGTGATTGTTGTTGACCACAACACTATTGTTATGTGGAACAACATCTTTTTCACTATTTGCAATTTCTTTTGGCATGGTTCTGCTATATTGATTCGAAAGACGTTACGGTTAAACAGAAATGGAATGAAACTAAAATCTGCATATAAAATAAGCAAGACACAAGGAAAATTTGTTTGTAGATACGACTAAACAAACATGAAAAATAGAAATAGCTAGGTACGTTCTTGGTAAATCAAACACAAACTATCTAAAAAGAAACGAAACCCAAAATCAATTTCATATACGCCAATAAAATAATTTGATCAAACCTGATAACAATTTCATTTATGTAGCTAGACCACCTGTAGACTTATATATTAAGCATTTTGCCACTACTATCAAGTCTGATGAGGCTTATAGACATCCGAAAGCACTAATTAAACATAACGAAGAAAGGAAACGCAACGGTTTTGTTCAATTAAATGTAGATGTACCGTCAGACAAATTACTTGGGAACTGGGTATGTGTGACGAATGTATTCATTGCCAAGGTTTAGATATCACAATACGTCCAGTAGTTATCCGGTTTAAAAATGTAGAAAACTATTGTGATCTATAACAAAGGAATGATAGGTTTAAGTATTGTGAGGAAATGGATACGGTTGCGTACGATAATAACGGTTTGAAATTGATACTCTACATGCAATGAGATTGTATGAATGCTTGGCTTAATTTCTTTGGCTGAGAAAATTTAACTATGGTAAATGCAGTAAGTTGAATAACAAAGGTGTATAGTTTGTATTAGACATAACCTAAACGAAATTATATTTACCGATCCATACAACATATCATAATAAATCCATATAATGAAATGAAAGAAGCTATTAGTCTACATCATGTACATTATGTACTTGCAGACAGTTCCGGATCATCATATATTTTATGCAAATAAACAGATTTAATTTGCAAGCAATCATAGAAGTTCACACACCGCCAAGACTCCCATTAGTTACGAAACTTATCAGTCTAACTAACAATCTAGATGGCTCAACTACCAACAATTTGTCGACGTAACCTACAATAACTGTTAATCCATCACCATCGTATAGTTATAAGACCAGTAATTTAATTTTACCTCCACAAAATGCTACACTTTAATTACATCATTCGGAGACAGGAATAAATGACTGCACAGAAATACTTCATCATACAATTTGATATGTAATGTCACACCTAATTGAACCTCACGTATGTAACACAAAGAAAGGCATGGGTCAACGATTCTGCAAGCTAACGGTGTACGGATGTCAACCTCGAGAAACAAGTTTGAAATGGCGAACTGCCGCTACAACCATAAAATAAGCTCCGATGACAAACCTGGATAATAATATGTTACTGTTTATTATGACCAAGAATTTCCTAGAAATAACGCTAGCTACTGACATTTTGACATCAGAGGCAATACAAATCATTTAGATAGTGTCAAACGAGAATGCGACGCCGAAAATGAGATAGACCCGGTGATTGACAACTTTTTACTGGTGTCCAGACATAATGTTGCAGATAGAGGAAACAAATTGCGTTTGTCTGGTCTCTCCACTAATATCAGATGTGCATGTTAATCACCTTGATTGTAAACTCTTGCTTTCTTTTGAGCTGCTTCTCAAATTTCACATTCACTTTCGTCAATATCGATCACAAGTTACTCTACGTCTTGATAACCATCAAGATCATTTAGACGCTCGTCAACCACAACCGAAATAATGACTACGTAGTTAGTACTGATTGTGTTGTGGCAAGTTGTATTGTATTTCTTTGTGATAAGGTTCCTATTCATCAAAGTTACAATTGTATCGGCAAATGCTAAGCTTGTGGAAGGCGACACACGTGTCTGCTTATGTCCGTTCTGTCACAACACTGTCTAGTTGTCGTGACAATCGTTGACTGGTGAAAATCTATGAGAACATGTTTTCTCGATTTGCATCCACAACATTTAAATACCCACAAGTCGCGAGACAGGAAAAGCCTATGAGATCAAGGGAAAGCGTTCCATAAAGTAACATTCAATTCAAGTATCCAGTGCACTTGTTCGGCGGCTTTTAATATGAGCCAGTCCGAAATTAAAATTTCCGGTTTTTGGATCATAACCCAAGTTAATTACAAACTCTCCGTATAAAGTCTAAAACAAAGAACTCATTTAAAGTCTATAGTGTTGACATTTTCACACAATTATAAGATTCCTCGCATCTTAATATAGCTGTAAGTGAATTCCATACAATTACTGTAACTTTCTAGTGTGCAGGGATCGCTTTCAATGGTGCTTAAGTAAAAGCCAGGGTCATATGTGATCATGTCGTGACGGTCTTTTACATTTATGGGCCTAAGAGTGGGTTATTGTTTACAGCTATCGTAGGAATTCAGGCTAAATGTATACACAATGCTTTACCGGCTTTTAACGATTTAAACTGAGAATTTAAATCGTGAAGGAGGTCGCGACTGTATTGTTATTGAAACGTTCTCAAGCAACGAGTTGATAGAAATGAAAACACTAATTGATTTAATGCTCGTACAAATTAAAGTAAGAGGATGTCTAAAAAAAATAGCTAAATGCTAAAATGAAGCACAATACTTCCATTAAAATAGAAAGAGAAATAGAAACAAACATGATTACTAACTTTCTATAATGTATTATAGATAAAAACTGCTCCAGTACATTATAGTATACAAAAGCTTAGGGTATAAAGCCAAAGGAAATGAGTTAATTATCGTTGATAATGTGTAATTAGTCGAATGTGACCTTTATTTGTTTTGTACTTTACGCTGATGTGAAAGTGACCGTAAACCAAAGCCTCGTATATAACAATGCACAGTCGATTAAAGAAAGTTTCATTAGTTAACTCATATTGGGTAACAGTCTGGTCATATCGCCTATGTAATTCCATTCATACAGTATTAAATGAACTGATTAATTGAACACCGCGCTCGGTACCCTTATCTGGACTCTTTCAATCACCTATCACAGCTAATACGTCTAAACGAGACAAAGGCATCAGCTAATTTGCTTGTCAGTACAAAATAATCAACATTGATCTAACATCGCCCACCAAACAATAAGCTCTCTAACTACCAAAGTAATTAAGACCTTATTCTGTAGCTTTACAATATAATTTTACTTGTCTTTGAATGAGAGTGTCTTCTTCGTCATTTCCAACTGATAAATTAGTAGCAATCAAATTCGTACCGTGATTGGTTATGATACGTTTTATTTTTCTTTATCTTTTAGAATGTAGCTTCTTTTAGTCGGAAGAGTGTGTCAAATGAGAGTCAATTTGCTGTTTGAGGTTGGTGTATGCCGTCGATAGCCTGAGGTGTAACTCATTAAGTATACTTTCGCTGTTCTCGTGACGTGCTTTACTCGTTCTTTTATCGTTACCGCCACCTATCTCTATATCTCAGATCTAACTCTGATTGGGAAACCAGTTCACATGAAGTGGATTCATTCAGCCGTAATTTCCTGTACACAAATTAATATTTCGAAACTTGCAAAACCAATATCGATTTTCTATATTGCCAAGTTCGTTGATTGATTGCGGAATGACAAGATGCAAAGGAAGGAACCAATTGAACATTTCCCACATTCGAGGACCCCGGTCTACGAGTGAATAAGATATTTGATGTCGGAACGCGGATTTACAAGCTTTTGAATGCATTGATGAATGAGTTACATAATACTATTTATAATGACAGCAAGAGAAGTGAAGGAACTTTTGCAAATATGGAATCTTGTTACATACGTAAAACGAGATTTCTGACGTCTGTAAAATCAAACCAATTACTCAGTCCAACATACGACCAACGTAGTTCCGAGTTCAATAAACTTGTTGGTTCCAAATTGGTAATTTTTTCCTTAATAACCGTAGCATGGTATTAACATCGGCAGTCGGCCTCCGAAGATCAAAGTTGTAATCGCACAGAAGTCACGACATGATACTATCTAAGTAAGATTTGACGTCCAATCATCTACTGTATTGATTCTTAAAACAAAGATACAATCAACCATGATGCAAGACATGAACCCTATGGTTTTGTATTAGAAAGCAATTTTGTATGTAGTGACAGCAGAAGTAATTTAGTAGGACTGTATGTAAGTGTCGATGTTGATCGATGAGTTTGCAATACAAATGACGACAAGTGACGTACAGCTGTGCTTTTTGATGTAAAATTTGTTTGCTTCACGAATTTGAACTTTATATCAGTTCACATAAATTTCATATTTTTGAGTTTTGAAGTTTATTCGAGCGATGAAGAATTCCATGACTTTAGTACGTAGAATTCGTGTAATAAAACAGTTCAAAAGGAACACGTCTCAATTTGAATTATTTCCTGGAAACATGAGGTGATTTTACGTCGCAAAAAAGTTACTGCTACTACAGTTATGTCAATAGTAGCGAATATAGTCCTCTTAGTTCATGTCTCACGAAGTTCAAGTCAAATCTTAACGACAAAATCACGACTTGTATTGTAAAAAACGTACATTCAAGAAAATCTTTATGTTGGTCTCCTAGTTCTGCTATATCATTAATATTAATGTTTCGTTCAGCAATTGCTATCTTCTCTTGCAAAAGTCAAACATCATATAATAATAAATTGTCACAGTCATTACATTAATCGAATAACACGTTCAAATAGCACATAATGTCCAATCATCTTCAATTTGATTCATGTATCAATAAATTTTCAAAGCGTCTTCCTCAAATATATTGCTTTTTGCTATTTTATTCGCTACTATTTCATTGATTTGACATTCGCTGGTGTATGGTGATGTGATACGTAGAATATTATTTCTGAATCGTGTACTATTACACGAATGTAAATTTTATGAAGACACTTATTATGTTTGTTGACAGCTACTGAATTATTTGTTAGTTTTAAGATGATTTTGATTTTCTTTACAAGAAGTCTATCGTGAGAGTCATATCATGTTTCACTTTCTTAATTTGCGGTAATAATATATCTTGTCGGACTATCATCAAAATATAAATTTGCAAGGTACTTAAAGTCTTTTAGCGATTTGAAGTTGAATCTGGAATTCTGACGTAGTGTTTTCATTTAATAATTTATTTGTCTCTTCAATAATGAGTTCAGTATGGTTTACGAACCATTTTTCTTTTTAAATGTCTCCGATTTCATCGATCTGACATTCCTTGATCTATAGTCTGCATGAAATATTATCACAAAATCGTGTATCATCACAGGAAAGTTTATGAAGACACATCTCTGTTATTTGTCGACATCTCCGTGGTCATCCTTTAAATTATTTGCGGTTGTTTAGTTATTTTGATTTAGTGTTACATTAAGAAACATCTTTTGGAAAGTTCCGCTACGTGTAAAGTGTCATTATAATATATGATCTGTTAACTCAAAGGTTAAAGGTGATCTACACGAGACTATTATTATGGATTATCTTAAAGTATTGTCATTATATTTTAATGGAGCTGTAGATGTGTAAGAGAGTTATTTCACCAATAATGTCTTGATTGAGTGGCCAAATAACATCATTATCTACACATCATTAACTTAAATTAGAAAATCTACTGATGTTGGTAGTTGTTATAACTAATAATATTCTTTTTTTAAAGTTATAAATTCATTTTTAAACGGTTTTCTTTTCTTATAGATCTAGATCCACACCTTAATAATCTCTAGGGTTTTCAAGAATTTTAGAAGTACAATTGAAGGAAAAGAATGAGTTTTAGTTACACTCAAACAAGCCCTTTCGCTCCATCCGGAACTAGAAAAATCTTTTGATGATTTCCCACACTAAAAAAGGTCATTACTATCCCAAGATCTTATAGATTTAATTATGTCACCTATAGCTACAAGTCCTTACAAGTCAAATGTAAATTTCTATCTTCTTAAATGGTGAATTTATGAACGCACAGATTAGTACATACCAAACAAATTTAAGCCATCAACGTACAAAGCTCTATCGATACATTTACCATAGTATGCTTTCTCTGTTGAATCTATTTCCCCATATTTGTTCACGCGGGGCACCATTCCTTATAAGGGTCTGGTGAAAGGGGCATATTGTCTTACTAGAGTTTTGTAAACGGTTGATCCATTACTAATATGGTGCTTGTCAATGGTGGTTTTATTTTGGGATAATCAAGATTTCGTTGTTTTTTTATTTTATGGCGGCACACCTACGTCACCCCAAAAATACTTGAGTCTAAAAAGATGTCTTTGAAACGGAAAAGTATTTTCTAATTCTTAGTCCTACACGTTGATGGATAAGTCAAAAAATTATGGATGCCAAAAACTATGTGTTGAAAAAATACGAAAAAATTTAAAAGCGATTGTTAGTGATATAGTTAATAGAGGCAGCTACAGACTATTAAAAAGGATGTGTCAAATTCGACTTAATTTAATTTTAAAACTAAAACAACAAATATTATTTCATTTTAATAGTTTCTGACTATCCGCTCAGTCGTTCACAAAATTTTGTTTTCATAGCTCAATTTTCAAACGAAGGATTAAACTGCTATAAAGTTGAAGTAAACTACCCGTAAATGAAATAAAAACTCCCGCCAGAGATATAAAATTTAAATAATGGTTCTGAAACAATGTGAGCGTTCCATTCATTAAAAGTAATGTCCGCAAAAAAACGCTATCAGACTTAAACTGAAGGAGATGGCAGGATGAACTCGATAGGTTCAGTCCGAACTGGAAGGAGGATGCAAGAGTTTGCAAGAAGTGGTAGGAGGCCTTTGCAGGAGTAGGACAGAGCAAACAAAGAAATATTATGATTACATTAGACCTTAATGTCCAAAGTAACAAGCAGAGGTGTACACTAAGTTTTTGTTAATTAAGTATGAGTTTGCCAATTAGTAATATACGGGACTAAACCGATCAATCAATCAAAAATTCAGATTCCTAGACTCCGAGCAAACAATTTGCTGGAAAATCAACAAAACCATTTGCTCGCATTGCCCCTTTTTATAACGTAGGTGTCCACTAAGACGGGATTTTGCGAAATTCGAAATTGTTTTTGGGGTTGACAGGTTAAAAATGTATCTTCGCCACGCAGGGGTATTCGCAGGCAACAGCTTGAACAACTATTAAAAACTTAATCAAGAGAATGTACAAAAGAACGACCATTACAAAATCCACATTCCCGCATACCATTACCAAGCAACCAATAAACCAGTAACGTATGCAAAAATCTTGATAAAACTAACAAAAGGGAAGCAAAAAACCTCCCACCGATGCATTAACGAAGCTGTTATATACTACAAAGCTATAAGAAAGTAAGAAATGGACCGGTTTCATTGTACGGTCGACAAGGCCGTTACCGCATGCCTTTTCACACAGATTGGACCAGGGCCGTAGTTAGGGTGGAATTGATGGAACGTATAGGGCTATTGAAGGAACCTTGAATTTTATTCAGTACCTTCCACTTCACCCAGGGTGGAAGGATTCATTTGATTGATTTATTTGATTTTAAAACATAAAAAGGGTTGAATTGATTGTAAGAAAGCGGTGGTTTTGACGGCACAGTTGGCGCAGTGGCTAAGCTATCGACTGCTGAGTAGAGTGTCGCAGTAACAATCCTCGCACAGACCAAGTATTTGTATGATTTACAAGTAGTGGTTCCGGGTTTGAATGTTGCGTTTTTATACGCACTCACGATACTAATTCCTAGAATAAGGAAACGTTATTTTTATGAAAAGTATAAAGTAATTATCGGGAACACAAAATTTGAAATGGAAAGTAACAATGAGACCAAGAGTGAATGATTGTGGAAAATGGTTCATTCAGTTATCACCGCTAGGTACTCGTACCTACTCTTGTGGTACCTATTTTTTCCATCATTATTGGTTTTCAACCACTTATCATAATAATGTTCCAATTCGCACTAAGCGTTTCCACAAACATCTTTTATAATACGGACAGCGAAAGAGTGGAACTCTCTGCTTGCTTCTGTGTTTCCGAACACGTACAACCCTAATCTCTTCAAAGTTAGAGTGAACAGGCTTCTTCTGGGTAAGCTCGCTCCATCGTTGACCTTGTCTTAGTCATTCCTGACCTGACTAAGGTCAAGAGCAAACCAATCTCACATAAAAAAAAACTGTTAATTAGGGAAGGGTTTAGTATTTTATTGCTGGACATTGCCCAAGAAAACCTCCCTAGCTACGGCCCTGGACTAGTGTTATCAGAAGGACGTATCGTGACAGGCCGGTCTCCCTTCTAGGAATGTTTGAAGAGATGGCTGCCGACACGGAAGGTTTGCGAATTGTTGATGATTATTATGTATTTAAATGGTGGTGCTATGAATAATGTATTGGTAATAGCTGGATTTGAATTGATACCTGGAATTGTGATATTTGACGTGTCCAAGGAAATTATGGATGATATTGTGCCAGCAGATATGCTAATCCAAGTAAATTAGGATATGAAATTGATGGTTACGAACTAGTAAGAAAAAAAAAATAATGATCTGGAACCATGGAATAAATAAACTGATAACGGTTTTATAAAGCTTATATGTAATTTAAAAAGTTAAAAGAGCGTTAAGCTTCAATGTTTTCCAGATTTCAGGGAGAGATAAAGTGAAGAAGCGGAATTTCCTTTTATTTGGCTAAGTCTGTACCACGTTTATACTGTAGGCACTAATGTAAAGCAATGGACATCAAAATTAAGATTCATCATTAAGAGAACTAAAAAAAGCAAGGATCAACAATCATGATGGATGACATTCATTACTTTGCAGATGAAGAATTTATTGAGTCTTTTGCGGACAATGATAAAAATGGTATGCTAGATTGGACGATACTCAACAGTTAAAGAAACAATGCTGTCGATGATGTAGATGAAGTAAGACTTATCAGTAAACTTATCAAGAATTTACTCAACAATACTCATACAGTGCACGAGCTAATCTTTATCGATAAAAGCGAAAGGTCATTCATACACTCATCACGAAATCTCAAAAACTAAAAGTGATAGACGTTTCAAATTTTGCATGGTGGACCTTTTTAGGACGTAGGTACTCACTAGGACGGTTTTTCTGAAATTAGACCTCTAAGGGGTTGTTTTAGGTTTTGAAAACTTTGTATTAAAAACTTAAACCAATAGCGTGCGACGATGCGACGCGGCTATTTGTGGACCTAAACATGATACGAATTAAGTTGCCGGCAGAACCTTTTTTTTTAACGTGGTTAAATCCTCGAATGAGTCCTCCCACCCTGGGCAGGGCGGGAGTGACTGTCAGACTTGTACAGACTAAAATCCACGGTGTCCTTCAACCCTCTATGTTACGGGGTCACGGTGATGGAATAAGTCCCGCGACCGCCGGCAGAAGCTAGTAAGTAATAATTGCCTGAAACTTAACTTTTATCACTCGAAAGTCCCAATACAAGTTACAATAGCTATGCTTTCTCACTACGTGTGAACAATATCATTTTGACATTACTATATGCAAATAAAAACAGTAATAGCGTCGCATTATGGCACTTTCTATAGCTATTAAGTATGGCTGCAGTTGATGAGCCTTCATTTATCGTTTGAATCGTTCTTAGAAGTCATGGAGAGGATTTCTAAACTTCTTTGGTATGTTCTTGAGGTTTGAGGGGTATGCGTTTTATCCTTATAATATTTTGATACGAAAGTTTGGATGTATGGATGGATGATTGTTACTCAATCTGGGACATTTAGACCAGACATTTTATAGTTTAGAATAACACATAGGTATTACTCGTATATTCCCGTATCTTTGATGTAACGAAAATTCCTGGTCTTACTTCAAGAATTTCTATAAAAAATTGTTACCTAGTGGATAGAATTTCACTTTCTATGAAGCACGTATCGACTCTATTCTGAGTTCTCAAACAGGTACTAAGGATTCCTTTCTTTGAGACACTATTTACACATGTTACAAAACGTTTAAACATTTTATTTAAATTTTAATATTATCAATAATTAATCAAACGATTAGATTGATTACAAACTCATTTATCTTTCACACCATCCGTCCACGGACTGCATGTCCAATATATTCAAATAACTCGATTAAACTCGTAGCCCAATCATGTAAATTAATCGATACTAGTCTGAATCGATTTTATTTGACACTTCCTCTTGTATCGATTAGCGTCCATTCGAATTGATTTAATCGAAAATTTGATAAGAATTATGTAGGATGCAGGGCTGATGTTATCTCGATGTAATACAATAATGTAATCGCCTTTTTAATTATTATATTTAAATGGTTTTTAATTGTAATACTTAAATTATGTATCCAAGTGACTCTCCCATTATAATTATACGTTTAAGTGTAATTTGGAAATTGTAATACCTATGTATTGATTGATTGATTTTTTCGTGAATATAATCTTGCCTGAAATAAATATTTTTTTATTTAGAAATAAACACGTCTTCATGGCAGTTTATTTCCTAATAAAATATAGCCCATGTGAAAAGAATAATGTAGCCTTCTATAGCTGAAAGAGTTTATAAATCAGCCACCAACCAGAGACAACTGCGTGCCTACTAAACTTTCGAACTTACAAAGATCTACCTCTTTGTATTATTATAGGAAATACAACACATTAAAGTCAAAAAGCTAACATAGTCTTGTTCAAGCAAGTCCGTCGCCATTTCTATAGTTTAATGTGCGTACTTGTACGTTGAATACGCGGTTGTAATTGTACGTTTTCCCATCGGAAAATAATAAGAGAACTATGAACCAAGCTGGGCTCTACGGCCTAGCTTGGACATTAAAAGCCAGCCGCCATTTTCCCATTAATGTTGTGATCTTATAGAAAGTGAAAAATACATAATGTAAAATGGTATTTTAACAAGATAAGGTTACGATTTTAATCTACATAAATAGTAGTATGTCAGTGTAAAGGATGTTGTTTTCTGTAAACCTGATAACTTAATCAAAATGAAATTCTAGAAGTATGAACGGTAACGATGAAGGCGTAACTACAAGACGATGAAAATGTATTGGTTTGATATCATAAACGTGGAAAAATCATCAAATATGTCCTCCCACGCAGGGCGGGACGAGAGGTACTTTCATACTTGTCTGACTAAAATCTATGGTGATCCTTCAATAGCGTTTTACGTTCCAGGGTTATGGTTACCTAATAAGACAGTTCCGCGACATATCATAATGCTTTGGACTCTATTTGTAGAACACAAACGAAAAAAATTGAGAGGAATTTTCATACTGAATTAATTTTCATTTCATTCTATGTCTAGACACTCTAGCTGTCAAACTAATCATCATTATCATTACATTACGTCTCTAATCACCCACATTTTGCTACTTATGTTTTAAGTTCCATGTAGTAGGAGGTTAGCCTATTGTCTTCAACTGGGCACTAACCCAGTTTCCGTTGCTACTACTGAGTTTCTGGTGGAAAAACACAGTAACACTTACCCGACCCGCTCAGCAGTGTTGCGATCACTAGATAAACGAGGCAGTCTCAAAAACGAGCTCGATATTTCCGAAAAGGCTGTATTGTCTATAAAAATAATATCAAATATCCAGTCTCATTCACCTCTACCATAGACTATCTGCATGAAATATACCCCATTTATGAATAATGGAGGGTTATGAATCTTTAGCCAGACACACGATCGAACACCGGATGCTGCGGTGGGGTGTCGGACACTGTGGGGAGTGTCCGGACACTGTGGCGGGCGGCATTGTCCGACATTACAGAGTGTCTGATATTGCGAGGGGTGTCAGACATTCAAATATTCGTCCAAATGCTATTATTATTTCAATAACTTTCAGTAGCACCTGCTACTTTTATTCAATGGCAGCCATGTAAGTTTTTAATATTGCAATATTAAATGGTGCTTTCATAGGTAAGCAGGTGTTAATAATTTCGGGGAAATGTATGACATTTTCTTTCCTCAACGTTATATTCAGGACACCATGGCATTTAATGGAGGCCGTACACGTTATGGTTTACCATGACCTTGGTACGTACAGGACAATGGACGGAACCCGTTGGATCTTAGTCAGTTCGAGTCAATAAAAGGAAAGCCTGTAAAACTTTACGAAATAAAATGTTTTGAAGTAATTGTTATTTTGTTAGTAAACGTCTATTTGTAGTCGTTTAAGTACCTACAAAACATTTTAAATCAAATTGGCAAAGGTTTTATTGATCGTTACGTGAAGATTAGTTATCTATTTGTTACCTCATCAATTACGAATTGAATTCCAATTATTACGCTACACAAAATAAGCTAAGCTCATTAATCCGTCAAAAGTGGGTAAATAGGCAGGAGAAGGTACTTATTTAATTACCAAGAAGTCATACAAAACATTGCAATTACATCTCACGTACGCTATACCTACAAATATTTTGTGTAAAGAATATAAAAATCGCTAATAAAAAACACGTAGACACCAATTTTCGCAAGTGACCGGCAATTACGTAACATTACGCGTGTACTTTGTAGTATAAGGTTGTTTCCACACTTACGACTGAGCAGAGCGATTTTGCATCACTATATAAATTTATTTTAAAGTTGTACCAACTTAAAAGTATATTAAAACAATTCTACAAGAGTTGATCTGATAATCTTTGATATTTTTCTGTTCATTAATTTTCACTAAGTATTGAATGATGTTGTGATTGGCAGGACAAAATAAAATAACCATTAACCTATTTGACATAATTTTTTATTGGTCCTAAAACGCAAGCGTTTCGTTGAAAACTCTATAGACCTAGAGCTGTCCCCTCCTCGTGATCTAATAGGATCAAATACTGGCACGTGGCACTATCAAAACAGTAACATACGACGAACAATGTTTTTGAAAGTTAAATAAAATTGATGTTATTTCAGTTTTATTAGGGAAGGGCCGCCATTGTGTCATGACAGTTATTTTCTAAACATCCCCACACTGGGCAATTAATAAACAATCTCGGTTGCTATCATCGGTAAGATCTTTGTCTGTAACCAATTCACGACTGAATGTGCTCATACGAATCTTTAATCAAAGAAACGGGATTTGGATTGAAATTGAATATTAGTCGAAACATAAAGATGTTTCGACTTAGCCTTCGACTTAGCACAGGCTAAGTCGATAGTGTGACAGAGGTCTTATCGTCACCGAGATGTCAACTCATTGTCGAGTGCGTGCTAAGAGCTGTGTGTAAGACCCATGAAGGTCGTAGGTATAGGTGAGTGGCTCTTAAATAAATGCCCTCATTTGTTTAATGTGTATAATTATGTGTACTTTGCGTTTGTATGAATGAATCATTCGCTAATTTTAGAACCACTAATGAAGGCTGTTGAGGTTGTAGTGCTATGATTATGCGTGTACTTATGAACTTAGATCACAGTGTTATCTTCAAGCCCTTATCCCAATATGTTTTCGGACATCTCAGGATTTATTTTACGTTGTATAATGTATATCTGCTAGTCTAACTATCTTCCTGACCTAATAATACTTTTTGTTTTCCTTCTCTTTTCCAAATCTTCAGGGGTCGGTGCAGTTTGCAATCTTCTTTAGTCATCATTTCAGTTATGACTCCTTTCTGAGCCATGTCGTCTTTACAACCTTCACATGCAGAGAAATGTCTGGCTACCAATACGAGAACTTCTGGTTGCAACCGTGACAGCAAAACTCACTAGTTGACTTTACAACATTTCTAGTGATAAATACTAAATAAGTAGTAGATATAACAAGGACTTAGTATTTATTACAAGAAAAAAAATGATGTAAAGTCAACTAGTGAGTCTTGCAGTCACGGTTGCAACCAGAAGTTCTCGTATACATTTTTCTGCGTGCAGTTTTCTGTCTTTCCAACTACCTACTTAAGTACCCATTTTTTTATCTCTTTCTCTTATTTAACCATTACTTGCTCTTCTGCATTTCCACCGCTTCGTCGCAAGTTTATGAAATCCCTAATTCAATAACTTCTCCTCAAAGACTATTTTTCCCACGCGTTCGTTTCACGATCGCTAATTTGAGTATTTCACATAGTTTCTACCTCAAAACACTAACTAAACAATAGACAATTTACGTCTATTTAACAAAACTCATTACCACGTCAATAAAATAGGAACATAAATAAATAATTTACAACAAAACACAATGAAAGTTTACAAACACACGGAAAGCCGGAATCATTTGCACTGTCGTTATGTGGCTATGGCGATTCCAATTAGACGATATTTTGTACTTATTGACTATTCAAACAAACAACGGGTATTGTTCCGTTAAAGTGTAGGTTTGTTTGTGACGCAAGATCTCTGCAACTGCTAAACAAAACGCATTGAAATAAGTACGAGTGCAGTTCGCATTTCAAAAAATTCTTCCTCAGTCTAACCACGCTAGTGGTAAAAGCTTCCTTTTATTTCTAACAAAAAATACTACACACATTGCAACGTTTTCCCGGGTCAAACGAAATAGAAAAAAACTGTTGGCTGGAACCGCAAATGTAGCCCAGACTTTAAGAGTTTTTAACTAAAAGAGCTTTTTTACCAGAAGTATCTAGCGGGTAAATATTGAGATGGGTGAAAGCTTTAGCTACGAGCTTAGTTATTTAAATTTAATTACAGTATTGAATTAGCATCAATCTTTATTGGGTAGTTATAATTTGCCCTTTACTAAAGTAACTATTAATTTAAAAAGCCAATATAAATCGCCATTTCACTAAACATCATCATCAGCCTATATAATGTTCCCTCTGCAGGGACACAGGCCTCCTCTCTGTGAGAGGGAGTGGGCCATAATCCACCACGGGGGCTCATTGCGGATTGGTGGATGTCACATGTCTTCGAATTTTTAGTTCTAGGATATGCCGATTTCCTCATGATGTTTTCCTTCACTGTTTTGAGAGCAGAGGTGATGAAATAAATTACACAAAGTAATGCGCCTGGCGGGGTTCAAACCCACGACCTACAACTCGTAAGTCGTGTACGATACCACTGGGCCACCACTGCTCCTGCATTGGGCCTGCCCCTTAGATCACCACAAATACATCAGATAAAATAATAAGAAAAAAAATTAAGCTTTTACACACAGGAGTAAGAAAACCAAGCAGAAAATAAATGAAAACTTATCGCTTTTCGCGACGAAACCGCACCAACCCGTAGTGTACAAACAGCGTTATTATCCCGGAAAAATAAGCCGTTCCATAAACAAACCTACGCAGAAAAGCGCGACTAACTAGCCAAACGAATGTGTACTGGAAAGCTAGGCTAGCTATATAAATAACTCTGTCAATAAATTAATACTAATAGCTTCAAGCGCAGTGGATAATTTACTTAACGTCCCCGAAGGGTTCTGCACATAAGTTTCACGCGAACAGTCCTCCTGTTCTATTATAATTGAAAGAGAAGTGTATCGAAAACACTCGTGATAAATTAGTAGAAAATCTTTGAAATTCTGATATAATTTTAATTTGTAAAAAAAAAACTGCTGGTTTAAACCAGAAAAATATAAATCTTAAAAGATTTTCAAAATTTTGCGAGTTATCTCAATCGTTTTTAAAACCTGCGGAGAAAAGTCAAGTTTGCACAAGCCTTTATTTAAGATTTAAGTTTCTCCTTTTTTTTGATTTTCCTGTTTTTATTTTATTTTTCTCGTTGTGTGTTTTACGTGTGTCTTCTGCCAAATAAATGTTTTTTCTTTTCAAACTCTAATATTATAAAAGAGAAGTTAACTTGTTTCCTAGTAGCATACAACATGCATGTAAGGATTTAGATAAATGAAGTGGCCTTTATAGAACTCCTGAGCAGTTGTACTAATGCATATTATGGTATTCCAAGCATTTTTTTTAAGGACTTTGTTAGAAATGCCGCAAGATGACATAATAATTATAATGTCATTTGTCGCGAGATAGACTGGCGAATCTAAAAAGACTTCTAAGATAGATATATTATACATTATACTATATATATGTAGATAGCAGGGTACTGGGGTTTGGCACACAGCTTTGAAGAAGCCTGTGACCTGCTGTTCACCAATGGACGGCGCTAGGCTGAATTATTTGATGCAGTACTACATCATCACATTAGGCCCATAATTATTAGGAAATAATAAGAGACATTTTAATAAAGTGCTAAGCATTTTGCTTTAAAGAGAAAACATGACAAATAACGATAATTTCTTCTGCATAACAAGTAGACATAAAAACAGTTCTAGCTTCCCATAATTCAGTCCTACCGGTCATAATAAAGTAAGTAGTAATTAGGAAGTTATCGCTAAAGAAAAGTGTCGTGAGAATTATGTTAGTGCAGTACTGAATAGATTTACTATGTGTTAATTAATAACTCTAGTCAATATTAGTATAAATGTCAAAGAAAGTCGTCGTAACGAAGATCGAAATTACTTTTCCGCGATTGCTTTGTTCGTGGTGATGATTTTTGAAATATTATACAATAACGATAAAATCTTTACGAATTTTCCACAGGTCATGATATTAAAATTAGACCATGAAACTTTTTATACTAACTGAACTAACTACATTATAAAGCAGGTCTTGTGTTTTTTTTTTAATTTTCTTTTTTTTCGCCGTTAAATAAATATGACTTGCGTGTAGGCAGCTAAAAGAAAAACAAGCAATAGTGCATGGTACGTGCAAGTGCGAGCGAGTCAGATTATTATTATTGAAGTACTATGCAGCCTTAACAAGTAAAACTAAAACATCCAACTACCCATCGACCACATATCACAAACTACAATTAAGAGAAAATGACACACAATACCTTCGACCATAATACCAATACTTTTCACTCAAATAACAAACATATCCGCAACGGATACAGTTAACCGATCCAACCGCCATTTCCCACAGCATTACATGACCACAATTACGCAGACTTGATCCTTATGCCATTATATAAGATATCACTTTGGCATGTACCGCGGTTACGCGGAATTCCTTTGTCATACATAGACAAGTATGAATGATGAATGAATGGAAATTATTTTACGTCCAACGGTTATTTGATAGGGATTAATTGAATTTGTTTCGTGCTTTCATATAATGGAGATATGACATAAACTTTCCTTAGCATATAACAATGCTTAGCTGCAAACAGGGTATTTCAATAATAATTTTGTTGTCATAATTGAACGTTACGTCTAAAAACTTTAAGTCTGATAATACTGCTTAGTTGAAATGCGATTACCTACTCGAAGCATTTGAAACAATAATCATAACTTCTGTGAAAATATGTAGTACAATTATTATGTTTTCTAAATTAAATATAAGATAGAATTGACATCTGTACACGGACAAATAAACGAATTCAGATAAAAAATCATCAGTTATTTTAGAATGGTTTGACGCAGATTGTGCACTTCGCAAATTGTGCACTTCTCAAAACAGTAATTCGAAAAAGTGCTTCTTATTACATAGTCAAAAATCTATGAACCAGCAGCTAATTATTTTTAAATTACATTCAAATTCAACATTCAGACACTTTTAGACATTACTAGCTCCCACTCCAACTTGACGCGGGTCCTGTTTTTATCCAATTTGGTTCAGTCGTTCTGAAGTTATGTGCGTACAGACAAACTTTCTTTTATACCATGTAAAGATAATTACTCAACAAAAAACCAAAAATTTCCCCTCAAACAACAAAAATCGAAAGATAAACCAATAAAAGCCTTCCAGTCCACCTGCCACCCGTTGATTATGTCAATACTCGCCAAAAGCGATCGCCTCTGTCCAGTGGAAATTGAATTTTCAGGCAGACGGGGCCAATTGATGGAGACTGGAGTGACCATCCGATCGGCAGCTGCGTTTTGTTCGGACAAAGCTGATTTTATCTCTAAAAGGGTAATGAATGCTGGTGAATTGTCAATGGTGCTTTTAGTATAATGTATATTTGCTGTCATAATGTAATATACTCGTATCGTGTTTTCACACATACGAATACCACCCACCATGTCTGTTATCCTAGAAAGGTTAACTTCTACCGGGACAGTCATTAAACGGCACCGTGGCCCTGAAACTTAAAGGGTATTTTGTAGGAACAGGGTGATTTTTAGTCCGTAAGAGTCTGACAGTCTCTCCCTTCAGGGCTCAGAAGACAAAGGCCTTATCACGAATTTTCATGTTTTGGTAACGTAAAGTAAACGGGACTTGACGATAACTTAATGAATAAAATTAGTTCCTTGAGAGCTTGTTCATTTTCTACGCAATTTTCATCGTTTTACTTCAAAAACACTGAACGGATAACGTAGAATTTATGCCAAGAGTGCTTGACTATGCTAGGGGTGAGCAGTGGTGGCCCAGTGGTATCGGTCCCGACTTCCGAATTGTAGGTCGTGGGTTCGAACCCCGCCAGGCGCATTACTTTGTGTAATTTATTACATCACAACTGCTCTCAAAACAGTGAAGGAAAACATCGTGAGGAAACCGGCATGTCCTAGAACCAAAAATTCGAAGACATGTGACATCTACCAACCTGCACTGGGCCCGCGTGGTATATTATGGCCCACTCCCTCTTACAGGCTTGAGTCCCAGCATTGGGAACATTATAGGCTGATGATGATGATGATGTGCTCGACCCGTTTGGCGACTTTTACACCCAAAAAAAATGACAATTAAATTACGTAAGTATTCTTGAGCATTTAATGACATTTTTTTTTTTTTTAGCTTGGTAAAATCATCAAATGAGTCCTACAACCCCGGGCAGGGCGGGAGGGACTGTCAGACTTCTACTGACTAAAATCCACGGTGTCCTTCATAGCCTGTCATGTTCCGGGGTTACGGTAAGGGAATAATCCCGCGACCCCGGCGAGCATTTAATGACATAACCCTCGCAATAAGCTTGAAACTATGCGTTCTCCTGCTACCAAATGACTGATACTAACCGGAACTATAATAATTCAAAAACAATAAGATGCAGAATTAATAGGTACAATTCAAATTGAACAGCTATTTAGATGTTAGTTACGATACCACTTCACTTTAAACAAATATATGCAATATGACAACGCCATCGGCAATTCTATCAAACAATACACTGGACACAAGTATGATCAATCACACACAAGTATGATTGAACTAGCTTGTACCCGCGACTTCTCTCGTGTTTATAACTAGGAATTATTGCATGGGGACGTCGCAGGGACTACTAGCTGTATCCAGGGCATTACAAAAGCATTTACAGCCTATAAGGCCGAGACTCCACCAAAGCTATCGAGACGTGTTTTGATCAACCAATAGAATATCGTTGCCGGAGTGAAGCTGTGTCAATAACGCAATTTTATTGGTTGTTCAAAACACGTCTCGACTCGCACAGCTTTGGTGGAGTCTCGGCCTAATGTTGCCACCGCTGGGACAGGAACACAGCCCTTCTCTCTACGAGGATATAAATACGCATTGAAATACTACGAAAGAGACAATGCAGCTACACATTACTGAAAGAATCCCTGTAAAAAAATCAGTAGTTATAACGATCAAAACCCCTTTTTTATGTGGTAACATTATCAAATGAGTGATCTTACCCAGGGCGGTAAGGAAGGCAGACTTGTTCTGACTAAAATCCACAGTGATCATAGCCCTCTACGTTCCAGGGTGACAGTTACTTGATGAGACAGTCCCGCGACCCTGGCAGGAATTGCGCTTGTAAGGCAGAGCCCATCAGATTGCTAACATGTACATGATCGGACGGCGAGTCACCCCATTACTTAAGTACCGTCCGCATGCCCGCATCCCCATAACAGCTTACAGACCAACAAACTTCGTCTCTGTAATAGTATTAGTATAGATAGTTGCAAATAATGATCAATAAGCGATACGTCGTGTTTATAGTCGTCACAATTTATTGATTAAAATTATCAGAATGATGATCAGTATACAATCAATAGTTCCTTGTCATAAACATATGTAGACACGAGAAAGTTTTGCATTTTATAATGAATATTATTCATGTTCTAATGATTTATGGAACTATTGTGTCCTTTTCATAATCATGTAGGTAGCGAAAGAAGTTTTTTATCTAGAAACTTGTAATTCATTGTTCCATACATTTTGGGTTGCCACTGATTGATAATCTCTTATTGGTGTCTTGTCAAAGACAAATATGACTTCTATAGTTCAAGTCCTAATATGGATTATACAAATCGGAGAACTGACATGAAGTTCGACGAAAAGTTACGTAATAAGAGCATGGAGTATGAAAAATTTACATTACATTTTTTTCACAACACATAATTATTTAAGTGTTCTTTTTAAAATTACTTTTTCAATGCAGGAATTAGATAGTTCTTTTGTTTCTAAGACATGCAATCAGCAATTAGGCATTTTTTTGTCCTACCGTAACTGCTAACTCGAAAACTTCCCAGACGCTCGACTTGGCAACACCAGTATAATTTTAAATGTTGGCAACACCGCGCTCACCCCGCTGGGAGCTTGCATACTGATTACGTCCAATAACTGTCAAGATTACAGTTATTTTTAACACCTATTATATTACAAAATAGGCTTCTGAATGCGTGAAGTGAATTTTTTACCTTCAACCAACATGAAACCAATTTATTTTACTCAGAAATCATCGATTTTCAATTAGTTTTTCAGTTTCGCGCCTATTTTTTGCGTCATTCAGCTTAGAGTTGGGAACTCATTTTGATTCAACATTTGACAGCTGGTAATCGAGGGGTTTGTATTCGATTTGACAATCAATTGACAGTTACGTATTAAATCTACAGCCTACAAATAAAATGTAGTTTTTAGGTTTTTTTTTTCAGAACTTTACTTTCGCTTTTGTTCATTGTGGTGGCTTCGAACTTGACTAATCGACGAATATTCTAAAAAAAAATATAAAGTAAGAAATTTCAGCCAGTTCGAGTGAGAATTTCGTCTAAGAAAACAAATATTATTTACGAAATATCTACTCGAGGAGATTTTTAGACTAGCTTTTCGTCGTGATTTCATCGTCGCTGTTCGGTTCTTAGTGATCGTAGCGTGAATTATTTAACACCAATTTTTTTTTTCAATTAGAACAAACAAACAATTTTTTTTTTTTTAATAAAAAACAGTGAAATGTTATTACAGCCGTTGATATAGGGAGTGACTGGGACGTCTATCTTCAGCACATGATAGCTCCTCGACTTCGAGATTAAAAATCTTCTATTTCGTTTTTTACGTCTGCGAGGATCGAATATATCGCTGATATGTCTACACCAGACATCAGTTGCGAATGATATGTCTGGATTCTTATTTTAAAAAGACTTTCGTAATTCAAACGTTGTTTTTGAAGTGAAAACTTCTTTAGCGGCGTTGTACACTTTTTCTGTAATGGGTAAAAAATTTAAAACTCGCGTCAGGGTCACGTGACCAAAACTCGCGTCAGGGTCACGTGACCCTGATCGAAAATGAGTAAAGCTGGCCATTGACGATCAGTCCAAACATAAAACTGCGGCATAAAACTAGGGCGTCACTCCAAATGGTTTTACTCCATTTAGATTTGCCCATTCACTGGCGTCACTCCGGCTCTTCATTTTTCGATCGGCCGCGGGGCAAAGCTGACGAAAAGTGAACTAGGTACTTATATTTGTGTAGAAAATGAATTCTGGTTCTGAAGAAGAAACATTAATTTTAACTGTGGCTACTATTTGTTGCCATATAATAACCGAGAAACGTGAAAGAAAGCAATGGATGAAGGAATGGCTTAGAAAAAGGAATCAATTCACTCACGTCAATTTGTTGAATGAGTTATCATTAGAACCAAGTGACTGGAGAAACTACTTAAGGATGGACGAAACTACATATTTCAAGCTTTTGAAACTTGTAACTCCATATATTGCTAAACAGGATACTAATATGAGAGAAGCTATTAGCCCTCATGAGAGATTGAAAGCCACTCTTCGTTTTTTAGCTTCAGTTACCACGATCGCAGCGAGCGATTCGAGCGAACTGAAGCCTTGGAATGACGATCGCGCATTGACGGTCAGTTTGGCGCGACGCGCCGCTTGGATTTATGGTAGTCACGGAAAATTTCCGTGGCGAGTCGTCAGTTAAAACTCTGGAGTGACGATTCGCCATTGACGGTCAAATTTTGGAGTGACGCCCTAGTTTTATGCCGCAGTTTTATGTTTGGACTGATCGTCAATGGCCAGCTTAAGACGTCATTCAAATTAAAAATAAAACATAGTAACAAAAAAGTTTTCACTTCTACCGGCACTCCTGGAGTGCAACCTTTTTTTTTTAACACACATCGTTATCATCATTCAACCAACTGGCTAGGAGTATAAAAACCTCCTTGATCAATTTTTATCATCGATAGTTTGAATTTAATCGTTTTAATTTTAAACTTCATTTCAATTATTTATATGACCATAAACAGTCATCGATACAGATTTAATTGCCTGGCAACACCAACGACAATTTGTTCTGAATTAAAAATAAAAACACTTTTACGAAATTCGTAATAACCTTTTAGTATTAAATGTTGCACGATTTTGGAACGCATTTAGGTGGTAGGTATTAAATTAAATATCACTTGATCGCATTACCGTATGCAGTAGTTAAGGTATTTCGCCACTTAATATCGGAAGAAAGTAAAAGTAAACATTTTGGTTTACTTTTGAGTTTAATTTAAGTCCGGTCAAGTGTGGGTCGAAATTGTAGAGGAATATTTTCATACTTTACTTTTCAGGAGAGGTGAAAATTTGACACAAACGTTTTGCAAAACCACGATTCGAAAAAGTTTTCGAACTTTTCCGAGTAACCTATGATTCTAAAATAGATTGATAATTTATAGGTACCAAGCATCTTAATAAAACGTTATATTTTAAGTAATATAATTATGTTCTTTGAAAACGAATGGTTACATTAGTTAATCTGTATAACAAACTTAAAAAAGATTGTACATCTATCCCAAATTTAAATCAACGTGTGTGGTCAAAATCACACGATAAAAGCCGTTCATTAAGTACATTTTGAAATAAGATTCAAGTTGAAGAATGTTTTAACTTATTCAGATAAATTGTACGATAACTTGGAAGGAACGTGAGGCCAATAATTTTGGCACTTAGTGCAAAGGCTTCACTATTATAATTTATAGTGCAGTTCGGAATCCTGAGAAAGTTACTTAATAAATCAAACATTTTAAAGCAAATCATAGACACATTTGTTTTCAAACGAATATGTTTGTGTCCTTTTGACCGAGTTTTATTTAAAAGCACCATTTTAATTTAATTTTAGTTCAATACTAATAGTGCTTGCTTCACAACGTCTATTATGTTATCGTATTAAATCGACGACCCTTGACAAATAGTTTCTTGAATTATATTCAAGAAATTGCCAACGATTTGACAAATAATGACTGAATTTTTAACACACCAATGTTATTATCCAGAAATCTTTAAGTTTTTTACAATTAAATTTAAAATAACTTTAATTTCCCTCATGTTATTTTCTCTAGATTTCAAATTACAATCCCTTTTAAACGTTTCCTGTTTATTTGTCATAATGGCAGCCCACCATTCAAATCTCAGTAACTTCACGTTCAAGAAAATTATGCAATCGTTCGAATTGTTAGTCATTTATCTATCTATATAATAGGTACTACAAACCTCGTATTTGTAAGGAAACCAAAAGAATAAGTTCCTAGTTCCTCTTAGACAAAACAATCCAATTTATCTAAGTTTATTCAATTTACAAAGAGATTGGACGTGAAAGTGGAATATTTATTTACGTATGGCATAAAAGCTTGCATATGCTAGATATACCTTTTACTCAGTTTTATACCTCTTTATGTTTGTGAAACGGATTACGGAATTTCAGCCTCCAGAATCAAAATCAAAATTGTAAAAAGGGTTGATCAATCATCAAATGTAAAGTTTATAATTGTTTACTCCAATCAAACTGATATTGTGTTTAGTATGCAAAAGATCTTAGATTTGTATTTTACACCAAATTTTGTAGTAAACCTTTAGACATAGCCAAAACTTCATTTATCATGCGAAAAAATCAAACACTCCTAAAAATTACACGCCCCATTGCAGAAAATCTGTAGGATTTCCTGCAAATTGGGCGAATAGCAAATTAGCAGTATAAGAATATAGGTACTTCCAATTCTAGAAAATTTTCCATTCAGATAATTAGCCGTTTTGCGAATAAGGCCTTTCGAGAATTTGCGACTCGGTTGCCATTTTGATACTTTTTCATTTTGCGCCTAAACCTTTTTTCGTCCTTCCTGTTGCATTGCCTTCTTATCGTAGAATGAGGTTTATGTCAAAGGTAAAGCAACTGTAAAAGTAATAGCTTTGTAGATAACGTCCACAGTAAATAACTGTCATAATTATAAAAATAATTTATTCGCAAAATTATTACACTGCCGTGCCCTAAAAAACCTAACAGTAAAATAACGAAAACGTCCACGAAAGGACACAATTATTTGGGACATACGTCTTTTTGTACCTACTGTCAAACTGTATATCGGTATAATTATCAAAGTCACGTAGTAATCATAATGCGTGGTAACATCTAAACAAATTAACATACGCATAGTGGGCATATTTTGCATAATATTTTAATGGGCAGCCTTCAAATTAGTATGATGTGATGTACCGACAAAAGATGCTTCTCGTCTCTATGTGCAATCGAAGAAGGCTTTGTTTGTTTGAAGCTGGTCCAATCTAGATAGGTTATTAATAATGGTAGGAAGTGTATCTTCAAATAATATTGTAGACAGTCGATTTCTACACGTCTTCCTTGTGGAGTTTGCTGATTTGAGAAACAATGCTTAGATGCTCGCTCGGTTTCCATTGATGTCCTAATTTGTTAGCAGTTGCTATACATACGTATTATTAATTATTCATGGTGTGACATTATCAATTATGAGGAGCTCGTGGCTAAATAATCACAGCCGCACAGGCCGATCTTCCGGCTCAAGCCGCGCTTGCCGAGGTTGGTCTGTGGATGGGTGACCAAGACGAGAAAGAATAATGCGATAGCACGCGGCGGAATCCTCGAGGCGATCGGCATCACGGACAAAATGCAATTTCTGTCTCGGTCTAGCAAATGGCAGTTCAAAGCGACAGAAAGAGAAAGGGCGACGGAAAAAGGCGATTCCGTGCTGACAGATGAGGTCCAAACCTAATCCACCATAATGCCTCGTGATGATTGTAAGGAACAAACAGGCCAAGATTTATTTTTCTAAAAACCAATACAACACCGAATCGTTCAATCATATCATTCAATCAGTTCTCCAACACACCTTTTTCCAAACTTAATTAGTTATCGACTGTATAATTTTCCAATAATTACTTAGGTAATTAGGAAAGTCGTTTCAACTGCGCAGGATTCTTGAACTAAATGACTGGCATCGTTATAGCCGCCCTTGTACAGATATCGTCACGTTCGTACCTATGTTAAGGTTGTCTAAAAATAACTTAGTTACATGTTAAATAAATAGTTGTTTTGTGTGAGGATTAATGAGTGGTTTTGACGTCGCTTTTCCGCTAAAAAAGACGTTTTTGTAGTAGTAATGTGTTATTAATAATGTTATTTAATAAGCTAGTTATCATTTCTGTGTTTGTATTTCCTTATGAAGTTTACAGTTCTGCCCAAAAGTAATTTATGGATTGTGTACCGTATTCGTTATGACATCTTATCAACTTGGCGCTTTTCAAAATCCATAAAGCCGAAGTGGAAATATATCAGCAATTGTAACTCGAAATAGCCCAACGGGACAGCATAGACAAATTATTAAAAAAAAAAGATTTTATATTTTCGCAGGACACAATATAGAGAGATGACTATTTTCTGTTCATTTACTTACTTTGACAAGTACACTCCAGTAACTAGATCAAGTAGCTTGCGCATGTAACTCGCGCGGGTAACCGGCGTCCTTACTTGCGCGGGTTACATGCACCGTGTACAAGCACCCTAAACTATGCATACTATAGATATTCGATGTGACAAGTCATCAATTTGTCAAATCAAGACTTTAACTTGACAAAATAAAGTACGAAATACAAAAACAAAGCTCGGTTCCTTACGCTTTGACTAAAGTTAGGTCTTGTTATGTCATAAAACGAAGTTCAAGCTAGGATTTAAGTTAAGCTCATGGAACACTGCCCATTAAAGGATAAAATTGCTTATTTTAATTGCACATAAAGTCTATTTTAGGTTAATTACTTTTAAAGCCTCGGGACTTATAGGAGGTACTATGCAACGCAATAACTTTATCATAATAGCATCAACGTGCGTGTGGTCTTTGAGTACTTTGCCATTAAACTTAGCTCAAAGTTACATTCAAGCATGAACGAAATACGTATACTCGCCGCTTTTATGGCTGTTAGGAGAGTTATATGCCTTAACCAGCCATCAACTTTCTTCAAGGCCGTAGTGGAAAGATGTCTGTCATCATCAGTCATAGCAAAATTTTACTTTTTTTGTGTCATAAATAGAAAATTTACTTGCTTGCTTTGCTAGCAAGTTACCGAAACTCCGGATCATTAAGAGCAATTAAAGTAACAGGGTGTACTTTTAATCAGATACCGCCTTATTAATAAACCTGTACTAAAATTACACCAAGGATAATCCTTAAAAAAAAATTGTATGGTTAATCCGAGGATTATCCTGGTTGTAACTTTAGTCCAAGTTTATTAATAAGTGGGTAAGAGATTTGATGATTTAACCAACCCAAAAACAAGGGCAACTAAGGTTATGATCACTTTTTATGAATTATTCCCGCTGGATCCCACTTTTGAAGGCTAAGTATACAATTATTGAAGGAACTTTCAATCATCAAAGAAATTATTACAAACGAGCAAACCCGGCGAACTCCGTTTCGCCACCAGATGTTTTTCTTTGCTATAAACCTCACGGAGCCCGAGACCTTTCCAACGAATGAAAAACCGTGGAGATCGGTTCGTGCGTTCTGGAGTTATAGCGTCAGGAAGGAAAACCCGACTTATTTTTTAAATTAGAAATTAATATAAAAGGTCATATTTTTAATCTTCTGTCAATAAATGATGTGCTAATAGAAACTCATTAATGAAGTACAAAGCACAAACATCACTAAAAAAGAAAAAGCAAAAAGCTATTAGACACCTTATTGCACTCTCTAGGAATAACGACTCATATGATATAACAGATACAAAAACGAATCGTTTGACATTTAACAACGAGTAGTTACTTATTACATAAGCGCAAGCGGCGTCCTTGCAAGGCCGCGAGTGGGTGCGCGGGCGCGTAACCAATGAACAAATTATTTGCAGAAGGTGAACTAGTACTTATCGGCTTATAAATAACGTATTATTTAAATTGTTTAATAAGTCATTCCAACTTAGGTTTATGTAAATGAGGCTTAGATTTGTTTGAATGATTGTGACTGGGAATTGAATTGGTCACAATCAGTCAAGAAAATCAGTATTAGGAAATAGCAAAACTAACGATTTGTGTGAAAATTGAGCAAGTGTTTATAGAATCTGGTGTTTGAAATAGCTTTCTGATTAAAATAACTCTAAAAACATACCGAAATGACAATGTTTAATAAAATATGGCAAAAATCCTATGAGATTCTGAAATAGACAAATAGAAATATAAATGATGACAAGACAGAACAACAAAATCCGCAAAATAAGCTATATGCAGAGCTAATCTGTCTTAAACGCCTTTTATTATTGTCTCTTTTTTTTACTTTAGCGCGGTAAAATCGTCAAATGAGTCCTCCCACTCAGGGCAGAGCGGGAGGGACTGTCAGACTCCTACTGACTAAACTCCACGATGTCCTTCAATAGCCTTTTACGTTCCGGAGTCACGGTAATACGTTAGTCCTGCGACCATTCGTTAATCCCTCCCAACCGACGTTGTCTCCTCAAGAAAAATTTACTAAAATTAAGCATCGATTTGTCAAACAAAACTGTCCTCGTATAAACGCAATAGTCACGGCATTTTCTACCTTTCAATAAAGAATAGACTTAATTTATTTTATTTATTAACTGATTGCTTGCCTTACTATTCTGGTTCAGACTATTCCTATTATAGATTATCTCTAATATGGCAACATGCAACGCGCCGCCCGCCTGCGCACGAGTGCTCATAATTACGCCTTTGTTGTGCTGTTAATCGTGGGAAAAGGATGCAAGGTGCATTGATGAGACAGATTTAGGATTTGATTGGAATAAGGATGTAGTTTTTAACGTAAAAATAATAAGTTTACGTTAACTTGAAATTTTAACATCGAGGTGTCATAGAAAAAAAAACTAACGATTTTTTCTTAATTTGCAAAATAAGAAGACGTAATAATAATTTATAATGCCAAAATAAAAGAAAAAATATAATTTTTATTCATTAAAGTTAAACAACGATGAATAAGTAGACGACTTGACGATTTTTAGCTTTTCATCACTTACTGTTCATTTCATGAATTGTTTCAAAACATTTCATTTCCTTTGAAAAAAAAAACATTTTATTTGGCTCGCCCATTTAATAATAATTCACGCATTCAACTTTCAATCATAAAAATATTTACTAACTTTATCATCGAATCTAGACAACTGTTCGCCATCGACATCTAAATGTCGACATTGCTACTCTTTTGACAGCACTATTTTGACTTGTTGATATTTTTAGCTGATTTATGATCTTAGGCTGAGAAGTAGGAAGTACCTATGTAAAGTGCGCCTGAGTCAGTCTCATTGCAAGGTTGTGACTGATTAATCTTGAGATAAACTAGATTTGAGTCATATTTGGCGCTAACCAGGGTCTGGGATTATTGTCTTGTTTACCAGTTTTGATACCTACGAAGTATATTTCGTAGGATACGTGTTTGAGAATGAGTCATTCAACACGCGTGGGAAAGAAAAACTTAGGTAAAAGCTGAAAGTGAAATTAATGAGTTTTTTTTTTTTGGGTGGTAAAATCATCAAATGAGTCCTCCCACCCTGGGTGGGGTGGAAGGGATTGTCAGATTCTTACTAACTAAAATCCACCTGTGTTCCTTCCTATGCCCTTTACGTTCCGGGGCCACGGTATCCAGGATTAAGAAAAAAACCCGCGACCCCAGCAGGCTTTTGACGCGAAACACGACGCGTCACCGAAAAAAATAAAAAAATTAATGGGCTTGAAAAATATTTAGTTCGACAAAAATCTAGGCTTGAATGCAGGATGCAGTCCCATCCTCTTGAATGCATCCTTTTCAGCATACGCGTGAGGAAGAAGGGTTCTGCTACATCGTGCATTCAAACCCGGGAATTATGGATTTCCGCAAAATTACGTCTGATTCTATAATTTATCACAGAGAAGACCTGTGTGACAATCGTGGGAGATATACAAGCTAATTTTGCCACAATAAGACCCTAAAATATCTACAGAACAATATAATCTAGCCAGGAAGATTATGTCACCTTATTACAATAAAGTCTGTTCCTATTATTATCACAATGGCCGCTAGATAGCCTGCAGCTAGATGTCTCATATTTGACGCAACTTTAAATCATGACATCATTTTAATGGACTTTACAAAACTTCTAAGAAACGATAAATGTTGTTGCTAAATAATTATTATCCTTGATTCTGTTGCATAAATAAAAACAGGTTTTTGTAATAAATGGCTAGGGCAGTGTTTTAAAGCAAGCCATTCTTGTGAAAAGCACTAACGGCCAATCCCAATATTTAATAGTTTTTGATAATTTAATCGTTATTATTTACTAGGTAGTAGGTAGTAGAAAAATGTTGAATTTGATTGAATATTAGATCTTAGGCAGGAAGGCTTCCTGAATTAAATATAGTATTTATATTCTAAAAAATAAAATATCTAAAAAAGTTTTGGTAGCAGGTGTTAAAAATGTCCACCCGCCAGTCAAGTCAAAATATCAAAAAATAAAAAAAAAACACAATCAATAGGCGACGCTCGGGTAAAAGTTCCATAGAAAACGGAAAATAAATAATAATAAGATAAAAAAATACGATTAATGGAGATATAAAATACGGAGAAAAAAAAAAACAAGACGTTTAACTTTTTTTTTTTTCGGACTAATGGATATGCAGATATTTGCACACATAACATACCGCTATGATAAAAGCAGTACAAATAAATAACATAAATTAAATCCTCCATGATCGAATGAAATTAAACAAAATCAGCCTTCAAGCGCTTAAAATTAAAGCGATCGCTTTCATGCAGCGCTACAGCGCGATGATAAAGCGTCAGCAACGAGATCGTCAAAGAGTTTCGTTCCGCTTAATTTCCGCATCACAGACACACTATTATACCAGTTTCTCTGCACGATATTGCATATATTTTAATTATTAGTATCAAAGGTCATCGGAATCCATTGCGGTTTGTCGGTGCATTTGAAGATCACGAACTTGCGTTGTAATAAAAGTTTAGGTAGTTATTTCTGAAAAGTCTTACATAAGATTTTTATTCATAAACTAAAGTAGAGGTATCTTTGCAAGTTGCACCCACGATCTGTACACGTCATGTAAATATATCCCATAAATAATCCCTCAAATAATATACGCCCCCACGCTTTGAGTGGCCCCTCTCTCAGCCCCGCAGGGTTGAGAGAGGGACCACTCAGGGTTGAGAGAGGGGGCACGTGGGTTTTTAGGACATTTAAAAAGGGTTTTTAGATTTTTTTAAACCTATCAATTTTAAGTTTTGCTTTTTCCAGCCATTGTCTCAAAAAGGACTCTAACTCGTCACGTGACGTTTTTATAAAAAAAAATAAGCCATGCTTAAAAAAAAACACCTTTGGGAGTCGATTAAAATAGATATATTGCAAGGCTTCTTAACTCTCCTGCTAGTTTTCTCTATGCAGGGCTATAATTATATGTATGTCCACTCTTTGTCGAAGAAATCGAAGTCCACTTTTAGCTAAAATGATTACATCTATGTACTCACCAAGCCCACAAATGAGGTACGTCGGCGGCGGCTTGAGTACGGACCGGGCATAAGCCCCCCGCACCGTCTCCAGGGCTCTGGGTGCTCCAGCCACTAGGAGCACCCCTGGTGACACGTAGCCAGCGTATCGCAGTTCCGCCGTGGCGGCTGCGAGAGCACCAGCCCACCAGCATTTTGCATTCGCTGATAGAAAGCTCTGGAACAAAATGAGAAAGAATTGTTAGGAAATTACATTGGGATTAAAGACGTGGTAGATTCGTCCGTGAACTCACCACGTAGGCTTAGTTGAAAACCAACGTTGGGCACTATAGTTGTCCGGCATTTGTTGAACTGGGTCTATTTGGCGCAGCCGTGAGTCACACAATATTTAGTGTTTAGTTGTTACTTTTTTTTAAATAATTTCTTTTCTTTTTATGTTGTGTGTACTTATGGCATGTGTCAATAAACGTTTTTCTTTCTTTCTTTTGATTATACTGTAGCGTAGCTAGCCCGGTCGCGGGACTTATTCCATCACCGTGACCCCGGAACATAAAGGGCTATTGAAAGACACCGTGGATTTTAGTCAGTACAAGTCTGACAGTCGCTCCCGCCCTGCCCGGGGTGGGAGGACTCATTTGATGATTATACCACGTTAAAAAAAAAACAAAAACGTAGCTAGCCCACTCCCTCCCACAGAGAGTGGGAAAATGATAATGAGGTTGATCATGATAATGATGTTCAAGGGGTCACATTTATTGATTTAGAATCGGATTAAATTGATTAGTAAAAGCTTTACGACCGCGTGTTAACACTACCTATACAGTAGGTATCATTTCCTAAGACTTTTCTGCTGTTTTATGGCCGGATTCCGGCTTGTAAATGGTTGAATTAATATTTCATATGGAGCGTTAGCTTATAAAACACAGGTACAGGGCGAAACGATAGTACCCCATAGTGTCTCAGAGCCAATATTCAAAAACAGTACCATCAATCTTTTTTTATAACGTTCTATCAAGTCGGTAGTTGTCTAAAGAAAATGAAAGCTGTCTTAAAAAAAGATGTGGAGGATTCAAAGACCTCAAAAGATAAGTTTCGACAAAACTTACATCACTTAACTAAAGACGTAAAGGATTACTGCACTTCAATCAAGTATCCAAACCATTCATAACAAGAAAGTAACGCCTCCCAATTTCCTTTTCAAAATTAAATCTTCAATATCCAGATTAGAGGTTGAGATTAAAACATTTAGCTAATTCAATTTGGTTAAAGACCAGAAAATGAAAGTATTCCGTTCAAATTGAGCGATTAATAGATCCTTCTCGGGCAATTCAAGTCTTAACCCTTAGGGACATAGCGCTTTTATTTTTAACAGAAATACTCGCTACGGGTCTGCTGGACCCTGAGTAATGTTTTTTACAAAGCTGCTCAATAACATTTTTAATATCTTTCTGGTTTAACAGTAAATAAAGAAATGTAACAATCAAATACTCGAAGATGTATGTATGGGTACAGCGGACCCATCACACACATTTTCGTCCATAGCACTCATGCGCAGCGCGCTAGCTGATTGGTACCATTTCGTGTAGTAAATTAGGTTAGATCTTCAGTCGCTCTATTGAAATGTGCGCGTATCGTCGCGTCCTGGTGACAATTTGACCCTAAAACTGTCATCTAACATGCTATACTATCTTTGAAAGGTACCACGGATGACACGTCAAAATTTCATCATCATCTTCCTACACTCATCCCATTTTACTTGGGGTCGGTGCAACACGTTTTTTTCTTCCATTCTCCCCTATCAGTCACAGTCGTCACAGTATCATTTACTCCTTTTTCTTTAATATCATTCTTTAGACAATCCATCCATCTTTTCTTTGGCCTTCCTCTTCCTCTCCATCCATCAACATTCATAGTCATCACTCTCTTAGTCACATGAGTGTCAAACGTCAAAATTTTATAATCAAAATAGGAAGGACTGGGTCCGTGAGACCCAGTAACAAGTCCTGAAGTGTTAAACGTACTCTCGATATACAATTCCGTCATCCAAAGTCCTTGACCGGCACTCAAGTGCCTACTGGCATTTCGCTGGTTGCCCAACCGACGCTCTTTGGATCCTGCACTACATTGGTCTTGTGAAATGCATGGATAAGGTTATTACAGATAACGCAGAACCGCCATCGTGTTCCATTTTTAAATGGAATGCTTCGAATTAATTGAATTAAAATTAACTTGTTGAATGAAAGAGCTGTTGTTAATTTGTTGGTTATGATGTCATTGGGACTGAAGGATTGTTTTGTAGGAGTCATGATTATCTACGTAGTGGTGAGGCCGAGGGCATAAAAAAAAAAGTTGAAAACATTGTGAAAAAAAAGTTAGAAAAGAAAACGGAATTCGTTAAGTAGTAGTCGTAGGAGAGAATGGAAGACGAAACTAAAGTTTAAGGTTTTATTTTTCTAAAAAGGGAACATTGGGAACCTAGGGCAGGAAGATTATGAATGTGATGGTGTCATCTAGATACCTACGTAGCTAGCAAAATTAAAAGCAACAGCAAATAGCTTCTTTAATTCCGGTTGCAACTTATCTTACAATCTTGACACTATGACAGTGAATAGATGTATGTTTATGACTCAATGCCGTCAAAACAGCTGAACAGAATTCGATAAAATTTATATAATTTATTAGCACAGACTATAATTAATCATAGTCAGAATTAAAACATAGAACTACCGTTTATCCCAGTGTCAGAATCCCGTGGGATACTCAAAACACGGGCAAATCCGCTGGCTACAGCTAGTTATTACATAATTAAAAGACATCTTTGCCTCGGCGACTATAAAGGCTGCTGAAGTTATTAAATTTTCACTTTCCCATAAAGATAATGGATCAGCTGAGCAAATTAAGCAATAAAAAATAATATAAAGATTATTATCTACGTGAAATTGCCTACTTGATACACCTGATTCAATTTCTAACGAGAATGTTATGACATTAGAAGATTATGCCTCCAAATTGATTTAACACACTTCATTTATTTGCTGACTAGTGAGGTCTAGTGGCTAGTGACCCTGACTGCTGTGCTGGAGGTCGTGGGTTCGATTCCCACCCAGGACAAATGTTTGTGTGATGAGCACAATCATTTGTTCTGTGTCTGGGTGTAACTTATCTATAATATTTATGTATTTAGAAATATATAAGTATGTTTATGAGTTGTCTAGTACCCATAACACAAGTTCTGCTTAGCTTGGGACTAGATGGCGTTGTGTGATAGTTGTGGAATATTATATAATTATGATGCCAAAAGGTAACCTTCGAAAATGAGAGTCAAGCTGGCCCACCTACATGTTATACAGCGTGATCTCGCTAAGGGATAAAGTCCGGGATGAGGTCTTAAAGCTTAAGACCAAAGTAGTAGACAATATATTGTTGAAAACTGTAGCAAGTTGAAGTGGTAGTGGACTGGTCACGTCTGCCGCAGAACCAATGAAAAGTGGAATAGGAAGGTTCTCGAATGGAGGTAAACGGTGGGTGGAACTTCCCGGGAAAATAGACCGATGCCCTGAAGAAGGTAGCTGGATGAAAAAAGCGGGAGATCGGGCGCTGTGGCGCTCCCTGGGAGAGGCCTATGACCAGCAGTGGACTGCAATAGGCTGAAATGGTAATGATTTATAATTACTCGTGACCCAAGAGCTGGCTTTTACCTTTTTTTTTTTTTTTTTTTTTAGCGTGGTAAAATCATCAAATGAGTCCTCCAACCCCGGGCAGGGCGGGAGGGACTGTCAGACTTCTACTGACTAAAATCCACGGTGTCCTTCATAGCCTGTTACGTTCCGGGGTTACGGTTAGGGAATAATCCCGCGACCCCGGCAGGCTTTGGCCCTCTGAGAGGGGGGCCCCGTCATTATGCTGACGCTCTTTGAGGCGCGCGTGGGACACAACGCGCCGTCGACCCGGGCATGGTCCTTGGTCGGGCAGCGAGTTGCCCTTTACTCGCTGCCCGCATGCCCGCGCCTACGGTGGCCGGAGATCATCTTGCGACGTCCGTCGCCGTGGGCGCCTACCACTGCGGCTGGGGCGGAGGGAGGACGCTGTCCTCTCTCGCTCGCGGCCTGCCTCCTCCTTGACGAGCATTACTGCCTCGCAGAAGGAGCTGACCGCTTCCCACTCCGTCTCGCCCCGCAGCATGGCCGCAACCAATGCCGGGCGCGAGAGGTCTCCGCCTATCGCAGCCGTGAGGACACGTCGGTGCTCCGCCCAAGCTGGGCAGTCTTGCACCGTATGCTCCACCGTGTCCTCCGGGCGATCTTCGCAGTGGTGACACCCAGGCGTGGCTTTTACCTTGGCCAGAGGCTAAATATTGCAATTCAAAGAGGCAACGCCGCCAGTCTCTTGGGCACATTACCAGCTGACAGCGAGCGTTGAGGATGAATTTTTCGATGCTCTTTAATAGTTTAGTTTTATTTTAATTTAGTATTTTATATTTATATTAAAGTTTAATTTATGTTAAAAATAGTAAGCATTATAATTATAATAGTTTGAAACATATTTTAGTAAAAATTTATAATTTGACTAGCTTTTGTCTACGATTTCGCCCATGTCCGAAAATACCTTACAGAAAAGAATCCCATGTCCAATCACTCGTCACTGTCTACCTGTGCACAATTCATGAAAATCATTAAAGCCGTTTTATGTGAAAATGTAACAGACAGACAGACAAGCATTCGTGTCTTCGCATTTATATGTAAAAATGTTGTTCACTTTGAAAGACGCTGTAATTTAGCTATAATAGAAAAGGAATTTCCGAATGCCAACACTTTTCCGTAGAAAATAGGAACGATTATCGTTTAAACATTTTGATGGACAGTAGCTTTTATTACCTGCCCTACGGATTGTCTCAGAAGAGAAAACTTGTCTAAAGTATAAAGAGTAAATTGCTGGCTTTAATAATGATATTAGACCTAGTGTTCACTGATGGCACGGTACTACAATTCACTAGGAAAAAATCACTGAAAAATTCTTGGAGTTTTTCAGTAACTGGTTTGAAGATTGTAAGACGTGTTTAATAATATTTTTTTTAAATAATGATTGTTTGAAGCCAGTCTCATAGACTATCGGATCGCTTTCGCTTTTGTATGTGACTGGATTCAAACAATTCCATACATTACAATTATAAATGCTTCGGATCGCATTTGCTTCGCCTTTCTGTTTGACAATAGCTTAATTGTTTGAAATAAAAAATATAAATGGTTTGTAAAATTAGTAAGTAGTAAATTTTAAACGTGACAGAACTTTATAGCAGTGTGAAAGGTAACATAATTCCCAGTAAACAGTTACACAGAAAACCCAATAGTGATGTCATTTTATACCGGTAAAAAAACCCGCGTACTGAATTATACTATGCAACCACAACTTTATTTCTATCTTAATGAAGTTGTGGTTGCAATGATTAATTTATTCATTGATAAGTTAATTAATTCAAATTATCATAAGATTATGAAATATGGATGAACTGTCTCAAACATAATAATGATAAATATAATGATTATGATGGCTTATTATAGAGAAATATGGAAGAAAATTAGCTACGTATTGCAGTTTAAGTAGATAAGTTAGGATACTGTCTTTGTAGGCTGTAAACTGTACCTTTTATTTCTTTTTGACAATGTAAAAGTGCCTGATCTATCCGAAATGCTAAAAGAAAATAAATGCTTTTCGTCGTAACCAAAAAGAAATGTCAAAAAGAATTTTGCATGGAGAAGAAACGGCAAGAAACTTCGTGGTTAGGCACTTCTTAAAAAAAAAAAACATTACAACGTTTTGAATAAAGAAGTAGCATAATTAGACTCTAGTCTAGTAGAAGTCAAGGTCTCCTAGTCGTACCAAGGCACCAATGTGTACCCAGCCTATCATTATGTAGATTACAATTTTCCTAGGTGTGAATTAAATAAGTACTTCGTGAAAGTAGAGGCACTAGGTATCTCGGATACATTATAAGCTGGCACTCTGTGATTATATGCTTATTATATTGTCTCATAAAATTTTATCGCTAGCAAATGAGAATTTATTAAGTTACAATAAACTTTCGTGTGAGTGAATTATCTAAGATTGTTTTAAGAGCAATATGTAATTAGGCCTGTTTGAAATAGTCTCGCCGTGGGACAGATTTAGTTGTCTTTATTAAGGTGTGTCGTTTTGGTATTTGAAGTCTGCGTTCCAATGAGCAGTTGGTTTTGATTGATACTGGTTTTAGTTTAGTCTATCAACAGAGGCTCAAAGGGGTTTGAACATTTTCGTATGGGGAGTGTACCAGGTGCCCACCGCCATTTTGATTTTTTGGGCAGGCACGTCTGAAATATTCATAGATCGATAGATCATAATTATACTTATAATGTAAGAGGCAAAACCTCGTAAAACGTCACGTTTCCGAGTTATGAGCTGTCAAACATGTAAGTACAATTCGCTATTTGTAGCATTTATAAGGCACAAAGCCCTTTAAATATTGTGTTTCTATTGTTTCCAAATTGTTTTGAAGATATTTTGAAGTCATGTAAAGCACTGGTATTCAAATGCATCCGATTATGCTGGAAGTCGTTCACAAAATAATTGGTTTCCCAACTATAGCTTGGCAAGTCACTGTTACTGTAAGTCCATATTAATTTTTTTTGATATTTTAGTATGTTCGAAACTTTTTTTAAAAGGAACGTAGGGTCAAAAGCTTGAAAAACGACTTAACTATTAAACGACGAACGAAAAAAACAGGGACATTAGTTGATTAAGATTCTTGAGATATGCTTAAAAAACATGGAAAACTTTATGCTTGGTCAGGTGTGTATATTTTAATGGTATTAAATAAAATTTATAGGTGTATTTTAACGACTCAGTAGATCCGTTTGACCAGTCACGCCTGACATGTTAAAACACACAGTTTGACACCTATGGCAGTAGTAAGTACGTATGTTGACCTCAGCATGATGTCATCACAGACCACGTTACAAATAAACGAAGATAAATATTGTGGACTCGCACTTTAACTTTATTCGTAGTCGTTAGGTAAGTGAGTTTTATTATTGTAGTCCTTTTTAATAATCTCTGTATCATCATAATTTTGAGGGCGGGGCAGTGGTCCCACTGCTCTGTTCTACTAGGTGGACCATGGGTCTTTACTAAGGGCAGTTTTCCATATTTGAAAATAGTTGGACCACAGCACCTTTTGAGAGTTCTGTGGTCTAATTCATTTAAAAAGAACCTGCCAAACCTAAAAGCCTCACGTGCATCTTAATGTGTGTAGTTACCTAATTCATCTGCCTTTAATTTCTGTCATCTTTACTTTTTATTTTGTCTGCTTATGTACCAACACTCCAACAGCAAATAATACATAATTACTTCGTTAATTTACATTATTTCATTTAAAACAGTCCACAAAGACAGGTAAGTAAACGATTAAGTTTATCTATGATTCCCAGATCATCAACATTGTCTCTGCAAACCATAAATACGTAAGATACACATGTCGCAAAAAGTTTCCATACTTATCTAATAACAATGCGAACTGTCTCATTAGGCGGGCAAAGTCGGAAGCAATGTCTTCACATATTGGAGGTAGTGTTGGAACCAATATTGGCCGAGAATAATATGGGGAAAGCTCGGATGCCAACGTTAACTTATAGACGCCTTTTTACTCTTCTTTTAATACTAAATTCGATTATTAGATACTGAGAATCTTCTAAGTCTACATTCCTAGCTATTAAAGGTTGGCTTGCAGTGTTAAACGCAGCAGAATATCAATATTTTACAACGATTACAGTATTTTTCCTACTCCTCCACTATTCTTTTCTGATTAATTTCGTTGCATGATCGAAGACAGGTAAATTCATTCTCCGGGACCTCGTCGAGCTTTAATGTCTCGGCGCTTTTCTGGTGGTTGCCACTGTTGATTCTGGCTTTCAGAAGTTGCAGTGGTATGGCAATGGTAGGTTCGACCCAAAACAAAAAGGATTAAGTACACTACCTACCCCATAAATACTGCCTGCCAGACTTTAGAGCTTCTGACTAAGAGCTGGTTTTTCAATGGTCAGATAACGTTTATCTGAGGAATAAAAATGGCGATTTGACAGCTTATCTATAGAAAATAATTATGTCAAACTGCTATTTTCATTCCTCAGATAAAAGTTATCTGACGATTATAAAATCAGCCCTAAGAAAAGTAACTATGGTCAAAAACATTCAAATTAATCAAAGACAGATCATTAATTAACTTGTTCTTATTTTGAAAAGGGACTACTCTGAGAAGTATCTAAGTCCACGCTTTAAAAAGTCAGTCTCACTTTCATGCGCCAACTCCACAAACGTTTGCCAAACACTGGCCAGTGTTGGGACAATGTTACGTGTGAGAAAACTGAGAAATTGCACCCGCTATCGCCATCTTAAATCGGTGCACAGATAATATACATTGTGTCATGGTCTGCTGGATGTTCCCGTGTGATGCAGCCTTAACCATTTCATTAAACATTTATGTGCAATTTTTTATTTAAAATTGTACCTTTATTGCTACATGAGAAGTTGTAAAAACTGTTTCCTGCATTTTATGGTTTAATAAACAGGAATTCAATTTACCTTTGTTAGATTTTTGCCGTCTAGGCAATCAAGATAGGAACTAGGAAACTGGTATGCTATGTGGATCTACAATATTATGTTCTTACTTACCGACATGGCGACACTGGAAATTCGAAAATGGAATAATATTATGTCACCAAATTCTGACACATTGAACTTTTAAAAATACACGACAAAATCACAGCTCATTCCACGCGCGCTCCAATTTCAAATTCTTAAAAGGAACGCCACAGCTAATACATAAAAAACAATTCTATAATTGGCAAAGGAATTCTCACAAGTGGCCAGTTCCAAAAACTATTCTCGATTGCGCCACTCGCCGCTAAAAAGCAATCTCCTGTCGAAAGTTTATTTTTAGTTCCTTTTTCAAAATTACACCGCGTTCCATGATGTTTAATAGTTCTTATTTGGATTAACGACATGCGTTTCCTTTTCTGTCAAATTAGAGGAATGTCAAAAACAGGAAATGTAGTATAGGAATCAGATGGTTTAGATTTTCCGCGTTGTTAGAGTTTTAAGTGCGTTTCCTATATCAAAGAAGCTTAAACGATGGATGGATGAGAATGCTAGGTATTAGTGTACGAAAGTTTGATGTTTTAATTAGGATTTTTACTAGCTTGGACAAAGCTATTGGTTTGGATTACATTACTGGCGTATATACCGCAGAGATCCTTAAATTACTTATTCAAAGATGATTTAAATTTTTCATAAAATATGATCTTACTACCGGGACAGAAGCTTCCTCTCTGGGAGCAGGAGTGGGCCACAAAAAGGGCCCAGTGCGGATTGGTGGACGTCACAATCATGTCTTCGATTTTTTGTTTTTAGAACATGCTTGCTCTAAAGTCGGGGCCGATACCCGATACCACTGTATGCGCTAAAGGTGCTTGGGCATATTCTATATGAACCAAGTTTCTTTCTGTTTTACAATATTTTATTTACACCATGTTATAAAATTAAGGAGAAAAGAAAGCAGTTCGGTCCTATAAAGAAATTTTCTAATAATAATTAATTCGTATTAGAATCAGGTTCCTATTTCCGTGAACTCACTACTTTGTTCCCCACCGATCTTAGTACAAGAACGCACTAAAATTGTCAACACAATCAAGATGCTGTTATTCAAATACCGCTATGTTTATTAATCATGAATATTTCATAAATCTGATCACAAATCGAAAACAATGTTTATGTAAATATTAAAGTTGGTACAATTGCGGGTAGTCGCAAAATGTGGAGGAAGTTGTAAATGTCTTTATAAATCTAATTGTGGATTGTGCGCTTTGCTGCCACAAAGGGGTGTGAGAATTGAAGCAGAAAATTATTTTATAAGTTGTTTGATTGCAATAAAATTTGTCGGATAACTTGGTAATAAAGAAATTGCGTTGCTTTTCAATTTTCAATGCATTAAAATACGTTGTTTTGTTTCATTTTTGCCGTCGAGAAGACTAAATTTTGTAAAGAAATTTTAAATTATCTCCTATAATGAAAGGAAAGATTGAAAAACGATTATAAGTATGTACCTACAGATGCTAGTACATCATTCTACCCATTCTGTCAAGTTTCTTTAATAACATAGATAGATTTTAAACTTGTTATTAGGGTCTAATTGTAAAAAATGCTTCAAATGTTAATTTCAACATGTTAAGTGCGCACCTAGCCCTAACAAATGTTAAATAATGTAAGTTCCCATCATAAAAACGAAACACCACATTATTTTCTTATTTACTTTTATATTTAATGGACTTTTTATGTCAGACATAGTAGATGTGGTTCAGTCAGCCAGCAATATTTACGTCTGGCTGAATTAAAATTTGACATGCACGAAAATGGAAATTACAACCCAAAAAGAATACGTTATTTAAGTATAAACAGTTCTAATTTCGGACTTAATTTTAATGCTTGCAACCTGAAATTAAAAAGAAACAATGGAAAAAGAGGTGCTCATTAATTTGAGCTAAAGTGACAGGTTATACTTTTCTCTACTTATTACTTAAAAACTTCCTATTTTTATTTCAAATTCCGACAATGCGTGGGAAAGACCACAAAATAAACATAGGTACCAAAACTCAAAGAGGCAATCTCAACAATAATTTTATTAGATAATACTTTACAATTGGTCCAAATGCATTCAATCCAATAAAACAGCGCTTACATCATACGCTTGTTAAACGCGACAATAAAATGCAGCGGTCTAGCGCTTTACAATGATTCTGATTGAGATTTATGCATTACGCTATCAAGTTACGACTCTTAAAGCTTGCGACAGAGGCCACTGTTAAAGGAGAATGGGCAACGATCTATGAGTGGGTACCTCCCACAGAGCCCAATAACTGAAAACGAAAGAAAGTTCTCAATCAGTCTTTGTTCCTAATATAACTTTTACTTATTCATGATCCCTTTATTAAACAAGGCATACATTATCATCATCATCATCATCAGCCTTTTAATGTTCCCACTGCTGGGACACAGGCCTCCTCTCTGTGAGAGGGAGTGGGCCATAATCCACCTCGCGAGCCCAGTGCGGATTGGTGGATGTCACATGTCTCCGAATTTTTGGTTCTAGGACATGCCGGTTTCCTCACGATGTTTTCCTTCACCGTTTTGAGAGCAGTGGTGATGAAATAAATTACACAAAGTAATGCGCCTGGCGGGGTTCGAACCCACAACCTACACCACCGCCACCACTGCACATCCAAACAAGGCATACTATTTCTGAAAATTCATTATTTTCAAAATAATAGAATATTTCAACATTTTATGATTATAACTTAAAAGATTTGAAGCCATTTCTGACACGGAGAGCTAAGAGCTAAGAGCAGTCACAACAATTAGAAATATTCTTCATGAAGAGATCTTCATTTATCGACTTAACACTAACAAAGCTGATTCAAAATTGCCCATTTTCCTTTTTCCAAATAAAATTAATAGTTATTAGTTTTGTCAGTAAACATGACCCTTGATTGAATGATTTATTGTTTTATTATTAGATTTGTGACGCAACATAATTCGGTCATTGTTGGCTTAACGAGTTAACCTTGCTTGACCCGGGTTCGCTTGTTAAAGTCGACGTTAATAATGGTAAATGTGATTGCCTAGCCATTTATGAACTGTTACAGTTATGACTGTCAAAGGAATCAGAGATTTTGAGTAGTTACATGTCAAACATCATTTGCGATTGAGTTTAGGTTTCAATTAAACTGACAAACAATTATTAAATTTAATCCGGACCTGTATAGAAACAAAATATATAAAGAAATACTTCCAGCCCTTTCTTTGATAAATGAACAGAATTACACTTCTATCAACACTATATTGACACTTTCCCGTTCAAGCTGTCCACTTTTACTTCAAATTAACACCTGAATAAGGGCTTAACAACGTAAAACTTATCAATGAAGAGAAAGCAAATATAAATCAATGAAATCTATCAATGGGGTATGAATGAACGCAAACTGGACAAGGTAACACCGCCATACTTCTGTACCTCCATAAGTGTTATAAGGGCCACATTCCTGCAAACGTAGTTCAAAGGAAATATTGTTTTCTCCACTTATATGGCTAGGTCAAGTGGTCTACTTGAAAACGATAACTGGACTGCGTCTCTGTCAGATATCGTGTTCCGGGATAATTCGCTGCGGTTTACTTTCGCTGAGCTGGTTAAATGGGGAACATTGCATTGTAAGGATTGTTGGAAAACAACGGATGCTATAAGAAAAATGAAATGGTGAAAATGAAATGCAAAATGTAAAAATAATGATTCATGTAATAATATGATTGTAGTTGACACTGAATTTAAAAATGCCACAGACAACATTGAGTCATCGAGAGAAATAAGATAAAGAAGAATGTATAACTTATAAATGAAGTGATGACCAAACAAAAGTAACGTATCGTACTTGTAAAAGAACAGATTCGTCTCCTCCTGATAGAATACAAATATTGGAACAGCTAATACTGGTTGAACTACATAGTTCAGAATGTCAATAACTAGATCTAACTAAATGGAACTGAAATTTCCAACTAAAGACAAACATATTGCCGTACAGCATTTTTGCGACTTATTTGCGTATGCCTTGCTGTTGCAAGTTTATCAAAATTGAAATTCTTACTGAGAAATGTTTCTGAGAAATCCATATTAATTTCAATCAAATAGGACAATAACAGGCAGTTTCTGAGCAGAAAAAAATTAACACAAAGGAAGAATTGGATTGATTAACGAACAATGGACAAGAAACATCATCTTTAAACCTATTTAAACAAAGTATTTAAAATTGAAAAGTAACAAATAAATCATTAACGATTTTAGATTGATCGGCCAGACAATTCTATTCAGGTGTCATTCATTGTCAACGAAGCAGAAACGAAATAATTTTTTGTTTCAGTTAAGTCAAGTCTAATGGTTTCAAATTGTGATGTCTATTAAATACAGTGCCATAACCTTTTATCATAATTCAATTATTTTCAGAACAAAAACATGAAAATGATTTTGTAAATCAGCCTTGAGAATCGATTGTTTGAACTGTAACAATATTATTGCTATTAGACATTGTATTAGCACTGATTCAGATTTTATCATTTTTGACTTTAAGCGGTAAACGTTCATGGTCAACACTTTCGATCTGATTTATAACTGAAATTGCCAAGTTAGGTTGTTGTAAATTTTGATTGATCTTTTTTATTCTATTGTCTTGTTTATTTCACGGTCATTTATCAACTGCCTTGGGTAACTTCTATAGTGTTCAAAAACTTGGTTTACAAAACCGTTGAAGATTAGAACTGATAGCATCTTTTTATCACCCAAGAGTAAATTAACTATGTGTCTGATCGATCTAAAATTATGAAAGAACAAAACTGAAACATGAAGTTTTTTTCGTACAAGGAAACAATTTTTCCCAATTTATTCTGAGGTCGATAAGGAAACATAATGCCTTCAAAGGTATCAAGACGGATTTACAAAATGCAAATCATTCAATCTTTTGGGTTGAAATGTCTGAAGTAATAATGGATTTGTCTGAAAACTTGGATATCTTTGTAACAAAGAATCGCGTTCAGTTCCCACGAGATAACAGGAAATCTAACTTGAAAGAGGAATGTAATTATAAGTTTTATCATGAATAAAGAATGAAGTAATGGATATGAAGATTCCCTAGTCAATTTAGCAGACAGTGATGGAGATGGATTAAGACAAATGATATTCAAAGATCAGTAACGCACACTACTTTTTGTCAAATACAAATAGATTAAACAAATTCCAACCAAAAAGCTATTAACAATAACTGTGACGTAAAACTGAAGCTAGAAAATTTGAAAGACCTTTAAAATTTGTGGACAAAAAAGTTAAAACTGATTTAACCAACCAAATACTTTCTCCAAACGGAAATTCGAGCAAAATAACAACATTGATGACCACACATCAAGAGTAAGACATTACACTCAATGGAACTGACTGTATCATTATCTAAACGTCTAGCTTTAACCACAAAACCGGGTCAAAAGCCACGAAAAAGAACAAACACCTACATTATCTAAATATCGATCTAAAATCGACGTAATAAGATCACAATGAAAGTGGGTACCATCATAATTGATACCTGAGTCCCAGACAGGTTCAGAGGTCGACTTACGTAAGCAAATTGATGTTATGTGGATTATTCTCGATACACACGGCTCGTTAGAAGAACGAACTTGCGAAAGTGATCGACCGGTTGAACAAATTATATCTTCTTTAGCCTCATTTTTTACTTGTCTTTGTTACTGTTACGTCTTTTGATGGGTTAGATCGAGGATGATGAATTGTTGTTAGATTAGTCGGATTCAGGACAGATTTAATGAGGCTGTGTTTGGCTTTGGCTTCATTGTAACTGGACGTAACAGAAGTAATGGTTCAAATGTTAATGGTATAATCAATGTGATTATAATGATCATCTATAACGTTAGGTTTAGCTTCATTAGCCTAGTTTGTTGTTTGTTTTATTTGTGCTGAATTCAATGGATTATGACTGACGATTTACACAAGATGACATGTGTGCAATGAAGTTTTAATTCTTATTAAGAGTTTAATTATTGTAATACTTTCATCGTCTTCATTATGTTCTCTATTCTCATTGTTCGTATGTATAACATTGTAAATGAACATACACTTCTATTCAGACATTAAAACATAAGTGTGAACATTAATCGAAAGCGATTTGATAACTCAATTTATATTACAGTGAGCAATATTGATCGCGTTTTCGATTAGTTGCGTTGCTCTTTATTTGTCTTATTGCTTCATTATTGTATTATTAACGATTGTTAGATTGGTTGGAAGCTGCTGTTGCATCTGAAGTTGTTGCGTGTAATATGCAATCATTTATTTAAGTTGCCAATAAATGTGGGATTGCAGAAAGTGCTTATCGATGTGTGGTCTCGCTACTCGTTTATACAATGATGGAGATTTTAATTAAATTGTTAGATCATGCAACAAATTGAGATAAAAATAACACATGGATTCCAAGGACTGGAAAAAGGAATGTTGTTCATACGGCTGCCTGGGCAGATGACACTGATAAAAAATAACCAATGTTACCGATAAAACCAATACTGATTGGAACTATCCCTCACCTACAAACAATAACAACAATTGTGCCAGAAACACTAACAAGAGTTCAATAAAACTTAATTCTAAGAAGTGGGACATTGTACCAATGTACGCAATGATTGTTACACGAGTTACAGTCTATTGTATCATCAGGTTATTCAACTAGGGTTGCTAGATATTTTCTTGAAATACTAAATCTTGGATGTTCAAATAATGGGCCTTCATATACAAATTTTGCCTATCTCTCAGCCACTGGAATAAAGGAAGCTTAACCTTATAAGGTCCTTATAAATTTACGAAATAGTAGTTTTTCCTTTACGTATTGAAAAGCTACTCTGTTTGTTATTGGTCTTCATAATTTGCCAGCCCTACATTGAACAAACAAGTAGGAGACAGTTGCAATTCGAGTCGGTTACAATCCTGGGTGTTGATTGCGGGAGCAAACTCTGCAGAACTGTTCTAAATTTTATATCTACCACACGTTTCTCTTACAAAGTATGATGGTTTAAATCAAACTGTACGCTATGAGAAACTTTTATAACTTGATGAAATCTTTGAAAGGTATTTGATACTTCTAATTTTGTTTACTATAGGTTGGTAATTAGTAACACAAAAATTAAAGTTACTAATAGGAGTTTAAATAAGGAAAGACCAAGCATGGAAGTATTAAATATGATGTTGATTGTTGAAGTAACTGAATTTAATAAAGAAGAGACAAGAGAAACAAAGGTTGTGACTGACACAATAGAACCTCATGAAGCAAACAACAATCCTTTCACACCAGCCAAAACTGCACACAATCCTAATAAAATGAATCGAGTCATGTAAACAGCAAATATTTCAGCCAATAAATCCTCCAATTCGGATCCAACTGTATCGGTGGGTGAAAAGGCAATTGCTTCGTCTATTGCCGATAAATTACTACGGAAAATCGAAGAAGCCAGCCTTTACGAGTTCGGAAATTGGTCTAATCTGGCGAAAAAATACGTCTTTGCTGAAAAATTTGGGATCGAATGGGTTGGTTTGTAAGTTGGCGACGGATTCAATGAAATCTTTTCGGGATAGGATGCTTGAGAAAGATTTTTATGGTTAGGCTTCTATTGCTCGACAGTAAATTAAATGCAAATGGCTTTTTGGCGTGGATGTAAACGTATTATTATATTTTTCTTGTATTTTTCGGCTTTAACTTTCTTTTGTTATTATCTAGGTTTGATCTGAACAAAAAGTGAATAATTAGGAAACTGTTCTACAAGAAATAAATATTTCATTTAGTGTTTCCACTTTGCACTTTGCGCCTCAAAATAATTAACTAGGTTATCCAAAATCGAAATTGATAGTCTCCGTGCTTCACTCCGGTGGAAAAAATCGGTGGAGCACAGAACAGCTTCCTTAAATTTTATAGAAAAGCTAGTAAATATTGCTTCTTCAATTCTAATTTTAATTCAACAGTCTATGCTTCTATACGGAAAGCCACACGTATAATCTTCTACATTCCACTGCACACTACTTATTTCTTTTCTAATCAAACTATTAACTCAATCAACCTTCCTGGATCCCAGGAACTGGCCTCAACAATGCTATCACCACTGTTATCGTCACCGTCGAGTTCCAATGGTAGCGCCGATCCAATCATCCGGAACGGCCAGCGATTGCCTGATAACGTGTTATATTGGTACCAAGCCAATGCACTTAGCTAGTTTTGATGCCTTTCAATTAGATTGCTTGTTGGGTTTTAGCTTGGTGACCTGGCTCTATGATATTAGATACTGAAAATAGGCATTTTTCTTCTCATCGACTAGTTGAGCTCCACAACTGGGCAGGATAATAGCATCGTCAGTGTCGGCTAGGTCAAACTTCAATTTTGAAGTTGTACAGATATTTAGGACATTCCAGTTTCTGGGTCGTATCTTGAACTGTACCGCACTTATTGTGTGTTTAAAATAGGCCTAAAATGTTTTCTAGATAGCTGGAAGAAATCAAAAGAAATAAACAGTACCTTTTCCTTTGTACTTTAGTTTTGAGCAATCGTAACTTTCCGGTGGTATTTATTGTGTGTGCATGAATAAAATAAATTTTTAAATAAGCTGTGGTAGAAAAACCCAATGATCACATAACCGTAACGACACCAAATCTAATAGATACTGATTGGGATAACTTTGATGAAGCATTAACAGTCTAATACAAAGAACTACCTCCTTCTATTTATGGAATAAATTTCATTTAAGAGCCTCTACATAAGATGGACAAACGTGCCCATGAATTAAAGAAATCAGGATAAATGGCAGCTTATTTTTGACACTTATAACTTTTATATCAAAATTTATATGGTGCAATTTTCAAAAACTTTTCACTAAAATCTTTAAATTCCATTTCATTGAACTTTAGAACCATTTAGTAAGGTGAATTTGTTTAACTATCTTACGCTGTTTAAAAACGCTTTGCAGTGTAGACGTTGTTAACTTTTATGGCTGACACCTTAAGACCGTGGTGAGCTTGTGTTTCAGGAATTTCAAGAAAATAATTGAGAATCCAGACACGTAAACTGTGTTGATTGTCTCTGTCGTCTGCTAAACGATTTAATGATAGTTATCTTTGTATCTTTTCTTTATCCTTTTAAGAAAGTTCCGTTCCAAGTACTATCGAATGTTCTTTCAGACACTTCTTGATATTAATTAGTATTAAGAATATATTATGACTCAGCACTGTGTGAATCATCAGAACCATCTTCATGATTTAAAGTACTCTCTACATTAAAGCAACAACTTATTAACACAATCGACGAAGTTGAATCATGACCCATTTTGACAATAAGTCGTTTAAATCCATCAAAATAACAATGACCATGGATATGTATATTTACACGAAATCACGAATGTGGACCTAATTGGATTTGAATGTCTGTAAGAAAATAACCTTTATGGTGGGTCATGAATCAAATTTGTCTATTGTACATAGAAATTTAAACCTGGACAGTAAAATTGAGAAATGGATAATAATCTTTTAATAATTATCAAAAATCATGCTACATCTAAGCCGAGGATTAAGATACGTCTTGTACCTAGTTACTGTTACGTCTATTTTAACGATATCGACTCTCAGAATTGATTAACATTTTAGGTACCTACATTAAAATAATACCGTTGTTTTGATAAGTAGAAGAACCTGCGTTGCTGTCTACAATGAGCAGCATGATGCCCCTTCCTAATAATATTTGAAACAATGAAGAAACAAAAAACTTTCCTTTAGAATAATCTACTATCCCCGTCGTCAAGATTATTGATTGGTTTGGAGCGCTAATAACATAAGTCAGGGCTGTCCACAGGAGCACCTAATTTTATTACGCTACCCTCATTCAGTTAGTGCAGCCCTAGACGTGAGGTGTAATATGGATAAGCTTTAAGGTGGCTGGGGAATTTTGAACTGCCAACAGCAAGAAAGGACAAAATGCAAGTTTTTAGATTACTGATTCAGACAAGAAACGGAATTAGTGGAGTATATTAAACATAGTTTTATGATGAAACAATACTTTAGTGACAATAAAAGTACAATGATGTCAACACATCTAGTCTTAAATTATTTGTCGTTTACAGAATTATGATTCCGGAATTGATGTTCTAATTATTATTGGGAAATCTAACATAGTAATAGCTTAGAGGAGGTGATAAGGAGTCGCACAGACAAAAAACAACTTTATTATTCTTATAAGTGAGTATGGATTTCCTCCCTTAACAGAAGTTAATAAAATTCTATCAACATGCCACGCACAAAACAACCCTAATAAATTAAAATCTCATTTTAGAATCAATCACAAAACGTCAGCTTTTCATAAAGTACACTCAAATGAATTTCAATTACCCGAATAATTGATCAACATGAAAGCCAGTCTGCAACCTGGATTCAAAATAAACGCCTCATCAAATATTTCTAACGTCACCTTAACACAAGCTCAGTTCCACGACCACCTTACTCAGACCTTTCAACCCTCGATCACTAAAAGAAAAATAAGAACAAACGAGTGAATCTCAAGGGATGTTAGAGGTCTTACTTTTCTGGTTTCGTCAATTAGGGGTGCACCCTATCTGTCAAACGCAGAAGTTCTAAGTGACTGATATATGGAACCCTCGAAACTGTCGGGTTTTTGTCTCCTGTATAGGTAATGCTTGAGATTGGTATCGATCGGGTACTGAATTCGGGGGAGACAATGTGAAGTGTTTTCCAAAAGTATTTAGTAGGTTTGAATGGGGATTAATGGGTAGCAAGATAGCATGGCTGCACCCCGTTTCATCAAATAAACAAAAGATTTGCAAAGCAAATGAAAAATAATTTGCCGTTTCGCCATTATTTCACTTCCATTTTTTTTGCAGTTACGAAATTTTGGTGTTACTGCCCACCTAATTTAAAAAATTTTCATGACTTCAATCAATATTGAACTTGATTGGATAAAGGTTTATTCATTTTCATATTTAATACGCATTTTACATAAATGAAGTGTTAATAAAATGCAATAAAGATAAAACAGATTTAAAAGCCACAAACTTATTTATTAGTCATGTCTAACTTGACGTAATATGTAATTAAACATTTTAGTAGCAATTTCGTGAATCTAATCTTCAAATAATTAATCGCAATTACTAAAATCAACTACTAACACACGCACGAATTGACGTACACTACCTTTCAAAAATATCAACGAAGCTTATGATATTTTCGTGCACCAAATGCATTTTACCTAAAAAGCCAACTAAGATAGTGTGCTTTCAAAATATTTTGTACTCTTATTTTCTAATAAGCAAGGTAGAGAATGCAATGTTGAATTTTTAAACAACGGTAAATATAATTTGGTAAGAGTTCAGTGAAACCGGTTGGCACCTGTCATTTACTGATCTGAGGACTGTCAGAACGAGTCAGAAGCGTTTACACTGGAGGACGGATTTATTAGTCGCCACACGGTATTTTATTTTTTTTGAAATTTTTTGTTCTCGAAACTGCCTGCACATTATACTATTTTAAACCAATTTTTGCTTTTAAGTTTTAAGTTATACCTACTAGTTATCACTTGCAAAAAAATACTTGTATTTTTTGCAGCTTTTCCAAAGGACTTGTCCTTTGGAAAAGCTGTTGGTTGTATCTTTACACTTTAAAATAACCGACCAATAAAAGGTTGACTGGTAGAGAATGCCTTGTGACATTAAGTCCGCCTATGATTACCAATTACCATCGATTTGTATATAAAGCATAAATAAAAAAATAACCCACATATTTACAGTAATCAACTGAAGTTATATCTACGTTATAATACAAAATACCATTTCAATTTATTCTCATACCTCCACATCTAAACAGACTGCACCTAGTTAATTACAGTTTATTTATAGAAATGATAGTTAACGACCATAAATACATACCCATAAATGATTATTTTCTAATTACACATAGTAAATGTTAGGAGCCAGCGTTCAATATCGAATATTTATGTAATTAGAATCTTATAGCACTTGTAATAGATGTTATTATATAAACAACAATCACGAGCTTACCTTATTGAGACAATAACTAACGCAAAAGGCAGTAGGAAGCGAACTATTTATCTGTTAGAAATATGGATTATTTTTATGATAAATGCAAGTAAAATACAACCCTATAAGCACTTAAAGCGAAGGTTGAATTTAATTTATTCAAACACGTTAATAAATATAATGACCTTATTTGTATACTTTTACTTGGTCGCAAGTGTACGAGATTAAGTACAATGTCAGCTACCTTCGACCACTGCTCAACAGTGTTGTTACTTGTCTTATGCAAACACTTCGTGTTTTTACTTTCTTTGTATGATTACATTAGTCATAGTAACGTGTATGTAAGGATGTGTACTCGAGCTTTCCACAAAGTTGGGCCGAAAGTGTAATTTAGCCATCGTTAATTGATGTCGGAAAAGTTGAAAATGTATCCCGTTGGTCCTGAAAAGACACAATCATTCATTTTGAAAGACTGATTGAACAATTAAGTTATTTTAATGGGGATTGGCTCTTGTCTGGAGCTTAAAGTTCTGGGCGAAAAAAAAGTTTCCTATTTTTCTTTTTGCTGTTCAAGGTGGAGCGGAAGGGATAGATTACTTTGTTCCTTTTAGTTACTCTTTGCGTTCCAGGGAAACAGTAATTTGCTTAGGCAGTCCCGCGATTCGAGCAGAGGTTTAGCCATAAAAGGGTTGACACTAAACTGTCGATTTGTAAGTGTGTGAAAGTGATTAAGCTACGTTACCAATTTTCTAATTGGTCAAAATCAAACAGATATTTTTGTTACAGCAATCGATGCTGCTAGTCTGGATTGGACTTGTTTGCTGATGAATTGAACACGATAATGTTGGGATTTTTGCAGTTCTGTAGGTAAGACGATAGAGTAACAAGATCAATAATAATCAACTTAGTTTTAATGACTAAAACTGTACCAAATATAAAGAAGTGATTTCCCGAATCAGTTCCTCAAACCAATAGCAATAAAGCTAAGCTAACTAAATGAACGGTAAACAAAAACAAAAGCTACGTATAGTTGAGAGTCAGAGATCACGTCCACAAACGTGCGACTAATCGCAATTGCGGTTAGTCGCAAGTACGATAATGTCTTAACCGAACGGGAAGCGAAGAAAGAGGCCCTTGTGATCGCGACATGATCCGAAGCTGTGGTTGTTTATTTAGGCCGATAGATACAGAATATAGAAATCAGATATATTTACGTACCTAGTATTACCAGTATTCATCGTCAGCCTATTAAAGTTCTCATTGCTCGGACACAGGTCTCCTCTCTGTGAAAGGGAATGGGCCATAATCCACCACGCGGGCTCAGTGCGGATTGGTGGATGTCACATGTCTTCAAATTTTTGGGACTGTGACATGCCGGTTTTCTTACGATGTTTTCCTTCGCCGTTTCGAGAGCAGTGGTGATGAAATAAATAAGGCAAAGTAATGCGCCTGGCTGGGTTTTGACCCATGAGGCCACTCGTGAGTCGAGGCCGATACCGCTGGGCCATCGCTACTCACAGAATCACAGTACCTATTACAGGATACTACAAGGACTAGAAAAAAGTGATTCTCACCTTTTTCCACTTTTTCATCAAAGAAAGAGTGTGTGATGTTTTTCCTTCAGGTTGTTTGCACGTTAAATGGGGTGTATTCTTTGGGTGAAGCGAAAGGTGCAATGAAGTTGCAATCATAAATAATTAATAAACAACAACTTTATCAACAGTGCTGATCTTATAAATACAGAGTAGGTAATAGGTATAGCATGGTATAACTTTCCTATAAACAATAGGTGTGCATGCTATTTTTGCTGTATGAATGCAGTGTTTCAGCAGGCTACGAGTACATGCAGCGAAAGAGTTTGGCATGCAAACACAATGAAACTAGTAACATAAAATTGGAACATGTTATAATATTTGGATTTAACGGTATATTCTGATTTTCATAATCAGATCTCCCTTTAACCCTTAAATTGATTTTGTCCGTTTTAAAGGACACAGTATTTCCACGCGCACAGATCCTGTTGTAACACTCCTAAACGCTGTGCGTGGGTGGAATGGCAGGGTCCTAGCTATGTCTTTCGCACGGGTGCATGTTCCATTGACGAAGCGATGAACGGTCACGAATAGTGATCATTTGAAAAAGTGCAACGATCAGATTTGTTAACGGTTCTGTTTCAATTGACAATAACTGTAAGTATTATGGTTGTTTTGATTATAATGTTATATTATTAGTTAGAATATGGATAAAGGTGTAGTATTTTGACAGAACTTTTTTTAATATATCTGTATTTAGAATAAAAAACCGAGTTCGTTTATAGTGTCCCACAAAACGGACCTTGCCAACTTGAAGTATAAACTAGTGTATTCTTTGACTGTCCCGTGTAACGGACATTGTCATTTAGGCCTTCTTGCAAGAATTCTTTTTTTTTGTCCTATACAACGGACGACGCCAATTAATTGTCATTTTTAACTTCATTGTTATAATTATATTTTTTAGTTTTTCTTCATATACATTTTTATCAGGAACGTGGCTTGGCGATCAAAGAAAATCTTCTTACTATTACCTCCGGTGGAATCTGAAAAGTGCACGCAAAATACGCGCATATGACGTGGAGTTGCGGATACCAGCCCGTTATACAATACAATACAATCTGAAAAGTGTAACATTGAGACTTATTGATTTTTTCCAAATGGGAAAGCAACTTTGAACGACGTGAGTATTTTCACGATGATGACAGTTGCAGATCTTCACTCCATATCATATCTCTGGTATTGTAGGGTGTATTGGCTGATCTCAGCGACTTGAAAATCACGAATACATAAATGCTGCAGAACAGCCATCGCAGACCGTGCCAGATGAATCTTCTCCACTCCCTGGTAAGCCTTCAGTCCCATCATGTTATATACCAAAAACATAAGCGTAAAATGAATACTAATATTTAAAAAAGATTATATACCGGAACCGTACACACAATACATCAGACTACCCCAACTTCAAGGAGCATCATGACATTCTTAGCCTCACGCAATATTTCCAAAAAAAATCCTCGTTATCATAGGCCTGGTCCAGACTGGTGTAACGTGTAATGTAATCCAACGTGTAATGTAATACGAATTCTATGTGTGGATGGCACTTCGAGCATGTAACACGGTTGATTACATTATGCATTACACCAGCCTGGACCCGGCTATAGTTGAAATGACGAATACAAATTACGTACAAACTACCAGAAAATGTGTGATGTGACCCAAAAAGAAAGTAAATTGATGACTGATGGGTATTGTAGACTTAACGGCAGTTGAAGAGAGTATAATATATTCGTAAGCAGAGCTTGAAGACAGAAGAAGAACGTTCCTTCGCCATCGATGACTAAAAGCTGGCAGCAGATGGCAATATAATACGCCAAAAAAACCTAACCTAATAATTTCTTTGCTTACGATGGCACAAACACATTTCAAGGTGTCGAATAATTTTTTTTGTTATTTCGAATTGTTAAAAATGTTTATTTTGTACATGTACCACAACTTCACATACAACACGCGATGTCCGTTTTATGTGACATAGTTTCATGTACCATTACAGCACTTTTATTTGACAATGTCCGTTTTATGGGACATTGTAAAAACAATAAAAAAAATACAAAAATTTTGTTTTTTTTTCCTTGGTCCTCTTTTTTATCCTTATTTCAACCCATATTCGCAATTTCAACATTATACACACTGGAAATCTAAGGGTGACAATTTAAGGGTTAACATAATTTAAAGCTTGTCCATTTCAAACAAAATACCTCCAATAAACCATAGACTACACAGTAGTTTACTTCGACAGAAGTTCTTGTTTATTGATAACACGCTTCCCTGAGCATGTATTATGTAAGAAACTGATGTGTTTTCTATATTAACCGGTGTGATGCAAGGCAGCAAGGCGGCAGGACTGCCTACTAAGTTGCCACCACATAACTTAGCCGATAAATCTATTTTATGGTATCTTCTGCAAATCCAGTAGTTACATGTAATGTTGCTTGTCAATTTCGTAAATAGATAGGTATTTATTTAGTTACTTAACAGTGGCGTAGCTAGGCAGGGGCGCCGCGGGCCCCAGCTCCTGGCCTTGCATCTGAAAGGGCCTCGCACTCAGTGATAAAAAAAAATCTTGACAACGATGATCACAGGGCCAAAACAGCCCAACCTGATTAAAAGTGTTAAATACAAATTCATCGTAGGTTTAGGAAGACTTCGAGGGACGAGGGACGGTCTTAAAAGGGTACTATGGCCCTGGAACGCAAAAGGGTAACCGAATGATAGGATGGATTTATAATAGACATTTGATGACAAAAAAGAGTTTAAGGAGTTTACTTGAGAAGTCAAAACTAAGTAACAAAATGCATGAAAACATCTCACCACCATCAAACGCGTATAAAGAAAAGATATCAAAAGAAACCATTTGAGGTCAGAATCACCATTAAACATAACATAAAAATGTTTTAACAGCATTAACAACCACAAAATAAGCAAAACCGGGTGCAATAAATTGTATTAAGAGCAAGAAGCGTCCAAACAGAAGCAATAACATTTTAAAACTTGAGACAAATATCCTTACAGGCTTCTGTATAATGTTGAGGTAAGGAAGTGGCTTTAGTGCTAGCGGAAGCGGCAAAGACAGTAATTTTCAAGACGGATTCATCTCATAGAGCACACAGAGAGCCTGCATTCCAGCGGTGGGAACATATATAGGCTGATGATGATGATGAAAATAATCAACATCAGGAGACAATGAATACAAATTTTAATTCGAGGAAGGAATTTAAAATTCGAATATAAAGATGGTTAGATTCTATTGCAATATGGAAGCTAACAATGTTTACAATGTATTGAACTTATGGCTTCGTATTAAGTAGCAAATTACGAATGTCCTGTCAGTAGCAATTTGTAGTTCGTAGCACGGAGGTCAGAGGGTGAATGATTACACAAGAAGTATGGGGAAATAACATTTATTAAAACATGACATTTTGTACCTAGAAACTTACTATGATTTCTAAACGAGACAACAACTTTGTAATGTAGCAACAAAAGCAAGCGTAAAGTATGTTGAAACCTACCAAAATACCGATTTGATATTTCGGGACTTGAGCTATTGAATCAATCACATCTTTGTTACATGCGTTCGAGACCACTGTCATACGCTTACCAAGTCGCTCTCCGCTACATATCAAACCTCCGATCATAATTTGGATTGCTTCAGTATTTTATGAATCCGCAGCCTTATTGTTGACATTCCAAGTCTCAGGACGGTAGTTGGCAACGTTTCAATCGTATTTTTGTGAACAGACGAGAAATGGCAATGTTTACAGCCGATGACAATGGAAGAGGAATGGTTTTGGATGCTCTTTTTGCTGTGAATTCGAGCGTTTTGAAGTTGAAATTAGTTATTTTTGTTCAGAAAATTATTGGTGTTGTTTGATCTTAAGAGTTAAGTAAGCAAGTTCGGAGAGACATCAATGACGGAGCCCCAATAGAGGGTGAAATGTCGAGCGATTCTAGAATTACCGTCTTAACAGCTAACCGTGAACGTAAAGGACTATTCACTAGGAAGGAACATTGTGCATTTTAGTCACTATGAGTCTGAAAGTCCGTGTCACTACTCGGGGCTTTATAAAAGCTATTGACAAACAGACAGATGAGGCCAATGCGACCCGAAGCGTTTTTATTTGTAATGGAATTGTTTGAACCCAGTCACATAGAAATGCGAAAGCGATCCGATAGTCTATGTGACATGGCTTCAAACAATTCCATACATTACATACAAAAACGCCTCGCTTCGCGTTGGCTACGCCTGTTTGTTTGACAACAGCTTAATGATATTTTTTTTTTTTTTTGGCAGAAAATGCACGCCTAGTTTAAATGATTTCCGTAATCAACAAAGCGTAACCGTTCTTTCCCTACGAATAGTTTTTTCAGTCAACTAAATTCTTACAAAGTGGGGGTTAATACTGGTATTTTCTCACGTTTTTCCGATAGAGTGGTTTCCAATAAATCTGTCTGCTACAGCCCCCGGAATAGGCCCTCCGTAACGACGCAGGGCATTACCCCTAGGGCTTGAGAGCAATTATTATAAAATTTGACAAGTCAGCCGCCCATTATGCATTTTACCGAGGGGTTCCACGGATTTTTGTGTGGGAAAAGGCAGAGGAGATACTCGTATAAGGGTTAAATCTGTTTTCTTGGACAAAAAAAAGTTTTTTTTTTTTTGTAAAAGTGACTGAGTTTTACGGTCTTTAATAAATTGACATCTTAAATTTTAATATTGTTACTGTTAACTTGCATCATTTCCGCTATTGGGCATAGATATCTCTCCATGACTTTCAGCTCTCAAAAAAACTAAATAGATTCGGTGTTTATTCGGCTTTTCAACAGTTGTTTTAATTTTGGAATAGAACATGTGTAATTTGAAAATGACAGAATGTTTTTGTTTTAATTTGACAGCTCAGATCCATCAAAAGTGACAGCTAGTGGTGTTGTTGTCAAAACTTAAAAAAAGATCAATGATTTGTTAAATTACCTAAAGACAATTTCATTAATATGTCGGTAGTTACCACATAATTTATATGACTGTCATATATGACATGCGTGGATTATACGAAGTTACCAGTTGACGTGAAATGGATACAAAATACAGAGAGTAGTACAAAATTAACTGGCAGTACAATTCATCAACTGATGCTCTAACTACCTACAGGCCATTTTCAAACGTAATGGGGAATAATGAGTTTGATTTATAATACTGAAAATAAACGTAAATACTGGAAAATATTCTTGATTTATTTTAAGTGTGACATATTTGGCAAAAATCCAATGAACGGTTGAGGAACTGGAGTGACAAATGAGGGATAGTGAGTGTACAGCCACGCGAGCAATAACGTGTATACAGTTAACAAAATTCAAACGCGAATTACTTGTGAAATAGTTTGAAATAAGACCGATTTCGTAGCAGTATGGCTACCAAAATAGAAGTCTAATGAAAAGGCAAAAGTTTGTATAATCACATTTGAATAGGTACAGCTCAGTTTATAGATACTATTGCTCGTGACTGTACAGTGTACGTCGGCCATTCTCCGGTTGCAAGTTTTTATTTGTCCGCGCTTACTTAATCCGTAACATGATCATATTCAAGCGTGGTTTTTTTTTGTATGTTAGATTACGACCGTATCTAGCCGTAAACAAAATATTGAGTTCTGTTCTTAACTAGTTAGCCTAAATTAATTGAATCTCTGTTCGAAAAAGCTCTTTTTTCTAATTACCGAAGCCTGTCCGCACTCCAACTTGATGACAAAACTTGCTTGTAATTTCTCAAACCTGCAGATTTACTTTGATCCATTCAACGTTTTAAACAATACTAAGCAACGTGTATCACCTACTAAAATATGGACTCAATAGAACCAGCCTATAAATAATAATAATTAAATAACCGCGTGTCCGATAGAAAGTTATAATTACCGTAACAGTATCTGTTCTCGGGTGCACATGCCTAACTATCGGTATTTGGCACATCAGTACCGCACGCGTCGAATGTTCTTAGGGTGTGCTGCAGCCCATTAGCAGTCGTACGTTTCAAACGTTACTGTAGCGCCAAAGAAGCACTTGAGTATATAATTACCGTAGCCCTTGGTTCAAAACTTTTCTAATTACCGTTATACTCATTTAAATACTTGATTTTTGAAGTTAGACCCTAATTGATAATGTAAATGAAACAGTACTTTGGCTTACGTATGTTATGATAAGCCAGTATTTGCAGATATTGTTGGTTTTCGAAATTTTGAAGAAAGTCTATCGTTTTCTAATTCCCATATACTAATTACCATGTGTTAATAATTACCGTCGTATGAAAAACTTATACAGAAAAAATCAGACTAGAGAGTAATAAAAGACAAAAGGAAAAGGGAAACCTGGAAAGAATCGAGGAAGAAGTAGTCATAGATCTAGACGTGCTTGATAACAGCATATCAGATCCTCTTGAAACTCTGTCAAGACCATTTATCAACTCATCCTATTGCAGTCCACTGCTGGACATAGGCCTCTCCCAGGGAGCGCCCCAGAGCACGATCTTCTGCTTTTTTATCCAGCCACTGCCAGCCACCTTCTTCAGGTCATCGGTCCATCTTGCTGGAGGGCGTCCCACCCTACACTTACCTACATGCGGTCTCCATTCAAGAACCATCCTACTCCAACTTTCGTCGGTTCTGAGGCAGACGTGGCCAGCCCACTGCTACTTCAGCTTGCTACAGATTTGGAAAATATCTATAACTTTGGTCTTGTGCCGTACCTCATTCCGGATTTTATCCCTTAGTGAAACCCTAAACATAGACCTTTCCATAGCACGCTGAGTGACATGAAGTTGGTGGGCCAGCTTGACTGACATGTTCCACGTTTAGGCTCCGTAGGTTAGGACTGGAAGGACGCACTAATTGAACACCCGGCTTTTCAGACACTGTGGCAGTGGCGACGTGAGGATATGACGCATTTTTCCAAATGCCAAGCTGCACTCTTCTGGCGATTTTCCGCTTGAATTTATCTCTACTTAGCTGTAATACCTGCCCGAGGTAGATGTATTCTTGGACAACTTCGAGTGTTATACCTTCGACGGAAATTGGTTCTGGGATGACATGGTCATTGAACACGACCTTGCTCTTGTTTCATCCCAAGACCCACACGTCTCGAGACAGCATGAGACTGTTCAGCATTTTTTGCAGGTCTTGCATCGATTTCGCCATAATAACTATGTCATCGAAAAACGTAGGTGCATTAGGTATTCACCGTTGACATTGATACCCAGTCCGTTCCAGTGCGTTCTTGAACAAATCCTCCAGCGCGTTGGTAAACAGTTTAGTTAGGGGATATTACAACTCCCTGTCTCACACCTCTTAGCAGCTGGATGGTGGTTTTGTACTTGGACCGACATCGACGCCATGCTATAATATAGTTTCTTGAGCACCTTTATGTACCGCCAATTGACTTGGCATCGCTGCAAGGATTCCAGAACAGCCCAGGTTTCGGAATCGAAGGCTTTTTTGTAGTCCACAAAGGCTAGACACAGCGCGAGCGGCCGGTTATACTGCTCTGTCTTCTGTATAACCTGCCGCACTGTATATATGTGGTCTAAGGTGCTATAGCCTTTGCGAAACCCAGCCTGCTCCGGTGGCTGGAAAACGTCAAATCTAGCGGAAAGCCGATCTGTGACGACCCTCGAAAACAGCTTGTAGACGTGACACAGGAACGGGGTTGGTCTATATAGTTTTTGAGGAGATTTTTGTCTCCTTTCTTAAAAAAAAAATGTCACCACGTCCCTGCTCCACGCTTCCGGGGTAATCCCACTGGCTATGACGAAGTTGAACAGCCTCTTAAGCTCGCCGAGCATAGGTTGGCCCGTAGTTTTTAAGAGTTCGGAGGTGATGCCAACACTTCCGTACTTACCTTAATAACATCAACTCCGCGTCCAACTAGTGCTCTCTCATCTTCTTCTACAAGTACTTTGTCATTATTAAGCAATTTTGAGCAAATGAAAGAAAATAAAGATACAAGTATGGAGATACAAAATATTTTCTAATTACCGTAGCATCAAATATTCAACTTGTCTAATTACCATACCCTACTTTTTTTTAAATCTCAATATCTAGAAAACCATCAGTAATAGTAGAATGCCAAAATAACTATTGAATTCCTAACTTTAATGTGTTTCATATTCTAATGAGTTTAACGTCATATCAGTGAAATTCAAAAACGGCACGGTAATTAGGCAAATAACACCTATTTGGAGAATGGCCGACGTACAGTCGTCGCACTTTTGATGAAAGCCCGTGCCTTGTGTTCAAGACAAGTCATAATAACAAGAAAAAATAATTTAATGATCATGTTATCGTGAGTCGTGTCTAACAGGAGAAAATAGAAGGAAAACTTATCGCAACGACCCCATAAATATAGAATGAAATAAGGATAGGAAGATGTTGATGATGATGATGAAGAATTGAAGAGTCATCATAAAAGACAAAACCTTTTTAAACTGGCCTTTTCGACTTCCCCATAAATCTAGAGCTGGGTACTCACTTAGCAGCGTAGCACGTAACGTATCAGATACGGTATCAAGTGAGTACGTAGGCACGAGCCCGCTGCGAACCGCTCGCTGTAAGTTCGCAGTGATACCGCCTCTCGGCGAGTCAAACAAACACAAAGGCGGCTCGCAGTGTGCTCGGACCGGACGAGCCACTTGCAGGTTGATACCGTATCTGATACGTTACGTGCTACGCTGCTAAGTGAGTACCCAGCTCAAAATACATTTGAAATTCCTCCGGAAAATGGTATAATATATGATTATTTATTGTTTGTATAGTTAATGCAAAGAAAACAAGTTAGTTCACTCAAAATCACTCATCGCTTGATACCACGCTCTCCGCTTATGACTCGCGGCGCACAACAAAGCGCGTTAATTTGACAGACACTTGAGCGACGTCGTTAATTACTTAACGCGCGAATGTCGCTCCGCTTGACACCATGCGCTCCGGTTTAGTTACAATGCGGTCACCTTTAGTTTAAGTATAGTTTACGGGCTGAAAATGAAAATTGTGCTGGAAAATATGGGATCTGAATTGCGAAAGACTTTTTAACACTGTTTGGAAAATTTAAAAGCAAATTCGCAATCTGTGTCTTTAAATTTTTGAATTTAAAAATATATTGGAGTACTAGCTATTTGCCGTTGGTTCCGGCTGTCATTTGTAGATCTTTAACAGTCGTTCTTATTAGTTATAATCTGTAAAAGTCTGACAACTAGTACCCTTAGCACGAATTTTCACTCTTTTACTTTACAGTATTTACAGCGTTTTTGTATGAAAAAATAGAACAACGCCTCTGCTGTGCGAAGAAGGAACTAATTTTTTCCTTGAAAATTGTAGTTTGAAATTGTCAAAGTTCCAGTTTACTTTACGTCTCAAATACTGAAAATTCATGCTAAGGGTACTGTTTTACCATGGGGTTTCATATTACCGATTTACTGGAATATAGTTAGGAAAAGTCTACGTAGATGATGCTCGACATACTAGCTATTTAATATTTATAATTGTTACAAAAGTAACACCTACCTAGAATAAAATACAGACCTCTACAGCACTCTGATTTTTAACAGAGAAACTACAAAACTAACCATCATGCCAAGGAAATACAAAGTTATAAGAAAACATAAAGATCTTCATTGCCTCATAGCTTTAAATAACTAACTTATCTGTGTCCATTACTTTCTAATTTGTGTCAATAAGTCAAGGTTTGTCAGTAATTTCTATGGTTCTTTGATAAGTCTACAATATGTGGCTTGCTACTGCGTGAGTGACAGCGAAAGTGTGCCCCGAGAAGAAGCGTGTCTCGTATCTCTTGTAGGTTCTAACTCATTGTGTTTATTGGGCTTTGAGAGCAGGTGTACTAAAAGTACATTCCCGGCTCACTAATAAACTTATTTTACTTTAATATTTCTTCATAGGGTCTCTGAAGTCATAGCAACTCTAGCCATAAGACTATAGCTTCTGCCATCGGCTTAGTGTGTAAGTCGTTTATCCCTAGCTGGGAACGTGACACTGGGATAAAAAATATCCTATTAAATTTATCTTTATGCTCTAAATTTCCGCTGTTTAGTGGTAATTGCGTCAATTGTCTAATATCCATCAAAACTTTGACTTTATTAGGATGTAACCTGGTGTAACTAATAGAATAAAAAATAAAAAATCAGACCATTTCATGTAATGTAATAAAACCCCTAACATTTCTAGCCAATGTTAGTTGGTAGCAAACACTAATAATATAGTAAATCTAGGTAAAAGTTACGCTTCAAGCATCATTAAAACTATCAAATCATAAACGCTTCTCATGTTCCGCAAATTATATACGAAATAATTGTTATAATATTACATCATAATCACCAGAAAAACTCTTACAACTGTTACTTTTTAGCATTTCACTAAAGATAAAGTTACTTCTAATTTCTTTAAACTTAAATAGTGACCAGTTTAAATTGATACATCGAGTGGCGCTACTAAACAAACAAAATGTTTAGACGGCGTTAACCAGGTAACGGTAAAGCTTGTTTTTAACCGACTTCAAAAAAAGGAGGAGGTTCTCAATTCGTCGGAATCTTCTTTTAACTAGGCAGGCAGATGATGATGATTCTCATCTGCCTAGCCTTTTTCCCAACTATATTGTGGTCGGCTTCCAGTCGACCGAAATCCAGCTGAATATCAATATTTTACATGAAGCGACGGTCTGTCGGGCCAAATGATAATCATAATTATTGACAGTATAAAGATGATTTTTGATAAAAGAAAAATTCAGCGGCGAGTGGGATTTGAACCAGCACCTTCTGGAGACTCTATCACTGAGTTGCCTCTCTCACAAAATTACCCTACTCCGGACACCTTACCAATGGGGAAGGCAAGTCAAAGCTAATTGTAGATGGCGCCACCATAGCTTAGACCTAATCCGGCCAGTGGCGTAGTACTATTTTGAAGCACCTTTAAGATTTGAACTGATTTGAACCAATGACGATGCTTGGAACAAGCTATACTAGCGCCATTAGTTCCCCAGTTGCCATCCCCATTAGCAACTGACACTCAGTAGCTGAATTTACTATCCTCGCTTGGAAAAATATCTAAAGTTGTAACTTAAAATGTTTGGATCCGTATACTAGAACAAAAAAAAATGTGGTGCCTTATTCTATTTTATTTAAAAATTCCAAGAGTTCTCTTTACTTTTGTTCATCCAACTATAGTTCCTGTTCCTCCCGCATCTCAACTTACACTGGTTGCAGTCTAAGTTAGTGTTGCGTGCGCCGTATCATTACGACTTCGCCCAGGGGCCAGCAGAGTAAAGGTCAACAATGAAAGTTCCGTTCTGTCATACGTGTAAGGTATATCACAGTTCCGGGCTGATTCTGATGATGAATTGATGTTTATTTAGAACTGGAGAACTTACGGTCATCACCTTTTAAACTTGGTGACGGATTTACATGTAAACTATCGACCTTACCTTACCGACTTAGCACGAGTTTTCAGTATTTGAGACGTAAACGGAAACTTTGACTATTTAAAAATGACAATTTTCAAGAAAAAAATTAGTTCCTTTTTCGCATACTAGAGGCGCTGTCCCATTTTTTCATACAAGAGACGCTGTAAATACTGGAAAGACGCTGTAAAGTAAAAGAGTGAAAATTCGTGCTAAGGTTACAGGGCCGTAGTTAGGGGTGCGTCTTTGACCAAAATACCCTTAAAATACCTATAAGCTACCTAAAAACGACAAATATTAAGCAAAATTTTTGTAATAAAATAATGCAATGTACAAAATATAAACTCTTTCCGGTCTGTTACTCGTACATAACTCTTTCAATGTTACTTTAAATTATAAATTCAACCCTAACTGCGACCCCTGTTGTCGATCTCTGTATCTCACATATTTAGGGTATGAATTTTCCAAAGGGTATGAATTTTCTTTCTTACCTACGCTAGAATACGAGCCAAAATAACTATCGATGCGCTATGTGCCAAACTTTTCAAACAAAAACAAACAAATCGTCCAAAAGTTCGAGATGTTTGGTGATCGTCGGTCATGAGATATTCTAAAAGTATATGTCCAGATAGCCACTTTAGTATAATCTAGGGGTATTTTACGGGTGTTGTACAGTCTTGTTCGTAAAATGAAATCCTTTAAAAGCTTTCTACGGTTCTTATGACGTATTTATTAAAGCAATGTATAAAGGCAATAAACTTTCAAACAATAACCCCTTATCAACAATATCGATCTTCGAACACACAAATCAAAACATCCTTTATTCAACATTTTATGGGAATTCCCACCATTACCGTTTTACCAGTAAAACAAAATGGTTTTCGCAACGAACATCGAGTTTGCAGATAGGAGTATAAAACTGTATGACTACGGAGCTATCAGACTATTTAATGGAGCAATATATTGTGATACCCCGCCCACTGGTCTGTGGGGTGGCCAGCAGAAACTATGGCGGCTTTATTCGCCATATTATTCATGTTATAATTAAAATTGTTGAACTCTGAGTGCTTTTTAATTAAGAAATAATGAAAAATACTGTAAATGATTTGTTTTTGTGATTTTCCCAAAGGACATTAAATTTTATTTTATATAGGTTTTTTATAAGTTACCAGCAGTTTCCATGGTTTCACCACAGCTGCTCGACTTGTTTTGGTTATAGCGTAATGATTTGAGTATTTAGCCATCATAAATAGACTATCCAATGTAAATATTTTTTCAATTTAAAATGTAATTTGTGAGATTGGCGCGTTCGACCAAACTCTTTATCATCGTAATATTAGTGTAGTGCATATAGGCCATTAAATGTATAATTTTTCAATGCTATATTTTGTTTTAAATAAAGAATTGATAAAGAAGAACGGATTATATTATTATTTTCGAAGTTATTAACCGAAGACTGCAACATAAGCTATAAGAAACTCTGCTCTTATTTCTCATACATTTTATATCTAAACTAGTTGCTTATGTAACAGGAAACATAAGTTAATAGTAAAAAGCGTTAAGCGTCATCCCTTTATCTAAAAGATAGTCCCTGACACCTATAAACGACACTTTCTAAACATCAGAGGCCCTCGCATAAATTCTACGAAGTAGTATTATGACGTAAATTGTACCTATGAAAAAAGAAAAAGCGCTTGTAGGGTATAAACTATATAGTGAGGAACTAATTATTGCTTGCACTCTCCCTTTACACACATCATGTCATCATTAACTCCATCCATACATTCCTTGCCAAAAGATTAAAAAAAAACTCTATTGAAAAAAAATATTTTTTCCTAAAAATAACTAAATTAACATCCTGGAACATTCCTATCAACTGCGGTCTATCTTAGTTCGTTTTGACTGTACAGGGGTAATGTGACTATAATTTCCGTAGATTTAATTATTTTTGAAGAAAAAATTACCTAGGTGTATTAAAAATGATAGAAATCGATTCAGTAAACGATTCTAAACAAACTAATTTCAGAATGTGCGTTAATTAGGTTACATGTTAAGTGATTGTAATTCTTAAAATTAAAATATCGCTAACCTGGTTGTAACTCAAAGTTCTAAACCACATAACCAAACCTAATAATACACTAATTAATCCACCAACCACCATAAAAGACCATGCACATTACCAACAAAGTTCTCATAATTATACAGGTACGGGCAAAGTCAACTGTTTTATAAGCGAGTAATCACCCGGCCTGGACTCAAGAATCGCGTGCTAACCCGCAGTCAATCATTAGGCTAGTTATCAGACATCTAAACATCGACATTCACACATTTAAATGAGGATTGGACACAGTTTTTAAAAGGAAATTAAGAAAGCTGGGCTTGTATAGCTTATCTACATCTTTAGGGAAATTTAATTACAGGAAAAATAGGATAATTAGATGGATTTATGTGTATGAAATGAGGAGATCCGTAGACGAACTAAAGTCACCGATATAGCCCACCGGATTAGCAAGCTGAAGTGGCTATGGGCAGGCCATATTGCTCGCAGAGCAGATGGCCGATGGGGTCGAAAAGTACTAGAGTGAAGACCACGGACTAGCAAGCGCAGCGTAGGACGTCCACCAGCAAGGTGGACAGACCACCTTATTTTAAGGTAGATTGACAAGGATCACAACTTATTTTAATATCTTATATCGTGCAATTACAATTGCAGCAAATAAAACTTTTGTTCTTTCTTTCATTAACAGCAACAGTTTTTTTTTTATAATTATAATCTATCAACTACTCTTTTTATACTAAGCTGACAAAATGACAATATGATAATACACTTAGGTACTTAATAAAAATATAATAATCAGAGAATTAAAAATACAAAGCAATTTGTCTTCACAATTATTACTTCGATGTTCTGTAAATAGGTACAATCACTACACCATTCAAGCAAGTGATACGATTTGCAACTTTAACCACTTACAATAATTCTCTCAAATAAATTAATGCAAATGCACTCAAAAGCTTATGTCTTCATGACAGGTGTCACCTACATTTTAAATTATGTCAGTCAGTTTAAAAATGATGCAACAATTACATACGATTTTACGCAATGAAGTTGTTCAAATGAATATTCAGATGTCGTATGTGACAGATACATCATTTTACTCACTCGTATAGAATTACCTACCTACAAGTACCGGCAATAAAGACTGAAATTATACAAAAATAATATCGGCACAAGAAATAGAGGTAAATGATGCTGTGACGTCTGATAGGGGAGAATAGAAAATAAAAACCTGTAAGCCCTAAATAAACTGAGAAAGAACAGGAAGATAGTGATGCTGTTTGGAAAGGGATATCCAACAAAAACATTTTCTTGTAAAATATTGCAAAGACCGTATGTCTCTCACTGTGAAAAAGTTATCAAATCCCATGTAGAGCCAAGCTTCTATCTCCACTGCCTTAAAGAAGCTTCACGATCACGAAGCACTTCGAAAAAAGGGAAGGTGCATCGCTTGGTACAACTTTTTAGGGACAAAACCGTGCCCCCAGATTCGACAATTTGTTCGATGTTGTCTGATGTGCATTCTTTATTGCCAGTACCTGTAAGTTTTTGCACGATAGCAGATACGACATTTTACTCTGTATTCCGATCTCACTTTACAATTAAGTTTGCCCGCGTAATATTACGGTGATTTAAGTAGTGAACAGATGTTTAATTAATATGCAAGATTTGTTCTGCTGTTTTCTGTAATAGATTACATCGTTTTCTTGTTTTGCGAAAATGTACGTGGTTACCTGATCTGATGTAAGTCTAGGAAGATGATTGTGTAAAAGCACTGTTAAGATGTTAGGCATGTTTTCCTGTTCATCTAGAATTTATTGCTTACCTCATCTCTTATAATTTAAATTACTAGAAACAAATACGATACCCTGTAGTTATGTAAATGTTGATTAAGACGCTTGTTAAGTCAGTAATGCATTTGCCAGTAACTTGCAGAAAGTTTGCAAAGTTTATAGCATTTTTAAAAATTCGAAGACATGTGACATTCACCAATCCGCACTGGGCCCGCGTGGTGGATCATGGCCCACTCCCTCTCACAGAGAGGAGGCCTGTGTCCCAGCAGTGGGAACATTAATAGGCTGATGATGATGATGATAGCATTTTTTATGCAAGCTTTTGGTCATAGTGGGTATCTTATCTTACTAATATTATAAACGTGAAAGTTTATTGGATGGATGGATGGATGATACTCTTTCACGTAAAAACTACTGAAAGAATTAGGAAAAAAATTTGTGCACAGATAGTTTTAGCCTGGTTTTTCATATAGGATAGTTTTATCCCGATTTTATCTACCCGTAGCAGGCGAAGCCTCTGGCAACACCTAGTATTAGTATATAATTGCAAAAATGTAAAATAAAACATTGTATGAACATATGAAATACTAAATCAGTATTTAATTAGACTTGAGCAACTAAATAAGCAGGTACAGTAGCTAATTTATTTACCTCTGCTATTATTTTCAAACACAATATCATTACTGCGCTTGTCCATTATTATAACTACAAATAGGTGTACACTGTGTACAGTCAGGAGCTATAAAATGTGTAGCTAAATTTAGAAGGGGTTTACTTCTTCTACGGTGAGATATAACATTGTAATTGAATCAATCAATCAACGCAGCAGGCCTTTCTGGGCCTCCCGCGTTGCCTCCTTCTGGAGGTGGCGAGATGAGCTAGACTCAGTTTGAAAGAATTGGTCTATAATCGCATTAGATCGCGAGAGATGGAAGGAGGGAAGGGAGGCCTTTGCCCTGCAGTGGGACAACGTAGGCTCATAATAATAATAAAAGTATGGTTTCAATAAGCCATACTATTATGATCATTAAGTATGGGACCAAGAGGCCAATAATTGAATATTCTATTTTATTATTCAAACAATGAAGTAATAGATAATTAACTATTATTATTGCGATTCGTACTAAAACATTCTGCTAAAAAAAAAAAAAAATCGTCACTATCAGCCCATAATGTTCCCTGCAGGGACACAAGCCTCCTCTCAGTAACTGGGAGTAGGTTATAATCCACCACTCGAACCCGGTGCGGGTTGGTAGATATCATAATGTCTTCGAATTTTTGGTTCTGGGACATCGCGGTTTCTTTTCCGTTTTTGAGAGCAATGGTTACGAAATAAATTACTACATAACGTACTTGTTAGAAACAGCCCTAACTCAAAATAATGATGTCCATAAAGCGTTCATTACTGTAGAAACCAACAACTAATGACTAATTAGAAGAGAAGATAAAACAAAGCATGAACATACGTCTTTTATGACAGAAAATGACGTCGTAAGGTAATGGGGTCATTATGACCCTCTACCTCTTGGGGGAACAGGGTCAAGGCTTGGACTGACCCCTGTTTAGTATAAAAAGGTTTTATTAAAGCTCTTTGAAAGTAGTTCTACCTATTTTGCTTCGCTAGCCCAAGATTTAAATAAAACTAGGTCTACTGCTAATGCTAACTTGTAATACTTCAAATGCGAATGTGAAATTGTTATTTTTATGCTTTTACGCTTGAAAAGCTTCACGGATTTTAATAAGTTTTAGGCAGAGATAGATGGGACCGAAACCGAGATCAAAAGTTTTGTCGGCTGGCATTATCTGGACGATTTTAAAGGCGTCGTTTAATTCACCCACTTTAAAATATGCCACTGCCCTTGACTCAACTTCAAAAGATTTATGAACAGGTAAAACTAATGTTATGAATACTTTATAACAAATTATTATTTATTAACTTGCAGTCCTCGGCCCAGGTATTAAATATCGGTGAGTTACGAGTATTGTTAGATCATAATTTTATAATTAAATTATAGCTTATAATGAAGACAAAATGGGAGATCTTAAACATAGTGATTTTCGGCTTTTGTCAATCTAACAGATTTTTTAAATAATACTTAGGTACATACGTTCTGAATGTCACTTTGTGAAAGAAAGGAACATAATTGTGAACCTGGAACGTAAAGGAAACTGTAGGAACAGGGTGGATTTTTAGTCGCTAAGCTTCACACAGGCCTTTCCGCTCCACTTAGAGCAGGAGGACTCATTATGATGAATATTGATGATTTTAAAATTAAAAAAAAACCACGGAAGATAACAGACTCCTAAGAAATTACCGTATTTATGTTACATTTTAAACACTTACCGTCTATGTACCACTAAATCTTTTAAAGTCTTTTGAACACTTGTTTAAAAAATGACAGATTATGACGTTGAAATAAAGTCCGTTTTGCAGTCACACTTTTTTTAGACAAGTGTTCAACAGATGTTTAAGTTTTTGTAGTAAGGCTGTTGATTTAAATATCCAATAAAAAGACATAACAAGGAAATATAGATAACACTTTTTTTTCTGTTAAAATGTATCATTAAACATCTCAAAATTATAGATTTCATTCGACTTTTCCGGCCATAAACAAACTTCCTTACGACTGAAATGATTCTCTTGAACTGAGGTTACTGTTAATGAGTTCCTTCTTCAGAGCTACGTTACAATGACAACAACATTAATACGTAATTCTTTGGACACCACAGTATAGATACAAAACAGTAGTTTAACTTACAAAATCCCGCGAAACTACAGCAAAAACGCAATGTAAATAGCACTGAAAAGCGTGCATTCTTAATGTTAACAAATAATCTACCAAGCCTTTTCCCAGCTAGGTACGTAAGGGACGGCTTCCAGTTCAAAAATAGCAGTAGGTAATTTTCAAGGAAAGTATTACCTGTTTGAAACAGAACTGCTTAACCCCTTTTTTTTAGCGTGGTAAAATCATCAAATGAGTCCTCCCACCCCGGGCAGGGCGGGAGGCACTGTCACACTTGTAATGACTAAAATCCACGGTGTCCTTCAATAGCCCTCTATGTTCCAGGGTCACGTTGAGGAAATAAAACCCGCGACCCCGGCAGGCTTTGGCCCTCTGAGAGGGAAACTGCGTAACCCCTAAAAAAAGTGTATTATGCCTGACAGCCATCCCCTTCAATGTTGCCTTACATAACAACTGAAGCCATATAAAACCGAACAGTGTCAAAACTCACTATTATAGACGCCAGCACACGCAATAGAGACAGATAGACACACAAAACAAATCAAAATACCTCAGTCTGTCGAATTTCTTCAATGGATTTTCAACTTTATTACAATAGTAGAACTTTCATGTTTGATTGGGGTGGGTTGATGTGCTGGCGTTTCTGTAGGTATCCGTACTCAAATCGGAGTTCGGTGACAACTGACAGTTGAAAGCGCGGATACAACGTTCAATATGTATAGTGTTGACTCTTTTTAACGTTATATTTGTCGCATGTGTATTTCGAACGTGCGTGCATGCACTTCCGTGCATTGTAACCGAGTCAAACTTCTGCACATTTTATTTTACAAAAATACGCATTGCAAATAAAAACCTGTTACTTTTATCCACTATTTTTCTTCGCACTGTGATAAGATCTGTCGAATATTCTGTGGTACGTATTGAAGTTTTATATTTATTACTGCAGTTTATAAAGAAGCTTCATTACTGTACAAATAAAATAAAATACTTTTTGATGTATCGTATCGAATGAATTATTTAAAGGAATGCTGGTTCCTTTTTTTAATGTATCGTATTTCATTCGGTGTATAAAAAGAGCCGTTGTCTGTATGAATTTATTTCCATTCATTCGTTCATTCATCGGCTTTTAAACAACTGGTAAAATTTAAACTGACCTACATAGTCATTGACACCGTTTGGACTAAACTTTGAATAAATAAGCTTAATCTCTCTTAATCTTAATAACATAATTTTCCAAAACTCATATTATTTCAAAGGTACACTGAGGGCATTCATTTTGTAAAAAGAAATTGCAAAATTAAAAATAATAATAAATGCACCTTATTATTTAAATAATAATAAGGCAAAGCTAAACGATACTCTAAACTTTGAACTTAAAACGCATTTTCATCTAAGCACACGAATTACACATTCGACCACCAAAATCATACCACTACACCCAACAATTATTAAATTGTCACAGTTTGCCCGATTGTGTGCAATTATGCAGACCGTGCAATTTATGCACACTGTGCTTTATTTCGTGCGATTTTCCCGTGGCGCGTCGTGACACAGGCTTTCTATCATAGGGCGCATTATGGTTTTAAACATTATGGAAGTAATTTTAAGGTCTCAATTTCGTTACGTAAAATTGTGTCAGCGTGTCCAACGTAATATGTTTTAGATTAAAATTTTCACTGCTAATTGGGAGAGGTTTTCTCAGGGAAGTGTTGCGTGGAAAATGTTGGGTTTGTATAACGTTTTGTACTTAAACTACATGATACGCATACGTAATGCCGACGCTTGTAGAGAATTTAATTTAAGCTTGGTGTAAAGTCACATAGTAAAGCGAATGTAGGTCGCACTGTTAGTTTAGATAATGTTGGGAAAACCTGGTACGAAAATAGCAGAATGAATAAGAATCACTTCATTATTAGGAAGATACCTAATGTGTGACATATACTAAACATACTGGATTATTGTCGATCTATATTTAAATCTATATCTATTAACAGATTAACAGAGAAATATGATGCAGACAGTGTAATATTTTGTAGTTCTGCTAACTACATAATATTACACTGTCTGCACAAAACAACGAAAGGTAAGTAACATCTGGAATTTCTGCGAACAAAATATTTGAAAGACGTGATCGCATCATATTCCACTAACATTGGGGCACCCGCTTAAACGGCACTAGAGTGTATGGTACCTGAGTTAAGATTTTACACAGACAGCACTTATTTCACTTTACTAACCCACACTGGGCTTGCATGATGAATAACGGTCATTTAATCTAGAGGCCTGTCAAACAGGGTCGCGGGACTAATGAATTACCGTGACCCTGGAACGTAAAGGGCTATGGAGGACGCCGTAGATTTTAGTCAGTACGAGTCTGACAGTCCTTCCCGCCCTGCCCTGGGTGGGACGACTCATTTGATGATTTTACCACGTGGGAACACTATGTCTAAACACATTAAGACAACACAAAAACACCATAAACTTTCGTTCAACAGAACTCAGTCAGTAATTTTCCAATCACGACTTCTAAAGCTTCAACCAGCGGCTCTAAAACAGATAATATAGCCAATTAGATCGTTCAATTCATTCAGAACGACTTGTTCATGAATAGCTGATGTCATTCATCAACTTCAGATCAGATTGACAGGCGAAGACAGGTGAGGTAACTAGTTTAAAAGTCTCTTTTAAGCGTGTGTCAGGGCTGAAGTGGTTTAGATCCTGTTTTGTATGTATGTAAATATGTATGTCTGTACCCTTAGCACGAATTTTCACTCTTTTACTTTACAGTATTTACAGCGTTTCTTGTATGAAAAAATGGAACAGCGCCTCTGGTGCGAGAAGACGGAACTAATTTTTTCCATGAAAAATGTCATCTTGAAATTGTCAATGTTCCAGTTTACTTTACGTCTCAAATACTGAAAACTCGTGCTAAGGATACTGTACCCTTAACACGAGTTTTCAGTATTAGTAAACTGGAACTTTGACAATTTCAAATTGACAATTTTCAAGGAAAAAATTGGTTCCTTCTTCGCACACCAGAGGCGCTGTTCCATTTTTTCATACAAGAAACGCTGTAAGTACTGGAAAGACGCTGTAATGTAAAATAGTGAAAACTCGTGATAAGGGTACTGTTTGGTATAACGCGGGCTCTTAAGTCCATATTGCAGAACGCAACTCAAAACTCAAGCATTACTTACTTTAAACCAAATTCAATCAATCAAATGGCTTGAGTTATGTTTTAACGGCGTATGGTCAAGCGAAAGCATCGTTTGATCAGTTGGAAAAGTTGCCATGCACCGCCACCAGTTAGCGCCAGTATCGCGAAAATAACGCAATCCAAAGTTTTATGAATTTCATTTCGTCAACTTCGACATTTCATAAAGTGTTCCCTTTACGCAAAATACATGTATTACTCTAGAAGAAATATTTTGATATAAGGGTATCGAAACATTTACTAAAACAAAATGATAGAAATCTTTATTGATGTGGATTAATATTTTGTGAATAATTTTATCATTCACAGTCTTAAATTTATTTTATAACATTTTGATGTCCCGAGATTACGAACAAAACTACTATTTTGGTAGAAAATTAATGATAATTGGCATACCTTACGAAAGTGACAATACCCATTATCGTTAAGCCCCAAACACACGCGCGCACGGGCAAGGGCATGTGTTTTGTGTTCCACGCGCGCCTGAAAGAGTGTCAGCACAATGGCAATGACGGGGCTCTCTTTTAGAGGGCCTACCTGGGTCGCGGGCTAGCGAATACCATGACCCCAGAACGTAAAGGGCTATTTAAAGACATCGTAGATTTTAGTAAGTATTCCGAGTCTGACAGTCCCTCCCGCCGTGCCCTGGGTAGGAGGACTCATTCGATTATTTTAGCACTCTAAAAAAAGCCCCAAACACACGCTCCTTTTATTAACGTGCGGTCACAAAGCTGGTTGCGTGATATCTTTATATGTTCGAGAGTGGAAAGCTAAGGCTGCTTGACACCCTGTCCTCCACCATCTGGTGTTGGTACTATTTTTTGATGCATTTTGATGTAATGACAAACACTAGAACAATTTAATGTCAGTAACCTCTTTATAATTAAATCTTCATTCTATACTATCTTATCTACAGTATTTTTTTGGGACAATGTTGTAATAATCACTTTTCTGATAAATCGACGCTGTCCTTCAATAGCCCTTTCTGTTCCGGGGTCACGGTAAGGAAATAATCCCGCGACCCCGGCAGGATTTGGCCTCTGAGAGGGGGGCCCCGTCATTATGCTGACGCTCTTTGAGGCGCGCGTGGGACACAACGCGCCGTCGACCGGGGCATGGTCCATTGTCGGGCAGCGAGTTGCCCTTTACTCGCTGCCCGCATACCCGCACCTACGGTGGCCGGACACGTCCGTCGCCGTGGGCTTCACCACCGCGGGTGGGGCGGAGGGAGGACACTGTCCTCTCTCGCTCGCGGCCCGCCTCCTCCTTCGCGAGCATTACTGCTTCGCAGAAGGAGGCCTGCTTCCTTCTTCTGTGCGCGAGAGGTCTCCGCCTATCGCAACCGTGAGGACACGTCGGTGCTCTGCCCAAGCTGGACAGTCTTGCACCGTATGCTCCACCGTGTCCTCCGGGCGATCTTCGCAGTGGTGATACCCAGGCGTTTCCTCCTTTCGCATCAGACATAGGTACCTCCCGAAACTTCCGTGTCCGGTGAGTACCTGCGCCAAGCGGTGAGCGGAGGTCAGGACGCCATGACTTCTCTCCAGCCACTCCTCAAAGAGGGGTCTTACCGCCGTAATTGCGGCGTGCCCGGATAAATGAAACCCTTAGAGATATTATCTATCGACTCCAAAAGCATGAACCCAGTACTGATCTTTTTTTACTCCAAAGCAATAAATAGAGCGAGAAGCATTTTGTACCGAACACGCGGTGAGACAGCAATGACCACCGATTTTTCATCATAGGCGATATTTAACAGGGTGGTGGGTGCTATGCCTTATTTGTAGTTGACAAGTAATTTTGAAGTATTCAAAATGACAACAGCAGTTTTCATTTAATTTATTTTAATCCTGTTTCTTAGAAATTGTTATAAATCTGTGACGAAACTAAATAAATAATAATAAAAGTGAAGTGTTTCTTATCCTATATCGCAATTTGATACGATTAGAAGTTGTTTTCAGTTACATAATTATTATTTCAAAATGTTGACTGCAAATCAGTGAATTTATCATTAGTTCATGTGAAATGGTATTTAGATGCATAAAGATTAGATGGGAGGAGGATGGACACAAAGGAACCATCCGACAACAATAGTACGATATCACGATAGCATTGATATAATATCACTGTGAGTAATTTATTATATTGATAGGAACAATTTGTAATTTATAGAATCATACGTAGGTATTCTAACATTTCCCTTGTTTGCTCAGTAGGGGTCGTCAGGAATTTCCTGCGTTGATTTTCAGTAAGTTTGGTTTATTTTATTCTTTATTTATTCATCAAAATAATGTGTTATTTAAAATAGAAAGTTTACGTGACTTATTTACAGTCATGTCCGTTTAATCACGTCCCATTGAACACAGCGGAACATAGTTTTGAATAATCTATAAGCCTACGTATCATTCGTCTTTATTTTCTCGATCTTTTTATCCGTTCCAATTTTATTATTACGAAAATCTGACAGCCGCGATCTGAAAAAAAGTGTCGCAGGTCTAGCCTGTAAGAGCCACGCTGGCTGACTGATTTGTCAAGGAACGAAAGTGATGACACTACTTTTAAAAGGCAAAAGATGAGAGGACGATAGTGAATGTGTGCTCAGAATAAAACGGCGTATGTGCCCAAACATATTGGCGTCTTTTTATGAATTAAAATTGTTATTAATTGAAAAAATGTCTTTACAGAATTTAGACACTAGTATTTTATACAATTTAAAACAACATCCTTTCAATAACTCATAGTAGTTATTCCATAAAGTCCAAAAAATAAATTAGATAGACCGAACTTTGCATTTTTTTTGTATCGAGAAAATTTAATTGAATCGTGTTTTCAACTTTGTGAGAATTTAGATCATATAGTCAATAACTATATTCCAAGTTGTAAGATCTGTAGTCCAGATATGTACGAAGAAAAGTAAAAATAAAAACCGTATTTTTACTGACCTATCCCCTTAAGTAATGCTTGAGTATAAAGTGACGTTCTGTAATACGGGCTTTAGACTATCTTGGATATATTTTGAGAGTAATAAACCTTTTCATTGTCTCTACGCTACCATTTATTTTATCTATTATTAGATACTAATGCGAAAGTTGGGACGGATGGATGTATGTTATTCAATCACGTGAGAACGGCTGAACAGATCTAGTTAAAATATGGCTCAAAGTATAGTCTACAATGACGCATAGCCCGGTATTTGCGTGTCCGTGTTATATTTTTTGAGTTAAATGAGGCTAAAGCTGCTGGCAAAAAGCTTAGCTTTATAAAGAACTGGGCATGCGGGCGGCGAGTTAAGGGCAACTCGCTGTCTGACCATGGACCGTGCCCTGGTCGACGGCGTGTTGTTCCACGCGCGCTTCAAAGAGCGTCAGCGTCAGCATAATGACGGGGCAAAGCCTGCCGGGATCGCGGGGGACTTATCTCATCACTGTAACCCCGGAACATAAAGGGCTATTAAAGGACGCCGTGTATTTTAGTAAGTACGTCCCTCCCGTCCTGCCCGGGGTCGGAGGACTCATTTCATGATTTTACCAAGCTTAAAAAAAGCTTTACAAAGAACTACTTAACATGTATATTAAAAATCTCTTATCTTGACTACAAACGCTGTATTAAAATAACCACCTGCATAAGCAACTTTACACTTAACCGCCTCCACACACTTTTACCAAAAACTTCCGCGAAATTTTAATCGAAAATACCGCAAGACAGGTATAAAGGTACTCTTCCACTGCTACATATACCGTAACGATATGTAGAAAGGCTCGTCCTTGAATACCTGCAGCGCTAGGTCAGTGACCGTGTGTGCCGAACCAAAATGGCGATTAACAATTTTGGGCGAAACTTCACGGGTTTATTTTACCGGGTGATTTAGGGTTAAGTGGTATGTGTTGTGTAGCTGTAACGTATTTGTAAATAAGCATGTGTGATAAGGTAAAATGAAAGTCAGACAGGATTTGATTATACACTTCCGATTTCTGTTTTACCTACCACACTGTGCTTTATTGACCAGTTTCTACACACACTTAGATATAATAATAATTTAATATAAATATTCCATGGCGCCCGACAATAGTGCAACTTTCCATTGATAAAAGAATTTATGAAAGTGGATGATAGTTTTGGAGACAATCTCCTTTATGCAAAATTATTATTTCTATGGAAAAGTTTGTCGTAGTCGTATAAACGAAAACATAAATGAAATTATTATTAAACTAAATGAACTGTCACTAAGTTGGTTTTTTTTTACTTGGTAGATTAAATAGAGTAAATTCATCAAATAAGTCCTCCCCTGTGTGGAGGGGAACGGACTGTCACAGTCGTACTGACTAAAATCCACGGTGCTTCTTCAATAACCCTTTACGTTCCAGGATCATGGTTATTTGTTAAGACATTGTTGACATGTTCCGCGACTCTAATTTTAGTTACAGAAAGCCGGAATTTCGACACAATGAAAACTGAAGACATCACAAGAAATAGTAGTTTAATCTACCATTATAATGCCTTACATAACTAACCAAACACCTTTATGTACCTACCTCTCAATTATCTACTAATAACCCAATAACAAACACTTGATAAACTTAACAATCTATTACAAACATACGCGTAATATAATTACTAATAAATAAAATACGGAATGGGAACTAAATGCTACTAATAAATGTTACGCTACAGTGATTGACAGGTCTAATGCCATTATAATAGGTTATTATCGTGAAGTGCGGACTCATTACGACGAATATTTGAAGATTGGTCGGATAAGGGCTTTGGATTGATTGTATTTGGTTTTTAATTGGTGTTACATTGTTTTAATTTGAAATAAGAGCCAGTTTCTATGACCCTTTTTTATGTAGCCCAGATTTTTTTTTTATTATTTAATTTTTACAGTATTCTGTGGTAAAACATCAATATAGACCCACCCTGTCGGGAAAAAACTTCGTACCTCGAGGCAAAGATGGCTAAATGCGATACCGACTGATTTAAAAACTTGAAGGAACTAATGCGGTATTTTGAGAATAGCTTCTGGACGAATTTTTTACACCTAGCGTGTTCCATAAATAGCTAACAAAAAGACGAGAAAAATCTAGTCTCAGAAGAAATCAATGCAAATATTCTACATATAAAGCAAAAAGTCAAAAATTCAAATGACTTTTTGCTTTTGAATATTTTTTTTTTTTCTACTTATAAAGCAAATAAAGCCATCCCCACAGATCAACGACATCGAGCGAACGAAAATAAATGTCTATAATTTCATCTACATAATGCATTTCTGAATTGTTCGTCTAGACGTATTCACTTCGCGTGCCTATTAAGCATGCTATCAGCTTCCGAAGCACGAGACTTGTTTCAGCAACACGTATTTTGATTGAAAGCTGTTGCAGTTGTTGCATTTTAGTGCAACGATTGCAACAGAATTGCTGATTGATAAAATGATAATGATGTGACACATTCTATTTGAAAATTATGTGCTGGAGAGTGCATTTGTGAGCTTTAGCACGTCTTAATGTATTATTAATAAGGTTGATAATCCATAGGTTGTCTGTAGACGTAGAGTCGGTTTACTGACGATAGTTGAACATGACAACGTCATAATAAAATACTTCACTTACGTTGCTTTATATGTACAAACAATTGACACGCCGTTACTTCGGAACGCTACAGAGCGAGGTAACGCCGCATGACGTCATCTTTTTTCGTGCGTGCAGCCGGCCATCTAATTATAAGACGGAATCACGTCAAAAAAGGCGAAAACTGAAGTTAACTTTCGATTCTCAATTCGTAATTTCTTCATCGAAAGAGTGCTTTCCGGTGTCAAAGTAAAAACAATGACAAATAGTTTCTACAAAACCCCGAAGGTACGACTGTAAATCAAACTAGATAAATGGACTATAGGTTTTGTAAAATTATTTAAAGCAAAAACAACTGACTGTCTATGATTTATAGAATCCGTTTCCGTTCGTTTATTATTTTATTGTGATTCCAATTTTAAACGAGTCTATCTTGAAAATTACGAGTGAATTTCAAACTAGTTTACGGATTAGGTTTACCCACCTATTATAACGATGATCTATATTCTGTAACATTCAAACCTCAGTACCCATATCACGAATTTTCACTTATTTACTTTACAGCGTTTCTTGTATGTATGGAAAAATGGAACAGCGCCTCTGGTGTGCGAAGAAGGAACTAATTTTATCCTTGTGTCAATTTAAAAATGTCAAAGTTCGAGTTTACTTTACGCCAGAATAACTGAAAACTCATGATAAGGCGGCCTATATAAAATTTCCAGATACCGTATGTAAAACAAAACGTTTCGTGGTGCCAGTTTTATAAATGTGTGAGTGAGCGCTCTACTGCCCGATCTAAAGTAGGAGTAGCCTATTTAGGTATGAATCGTGGTAAAATCTTGAAATAGGCACTAAGCAGCATAGGATGACTAAATTAAATTAGTGGAATTACCGCTATTTGGTGGTGCAGGGGTTTTACCGTGTTACAAACTTTACAAGGAAAGTGTAAAGAACTGAGGCCGACGAGACTAAATTGATGTTTCTCAATACATTCCCAGTAATTTGATGTAAAACTCGCTAAACTTTAAAGGTTTTGTATGTAAAATTGGTATAGAATTTGTGCCTAGTTCATGGTAATATTATAGCCTCCAATTGCATTGAACTGAAACATAACTGGCAACATGACTTTGTTTTTTTATGTTTTTATAACATTTTATAAATTAAAATATTGATTTATGGGGTCAAATATCACAACCAAGCTTATTATTTCATATATAATGAATGATGAATCTTCTTAGGGCTGATTTTTCAATAGTCATATAACTTTTATCTGAGGAATAAAAATAACGGTTTGACATATTTTCCATAGATTAACTGTCAAACCGCCATTTTTATTCCTCAGATAAAAGTTATCTGATTATTGAAAATTAGCCCTTAAATGAATAATTTTCTATTAGTCTTAATTTCTTACACAAACAAGCAGAAAACATGAAAATCTAGTTCTAATAAAATACAGCATGATGAATAACGAGTGACGGAGCAAAGTCAACTAATTAATATAAGCACTAACTTACTTAGCTATCTATTGGCCCAACAGGATGTAGAAAGCAAAATGATTAATGGCTGTTAAATAATTATTTCTTTAGTTAACGTTTAATTAACAAATGAGTTGTTTGGAGATTAATTTGTTGGTTTAAAATTTGTGTAGTTAATTTTTTTGATAAATGTAAAACGCTCCTGGATCAGAAGAACTGAAACCTTAGCACGAATTCTACGTATTTGGTAGTGGGTACTTTGGTATTTGAGGAACGTATGAAATTGTATCACAAGTAAAAAAATATCACCAGTAAAAATCTATGATAACGTAAGTAGGTAACAAAAGTTAAAGCTTCGCTGAAAATGGACATTTATTTCCCGAAGCAACATTTAAAATTAAATAAAAACATTTTCCAAACACGTATTCTTCTTAGCCATTTTGAAATTGACCATACTTATAAAGTAAAACGATGTATTTTTAGTGGCAAAGAAAAGAAAAAGTTAGCAAATAAAATAAAAAAGCAATAAAAAATAACCAGAATAATAAGGAAACTGCATAACGCTACATTCAAACAGATAAGGATCGCCACAGACGTGTAAAAACATTTGCATTGTTTTCGCTGGGAATGTCTTGCCGTTTGCGGACGGCCTAACCCCGTGGGAACTATTGTGTGTGTAACAGGACTGTAGGACCTGCGCTTGCGTCATATATGGAGAGCTTTGTTATGTGGATAACGGTTGTTTGATATTTAAATTATAAATAGCTGGTTGACCGAGCTTTGCTCGGTTTTTAAAATGTCTATATCTTGGGAACCGAGCTTTTCTCGAACCTGGGACCTTGATAAATCGATTCCTTGAGCCGAAAAACCCCTAGTCTGTAACTTTCATGAAAATCCTTGGAGCCGTTTCCGAGATCCAGATTATATATAAATATACAAGAATTGCTCGTTCAAAGATATTAGATTGATAGATTAGATGTAGCTTTTAAATCGTAATTTTCTTTTTATATTTTGGGATAGGTTCGGCCTTCTGACTGGAGAGCAGTAGCCCAGTGGTATCGGCCCCGACTTTCGAGTTGCATGTCGTGGTTTCGAACCCTAATTGAGTTCATCACCACTGCTGTCAAACCACTAGTCGACTAGCAAACGATGATTGAGTAAGTTGACGTATCTGATTCGCAGTGAGTGACAAACACGCAAGCTGCGCTTTCAAAGTTGATAGTTTACATCACAACGTAAGGTGTGAAACTTGCAGTAGGTAAGTATATTTAATGAAAATAATATTAAAAACCATAATTATTTTTACCTATACCTACATGACTCCCAATTTTGTAGTAGTAAGTGGATGATATTTATTTTATTTAACCAAAGTAAGCATGACAGCATTTTGATAAAATATCACTTTTCAATCATTGCTATCATAACATCAATTTTGCTTATATGAGATCTGAACTTAGCCTAATAATAAAATTCAATTTGGTTATACAGTGACCTCAATTTTTTTAAAGGAACTGAATTTAATTTAATTTTATTATGAGATAAAATTAGGCGATACAAAAACTCATCTTCACATCACAAATAGCAAAAACCTAAGTGAACCTAACTTCCTGTTTCAATCAACTGAAAGTACGTCCAGTAAATGGCCATTGAACCTTTTTGCTTCTAAAGTAAAAGTTTAAATAGTCGATTGTTTAGTTAAGACCTTAGGCGATGTCCATACAGAGGAGACGTGGCGAACACTTGTGGCGGTGCGGAAATACCAGAAACCGAAAATTTACCTAATAGTTTTGTAGAATAGCATCGTTTTTGTAGAAAAAAGTATTGCAGCTTTTTATTGAGTGTTAAAATTAAAATTATCCCTCTGGGTGGGCGGAAAGGACTCTCAGACTCTGTTGACTAAAATCCACGAAGTTCCTTTGGATAGTTCCGCGTCGTGCAGGCGTTTGGCTCTCCCGTCATATTGCTGACAGCTAAGTAGCGTGAAATACAACGCGCTGATTCGGGCATGATCCATGGTCAGACGGCGAGACACAAGAGAATTGCACCTTCACTTCCGAGCAACATCACCGCCACGAAGTGATGCGGTACCGCCACTGCTATGCGACATACAATTAGGGGCATTTAAGATCTCTTTGATTATCCGCCACAGCCACACGCCACAGCAACGTCTCCTCCGTATAAACGACGCCTTACAGCCCACATGCCTATTTCCTCCACGTAATACTGCAATCTACTGGTTGTAGGCTCATCAATCAGACTTTCTGAATTTGCGTGCTAACTCGGCACAATCGGGTCGCTTATACCATGTAGTATCCAAAAAGCTTAAAATTACCATCACTGCAAGTTATTTTGGACTTTGAAAAGGAGTTGTTAAGGTTTGTGTTTCTGTGTCGTGATTTTGTGGTGTTACTTATGGTTTCGTTTTATTGTGTGTAAAAATATTGTACCAGCACGTATTTCGTCTGTTTTGAAAATGTTTTCCAATTTGTTTGTTACCTTATTCGTGCATTCGTGAATGCAATTGTGTTGTTCTGTTTTTTACTTACGGTTCACGTGTTCAAATCTTGATGATGTGAATTTGTTAGATGCTTAAATTAGTACCTGAAACAAAAATACGAAACATTAATTAAAATCTTACATAACTTAATCTTACTTAAGTACTTCAAATGTGTACAATAAGTCTATCAAGAGGTTGTCCGGCAGATATCGCTATAAGAAACGACAAATGCATGTCGAAAACATAACCAAGGCATGGGCGACCACTTGTAGGGTAAACGGAGATTATTTGCTGAGACAGGCAACTCAGTGATAGAGTCATAAAAGTCGCTCAAAACGATACCTATGCATGCAGTAATGCGAAATGATGCAACTAGTTCACCACTAAAGTGGACAAGACGTAGTGACACATCATTTCGCATTAAAGCATGCATAGGTAACGTTTTGAGAGACTTTTAGGACTCTATCACTAAGTTTCTTGTCTTACTAAATAATCTCCCTTTACCTTATAGTATTATTAAATTCTTTCACACGATTAAACACTGTCACTTTTATTTCCCAAATTGAGATTTCGATTTCAATATTACATTTTGAAGGTTCCATTACATAAATAAATGCAATATGTATAATATAACAATAAACATATGTGCTTCGAGTGCTCCAGTTCACATAGGACCGATATTGAACAGCTTATGTAATGACCTACATTATATATAATCGATACAATCATGTGGATCGATAATATTACATGTATGAAACAGTTCTTGAGTCGATGCAAAATAGGATATAAAGTGCCAATAAGTCGCAATTAAATGAACACAATGATTATCGTTAGTAGTGTTAAGTTATAAAATGTAATAGTAATATAAATGTCGTAACTAAGTTACCTTCGAAGTAATATAATCATGCGCATTACAGTTTATCAGATGTCAACATAAGTAGGCTAAGCCTTATTAATATTTGCATATTACTACATAAGTACTTAATGCACATAGTAAACTAAATGAACGTATATTATAACATTTGAGCACGTGTTTAAATATTGCAACGAGGTAAATTGATATGGAATATCTTGATTATGAATGAATGAGTCTTCAGTTTTCACAAAAAATGATAACCAATTGAAGGGCTTATCCTACTGAACTCATTGCCTTACGAATATTTGGTCAGCATAAATAAATAATACTGATGCAGTCCCGTAGTTTCTATCTATCTCTTTGTCCTTAAGGAGTTTCTGATAATAATATTCCACAACTATCACACAACGGCATCTAGTCCTACTAGACTACTGATAAACATACTTACATATTTCTAAATACATACATAATTATAGGTAAACTACACCCAGACACAAAAAAAATGATCATGCTCATCACACAAACATTTGTCCTGGGTGGGAATCGAACCCACGACCTCCGGTATAGCAGTCAGGGTCGCTAACCACTAGACCAACATGCCAGTCAGATGTAACTTCATTTGTTTTTAACTACTTATCTGAAGTTGGCGACTTTGTAAGCTTTCACGAGGAAATTGCTGTTTTCATTGCCTGCACTTAAATGAACAACAACTGTAGAAAAGAGAATACCAAATATGTTTACAAAATAAAATATCTATTTGAACAAAACTTCTAAGACTTTTTTTTACAATTTAGAACAAAGTTGGTTCAGTTTCGTTCACTGTTAAAGAAATTATCTTTTACAACTTTCTTTTGATTTTTAATACAAAACGAAAGATTGATCGGGCCCATCCGTATGAAAAAAATATTTTTTTTTTGTGAATTTCCAAAAGTCTTAGAACAAACATTGTTCAGTAACATGGGTTGAGTTACTCCACGAGAATTTTTGCGCATTTAAACGTTACACATTGTATACAAAGAACCAATAAAAATAAAACACTTGTCCTACTAAAAAAAGGAAACAAATAAAATGATGAAATGTAACTTCCTTGTGAAACCTTTAAAAGTGCTAACAGCCCATTATTGACGCAACACATATAACAATTTAACATTCTCCAAACAATATCAATACAGTTCCGCCTCACCGTAAACTGCTCTAAACTACTCTAAATTAAGTCATTACCTCTCGAACATCTTACTTGGAACATTATTGGGTGATGACCTTTATGTATGAAAGGCACAAATTATGCGGTAATGTGCCGTAACTATTTATGTGGGTAACATGACGTGAATTATTGTAATTATCTCAAAGTCAGGTAGTTTTTAAGGTGGTTACAGACGGGAGGTGTGGGTGCGTTACTTGCTTGTTTAAACTTGTGATTGAAGTTTCGATTCGATAATATAAACACTCATTCTTCTGGCAAACCATATTGCTCGCAGACCAGATGCACGATGGAACGAAAAGTACTAGAGCACACCACGGACTAGCAAGCGCAGCGTAGGACGTCCACCAGCAAGGTGGACAGACGAGCTTATAAAGGTCGCCGGAAGACGCTGTACATAAGCAGGTTGATTCCAACCGGTTTAAGTGGAAATCAAAAGGGGAGGCCTATGTTCAGCAGTGGACGTCCTATGGCTGAGATGATGATGATGAAGATAAAAGTGGGAAGTTTTGAGTTCCACATAACCAAACGTCAACATATAATTTTTTAACATTCTCACAAAGGACAAATTTCCTGTTGCGACTCCTTTCAAACTCGTAATCCACCCACTACCGAAGTACTAACCTAATTTGTAGATATTCAAATAATATAATGGAACATGATACACAACTAAATACTTGCATACAGCCTCATTCAACTACAAGACTGATAAATAAAGCACAACACTAAAATAACAGGCTAAACTATGTTAAGGGTCTATAGTACCTCAGCATAATCTTACTCGCTCGCACTTGCACGTACCACGCACTATTGCTTGCTCTTTCTTTTAGCTGTCTACACGCAAATCTATTTATTTTACGGCGAAAAAAAAGGAAATTCAAAAAAGTAAATAACATAAGACCTGCTATATAGTTAGTTCAGTTAGTATAAAAAGTTTCATGATCTAATTTTAAGTAATACTGATTGCCAGCGTTTTATTGTTCAATTTAGAGGTAACTTTGAGATTTTTTTCTATCGAGAAAATTTTATGGAATCATGTTTTCGCCAAACATAGGACCTAACATTAATCCTCAACTTTACCATATATTTATTTCAAAATTAATGCTGTAGTATTTTCGACGTATCACAGGTTTCTGCTAAGCCATTTGAGGTAGTATAGGCTCTTAATGCTAAATGCTAAAGAGGCTAAACATGACCAGTTTTAGTTCAATGGAAATCATATCACGATCACAGTTGTTTATAAAGGTACTTATATTAATATGTAATGATAGATAATAATATACTAATATGCATTGTTAGTCGGAACACGGACTATGAACCCTGATGTGAATATTAAGCATGTATTAGGGCTGTAGATGCAAAGATGTTGACTGAAGATGGGTCTTCCCATATACCTGTCATTGGCTGGATACTACTATAAAGGAATCTCAAGCTAATAAATTCCAAGCATAACTCTCTCCATTTCAAGTAATAAATTTTACAAGATTGGATGAATTTCAAAAAAATCCCTTTTTTATCAAATCGGTGTACGCTGTGCGTCCCCAAAAGGGTACCTATATTTAGTACCTAACCTAAAGATTACATAAAACCTGAAAAAAATACAAAAAATAAATAATTGAAAAAGTACACCAATATGATACAAAAAATGGCGTATGTTGAAATTCATCCTGCATAATTAAATGATTTCAGAACAACATTCACACATCTTTAATTTGGACTGTATGTTATTATTGCACTTTTTGCAAATCGGATGACTATTTGACCATCGTATGAGACTGCCTTATCAGGTGGATTTTAGTCAGTACGAGTCTGACAGATCCCACCCCGGTTGGAAGGACTCATTTGATGATTTTACTACCTAAAAAAACTGTTTTTCTCAAATCGCGCGACAATGCGACGTTTTCTGAAACCCCTTTATACAAACTTATGAATTGTTTACTCAAAAGTTAACGGTGCTCGCACATCGGAGCCGGTTCTCGCAATTTTTCTGCTAACAAACTTTACTTACGTATAATACCGCTATTTTATGTTTTTGGTTAAAACAGCAATTTTAGCAGTATTTATGTATTATTTTCGCTTTGCATGATCAATCGTAATTATCACTGTTGTAGGTGATGAGTTCAAAACGCGATAGGTTCCTAGTTAACAGTTAAAAGTAACCTGTTTTATCTGAATTTAAGTTTAAACTTTGGTCCGTTAACTTTGCAGTTGCGTAGCCAATTTGTAAGTCTAATTGAGGCTACTTTAGCCTATTGCTAGTAGTGTAAAGGGAGGTTATTTTCTGAGACAGGCAACTCAGTGATATGGTCTTAAAAGTCTCTCAAAAAACACGCAAAAGTCTCTCTATGCATACTGTATTGCGAAATGATGTGTCACTACGTCTAGTCCACTTTAGTTGTGAACTAGTAGCATCATTTCGCATTACTGCATGCATAGGTAACGTTTTGAGGGACTTTTTTTTTTTTACTTTTAAGACTATCACTGAGTTGGTAAAGCCTTTAAAGGGAGGTTATTTTGTGCGACAGGCAACTCATCACGAAAATAAGGATTTTCAAATGTACGCAGGGACGTGCTAAGGCTAGGTACAGATATACAAGGCAGCCGGTGGCAGCTAAATAAGAATCGGTGATCGAGAAATAAGGCTTGCGACTGGAGATGCCTATGTCCATCAGTGGGCAGCTATAGACTGATGATGGTCTGCTTATCTGACCTCCACGTCCTAGTTAAAAGACCACAAGTTTAGCTCAAAGACTAAAATTATAGATAAATACCTATGTCCAACAACGGGAAGCTATAGGTACTTATATTGATTTTCTTATTCGACCTCCAGATCCTAGTTAAAAGACCACAATTTTAACTCAATATAAACCAAAATAATGAGTAAATAATTTATTAATAATTTTGCTCTATTTAACGATATCGACCAGCTTTCTTTCTATTGCTAAATACAGCCCCCTACCCTATAGCCAACCACCCCAGCTTCAGATTATAATGATTTTATCCAGATGGATGATTCTTCTCACCCTCTAACTAAGTGATAAATTAAGGACAGTTTTAGCACATTATCACTGATACCCTTACGAATAATGTATCAGAAGAAGAGAGCATAGACTAGAGCACATTAATTCCTGAGTATTTAAATAGATAAACCTTTAAAGACTTTGGGTAGTCATTGTAAACATATCGAACAAGGTTAAAATAATTTGTCTTCTTCGATTTTTATACGTCTTAATTGCATGAGCAGGTAGCTTTTTTAGCGTGTTTAAACCATAAAATTGAGTCCCCACAAAGGGCAGGGCAGGAGGGACTGTCAGACTTGTACTTACTTAAATCCAGGGCTTTCAATAGCCCTTTAACGTTCCGGGGTCGTTAGGTCCTTAGTCTCGTGACCCGGGCAGGCTTTGGTCCTTTAAAGGGTCCAATGAGTAAGTAGCTTCTGTGATTTATGGAACTAGTAGTATTTCTAATCTATTTGAAAAGGTGTCATGAATATGACCTTAAATATCTTTTTGCGTGGGAATGCTGACGTCACAATTCGCACAGTTTTGGTAATATTCAATTAGAGCATTCCGTGACCTAGAAAGGTGTTATTTTTCACGTTTTTTCTTACATCATACGTTAGCGATAAGACGTGTGAATTGACCGCAAACGTCTTGATCAAATATGTTTGTAAATAAACGTCTATGTTTGATTTACGTCGATTTCGTTGTGTACAAGAAATTAATTAAAGTATGAGAAACCACCATACTGTTTCACCTACATTATACATTCATGATTATTGAGATGCAGTTTCAAACGACATAGTTTATATAAAAGCTGTTTTTTTTTAATTATATGAGATAATCCTAATGACGTGTTTGCCACTAAAGGGTATAATTGGATGTGGTACACTCCTGCATATGGGTTGTTATTCAATATGAGCATGCCTCCTCCAACCGGTCCTATTTGAAGTCTATAGGGGAGGCCTATGTTCAGCAGTGGACATCATACGGCTGATATGATGATGATGATGATGATGATGAGCTTATAGCCATCAATCGGGCACTAATATAAACCTCGAGTTGCTATTGATCAAGTCAAACGAGTGAAAGTGACAGAGCTTTACAAGTTGTCCAGCGCTATCTCGTTCACTCACTAGAACAAGCCTGGTTTTTAGACGTTGTAATACCTCCCCTCATCTGGGAATCGATCTTTAGTCCTCATGACAAAAAGTAGCGTGTGTGACCACTACACATAGATAATCTCTTAACTAAATAATTCAAAATATTAATGCTATTGAACTCGTAAACAGTTACACTAATTTGTTAATTGTAATTTATACGTTTAATTACCGTTGAACGAAACGAAGGAAGTAACACAGACATATAAATACACTTATACATATTTTAATTGGACTTATGACTAATGTGTTTAAGTGATATTATAATTAAAATTACGGTAAAAAGCTTCTCTATTCAGTATCTATAGAATACAAAGCCTGATTTTTAAATAAGCAAGTATCATCATTATAATCTGCCTAGCTTTTTTCCCAATTATGTAAGTATAAGTACTTGAAAACTTCATCAATCATTTGGACTGTTGACCGCCAATTGTTCAATCACAACTTAAATAATAACTAGAGATCAAGCATTTTTTAACAAATTGTTAAAATGTATAGGATTTTAACAAGTAGTTAACCACTGATTATAGAACTAACCCTTACTACACCTTACCAACTTACACCTTTAGGAGTCTAAATAAATTGCGATATAATTCCTAAAATACAATATTCTATTCTATTTCTCAAGTTCTAAAGTAGAAATTTCAAAGTGGCCGAAGGTTAAGGCCATCGAATGTTCTTTGAATTACAATTTATGCAAAATAATTCGAATTTGGAACATGATTGTTATCATTTCGTGCCAAATCTTTGAAGCATAATGATGAATGAATGATAAGTAAGTCATTCGATTTGCATGTTTGGTTTTGGAATCATTATGTGACAATGATGGCACGATTAGTTTGAATTTTGATAATCCATTGTCGATTTCATTAAAATCACGTCTTTGCAATAAATCAATATTTAATGTTTATTATCATCACGACTTTCATTGATAATTTTGTTATATGATTTGAGTCACATCCCGATCATTATTATAAACATTCACTTTACACTTTACGCTAAAATCATTTACCCCTTTTTTTTTTTTTTTTTTTTTTTTTTTTAACGTGGTAAAATCATCAAATGAGTCCTCCCACCCCGGGCAGGGCGGGAGGGACTGTCAGACTTGTACTGACTCAACAGTACTACACACACAACAGACTGAAACAGTTCCGTTCGCTTTTCTATAGTTAGGGGTATCATTTACCCCTAACTATAGAAAAGCGAACGGAACTGTTTATCTTTAAGGCGCTCCCTAACCGCCAGCATTCACCTGTAATGTATGAAAACTCCGTGTATCCGTTTATATGTATTTATTTATAAACGGTTTACATTGTTTATCAATAGTAATTAATGTAATAATTTTGGTAATTGAGAAAACCAAGCGTGCGCAAAGCGCGGTAAGAACGAACGACGACTTGTCAACTTGACAGTAGTGACGTTTACATTTTAGCTGCGTTCCGTATGATTATAACAGTTTCCTTCCCCACCAGGAAAATAAATTCACAAATAGGTAATTAAACTAAAGGTCACCAAGCGTTCTTAACTACTGTCCCCAAACGCAAGTTTTAATTAAAACTTATCATAAACAATTATAGTATCAACATACAATAATAACTTATAATACTTTCTTAAACAAGTTAATAGAACCTAATCACAAAACTTATGTTCTATTGGCTGCTATTGTTAATAGCTTGAATGCTTAGCAAGAAAAGTACATGATAACAAAAAATAATTTAAGACAACAGTAAAATTCACAAGTTAAGACGAACAACAGGTTTAATCACTCTTTTACTTCTACGTAAAGCAGGTTCAACTGGAACATCATTAGGCACTGAAGGTGCCGGTACAGTAACATCACTAGTGGTTGGTATTACCTTGTCTGAAGGTAATGATCCAGGTTCTGGAATATCTATAGGTACATCAATGTTTTGTTCTGTGTTAGTATCATGTTTATTGGAAGCAGAATCAGAGTTAGGTGCTTGAGCTTCAGCCCGATCAAAGTCATCAGTAAATTTTTCATTTAAGATAGGAACGTCATCCCCAATCTGACGGAGCTGGTCGATATGTCGACGCCACGTGATACCATTATCTAACTTAATTAAATAATGCAAATTTCCAAGAACCTTCTCAACTACTCCTAACTTCCATTTCCCTTCTCCTGTATAATTGCGAGCAACCACTCTTGAATCTGGCATCAGTTTCCGCACGCGTACCACCTTCAACTCCTTCCGAGGCAATACAGCAGACTTGTTTGGACAACACAGCGATAAACGTGAGGTTGGTTGGTAAGTAAAAACCATTTCTGCTGGAGATTTACCAGTGGCGGGGTGCGGAGTTATACGATATTGAAATAATATTTCATTTACTTTAGACTGTGTAGGTGTTTTTATAGAATTTAAACATCTAAGTTTCTGTTTCAACGTTTGTACATAGCGTTCTACCTGACCGTTAGTGGCAGGGTTATATGGAGCAGATCTTTTGTGTGTGATTCCATGCATTTTTAGGTATTCAAAGAACTTTGGATTAACAAATTGCGTTCCGTTATCGCTTGTGAGAATTCTTGGATAACCAAACGTAGTGAAAACTTTGTCCAAAACTTCAATAGTAGAATCGGTATCTATTCTGTTTAAGACATGCGCTTCTGGCCACTTTGAAAAGGCATCAATTATTAAAAGAAAATAAACATTTTGAAATTTACCAGCAAAATCAATGTGAACTCTTTCAAATGGTTTAGTAGGACTCTCCCAAGTGTGCTTCGAAGCTACTTCTGGAGGCAAGTTCAGGTGTAGAGAGCACTCACGACAGTTTTTTGCAATATCTTTAATGTTTTTGTCCATCCCTGGCCACCAGCAATAGCTTCGCGCAAGACCGAGCATTCTATTAACACCGAAATGACTAGAATGTAAATCTCTCAGAATAACATCTCTGAGTTTAGTAGGCACCACCACACGAGTTCCTCGCATCAAACAACCTTCTAGTAGAGAGAACTCAGTTTGTTCAATACCAAACCTATCAGCAAGAGACACTTTCTTTCCAGTTGACACGCCCAACAGTAGTGGCGCCAATGATTCATCGACTGTAGTTTCAGCAGCAATATCGTTTACTGTAATAGGCAGTACCGAAATCATTCCAATTTGAAAACTGTCGCAGTCCTCCTGCTCGCTAGTTTCCACAGCAACAGGTAATCGTGAAAACGCATCTGCATTAGCATTGTCCTTGGATTTCTTGTATTTAATATCATATTGAAAACCCTGGAGGAAAACAGCATAGCGTTGCATACGTGCAGCAGAAAGAAGAGGCAAAGCCTTAGTAGGCGAAAAGATTTGGACGAGAGGCTTGTGGTCAGTATGCAAGGTAAATTTTCTACCATAAAGGTATTGAAAGAAACGTTTTACTCCAAAAACAATAGCATAAGCTTCTTTGTCAATCTGTGCCCACTTACGCTGTGAGGAATTTAAGGTCTGTGAAGCAAAATGTATTGGCCGTTCAGTTCCATCAGGCATGATATGTGACAAGACAGCGCCCACGCCAGTAGGCGACGCATCCGTAGCTAGTATAAGAGGCAAATCAGGTGAGTAATGTGCGAGCACAGTATCAGATAGCATTTGATTTTTGATTGTTCGTAAAGCTTTATCACACTCAGCTGACCAATTCCATGATATCTCTTTTCGCAAAAGCATATATAGGGGTTCCAACGTGCTACTCAGGTTTGGTAGGAACCTACCATAATAATTTACTAAGCCAAGTAAAGCCTGCAACTCGGAAACATTTTTGGGATTTAAAGCCTCCACAACAGCTTTTACTTTACTATCAACCTTGTGTACTCCCTCGCGACTAATTTTGTATCCACAGTATTCAATTTCATTTTGCAAAAATTCAGACTTATCCAGATTAACCTTAAGGCCGAATTCAGCGAGTCTAGCAAACACCTTTTCTAGTCTGTCCAAATGCTCAGCATCGTTTGCAGCTGTAACCCTAATGTCATCAATGAAACAGTGAACCCCCGGGATGTCTCTTAAGATACTTTCAATCTTTCTTTGCCACTTAGCCGGCGCACAGTTAAGTCCAAACATCAAACGAGTACATTTGTACAGACCTTTGTGAGTATTGAGAGTTAATAGTTGCTGGTCCTCATCCCTAACCTTCCAATTTAGATATGCATTACGTATATCAATTTTAGAGAATTTATCCCCACCAGCTAAACCATTGAATAGTTCTTCAGAAGTAGGTAAGGGATGCTCATCAACTAGAAGATTTTGGTTCAGTGTAATTTTGTAATCCCCACAAATTCTTATTTTACCATTAGGTTTTATTACAGGTACAATGGGAGTAGCATATTCGCTGTAGTCTACTTTAACTAGGACTCCATCCCGAACTAAATTTTCAATTTGTTGTTCAACCCTATCTTTTAGTGCAAAAGGAATTGGTCTAGCACGAAAGAACACTGGTTTTGCATCTGGCTTCATGTGTAAAGCAGCTGGTTCCCCTTTAATCTCACCAACATTTTTGTTATCAAACAAGTCGCTGTATTTCTCAAAAAGTTTTTGCAAAGATAAAGCATGTGGCACCTTACCTGATGACACTTGGTTTACTTGTCTCAAACCATCCCTGAAGCCCTTAAATGCATTGAACATGTATATCCAATCCCGGCCCAAGAGTGGATGCTGATTCCCCGAAATAATGAACAACTTGACCTCTACTGATTCTCTTCCAATCGTAGCTGTGACCTGTGTGACACCTAAAATATTTAGGAACTCATTAGAATAAGTACATAATTTTATATTAGTTGGTAGAAGTTGGGTTTTGCCAATTTTTTGGTAATCTTTTTCATTCATTATAGACACTGCTGAGCCACTATCAAATTCCATCTGGAACTCAGTGTGATTAATTTTGGCTTTAATCCAAAACTTATTTGAAAAAGAAGTAACTCTACAATTGTTAATACATACAATCTCTTCTTGATTTTGTTCGGTATTAGGACTAAACGCAGAATCCGTTGGGTTTCCTGTATCCACCTGGTTCACTTTCTTCAGTTTAAGGCACATTCGTTTCAAATGTCCTATTTTTTGGCAGAAATTGCATTTCGTATTCATTTGGTTACACTTATTAGCATAGTGATTGCCACCACATCGAAAACAAACAATCTGACTGGAAGAAGTAGGTACTGTATTTTTTAATCCGGTAGATGTCTTTCTCTTGACTGCAATTGCTTGCACCTCTTGAGTGTGAGTTGCCTCAGCCTGGGCACTTTCCATTCCAGTCGCAATGTCAATCGCCTTTTGCAGTGTCAGGTCTCGTACTTCCAGTAGTCTATCCTTAATACGTTGTGATTTGATGCCGCATACAAACTGATTTCTCAAGGCTGAATCGAGAAACGTCCCAAAATTGCAAGTTGTGGCCATTTTTCTTAATGAAGCCAGGTATTCCTTGATCGGTTCACCATCCTTTTGATGTCGGTGATGAAATTTGAAATATTCAGCTATTTCAAGTGGAGTAGGGTCTAGGTGATTCTTCAAGGACGTTACATTATTGTCGTATGTACGTTTCTCTGGTGTAGTAGGTGCAACTAAATCGCACAGTGTGTCATACAAATCAGCTCCAATGTAGTGTAGAAGGTACGAATTCTTCGATGTAGCTTGCGTTATCTTGTAAATAGAGAATGCTCCTTCTAATCTTTGTACCCAACGCTCGAACTTGTTTTTAGGATCGTAACATTCGATGAAATTTGGCGGAATGTTAACCTCTTTGGAAAGGTCGTCTTCGTTACCCATTTTCGCCGTGTAGGTTCGTAGAATCTCGTCGCCACTATGAAAACTCCGTGTATCCGTTTATATGTATTTATTTATAAACGGTTTACATTGTTTATCAATAGTAATTAATGTAATAATTTTGGTAATTGAGAAAACCAAGCGTGCGCAAAGCGCGGTAAGAACGAACGACGACTTGTCAACTTGACAGTAGTGACGTTTACATTTTAGCTGCGTTCCGTATGATTATAACATAATGTAACATAAAAGTGCGCAATTTGATGCCCTATTGTCTTCGAATGTTCGAATCTGTAACATTACATTACAGGTGAATGCTCGCAGTGAAGGAGTGCCCTTAAGCCGTCTATGTACCAGCACAGATTACCAGGGTCGCGGGTCTGACTAAACAGGGACCAGGTCTATAAAGCCCACAGGGCAACCGAAGGAACAGGAAGGTTCGAGGCAGACTTTTGTCTTCTCCAGGGCGGGAAGACTGAAATAGGGGTGGAACATTCCATGTAAAACCAAAAACACAAAGCTTTTTCAAGTAGGCCAGTTCACAGACACTTTTGAATTCAAAAGATCAAAAGTCCAAAAATAGCTACGCTACTGTCGTAGTCACAAGACAAAATAACAGTATAAGTACCGTAGATTCTAGTTGGGTGTCACTTTTATATCCCTGCAGCCCTGCTCAATCTACGTCAACAGGTCCGCATCGTACGTATCGGACGCATAGCATCAAAGGCAAACTAAAATCCGTCATGTACGTTACGTCCGATACGTGCGATGCGGACCTGTGGACGCTTACCTTTAAACGTAGTCCTTGCCAGACAAAATCGGCGCCAAGATCATTACGAAAACAATAGACAAACGATGCTCCATTCAAACGTCCTACTAGACTAGCTCAGCCACTGGTGGGTGAGTCAGCGTTATCTGACCTCAGTCCAGTGCTCTGTGATTAATACTTTATGGTAATTAATGTATTCTGTGATGACCTTCTGCGTAGAACGGAAGGAACTGTGCTGTGTTTATATGGCGTTATGTAATTACCTATGTATTGTTAATTGTGGGATCGGTAAGTTGATTATGTATGGAAGACAGAAAAACTACTGATGGAAACATGGGAAATTTATCGTTGAAAAGTATTAGCTTATAATTGCATAAGTGTAGTAGCTTAATCCAAATGACTGTGAAATGTTATTTAACTATCAAATATATTCCATAAACTTTTACTTATATTAGCGTGACCGAAACCGCGACAATGGAAGTATTATAACTAGATATGTACCTATAAATACGGATATAGCTACATAAAATAAATTCATATGGGATCATTTTACTTTTTGCATTTCCTAGAGAAATATGTATAATAGTAAGACTAAGAATAAGTAAAAAAAGATGTTTAAAGGTCTTTAGACTCATTCTTCACATCATTACCAAGTCATGAAAGACTTTCTAAACTAAAAGAAAATGACACAATGTCAGGAAAATCTGGGTCTACTTTCTAAGTTCGTCAATAAAAACCCGGGAATGGATACATATAGTACGAACGTAACTAACGTCAAAATCAAAATGCGGACGGATGTAGTGTCTATGTCATTACAGCAAACTGCATTAAAAATGGTGCTTGATAATTATAAAAATATTCATACACTCTGTGTATCAAGCTTGCACATATTTATTCTTCCGTATTTATTTAGACTTTATAAGAATACTCTATTAACCAGTCAGTAAGGTGTGGGATATACATCTGTTAGCACAGAGCACCAACGCAAGAGCGGCACATTTACAAAATTGCATAAATCGTCACTTGCCTGTATTCTCTAATTAGCATACTTACCCTTTTCAACATACCTTATTATCTATGCATTGAAATTAAACTAGTTTCATTTGAATCTTGAGCCATTGGAGTAGGGTTGCCAAGCAGTGACGAAAAGGTGGGACGTTTCTAAAAAAGGGCGGGTGATGTTTTACCAAAAAGCTGAAATAGTGTCAAAAAAGGTTGACTGTCTCTAGAAATGTCTTTAACTAGTGACTGATAGGGACGTCTGAACGCCTGCTATGATAGACAAAAAATAAAGTCATAAAACGAGAGTTGAATAGTTGTGCTGCGACTGGTTCTTCATTAATTACTCTACTTTAAGTCTAATCTACTATATAAAATAAGTCGGGTTTTCCTTCCTGACGCTATAGCTCCAGAACAATAAACGCTTTGCATTCGTTGGAAAGGTCTCGGGCTCCGCGAGGTTTATAATAAAGAAAATTCAGGAAAAATTGGTGGCGAAACGGAGTTCGCCAGGTTTGCTAGTCTACTATATAAAAATAAGTCGGGTTTTCCTTCCTGACGCTATAACTCCGGAACCCACGAACCGATTTCCACGGTTTTGCATTCGTTGGAAAGGTCTCGGGCTCCGTGAGGTTTATAGCTCAGAAAACGAAGCCATCTGGTGGCGAAACGGATTTCGCCGGGTTTGCTAGTAATAAATAAAAATGCCTTTTCAGTCATCAACTCATCTCATCAACATCAAGTAAATATTTAGAAGTTTTAAATTGATTTAGCCTTTTCTATTTGGTAATAAAACTCTTCCTTATTACAAATGCATAGCAAAATGCCGAAAAATCCGAACAGTTTCGAACGTATGGTGACCCTTCATGGATCCAGTCATCGTTCTTCACGGATTTACCGATACTTCGCTTGGAACCAATTAGTATGTGGATATTATATGGAAGTGGAAATGTTTATTTACTGAAGTAGATAGGAAAGTTGTATTAATTCAAGTGCAGATTCAATGCTATAGAAAATGGCCGGTTCTTAACCTTATGGCCTTTTTACAGATATCTGCGGGAAAAGAAGACTTATGTGATTTTCTGGTATACTATGTAAAGAAACTACTGTAAGTCAAAAGCTTAAAAGTCTAACAACCAGTCATAACAAGGGGTATCGTGTTACTCGGTTGGTAATAATTCTTTATTATAATTACCCCCACAACCGAGTCTCCATTTAAAAACCGAGGCCTGCCTGGGTCGCGGGACTGGTCGGTTAACTGTGTCCCTGGAACGTAAATGGCTTTGGAAGGATCACCGTGAATTTTTGTCAGTACAAGTCCGACATTCCCCCTTGGCCCGCCCTGGGTCATTCATCATCATTTGATATTTATCACGATAAAAAAGGCCTATGGTGGTTGTCCATGAGGTACATAAGTACGTCAAATCGTCTCTAAGGGTGCTTGTACACGGCGCATGTAACCCGCGCAAGTAAAGGTGCGGGTTACCCGCGCGAGTAACATGCGCAAGCTACTTGATCAAGCTACCCGCGGGGTGCTTATACACGGCGCATGCTACTCGCGCAAGTAATGGTGCGGGTTTGCGGTTTACACGCGCGAGTAACATGCGCAATCTACTTGATCAAGCTACCCGCGGGGTGCGTGTACACGGCGCATGTAGCTTGAGCATCTTGAGGCACTTGAACGGGTTACATGCACCGTGTACAAGCACCCTTATTGACGAAATACCCACTAATGATGACGAAACAACATATAACACAATAATCAAAGTAAAAGTATAATAATTACAATAATCTCAATCAATATCTTTTTCTTATTTATTGCAGTTCGATAAGTTTACACATATCGTAAACGAGAGTAATCAATAGAAGATTACTTTATGTTGTAATCGAATTAATTCCAAACACAACCAATGTAATTGGTTGGTTGATCGAACATTTAGATAGGAATGATATGTATTACTATTTTATTATTCCTGTTATGTTGGTAAGGAGGTGTTAAAGTTTATAACTCTATTGAGTAACCGTTTGAGTTATTGACTGTTACTTCTAGTAGGAAATTGGTTCTACCGTGCATTGCTAAACTGTACCCTTAGCACGAATTTTCGCTCTTTTACTTTACAGCGTCTTTTCAGTATTTACAACGTTTCTTTTATTAAAAAAATGGAACAGCGCCTCTGGTGGCGAAGAAGGAACTAACTACTTTTCCTTGAAAATTCACAATTTGAAGTTGTCAAAGTTCCAGTTTACTTTAGGTACGTCTCAAATAGTGAAAATTCGTGCTAAGGGTACTGAATATGCATTCCCGGTTTTGAGTAGCAAATTCCTTGAAACGTATCGTTTTACTAGGTATTTTTTAAATACGTTGTATTGTGCACGTCAACATTGGCTATATAAGAGCATCAATAAATCGTTGCAAATTATACGTGTAACGTTAATAGCGCAAAACATCTCGTGGGGTAACTCAGCCCATGTTACTGAACAATGATTGTTCTAAGATATTTGGAAATTAGCAAAAAAAAAAAAGATTTTTCATACTGATGGGCCCGATCAATTTCTTATTTTGTATGACAAAGCAATTTTTTTTACAAAAAAAACAGTCGATTTGTTTATAACTTTGTCTTTTCTTCGTAGAATGGAGATAGAATCGCCATGCTACGTGTGCAGGACAAAACATAAATAAGGACTAGTTCAACATTTCCCTGAAAACGTTTCAGGGGAAAACGTGAATTCGTTCGCAATGTATCTTGACAGTACTCGACGTAGATTGATAGAGCATTCGTTAAAAATGGATTCGACAAAATCGTTCCTGAATCCAGACAGACGTGTAGACAGGAAAAATGTTCTTACAAATATAACACCGGCTTTTATTCCCTGAAGGAAATATACAGAGGTGTTCAATGTAGAGAAGTTTTTGTTAGTTTCTGGTCAACGGTTGAAGAATCTGTCAGTTTTGTAAACATTATCCGATATCTTCCTTATGCTCGTAATTCTACCACCTTGAGGACTTTTACTGTTTTAATTGCCCTGGCCTGGAGGTCTATAATGTTACAAATGAAATTAGAATTTGTTAAATTACAATTTTCTCAAAATGCCTGTCAACTTACTATCTAGTAAGAACGTAATTTAAAGAGATAAATGAACATGTATTTTATCTACTTATGAAATAGCAGACCACTAAAGCCAGTAGGTACTGAAAAAAAACAAAAAAATTAAGTTACATTCCCAGTCACAAGACAAGACAACCACAAGTACTTTTTTTTTTTTTTTTTTTTAGGTGGTAAAATTATCAAATGAGTCCTCCCGCCCTGGGTGGGGCGGAAGGGACTGTCAGACTCTTACTGACTAAAATCCACCCGTGTTCCTTCCTATGCCCTTTACGTTCCGGGGCCACGGTAACCTGGGTTAAGAAAAAACCCACGACCCCAGCAGGCATTTGGCGCAAAACACGACGCGCCACCGACCCGGGCTTGGTCCTTGGTCGTACGGCGAGCTACCCATCACTCACCGTCCGCAAGCCCGCTCCGCCGCTGTGCCCTCTGCTGATCAGAGGGACACGCGTTGGAGCATCCACACGACAGGCTATTCGCATACGGGCAAAGAGACCACTTAGGCACACAGTGCCTAAGGAAGAGTTTTTGCCCGCATCCCAGGGTGCACCGGCCCGGAAAACTGGTCTTCCCCCTGGACGTATCCAAGAGGGAACTCCAGTCCACGGGCGCACGTGGAGGTTTCCTGTCATAGCACCCCAACCACAAGTACTTGCGAAGAACTTAAGAAGAATTGCCATAAAACTCAATGGACACTCTTTCATATTGGTTGGATGGTTGAAAATAGGATTCATCTTGGTCCCAGAAGAAATGATGAGACCTAAAATGGAACTCACCCAGAGAAAAACTGGAACTCTTGCACACCAATTGCACCAACGGAACACAGTAACAGGTTACAATAGCCTATGAAGCCGTTGCCCGGGTAGGACTACTATAAGGTGGATAATACTCATCCCAAATATTTATTCTATTAGTACTTCTCAAGTTAACTGTTTTCGCTGGCATGACATACACATGAGCAGTGGTGGCCCAGTGGTATCGGCCCCGACTTACGAGTTGTAGGTCATGGGTTCGAATCCAGCCAGGCATTAAACCGGCATGTCCTAGAACCAAAAATCCGACATGTGACATCCACCAACCTGCACTGGACCTGCATGATGGATTATGGCCCACTCCCTTTCTCAGAGAGGAGGCCTGTCCCAGCAGTGGGAACATGTGTAGGCTGATGTTGATGATGATGATGACTGGCAAGACAACAATACCAACATCATAAAAGTCTATCAGTTCCTCATACATTAACCGTTACAGGAAAATTAACATTATTTTTTGCCATCAAGTATCAAGATTAACATGGGAATGATCAATACGGAAGCTGTAAAATGTGGGAAACATATCGTTTATAATGCACTTTGATAATGCACAATCGAATACTGTTTCTCAAGGAATAATTCATAAATAAATGTATTAATTATGATGGATGAGAAGTGGTCAATGATTTGTTGATAAGAAAATGAATTGTTAATGCATTAGTTTTGGTTATGTTGCACAAATTAATTATGGCTGTAGATTAGCTGAAAAGATTAGACCAATTAAAAGTTAGGGATTGTCAGAATTAAGATTTACTGACAAAATAATTGAACTTTGACCAACCGAATACAACAGGTTTAATTCAATATGTAAAGGCAAAAATTAAAGGTTTTAATCTTCAGTTGAAAAAAAAAATGTCTTAAAGCAATCAAATAACTAACGTCTATCTGCTAGAATTTCTTCTCAAAAGACAGAAACTTAGAGCTGAAGTAAGTTAGCTAAAAAGATAGCACAATCAATTTTCAGAACGTTTCGATATTCACGTATATTTCTGTCCATGCCTAGTCTGGCTACAAATTACTACCTATTTTCCGCGGTTTCACCTCCACTGCACGGCTTTTTTGGTCGTAGCGTGATCTTATATAGCCTATAGCATTTCTCGATAAATATTCTATCCAACACATAAATATTTTTTCAATTCGAATCAGTAGTTCCTGAGATTTGCGCGTTCAACCAAACAAACTATTTAGCTTTATAATATTAGTATAGATTTAACCGCAATACCTATTATTCCGGCCAGTACAATGATATTAGTGTTATCCAAAAGCAATTCCCATCAATATCTTCCACAGTCTAACTTAGATTACAGGAGCAGGCCGAAACTTAGACAAAACTTAGCCGAAACTTAGCCAAAACTCGCAAACCACTCACTCCATTTAAGTTAACTTGTAACACTATACACTATCAAGTTGGTAACGAGTAAGTTACTGTCGGTTCAATTTGTGGGTAATGCCGTTACCGAGGATAACCAGAGAGATAAGTTTAAGCATCTTTTCGGAAAATCTACTTTTTTGATGATCTATGTAGGTACAGTAAGAGTGTAGTAGTGTAGTGAATAAATTATGTTGGTCTAAGTGCTTTTTTTTATTGTGGAAAAATCATTAAAACTCATTTAATGATTTTTCCACAATAAAAAAAAGCACTCCCGCCCAGAGAGGAACGGGATGTCACACTCGTACTGACTGAAATCCACGGTGATCCTTCAATAGCCCAACACGTTCCGAGGTCACGGTTACCTAATGAGACAGTCCCGCGATCCCTGCTGATCTAAGAAGAGATTTCCATTTATTATGCCTGTTTCCATCATTCAGTGAGTTTAAAAAACCTTAGTCACTGACTGACTGAATTGTATAACAAAACTGGTGAAACTTCTTTAAAAAACAAATCTTTATCACAAATGGAATTTCTATTATTCACATAATTATCTTAAAGTGTTCGGGGGTAATATCTTGATTGATTAAACACGGATACACTTGAAACTATCTCAAAAACGTTATTCTTATCTAAGTTTTTTTTACATCAAAAAAAGGTCCACATCATGCCATCCACAGATCCTGGCGAAATAAATAAATAGAAATCCCTTCTTGCATCTTACACGATCCAAAATGGCCGTGACGTGCAAGTTTTTGCAAACTGACCAATGATCAGGGCGTGGCTCTGTAGATCATACTACGGGTCATCAATCATTCATTCTTTACATTCATTCATTCACAAAAAAACCTATCATTCCTTACATCATTTAATATTCAATCGAAAATCAGAAGCACAGAAAAAACTTCTGATTACCGAATGTATCTTTCGATTAAAATAAACACAACTTTCTTTAACTCTATATTTTTTGTGAGTACGTTAATCCTTTTTAGGTAATTATCAAAATATCAATCTGTCGCCCTTGGCAAGAATGGTATTGTAGTTATTTTTTAACTTTCCCTTTCAAATTCAAAATGGCTGTCAATGGAATGTCATTCATTTTGGTAGGAATTCAAGTCGAGTTAAATAAGATGTAATTTTGTACCCATGTAAGAAAACTAATTCTAATATTACAAAATAATTTATGAATCATTTATTTTCAGAAGTTTGTGTGGCTGGCTGAGTAAGCGTAAGTATAACAATTCATTTTTTTTAGTTTTTGACATACCTAGTTCTTTATCGATTAATTATTTGAATATTTATCACATATTTTATTTTTCTCATTACTGATTGAAAGATCAAACTTTGGTTTCAGATTCGCTAACCGACTCAGTTGTAATATTTAGCTAACCCAAGTTCTATTAAAATAATGGCAAAATTATCTCTGTCTTTTTGGCCATTTTAAAACCTAAAATTAATGGTCTTTGGAAAGCTCATAAGTCATAACCAACCAAAAATGAGCTAATCCGCACACAACATCTTGCAATTACCCATATTGTCTCATTCGTCACTTATTTCTACAACTTCTATAATTAAATAATAAGCCAACCAACACGTAATTAAAACATTGCAAACATTAGCTCAAACCGAGATTATCTTTAATTGTCTTGGACAGTCGGTTGGCTATCTAACGTAACATACATAAGTGTAAATACTCACATTATATTATGTACATGAATGTAACATGTTACGCCTAGTTCACACTATAACAATATGTTGCATTGTCCAGTGGCCAGTTAAGGAGGTTGCATTGTAAATTGCAGCAATAGAATAGAATAGAACCAACCAACTGGCCATAATTTTAATTTATTTAATACCTAACTAATTGAATCGAGTCTGGTTCTATTAAAAATTAATGTAAAAGTTTTAACGAATGGATGAATGAACTTTTGTTACTTTGACACGCAATAACTTCTGAGCAGAACTGGTTGATTCGTTGCTCTAAACATAGGAGCACTGAAAATAGTTGCTCAATCGGGACCTTATATATATATATAATACCTCCAAAATAAGCTCATGATTTTATTTTTCATTACCTTGAGTAACAGTTTTTATTTGCAATTGTATTCTCGGGAGACAATTACTGTGCTATCAACTTCACGCAAGTCAAGTCGCGGGCATAAGCGAGTATTTAACTGCGGAACTCTAAATTAAAAATCCAAATCGGATCGGATCAAGTATGTAATTCACTTAAAATTCCAAATCAAAATCTGATTTAGATATAAAAATATATGGCTACTAAAGTAGAAGGCCAATCACCAACAAATAAAAAACCTACCGAACTAAAATATCGATTACAATAATTAAACTCAGAGCTATCCGTTTGAACATTCCGACAAACAGCCAAAACACAACTCACCGGACCACACAAACAGAAACTCCACACAAAAAAGAACCAAGTAACTGACCTATGACCACGAAATTGAAATTCTCGCTATAATTACTTACAAACAAATAGTCTTGCATAACACCTTTCACGAGAAAGTGATCGCCCCTAAACGATGATGATTAATATCTTTGGTGCTTGGTTCTTTTTTGTTTGACTCGTGCCAATGTGTGGTGGGGAATGAATGGATGGTGACATGAATTGATGGGGAGTTTTAGTGAAATGTTACGTCTGGTTTTTTTGCAAGTAGAAGCTATTGGGTATTTTTAAGTATAGAGTGAATTAAGGCTGAAATTGTTTTCAATGAGGACTGTTATAAGTTAAGCGTCATTTGGAATAGAGCAAAAATTGTTTTAGCTTTTTTAATAAATAAAGATGTCATAACTAACCTTTTATTAAGTAATTTGTTACAACAGCATCCGGAATTTGTGTCGTAACAGCTAAAATTCCTCTTGTTTGAAGATTCGGTTCTGTATTTAATTATCAATTACTTAAGATCTTCCTAAACTATCTTATTGATGTTTTCTGAGTAACTGACACAGATTTGACAGCTCTTTTGACATCTCCGACGCCATATTGAAATTCGTTATTCAAAAGCGTCAAGTAGCAAGTGACACTAATCCTCTCAAATCAAAATTAATTGATTAAATACATCTTGTATTACGCTAGCACGTAATTCTTAAAATGTATGAGGCCATACACATGGACTTCTATAGTTTTATAACCATAACTACGTAAGTGCCGGTAATTCGAATTCGTCGCGGTTGACGTTTCGGCAAGCGAGTCAAATGTCAGATGGAGCCGATAACAATCGTTCTATGGAGTTATGTAATTTGAGGTGGCTTGAGAATTTCGTAGTAATAGGAAATATGTTGGTAAAAGTAATATAAAATGCTGGTGTTGATGACAACACTTTTGGATGTTGTGATGAACTCTCTAGTCTATGCTTTTGGTCAGAAATCCCGTAACCGCAGGACTTTGGTGGGTAGCTGTGATAATCTCTGTTGTTTGTATTGTAATATGTTTTCCATAGACAGCTTTTTGTTAGTGTTATTTAACGGGTATTTTAACGCAGTACTTAATTAAATATTTGAGATGAAAATTTTTGATCAAATTGGTAAATAGTAAAAAATAAAATGAAATAGGTTGTTGTTACGGGCAGCGGATGGATGCAAGTGGCGAATTGTCGTTCGGCGTGGCGGTCTAAGGGGAGGCCTATGTTCAGCAGTGGACGTCCTCCGGCTGATGATGATGAAGATGATGATGATGAGGTTGTTGTAATTACATCCGTTGAAGTTATATAAAAAAGTTAATTTAGTACGTAAGACCCAAAAACACTGTAATAAAGGCAATATTTGCTGTCTGAGTGTTGCAAAACAACTACCTACCAGCAAAACGTGAGAAAAATATAATAAGACCATCTTTTCGTGACTGAGAACTACTACTTCAACACCATAAATTAGATCAAAGCACACACTCGCTAACAACACGATTACTATTCGATTACTACTCGATTACTATTAGTTAATACGTCCATTTCGTGAGCGGCGGGTGCTTTCTATTCAATCCATATAATTCATAACTACAGTTCAGTTATGCATTTGTTATTTAACTTAGTTAATTACTATAGTAAACGTTTGTAATTGTCTTTGGGAGATAGATAAGAAGACTAATGTCTTGTGCGTAGGGTTGCAACTTTTACAAAATATTACAGTAATCTTTATTTCTTTTTGTATTCAAAACGTTTTTTTTTTTGTTGGTTTTAATTTTTGTTTCCTTTTATTTAATGTTTTAAAATTTATTTTATACAAGACAGCGCAATAGTACAATCAATTTAAAAAAAGTATTTGGAAATTACAAACCTTTTTTTTATCCTGGTAAAATCATCAAATGAGCCCTCCCACCCTCTACTGTCAGACTTGTACTGACTAAAATCTACGGTGTCCTTCAAAAGGCCTTTACGTTCCGAGGTCACGGTAATGAGATAAGGGAACTATATTTTTTGTCACCAAAATTTATATTTGTCATCAAGTAGTATCACCTAATAAATAGATCTATCGCCACGAAATATTTTCGTTCTCAGATAAACAAAGAGTGTTCCCAGGTATGAATTACCAAATTATTGTTAATATAATGTGTAAAATATGAGATGGATTACCAATAAAATTGTAGTGCATTACATGAATATAAACTTCGTTCTTATAATAATAGTTTTATTACTTAAATAATAGCTTGGTGCTCAAAATGGTAGATCTGTCACCAAAAGGTGGTAGTCAACAAATGGAACACTGATGTAAGAGCGAGCGAAGCGAGCTCGGGACTGGGGACACCCCGAAACGGATAGGTTAGGTTCGAAGGGGATGGCGATTCGTGTTAGGTTACTTTAAACCTTTCTCACAGAAATAGGAGCCCCGCGAAGCGGGGCTCCGTCGACCTACCTTTGCATAAATACTATTAGGAAAAACCTATTATAATACATACAAAACCATTTATTTGGTACTTGACCCCATATCTCCATGATTTTCGGTAATTTATTGTGGAATTGATTTTATATTGTTTGGCGACTACATTTTGGTGACAAATCTACTATTTTGAGGGCAAACCCTATTATTTAAGAAACACAAAATAAATTAAATTGGTGACAGCTTAAATCATACCCATGAGATAAGTCCCGTGACCAAATGTCAAAAGCTAATAAATATTAATTAATCTCTAAGAAAAAAAAGACACACCATGATTGCCGAAGTTAATACTTTCCTTGAAGTAAAAAGCTGTCGGTAATGTCTTTCCTATTTGTATTTAAAACTCTTTAATGTCAAATATTTGCCCTTCGTATTTACAAAGATAGACAAGAATTTCGGAAACAAATAATTATGTAAGTATTACAATTATATCTCCGAGACAACCCTAACCGACTAATTATTTTCAAACTATCAGCATATACCTATTTTAATTTTTCAGTATAACTTGTCAATTGTTAATAATGTTCTAATGATATAAGTCTTTTTTTTTTTGTAGAGGAATGTTTTAGAAAATATGTAAGGATTGTAGCAGGTGGCACTTTGTGGTAGGTATATAGGAAAAGGCGTGAGTTTAAGTATATGTACGTGTTTGTATGCAAAACCTTGGATGTTTGGATAGATAGATATTTGTAAGTCAATCAAGTCAGAACAAATAAAAATTGATAGATAAAATTTGTCTGAAAAGTAAGTAGATAATAATATTCCGAAAAGATTAGGATTCCATTTGTGCTGGCATTAAGAGGAAACAGCACGGTCGTTTTTCCATACAAACGTAGTCCCCTGTTTTCTTCCTGGATAATGCCAGTAGAGCAATAATTTTTTTACAAAAAATCTATGACCACTATTGGCATGTCTCTATGTTTTCCTTTTTTCCATAAATTAATTATTAAAAGAGATATGAACATTCAAAATCCTAAAAAAATAGCCAGATTTTCCGCTGTGTTCAAATATCCAGAAAACAAATTTGACGGGATTATATAAAAAAAGGAAAACATAGGAACACGGTCAATGCCTTTCTTTATTTTTTAAAGAAAAAGGTGTTAGTTTTAGTGAAATAGGTTATGTTTTGGAGGAGTAATTAGGGGACTACGAATCGTTGATTTTGTGTCATTTAATAAGGTATTTTTGGTCCAAGCTGCAGTTCTCTCTTTCGCGCTCTGTAACTCTGTTGTGGGCACTGCGCGACAGCAATAGATTTTACAAATACCTATTTTTCAATTCGCCAGCCCTTGCTGTTTCCTCTTAAGTTCTCGTGGGATAATTATTGAGTTACATGCGGGTGAAGCCTGTGGCAACAGCTAGTAATACCTAAATCTTTCATCATCTGTACATGCTCACAGGAATTTATTTTGAAAACAAGAAAATAAGTCATTTTCCAACCTCACTCATTAATATTTTCACATTAACCTAATTTTTCCACCACCACATTTTATAAAAATAGGTAGCATAGGGGCGAAAACTAGGTCATTTAGGCCGAGTGCACACTTGTAATGAAAATGGTAACGCATAACATCAGACCTGCGTTGCCCGAAGGGTTAGCTAGGGAATGACGTCAATACATTTTTTCTCCACATTTTTTACACAAAGAGCTTTTAGCAATCTGACGGGGCCTTTTAGAGGGCTTAAGCCTGCCAGGGTCGCGGGAATGTCTTATCTAGTAACCGTGACCCTACGTAAAAGGCTATTGAAGAACACCTTGGATTTTAGTCAGTACCAGTCTGACAGTCCCTCCCGTCGCGCTGAGTAGGACTCATTTGATGATTTTACCACCTAAAAAAAATAAAAAATATATGACATAACAGGTAGCTACTTTTACATATAGGTAAAACATTGCCTAAGTTGGGACATTTTTGTTTTTGGGCCACGGTAGTTCCTATTACCTCCCTTTGAGACTATTTCCGAGTTCCACATTCACCAATACGAAAATTCCAACGATTATCTCACAAAATCGAACTTCCATCGAGCTAGCACAACTTCACATTTCTACATCACAAACTTAAGTTACAATCAGCCACAATCTCACACATTGCCACTCTATATGGCTGTCATTACCACAACCGACTTCAGAAGCGGAACCATTTACATCCTAGCTCGATTTGGTTACGTATTATGGTACCACGTGGCCAACTTAACATGCCTTGTAAGTCTAAGTACGCTATTAAAAACAATGTGTTATGTTTCTGAATGATTATGCTGGTCTAATGGACGCCGACACGAAAAACTGGTCTTCCCCCCGGACGTATCCGAGATCAACTCCAGTGTACGGGCGCACGTGGAGGTTTCTTGTCGTAGCACCCCGTGTTTCCATGTTATATTTAGAGAGAAAAAAAAAATTAAGTCGTCCATTTTAGATCACCGCGTCTCTCAAATTTTAAAAATCTCTGTATGTTTACTGCTAAACTATTTTTTTATTAAAGAGAGATTTAGAACGGACGTATATGTGTTGTGCACCTGTTGATACAGAAAGCTCGGTCAACCAACGCTTTTTTACCACAAGTAAATAAATAACAAAATCACATACGCAGCTTCCTCTCTAAGCAATAATAAAACAAGTTCAGACCAATCAACAGTCGAATAGAAGAGAAAAGTCGTATTTTCTTTAATTTACTGGAAAAGGAAGGAAAGTGTGCTCTCAAACACAGACCGAACGCATTGCTACCGGCATTTTAATTAGAAATTATATATTAAATCTTCTTCAGTATAACTTGCTACACTTCCCAGATATACCTAAGGCCGAGACTCCACCAAAGCTATGCGAGTCGAGACGTGTTTTGAGCGACCAATAGAATTGCGTTATTGACACAGCTAGGTAGGTACTATTATATATTCTGTGACACAGCTCCACTCCTGCAACGCAATTCTGTTGGTTGTTTGAGGCACATCTCGACTCGCACAGCTTTGGTGGAGTCTCGGCCTTAAAGGTGTGTTATTTCACTAGAAAGGGCTCCTTATGTAATTTCTCGGTATATACAATACACGAAATGAAATTAAACTTTAAATGCTAATTGAAAACTTATTGATTGCGATGGAAGGTTTTCGCGGCACTAAAAAGGTTAAAAAAAAAAAGTTAAAGGATATTAATTACTTTTATCACATAAGAAATAGGGTTTAAATTCGTATATCTTAATAGATCAGTAATAGCCAAGATAGTTAGTTAATAACTAGCGAACATCGCCGGAAGATGAGTGTAAGTAATAAATAAAATAATCGATAACATTTTATAACGAGTAATCAAATGCCCTTAACAACCCCGCTACGAGTGCTTAAGGCGAGAAATAATCGATTTTAATGGACCCGATTAAATCGGTACTGATAATATCGGTTGCATAATTGTATAATTGTAAATACAGGCACTTAAAGATTTTATTAACATCAATATCGAAAGTAAAATATATGTAATGAAAGTAAAACCGTTAGTGTTGCCGACGTAGTTTTAATCAATTATAGTGTGACCAACCGTAAAGTATTTTGCTGAGGCTGTATGTGGCTTATCTTTGCCGTTTACGGCGTACGGTAAAAGCGGACACCTCTTTAAATTGTCGATGGTATGGCCATTAAAATTATTTAAAAATATATTAGATTACTGATACGAGTTTGTTGGGATTCTGATCTTGTAACTGTGATGGTTTCTCATGGTTCACACTTCAGTCACGATGTGACCACTTGTTGACAGCTGTACTAGAGGGCTTTACCTTTGTAGAAAGTGTTAAGTTATTATTTACTAGCTTCTGCCCGCGAGTTTGTATTGTACTCATTTACTTTCTACATAAAAAAATTGTGCTCAGTTAATATGCATGGTATAAATATAATTTCTAGCATACAACACTGAAGAATAATCTACCTACGTAAAAAGAATCAGATCATTATTCCTAGAGGTTACATATAAAGACAATGTCGCCTAAAAACAGTGATAATGTTTTCGGGGTTTTTATGTGTAAGTTCTTTTATTCACAAAAATCTAGGAAAAACCTTAACCTTGTTCTGATTTAAGTATGTGGTACAGTTTTATCCCAAAAGTGAGCATTATTCGTTTTCATTCCACCGACTCATTGATGTCACCATATAAGCCAGTACAGCAAATAATTATCAATTATTTTATCTAAGATGCAAACCCTAGATTACCGCTAACAAGCTACCGACGAGTTCATAAACCGAACCTTTACAAAAACCGGTATTTATATCAGAAATCGAAATCTGACACATCACTTAACGCATTATATCGCTGTCAAACGACACTAATAGACTTGTCAACCTCTTCATAACAGCTCGGTTTATTCTCACGCAATAAAAACATTGGAAAGTTACAGTTACTTATGTATACAGACATACGTTCACACAATACACCATTAACCACGGTTAATTTAACTGAAACTATGACAAATCGACGCTAAGCTCGTTAACAATAACTTCACTTTTAACCTTTGGTCGAGATTATAATCGAAGTTTTATAAAACCTCTGTTTTTTTAAGAATACAAACGGCTTTACTGCTTTGAAATATAGAAGTGTCATTATCGATTTAATCATAGGCTGTATGAGATTATTATCTTTGCCTTTTGTTTAAATAAAAGTGAAAGAGGTTAGTTTATGGTTTATTCGTAACCGATGATATAATTTAACCTTCTTTATCTATGTGCTTAAAAAGTTATCTATATTTGATGGATGAGCTCCTAATGAGTTTTATATTACGCTTTCATGTAGTATGTACACTGTACAGCCTCTTTAATAAAATAATAACTAATATATAATTAGTACTTCATTTATTAATGGATTATTGTAACATCCGTATTTATGCATAATTAAGCCTTTGCTCTGAAACTTGGAAACAGCATAGATTATTTAAACATACAGATTAACGATTTTAATGATATATAGATTTACTCATTTTTAATAACCTAGACATATTGGCATAAAGATAATTATAAATTTTAATATGAAAATACTTATTTACCTTTTTTTATAATAAAAAAACGAAGTGTCACAAATTATTTCCCTCCACCTTATTTATTTCCTTACTAAATTTAAATTTTAAACTGCTATATCTATTTAAAATTGTATAAAAGCAATGTCCAAGCTCAATTAATTCCTAATTGTCTTCACAGTTCTATTAAATTAAATCGATTATAAAAGTAATTAATTAAAATTTTCACTTCGTTTCACCAATGTCAATGGCGGTCGGATATCTCACGAATTATGATGAAATGTCATTAAATTAGCGTAAACAATGTTCTAATTAACGTACAAACATTTAATTTATTAATTGAAAATTCGAAAATTTTCATTGAAAATTGTGGTCCTTGGGGAAGGAAAGTGACTCTAGATTTTAGTAAAATTACGTGTGGTATTGGACTACACTTTGGTAAAATTACGTGTGATCTTGATCTTGGACGACATTGTCAACAAAAAGGAAAATGGCCATTATTCAATTTCTTACAAAAATGTGAGAGTTTTAAAAGGCCGAGTAAAAAAAAATTGCTTGCTCTAAACTTTGTTTTTGCCAGTAATGTTATCATCATTGAAGCCTTTTCATAACTGTTTTGTATTCAGTTGAGTACCATTTAATATCGAACGATAGCTCTGCACCTCGCTGTCAACGAACTACAAATGACCCAGGAGCTTAACGGACTATTCAAAATGCTCCTCTATCTCAGTGTGTTATGGTTTTTTTTTTGTCCCAGTATAAAATCATTAAATTAGTCCTCTCAGGACGGACTCAGGGACTGGCAGTCCAGGACGGACTAAAATCCATGGTGTGTCTTTCAATAGCCCATTACGTTTCAGGCTCACGGCTACGTGATGTGACAGAACCGCAACCCCAGCAGGCTTTGACCAACTATCAGAGCCCCGTCAAAGTGTGCAATGGATCGAAACGGTAACAAGAATTGGGCGCGATCAACTTCAAATCAATACCACGATGATATTTATTTTGTAAGTTGGATAGAAAAAACACTTTTACACGTCACAACCAATAATTATATTTAAAGCTAGATGGGGCCGGTGTTTCGTACCTGCCTACTCTGAGAAGAAACAGCTGAAACAAACTCAGAGGTTTAAAGTCCAGACATTGTTTTGCTCAGGTCATACGAGGAGCATGCGGGTGTCTGAGATGGTCTTTTGAGGAAAGAGCCACACAGATTTGAGTGGACCTGTCCAGTCAGTGCAAGCATTTAACGGTTATCGTGTAGCTCGACTCAGAACACAAGGAGCTCAAATACTACACATCGTTTTTACTTTTCGATCATATCTTATGTACTATCACATAAAAAACATCCATCAATCTTCAGTCTCCTTCGGATCATAGGAGATGAACTCACACATTTTATTTGCTCGTACCCAAGCCGTCTGCTACGGAAATTACCACCCCGAGCGATGAGATTGTCCACAATAAAAGGGAGAAGGTGCTAGATTTATTTCTATTGTTTTACTCGTTAGGTGTGGGAGAGCTTTCTAGATTTTTTCAACGTGAAAAATGATACTGTTTTGGAAGATCAGAGGAAGAATGTTACGTTTTATTAGGTTTGCATAAATATCTTTAAAGGAGATGCACATATAGTCTTTCATGTCTCTCTTCTTCAACCTTTAGTCACCCAATACTGAGTGAAGGTCTCTTCTTAATCTTTCCACGTTCCAATTTTCAATTAATTTGGAAAGTTAAAAAAAATAGGAATGAGAAAAATCCACCTTTGATTTTATTTTTAACGGAAAGTTCAATTCGTTGGTTTTTATATTCCTCGATTTAAAAAGGCATTCATTATCATAATTCATTATCCTTCCCTTATCCCAAATAATATGAACGCAATTTGGAACGTCGGCGCATCATGTATTTTTCTTCCATATTTCACTATAATGCAGTACATTAAAAAAAATACTACAATATAGATTCTAATAAACGCTCAGAGCTTCACAGCTTCATTTATCAACCAACACTACAAAGCAAATCCATCATAGTATCATAGTAAGTACGTTGAAATGTAAAGATAGTGTAAGTATCCGTTTTCCGTGACCATATCTTACATAAGTCGACAGTACGGCTTCTTAGACATGGAAAAATCTACTTAATAAATCATAATAAACAACGTTGTAATGATACAAGAGATTACTGCAGAAGTATTACTTCTAAAATGAAATATTTTCATACCTTTTTAATAACAAATGTGAAAGCTTTTCTTACACCTTAACCACTGGACGAAATTTGACAAACAGCAGAGTAAACCACGACTATAGTTTAGAAGTTTTTTTTTTATCCCCAAAGGATAATTTCTGACGTTCAACAGTGAGTGAGTTAAAAGGAGATCGCGCATAGTGGTGTAGTGTAGTACCCAGGGGGGTAAGATGGACAGATGACCTGAAGAAGGTATCTGGCAGTGCCTTTTTTTTTTTTTTTTTTTTTTAGCGTGGTAAAATCATCAAATGAGTCCTCCAACCCCGGGCAGGGCGGGAAGGACTGTCAGACTTCTACTGACTAAAATCCACGGTGTCCTTCATAGCCTGTTACGTTCCGGGGTTACGGTAAGGGCCGGCAGGCTTTGGCCCTCTGAGAGGGGGGCCCCGTCATTATGCTGACGCTCTTTGAGGCGCGCGTGGGACACAACGCGCCGTCGACCCGGGCATGGTCCTTGGTCGAGCAGCGAGTTGCCCTTTACTCGCTGCCCGCATGCCCGCGCCTACGGTGGCCGGAGATCATCTTGCGACGTCCGTCGCCGTGGGCGCCTACCACTGCATCTGGCAGTGCCTGGATGAAACAATTGAGGGAGATCTTGCGATGTTGTGTTTCCGGGAAGAAGCCTATGTCCAGCAGTGGACGATAATAAATAAAAAAAGGTAGACCCCGGCCGAAAAGGTGTTGACACTTGACAATAATGCGGGTAGGAACTGCGGGAAAATCTAGTGCAAAACGTATCAGAAAATAAATTCTAGTAATGTTTTATTACGTAACAAACAGAGTTGGCTCAATATTGAGGCTTATGGCAGCTAACGAATTGGATTTTGGGAGTCTGGAAGAAATCCAAATAATATTTTCGCCATCTGCTGTAAGTGCCTATTACGAAAATGGCTTTATAGAATTATTTGTATCGTAGGACTTAAAATATGAAAAAATATGTATGGGTACTGAAATATTAATTTGCCTGACTCAGCTCAGACATGATATAATCTAGCAGATTTTGGTGTTTTTTATTTTCAGACTGAGACAGAGTTTTCAGGGGAGGTCTCTGGAGGAGCTAGCGCTATGCAAATCCTGATACACAGTTGTATTTCAATATACTGAAAGTAGAACTGAACATTGATAAAACAGATGTTATGATGTTAGCTCGAATTTGTAATTTTATTAGGCCTGCTTCGGTTGCGCTAGGGTTCAAATAATCGACCTACCCAAGATATTTTCTGAAAACATATTATTGTCACCATACAAACCTTTTTCTGACAATAGTGAACACAACAAAATTGAACTTCCCGATTTGGGTGCACTCGTTCAGAAGTTATGCATGTAGTGACAGACTTACGCGACTATAAAAATTGGTCAAATACGACCCACGCAGTCATAGATCACTAAAAACTTCTTTATTAGTGATCGATCCACGAAGCACTCGAAACTTGCCTTTTTAGGAACTGACGATAATGAGATAGTATCAGGGGTCAAGTGGTATTCTTCATAAGTTGACTCTCTAAAGAAGAAACGGTGATTAATGCCATGCGAGTTTGACAGACCAAACAAACTTGACACTTCGCGCACTGGAGAACATCGGCCTTCTTGTCCGCTTGACTGAACTTGACAGTCGTGAGAAACATGGCCTTATCACCGAGCTTGACTGATTTTAACGGATTCATTTTGTGCGTTCTCCTTTATATTAAATGATCCGGTTTACGTAAAGGAGAACGCTATTGATGCTTTGGAGATGACTCGTATGTGTTGCTTGGAAGTTCAACCAAAGCTTATGGAAACTTAAGAAAGGGCTCTGTTTTCAACTTATTATAATTTTCAGCCATTTTAGATCAGTACTGGCCGTGCTCCTTTTCAATTGCAAGCCATATTGATAGATCATCTGCCATTGCTATCTAGTTCAACCATCTTATGAAAATCATCGCTCTACCAAATCTTAGGAGATACTCTATTGAAAAGAAAAAAAATTGCTATTTTTCTTTTGCTTGTAGTCGGCTCACAGTGGACCTTATTATTATTTTGTTAATAAACGCCTCTGACATTAAACTACACCTAACAAAAATTGCCATTCTTCTTTAAAAAAAATACATGTGTCGAAATTTTTGCCAAACATTTTTTCTATTGTACAATGACGGTACTTAGTAAAGGTACTTAAAAACAAAGCTAAACTTCTCATCTTCCGCGGTATGAGTCACAAAGGCACCGCCTGACCCGTGCCGTAAGTTGAACTTTCTATGAGGCAGCTACCGACGTGAGGTCACATGTATTTGCCCATAATTTATGGTTCAAATTAAAAACTACTGCCTAAGATTCTTATCATTGCCAGATTTATGTATGTGTGGGTGTACGTGAAATTGTTTGTACGCTACCTACGCGTGTTAGATTGTACTTTCTTTGTGGATCTTCATGTCATATTCTTGACAAATCGGTTGTTACACTCTCTATTTGCTGTTTTTTATGATCTGCAGAATAGACAGCTTGATTGCTTGATTCTACGAAGATATCGACCTTAGAACTTTTAATTTAAGAACTGTATTCACTATGTTACACAAATAAAATGATTATGAAAGAAGCAAAAATGTAATGAAGAGGCAACTGACTGGGACGGGAGTGTCTTTATTTTTTTCAGTTTCAATTTACATATTAGTGGTCGAAATTCTTGATTGGACCGGGCTGACAGCTAAATAATTAGAATCACTAGTTCAACATAACTAAGAAAATTTATTGAAATGTTTTAAAACATGTATACAATCTTCTTTTATTTATGAATTTTATTTTTATTAAAAATAAAATAGAACTGAATCCTTTCTTCCATCTTTTAGTAATATAATACTAAATTTAATCAAATTTATAGATATTTGAACAAATTTTGCCAAGAAAAAAGGATGACGAAGAGATAAAACCTGAACACAGGGTCAGTAAACTATCACTGTAAGTAGGCTAGTAATCCTATCACTTGATATCACAGTCTGACTCCCGTTACACACTTGAAACTGGACTTAAATGACATAGTTTTATGGCATAAATTAGCACGGTAAGTGTGACTGTGTGAACTTTATCGCAGCTGACCGGTCAGTATCGCGTTACAGCTTTGCATTCGATTACATGTGTTTTAAGGCATGAGCGGTAGCGAGCGCGATAATATCCTGTCGTACTGAGGTGGTTGTTTTTATTTGTAGCGTTCAAAACAAAATACTGAATTAACAGAAGTTGCCGAAAATATAAATGTGTGTGACTAAAATTATGAATCAAAGTTTTAACACGCACGTGATATGAAGTGAAAAACTACAGTTATTGGTACATATCTATTTTAATATTATTCCTCTTTAAGTAAAATATTAACGTTCACCCGGAAACTGAATCTACTACTACTTCTGAAATTATGTTATGACATAGTAAGATACAATCTCAATTGAAGTGCAACTAATTCAATTCCTTTTACCACACATAAACAAAGCTTTGACTCCAATATCCAAATAAGGATTAGTAATAAGACGAATCGAGCAGCGGCCATTGACCCGCATCCGGCGGCAGCCATTTTAAAATAGCGCCATAAATTGCTCATTGTTCAAGGCCCCGCCACCGCTCGTAACTTGACATCAAAGTAGAGTAGCTGAATTAGTTATTTAGTTCACTCGATTTGAATTAATGTCTATGGTCTGGCTACTCTGCCCTAATGTGGTCTGGTATTTTAGTCTATGCTTTGATCACCATAGATAAGGAAGCGATCTAACCAATGTAATGTAATTAACCGTTTATTTATTAGTCCTTAAACTTGCCTCTGTGAATTTTATGTTTGTGGTTATAATTTTATAGTATTTTTGTTGCTTTACGTGTGGTTTTTACGGTAATTTTATTGGTGTAAGTTTCATGCTTTACCAGTAAAGCTGCAGTCAAGAAAATCTGAGATTTATGAGACTCTAGATTTAAAAATGTAGAATCCAGGATTTCTCTGAGCAATCAAAGGGCAAAGGTGTCATAACAACATTGTTGAGAAAATCTAAAAAATAATAATTTAAATATTACTGTAACTACCAGGATAGTTTCGAAATGAATGATGTGCCTCAAAAGTCCTCATTATATATACTCATCAAACTACGAGAAGGATTAGTTCACGCAAGCCATAATGAGTGAAAGAAGTGCAAGAAGTAGCACTGTTAGGTGTCAAATACCCATAAACTATGAAAAGTCTGCTAAATTTTCCCATTCAAATCTTGCTTTAAGACCAAAACAAACGAGAAAGCCCCATAGGCACGTACCACAGATTAAATCCGGTCGGTAAACCATGGTCGCCATTTGTAAGCCATCGATGGCGGAGCGTGGTGCATGAGTTATGGCGGCTCGCATCGCATCAGCTGGGAGCCGATCGAAATGTAAACATGGATGGTTTGTTGGCGTTCGGGTGCTGTGAGGCTGTGGTGCTAATGTTAGCGAGGCGTACGAAAAAGTAATGCACATTTTCAAGTTCGCTTTTCGTAAGAAAGTCTCTCATAGCGCCCAAAAAGCATAGCGCCGGAATGTCTTCTCATTTCATCATTTTGAACTGTAAACGTATTATGCCGTAAATAGGAAACCAAGCGTTTAAGAAAAACTTGGTGCTTGTAACTTCTAAGTGACTCTTTCAAAACCTGATTTTTTGTCTTATACATCTAAAATTCAATTTTAACTGTTGTATTTATCAAAAATTCTTACTTAGACACTTTTCAAATCAACAAAAAAAAATGTAGGTGGAAAATTAGTAGAAACTTACCTGAAAGAGTAGATATCCAGACTCATACATCCAGAAGTCATCGGGCGCGTTGCCGGGCTTGGTGAGTTGTATCGCGAGGCAACGCTGCAGGATCAGCTGGCAGCGCTGCCCCCCCGCTCCGCGACCGCTCATGCCTTACACGGGCGGCGGCATGCTCTGTGGGTGCAAAAGAAAAAAGGGTTATAGCACTTTTGTAGGCGATTTAAAAAAAAAGCGTGGCCGCACACTAGGTATTTCTCCTGTGTCGTCGGTACGTTTACAAACATTATAAACTCATGTAAACAAAAGCAACATTCATCTGCAACCTAAATCTTGCAGTTCAATACCAATTGGGGCAAATGGTCAGTATTCAGATCTAGAAATATTATTATTTCATTTATTTTAGACATAGTTATAATATTTCTACAAGATAAAAGTCAATGGTCATTTAATTAACAGCAACACTATAATACCTATTTATCACTGAATAAAATTAAAACAAAACAGCTCGCTCAACGCTTGAGCTGAGCGTTAAGCGGGGCGTGTAGTGAAACACTTGCAAGAAACACTCACGAATGTATTGAGTGTCACGGGATTGTGAAACAATGTATAAGAAATACTATTTGTAAGTCTCAATAGAAGAAAGGAGGAAAATACGTTACAAAAGATTTTGCGAAGACGCGATTATAAAAGTTAAAATTAAGGTTAAAGATCAATATGTTTTTACATTGTTACTTTACGCCAGTACTCAGAAATTGTTACATCGTTGTATAAAAGTTGAACCAAAAATCTTCATTCGATAGTTGATCATAAAAACCTGTAATATTATTTTTAGTAGCTTTACTGTGTAATATCAGTACCTAATAATTTTACGTTACCTCAAAGTTACTTTTAATAAGTAATTTAACTGGACATTAAAAAATATGAATTTATATTTAACGCATTTCCGCTAACAGACCCACCACAGCTTTACGTCCTAAACATGCTTGTTTGTTTTAAGTTCCGTCCAATCGTTTCGTTTTACTAATTTGGACATCTAAAGAGACTGTTTCATCCATTGTCTTGGCATACCAAACAAAAAGCTTCTAAGAAAACTAATGTGTAACACAACCTCTTTTATTTCTAAAAAAAGAAAAAAGTTTAAAAAATAAAAACATCATCTATTACGTATGACGTCAAATGTGTCAACCAAATAGATTTTACCACGCAATCGATACTGTAATTGATATGCTATTGACATTGAAAATCCCAGTAGTCGATCAAACTTTAGATAAATTGACATAGGATTATCTGAGGCCTTAAAATAGATCCGGAAAGATTACTCCAATACGGATGTTGACAAGACAGATCAATGACAAAACTAAGTCTGAAAAAAGTCTCTAATTTAGGCCACAAATAATTTAACCCAAAAATAAGTCAAAATGGCCTCTAAATCCTCCATATTTGGCTTTCAAAATCAGCGTTTCTAATCGATTTATTAAAACAATACTTGCTGAAAAGAATACACTACAAATAGGACACTGGTCGCCAGTGTTAGGACCCTTGACATGACAGTATGAGAACAAGGTGACATTAAGTATTGTTTACAATGTCCTTTAAATAGCGTTTGCGGTTGCCTTAATACCGGATACGTAATAGGGTATCAGATTATTGTAGTCAATGAGTTTTGGCGCGAAAAATCAGTGAATAAAATTAGAATTAAACTGTTAGAGTAATTTGAGATTACGATTTTGTCGTATCAAGTTTATAAAAATAAAGTTTATAATATTATTAAACTTGAAATTATGTGATGGATTCAACATTTACATCGCACTGGCCAATTTATCTATTCAAATATTGTATGTTTGCCTTTGCTCACCGTTTATTTGAGTTTGCTCATTTATTTAGGACTTCGTAAAAGTCAAGGCTTCGATTACCTCTACATACATTTTTATATACCAACTAGTGTTTGCCCGCGGCTTCGCTTGCGTTATTTTAGAATTTGAGAAACAATACGGATCGTGTGGCGCCATCTGGAATATGAACGTAATTGTTTTCTCGGCAACAGCTCTCTTCTGTTATTCGGGATGTAAGATACCTTATATCCGTGTCTATACTCCTGACAACGTATATGCTAAATTTTGGGACGATCGATTCAGTAGGTAGTAATGCGTGAAAAGGTAAAAAACAAACATACTTGCATTTTTTTTATTAGTTTAGATCAAATAATGTTAAATCTAGGTTCATAGTTTGCATAGGAAACGTCCTTATTTGAGCGACATTAATTTCAAAGAACCGTGTTTATTTTAAACATTAGATTATCATTTTTGGGTTGATTTACAGTATCGCTGCAAATTGAACGTACGATAGCATTTCTCTTCTCCCTTGCATTCCGCGTGATACCTAAAAAATAACGAATTATTCCCGTTGGATCCCACTTTTGGATCCCATTTTTTAGGTAGTCCCGATGAATCCCATTTTTAATTCCCATTGAATCCCACTTTTTGACAACATGTGTACATATCAGAAGAAAACTGATGTTACCGTTATTTTACTGGTATATTCTGAGTAACTAATTTAAGAATTTTACTAAAAAAAAAAGTTCCACAAGATCCGGCCACCATAGGCTTTCCATAGACCGGTCACCAGTGAGTGTATAAAAACGGCAGAGACACATTCTGAGAATTTGTTTTTCAGTCTTTATTTTTTTGATAGAATGTTAATGTGTAGTTTTTATTTTTCTGATAGAATGTCACTAACCAGCAAAAGTACTAGGCTAGCATAAGATCAAGGTGGTATGTTTTGCGCTCTGGCGCCACGTGACACGCAGCGCGGGGGTAAGGTAACTCTAAATGGCCTGCCAAAGTACTAGGCTAGCATAAGTTCAAGGTGGTAGCCGGGAGCCGTCCGACCAAGGACAGGCCCAAGTCATGGCGCGTCGTGTTGCACGCTTACCTCAAGAGAACCGATGGAGACTGGACCATAGGGCCATACGCCTAACTTGACGCGGGCGAAACCGCAAGCAGAAGCTAGTTTTATGATAGCAATTTTGTGATTGAAAGTACTCGCATTCAGATTTTTTAAAGCATGTGGGATCCAAGGGGAATAGTTTTTGGGATTCAACGGGAATAAAACGTTTTTCTTTTGTTGTGGGATTCAACGGGAATACATTTTAATTTTTTGTGGGATCCAACGGGAAAAATATTCAAGTGGGATTCAAAAGTGGGATCCACCGGGAATAATTCAAAATAACTAACTATCTGACTCGATGAGTACAACTTGTCGTCGTTTAAAACAGAATCTATGCACTGGTTTGAACACCAATTCAAAACATAAATAACACAATTTTTTCTAATCTTTAAAATTCCACACCTCGAAACAATTACTATTTAAAAAAATATCCAACTTACTACCTACAATTTAAATCAGTGTAGATTTATATCCTAGAAAACTATTGAAAAAAAAATAGTAATAATTTAAAATCGCGAATAATATTGAAATAAAAGTATACACATTTTTTTTAATTATTTGAAACTCTCAGGACAAATATAAGAAAATTCAAAAAGTGAAAAAAAGAAACAGCGAGATTTGATCCAGAGACCCCTTGCACGAAAGTCAAGCAGGATACCAACCAGACTGGCTAGTACGCTGACAGTGGTTTCAAATAGCGGTTCTTATACAAATGTCAACAATGACTGAAAATCAACATATTATAAAATTGCTAATCCCCCAAAGGGAATAGCGTAATTATACATATCCTACTAATAGAAGGGCAGTTTAAGGAATATTTGGGGAAAAATTGACTAAATAATATCCAGTGGTTTAGCTTCCAACTAAAAACAAACAGATAAAAACAACAAAATTTAAAATTGCTTATCTCCCAGGAAAAATAGCGTAATAATACATATCCTATCAACAGAAGCATATTATTAGGAATATTTGAGGAAAATTTGATCGACAACTTTACAGTAGTTTAAGAGATAGATCAAATCGAAAAAACATAAAAAATTTCGAAAGAAAAAAAAAGTTGATTTGGCATCAGAATCGATCCTTTATCTCGAAAAAAATACAAAAAGAAAAAAATATTCAATGTACAGGAATGACAGCTCTACGATTTTATTATATGTAAAGATGTGTCGTAACTGCAAAACTGATGATCGGGATAATAATTTAATAAAAACTCCTTTGATAAAGTGTTTTGTTTCTAATTATTTTACCAAAAAAAAAAATATAAAGGAGAATACCCATTTTACATTCCAAAAAAATAGTTGAGCGTCTCGATTCAAACATACCAAAAATCGAAACATAAAAAATAATAATATATTGGTATAAAGAGCTTCATACTTCTGCTTCAAAGGTGACTTGTAATAAGTCACCTTTGAAGCTCAAGCTCATAAAGCAAGCTACTTAGCAGTTCAAGCACTTATTGCTTGACCTTTCAACCAATCAGCCGCCTGGTTTGAGCTAACGTGCCATTGTTGATACAGAAACTGTTGCGAACTTTGTGTTCGCGAACTTTCTAGTTTCTCTTGATTTATGATGAAGGCTGTGAAGTGATGTGATGTGATAAGATTTGACTAGGTGTTCCTCGTGGTTTCACTTACGCTGATAGTTTTCTGTGTATTGTAGGGTGATATTTTATTGCCATTTACTATTTAATACAAAAATATTTTTCAATTCGTAACAGTAGTTCCTGCTATTAGCACGTTCAACCAAATAAACATACTCTTTTGCTTTATAAAGTTTAGATTCATTCCATAATATAACATCACAGAAATTGCCCCAAACGGGGATATTTGAAAGTGTTATGCAGAAAACTTTTAACCAATAGTGCCATAAACTAAAGAATAATAATAAAAAACACTACAACGTTATCGATGAAAATTGATATAGCAGCTGCATACACTTTTATTTAATTCAACCTGATCATTTATTGAGGTAAATCCAACAAGATAATATCTTTCAGTAAACCGTAAATAGAAAATATTTATTTAATGAGAAATATCGTAAACTTAACTATTGAGTTATGTCCTGAAATTGTCACTTAACAAGAACTGGAGTAATTATATAAGCAAAGCAATTCTCAACTCCTAAACTAACAGCTTTTAGCTGGAGTATTACCATATCCATTCAGTTGCTGACAAACGCATTTGCAACTCACAACATCCTTATTTGGTCCACTTAGAGGTTATATTCGAATGTTTCAGTGTTCTGTTTATATTGGTATAAAGTTAAGTGTATGATAAACTCCGAGCAAGTACAATGCGTTTACATCATATTATGTAAATGATTTAGCACGTCGGGAAGAGATATAATTTAAGTGTTTTTAGTTGATTCGCTGTAAATAACGCAGAATTATTTGTTGAGACATAAATAATGGAAAAGTTGTACGATTTCCTTTGAATAGGAGCTGTTTATTAGTTCCTGAGTTCGATATGAACACTTCAATCTGTTGTTATTTTATTAGTACATAGTTTAGTTTGTACTTTGAGATATTAAGAGCTTTCTTTACTCAAAATCAAACCATTAATTTCAAGTAGGCCGGTTTCAGGATGTAGTCCCAGTCACAAGACATTCTGTGCAAGAACCTTTTTTTTAACGTGGTAAAATCATAAATGAGTCCTCCCACCCCGGGCAGGGCGGGAGGGTCTGTCAGATTCGTACTGACAGTCCCTCAGTACCGTAGAAATATTATAACAAGGTTTAATTTGTATGTAGGAGTTAATCTTAGGAAAACAAAATCTTATTTTATTTTACTGTTATGAAAGCTACTGTTTCATTCCTGAGTGTTAGTAAAAAATATTTTCTTATCATGGATGTAATTCGAACATCTTTTGTTTAGTAAGTTGGAAAAAGAAAAATATTGGGCAGGTGATGTGATGCAAAGCCATGGGTTATGAGTTATGAGTCTAAACTTAACGCGACCGAAGCCGCGGACCGATGCTAGCTATAAAGCTGTGAAACCGTTTTGTTGTAGCAGGGAAATCGTTTTATTACTTTATTATTCAGGTTCGCTTGTAAGTACTTATGATATCATTAAAGTTTACTGTAAATGTGTTAATCTGCTGTCGAAAGTGGAACATAAAAGAAGATAATGTTGCTTTCTAGACAACAGAGGTCTTACCACAAGCTCGTAAAGCAATCCAGTTTAGGCTGTGGGAAAGAGACAGAGCTATACAAGTCGTCTAGCGCCATCTCTTTCCCACAGCTTAAACTGGGTTGCAATAAGAGTTCATGGTAGGCCTCCATGGATAGGAGTGTAGTGTAGGAGTCCATGGGTTTGCTATTAAGCCTACTACATATTTTTTCTCTGCTATTTAAATGTCGATTGTTTGAAACCTTGAAACTTTATTAAAATACGGTTATCGATTTGTGAAGCAAATGACCAATGTTCTTTTTTTCTGTAAACGGGCATCACTTGTTTCTATTTTTGGAATTGTTAGCAGATATTGCTCTGCTCTGATAAGCTATGTCCACACTGTGCCCTTTTTCATTCATCAAGGGCATGCGTCATAGCGCAGTCAACAGCGCAGGTCGGGCATGCCCTTGACGCATGCGCCATGACAGTTGCAAGCGTAGCGCGCGCTGTGATACATGTCATTCCGCGTCGGATGGATTTCTGTTCCACAAAGCGTTCAACAACAAGATGGCGGACGAAATTACATTGAATTTTATTGAAGATTACCGAAACTTTCCACAGCTCTGGGATCCAAATAACAAACTTTATACAAATAAAGTAAAGAGGAACGATGGTTTACAAGTTTTGGCTACTAAATATAACATGGACATCGATGGTGTTAAAAAAAAAATAAAAAGTTTGCGCTCATATTTTTCCAAAGAACATCAGAAAGTTATGAAGAAAAAGAGTGGCGCTGGATCCGATGAGATGTACGTTTCACCGTGGTTTGCCTATAAACATCTGTTGTTCACTGCTGACTCTGTGACGCCAAGGGAAACTAGAGAAACTAGTACTGAGGAAGAAAAGGTATTTTTAAACGAGTATTTGTTGAAATTAATTTATTATATTCTTCCACAAAATAAATGTTACAAGTATTTGCTTTGAAATGGTATTGCTCCAATATCTGACATGAAATAATTCATAAATTCCTCTCGTATTTGATTCGATGTATTTGATGGCCTACGAGGAATTCTTTGAAGTGCCCTGTAACCACTGTCATCTGCAGTTATTGCTCTCCATGATCCGGGAATAATTTCTCCAGTGCGTACATCCTCATTATCAAAACAACCTGGAGGGCAGTAATGACGGGATGAATCTGTTTGCAATCGTAGAAAATTGTGAATGTAAACACAACACAAAACAATATCAATTACAGTACTGTCGACTTTTAATTCAATTGGCTTGCGAAATATTCTAAATACAGATGCAAGCAGCCCAAATGCATTTTCAACCATACGTCTTGCCCTTGATAACCTATAATTATACACTCTTTTTGGAGACCCCACATTTAAATCTGTTGAATACGGTTTCATAGTATAGGTAGATAGAGCAAATGCATCGTCAGCAACTAAGACATAAGGAACTGACATCGTTCTACCACGTAGTGGTTCATTATGGGGTAAATTTAATTCATTTTTTTCAATTTTCTTATAAAACGTAGTGGATTTAAAAACACCACCGTCCGATATACGGCCCTGACAACCAACGTTAACATATGTGAAACAATAGTTTGCATCTACGATTGCGAACAACACTATGCTATGTGTTCCTTTGTAGTTATGAAATTCGCCCACAGTATTTTCTGGTCTTTGGATGACCACATGTTTTCCATCCATGGCACCAATACAATGTGGAAAGTTCCATCGCTTGTCAAATTCATTCGCAATAGATTTCCATTGCTGTTCGTTTGTGGGTAACTGAAAAAAAACTTTTTTTTTAAGATTTAATCACAATTGTATAGTTTTCTACTTCATGGGACCGTAGACTTCAGTATACAGTTAAAATATCAGCTTGATCCCTCGACGCATTCCCGAAATACAGGGCGTTGACAGACAGACAAACGGACAACAAAGTGATCTTATAAGGGTTCCGTTTTTGCTTATGGGGGCTAAAATTTTAATTAAGTAACATTTACATTACGTTTCAGGACACGCAAGCTGAAGTTTTCAATAGAGAAAGCTCTGCGACTTCGCAGTCTACGTGTATGTCTGAAGATGAGCATGATTTTACCTTACCATCAATAAGAAAGAAGAGAAATGTTAAAAGTACAAAGATTGACGATAAAGAGGAAGAAGCGTACAAATTTATGAAAAAAGCTACTGAAGAATTAAGTCAAAAAGATGAGTTTACTGTTTATGGACAATTAATAGCTCATAAAATTCGAAATCTTAATCCATTGAATCGACTATTAGCTCAACAGCGCATAAACAATATACTTTTTGATCTGGAAATGCAACAGATGACTGGTGCAGCCGCAACGCAGAATGTTACTGAGATGCGAAATGTGACTGATATACCGAATGTTATTGAGATAATTAATGATACCGAGATGCCAAATGACTCTCCGGCTGACACAGAAGCATTAGATATCAATACTATTTCTGAATTTGTTCTATTTAAAAAATGATTATTGTTGTGCTAAATATATTAAATATAGATATATAAACTCTTTCTTACCTTAATATAATCCTTTAGTACTTTAATTATGGCTTTCAATACATCTGGTAGCATTGCTGATATGAATTGTTTGGACACCTTGAATAAATATGAAAGAGACATTAAATTGTCTCCAGTAGCTAAGAACCTAAGTGTTATAGCTAATTTTATTTCACTAGGTATTGCTTCACGTAATTGGGTTGACTGCTTTGTAATTATTGGCGTAACCAATTTCAAAAGTCTATCGAAATTTTTTTCAGACATGCGTGTAAAATTTTTAAAAAGAATATCTTTATCTTCTCGTAGTTCTCTCATAATCACATTACTTCGATTATTATAATAGCCTCGTATCCAAAACTTCCGCTTGATTCTTTTTTTTCTGGAATTTCTTATGACCAAGTAAGCAGCACATATTCCACTAAGTAAAATGTTGTCGTCGCACATGTTTCCATAAGCTGACAAACTACGATTGAACTAAATGACTTTAATGGCGTTGCGTTCGTTAAAGCATTCAATTATTGAAAGCAACAAACGAAAGTTGAATAGAAAGATGAAGACGAAAATTGAAGATGAAAGTGCATAGTGTGGACATAGCTATTGATATTTATTAGTTATTACTACTTTGCCTTTACTTATTACCTTTTGGTAAAATCATCAATTAAGTCCTCCCGCCCTCGTTAGAGCGAAAGGGACTGTCAGACTCCCTTTTGCGTTCCAGTCTTACGGTTGCCTGTTAGACAGTCTATCAACCCTGATTATTTACTATCACACATGGCATAGTTACTCACCATTCTCAAGAAAAAAACGTTTAAATTCAAAAACATCCATTTCCTTCCCAGATTGCGTGTTGGCACAGTACTGAACGAATGCGCTCACTCCATTTTGTATATTAAGGCCGTGCCACACTGTCGATTGGAGCCATTATAACGGCATCAGAGCCAATTTCGGCGTTGTGTAACTTACTTTTGTTACGAATGTAATTTTACGTCACTTGTAGTTCTTTGAATCGTCTTCGTAGTTTTTGTGAAATGTAAAGAAGTTGTTTTTGAATTGTTTGTTGTGCTTTGATTGGTATTTTGAGCTGCTTTGTGCTTGATTAATAAAGATGGAGAGATTAGGCCTTGTCCTGCCACCGGTTTTGGAGGGAGAATGGAAGAATATACCCAAGTAAAATGGGATAAGGGCAGGAAGATGATGATGATGATGGATGGATGGATAGATTGAGATTATATTTTCGAATCTTTTTACATTCTTTACAGAGCCCTAGGTACTATGAATTTTCACATTTTTGTGATGTAAATTCGAACTTTGACGTTGATCTGATGGAAATAAATCGTTCCTGGTTCTTACACTAGTGGCGCTTTTTCATATTTGATACTATAAACCCCGTTAGTACTTCAAGTATCTAAGCTGTAGGGAAAAATACGGAAAAATTGTTCTAAGGTAAGCACTTATTAATACCTATTTTTAATTATATATTAGTATTACAATTCTTCTAACAGAATCATGAAAGTTTGACAACATTATTATTGCTAGATATCACATTATTTGAGGTAGTGATACTAGGTTACAGGTTACGGAAAAGCATGAATATTGAATTTTTAATTTGTAACTCTAGAATAACTTTCGTCTAACCAACACCTTCTATTTCGTAACGCTAAATGCAGGAAGTATAGAAGAAACGAGAGGTCTATGAAAAATAGCGCGATTTTCTTCTCAGCTGGCTGTTAAATTAGTTTTATCTATAAAAGGTAACGCAGTATTAAGTCCGTTTACATTCAATTTTCCTACATTCAATAAACCGATAAATAATATCATAAAAAGTGAAATAACACTTGATCATTTGTTTCCGGAACTGTAAACATTATTTTTGAGAGATTTTAATTAAAAATGTGGTTAGCAAAATCAATCCTTGATAAATGTCAAGTATTTTCATAATCTAACCCCCTTTCTTATGTCATCAAAATAATGATCCTCCCACTCTAGGTAGAGTAAATAATCCAGTTATATATATTATAATTAAGCAGAAAAAAGGGATCAACTCATTAATGAAAGTTAATAATGTGCTGGAAACTTGACTATACTTTTATTTTGGAGTTCTGAAACTCAAAAGGTTTTTGATAGGGATCAGACTTGAATGACTAAAACCCAACATATACCTACATTAACCCTTTGCTCCTTCGTACACAACGCAGCACAAGTTGCTTTGAGTTACAGGGCATCGGTAACCCCATAAAATGTTTCTGCGACTGCAGCAGAAAATGTTATCTCTAAAGCTATTGTTTTTGTTTGTAAGTTATGTATGGAACTGTTTGAAGCCAGTCACATACGACTTTCTGCGACTGGATTTAAACAATTCCATACATTTCAAATAAAAACGCTTCGGAATGCATTCGCTTCGCCTGTCTGTTTGACAAAATCTTAACGGAATTTAAGGTTTAAAATATCGATGTTTATAAAGTTAAGACCATATTTAATACACTGTTGCGGCGTCATATTTTTTCATTCCTTCAGTTTAATTCATACAACACTTTACCTACTCAATCTGTCACATAAATGGTACATATTTTACTAAACATGAAACATTTCATACATTTCGTTGACACATCAAAGATAAGCTTCCGAGAAAAGAAATAGAATGTAATTTCTCTGAATATTCATAAGTGTCACAATGTCAGTACGTATGACAAGTTGGATTGACGTCTTATAGTAGGCATACACCATCCTGCCTATGTGAACGATAGATGTGACGCTTGCAATTGTTTCAAATCGGCATTTCGTCCATAGACACCATACACCATAATGCCTATCGTAAAGATTGATTTGACACAACGTCAAATCTGCATCAGTGATGCCTACTCATAACGCAACAGTGGCTAATTCTACATATATAAATAAGTGGAATTCTGAAGCAATAGTTCAGTTTTGGGTTGAAGTAAAAAAAATGAAATTCTTCCGGTGGAATAATAAAAAAATTGGAATCGACTTCGTTTTTGATACCGAGTACGCCCACGAAATGCCTGCGGTTCATTTTTTAACACCTTTACCCTTAGCACGAATTATTTTATAAACGCAACCAAGTACTTTCAATGTGTTGAATCTGTGCAAAACTGAATTTAAAACAGGATTTCTACTAACAGAAAACCACCAACTTTATGTATGCCAAGAAGCAAACTACTACAGTCTGTTATCAGCTTGGACTTGCTATAGTTATAAGGTAGGAATGACCAAACATTATTAACCATACCTACTACTACTATAATAAGTTTATGCAGGATGTGATGATACATACGTACATCAACTATTAAATGCAAAACCATCACTAACAAATTCATATAATGTAATCAACAATTTGATTACGTTTATTGGTTTAAACTGTCTCACAACCCATTTCTACCCCTTAATAGGTACTGGTAGATTAAAAACATACCTATATAGTGTGCACTTTTGTCCGAATCTGTCACACTAATATAAATTAACTGAACTACAATATTCACAAGCAAGGGCCATCACTGAGCCAGCATCTTCGCTGTATCATTTTAGTTACAAGTTTTTTACACTAGAAAAATGGGTTAATTTAATGGTAATTTCTTCATGTTTACAGATTATTTTATCTTTGGACAGTAACTCTACTGAGAGCAAGGATTGCCTATTCTCAATTTCGCTGCTGCTCTGTGAATCATGCAAGAAAAACACACTGAATTACATGATAAAATATGTGGTAGTTTACCTAATATTATAGGTATATATAGTGTTTTAACCTTTTATTATTAAAATAAATACTTAGGGAAATATTAATAGTTATATTTTATTTACAAATCTTATGATTCGTCGTCTCATCGTTCTCCTGCCCTTATTCTAATTCATCAAATCTTCTATTTTTCTCTACTCATTATGTCAGTACTCACCTTTTTAGTAAAATCATGCAAAAATCATTATATTTTATATATATTTGCTCTGTCAGAGCTGCTTAGCTTTGCTTGAAATGCTTTAATTAAAATCATATCAAAATGAAAGTCGTTGGTTTTACTTTACTTACTTTACTTTTACCTATATTATTAACATTCTGTAAGTTATAACAGCATAGGAAAAATACAATTATTGTAATTTAAACACAATCACTAAATAACTATTACTAACAACAATAAGGAATATGATATTTCACTTCACTGAGATGTAAATCCATTGTACATTTTTTGTTAATCGAAGTACCTAAATCCATGATAAAGAATTACACATTGATCCAATGGCTCTCAACTTTCTGTATCAAATTGTTTGCATGAAATAATTAGGAAACATTTTGATCATACTCGTACAATACCTAGCGGTTTCACACTAGGTATATCACTGTGTCAGCTGGTTTTATCTTCCACCTTATTCATGTCTGAAGAATGGCAGGTTCTGCGATTATTTTGTGCTGATCCTCTTAGCATGTCGATGGCAATCAAAATTGAGTCGGGTCAGAATTGGACCACGCGTTTTCCATATAATTTTTCCAGAGCAAAGTCGTCGATGATGATGATGATCTCCCTTAGGTAGGTAGGTATTTTAAACGCTTCTCGATTTTATTGAAACGAACCACAAAATTTAATTTATTGAATTTCCTAACGTATTTTTGTTTGATGTTTGTTACTTAGATACACATCGATTGTTTTATTTGAATATTCGTTGTCATAGTAACCATATTGTCAGCCTCTGATTTCAGTTTTGCCCGTATTTTAATATTACTAAAAAGGTATTAAAATTAAAAATAAAATGATTTTACAATTTTATCCTAACTTATTCGTGTAGTATAAATGCACTTGTTCGTTATGCTTTCACGCCTAAACCGCTGAACTATTTTGATGATATTGGTTCGTAGACCCATCTGAAAAAAAAGTCATAATGACTACTCATTAATCGTAGTAATAGTGCCTGCAGGCAGTTGCTGGTTTTTTTAATCCTACCTAGACTTTTTAAGACGCCATTCGCGCGAAAATTTTTTTTTTCTGCTGGCGTTAAAAAACCGCCGATATAGAACAAATGCATTCCCTTGTATAATAATAATAATATTCCACAACTATCACACAACGCCATTTAGTCCCAAGCTAAGCAGGGCTTGTGTTATGGGTATTAGAAAACTGAAAACATACTTATATATTTTTAAATACATACTTACTATAGATAAATTACACCCAGACACAGAACAAATGATCATGCTCATCACACAAAGATTTGTCCTGGGTGGGAATCGAACCCACGACCCCCGGCATAGCAGTCAGGGTCACTAACTACTAGACTAGCGATGGGTCGTTGACGGTTTTTCCGTCAACGAAACGTTAACGTTGATTCACGTTTGTCAACTAGTTAATCAACTAGTTAAATTCGTCAACGAGTTGAATGAGTTAACGTGTTCATCTCGTTGACGAATTTAACTGTCAACTTGCAACGTAAACCGCTGATTCATTAAAATTTGATTCAATTTTTGTATTGGAAACGTTTTATGTACAAACTAACATCTTAAATTGTGTGAAATAAAGATATTTTTATTACATTTTTAACAGAGGGCTGTTCGCTATACCTCGTGCATCTCAAAAAATAGTACATTTCAAAGAATACATTGGGAAAATTAAACAAACTCCACCAATATTTATGTACTATTCTAAATAAATATTTCGTAAATCAACTCATTCAACCGCTCGCAATCTATGACGTTAAAGATATCGAACCATAACACTCAACGTTGAAGATAACGTTCAACAACAACATTCAACTCGTTGAATTAACGAGAACGAACGAACGAACGAGTTCAACTCATAAACGTCGTTGACGAATTCAACTAGTTGATTCACTCGTTGAATTAACGAGAACGAACGAACGAACGAGTTCAACTCATAAACGTCGTTGACGAATTCAACTAGTTGATTCATATTCAGTTAACGTTAATACGTTGACGGGAGATCAACGCTGCCGTCCTTTAGCAAGAATGCCGTTAAGTGACATTTTGGCATTTTTGACTTTCTGATGCCATTTTTATCAGAAAAAAAAGCTCTATCGATCAGTCTAATTACGGTTTCAATAGCTTTTATAGTTTTCGAGATATGAAAAAAAGAAATGCCGTTAAATGCACAAATCGTATAGTAAAACTACGCTAAAACGTAGTTATGTGACATTGCTAAGCTAAAACGCAGCTAAGGCTTCATAACTACAGATTTTAACAATAAATTTGTGATTTGTTACCTAGCTAAATTGCCGTTATTTAAGATTCCTATTCATAAATGCCGCTAAAAGCCCTTTGCTGCATTTTAAGCATTGTATAGTACAGTTAAAATTCATAAAAGCGGCATTTATTTAAAAATCTAGCAAAATATTTGAATTATTGTAAAATACTAAATTGCCGCTATCCAACATAACTATTCTAAAATGCCGCTAAGTATACTTGCGTCGCTGCACAAAAGGGTTTTGGAATTGGTCTTTTAAGAGGTCCAGGTTCCTTCCCTCTTGTGCTGATGGTGATCACCGGGGTTTTAGTGAAGTAAAAATTCCACATTTCCCGGTCTTATCCCCAAAAACCGGGCGCCTTTTGATGATTTCCCCCCAAAACAAAAAAAAGTGTTCTTGCGAGAGTAAAAGTTTGGGTGCTTCTGCTCCCATGGCAGCGGAGCGGGGACCGGGATCCGGTGCGGGACTGACGCGCGGCACTCTGCATTCCGTTCCCACGTCGTTGAAAGACGGAGAAACAGGTCCTCATCAAAAAGCACGGGCGCTCTACTTAATCTCGGCCCATAGTGCTGCTCGAATAGGTGGCTAAGCTCTTTGAAAGAGTGATTGCGGATAGCCTTGTCGGTTTCTAATGCATGAGAGCCAGTTTGATTTCAGGAGCGCTCGACTGTGGACGCCATCATACGCGTAAGAACCCTCACGACGGGGACAGTATCCCTGAGCAGAGTCGTCTTGGCGGTGTCAATAAACATCACCAACGCCTTCAACACCTTGCCATGGAGTTAAACCAGGTCAATCAGCTACTCCAGTCATCGAGGAGAGTGGAACCGGCGAAAAATATCGCGTGGTGTGGAACAGAGATCGGCCCTGGGGCCGCTCTTGCGGAACATCGGGTACGACTGGGTGCTGCAAGTGACCTATCTAGTGTCCTTAGCGCCGGGATAATCACATCAGGTGACCGATGACCTGGCAATGCAGGATCCAGCAGTTGGGGCTTGAGCTGGCGCTGCACAAGACAGAGAACGTGCCACTTTACGGTGTCTTGGTGGTGCTTTACGGAGTCCCAAATATGGTAGAAAGGGTTGACATTGGCGTTGAATTGACAATGAAGTACCTAGGACTCGTCCTCGACAGCCGATGGATCTTTAAGGAGCATTTCGTTTAGCTCCAAAACGGAATCAAGCTGAGGCCGCCTCCAAGTGACTCTTGCCCAAACTCGGTGAGCCAAATGCCTCCCGCCGTATACTGTACGTCGGTATCGTGCGGTTCATGGCCCTCCACGGGGCTCCTGTCGACCGGCACGGCTGGTCTGAGGGTCATTGCCATCCGGACGATCTGGGGATACCGCACGATCGCCGGTGAATCAGTCACCCTCATGAAATGAAATGGGAAGCAGTTGCCTTCTGCGAAGCAGTCATGCTAGCGAAGACAGAGGCGGGACGCGTGAGGGAGAGAACCGTCTTCACTTTATGAACCAACCAAGGCGGAGACGCCGCAGACGCGTAAGATAATTAATGGGTATCTCGCAGACGGCGAGTGTCTCATGGACCAATGTCCGGGTCGATGGCGCGTCGTGTTTCAAGGGCGCTTCAAAGAGCTGTCAGCAATCTGACGGGGCCCTTAGAGGGCCAAGGCCTGCTACCTGTCGCAGGACTCTCTCTCCAGGTAACCGCGACCTTGGAACGTAAATTGCTATTGAAAAGTCACCGTTGATTTCAGTCAGTACAGTCCCTTGCGTCCCGTTTGACTTCAATTTTGTTGAATCTCTATCAATTTATGAAACGTAATCCAAATCTAAAATGCCGTTATCATGAAATGTTTTGTATTTAGCGACACTTAAGTTATGTAATAAACAAAAAAATTTCTACGGCAAAATATAGATTAAATAATCATTGTAATTTACTTCTCTTGATTGCCGTTAAGGTGTCTTAGCGGCAATATAGCATGGTACGAGTCTACTTGTTTAACCTAACCTAGCTAACCTACATTGACATTAAGCGTATTTAGCGGCTTTTAAAGTTAGTATTATTATAACTTTTTTTAGTGCGGTAAATAACTAAATTATTAGTTCAAAACCATTAGCAAAAATGCCGTTAAGGTATGCATTACGGCATTATAGTTATGATTTTAGGGCTAGATATTTTAAAGATTACTTTAACAAAATGATAAATTTTTATGTTCTCTAATTTAAGGCAACGTTTTTGACTCTCAGCTTCACTGTCTAAAAGAGCCTTTTAAAATATATTTTTTGGTATTTAAAAGTTTCGAATACGACTCCTGGTTAGGAAGTAGCATCAATTTAAATTTTTTCTCTCGTTTTTCCCTCGTATCTCAAAAAGTGATTTTTGCACTTAACGGCACTCTAGTTAAAGGACGGCAGAACGGTTGATTCAACTAGTTCGTTGATTCAACGCCCATCCCTATACTAGACCAACAGGCCAGTCAAAATCTGTTCACACGTCAGCGCTTTTAAAGTGCCAGCAAAAGAAAACGCTCGTTTGAGTCGGGGCTTACCCGTAAGTATAATAAATACTTAGTTTTAACTTACCTACCTGTTCCGACACCTTTTTTTAACCTACTTCAAAAAAAGGAGTTTTCTCAGTTCGGAATATTTTTTTATTTTTATGTATGTTCCCCGATTTCTCGAAGACGCCTGGACTGATTTGGAAAAAAAATCTCAGGTCAGGTTCTGGTGATAGGATCCCAGGGAAAGCGAGGGTTCCTTCAAATTTTATAGGCAGATAGTACCAATTATATATATTTTCTAAAGCTGTTCGAGTATTTGCATCTGATAATCATCATTTCAGGTGGATGAGCTGATGATGGAAGGTACAACTCCTTAACAGTAAGGAGTAGGCATCGATTGATTTAGTTTGTGTTCGCATATCTCCGGAATTTGAGTCCGATTTAAGTAATGCTTTTTTTTGGTGTGCGAGGTATCATTTAACTTAGGGAACACTGCAAGTTTCATCAGAATCGGTAGAAATCGGTCAGTAATTTTTGAGATATGGAATTTTATTAGCTTATTGTGTACATGAGCGATGTAATTACCGGTGCGAAGGATTACAAAATTCTAGTGCACATGTAAGAGAATGATGTTCTTGACAAGAATTCGGGTTGAATATTTAAACTAAAAAGAGTTAAAAAAATTTTTTTTTCAAAAAACTGTAACCGCCTTCAAAAACAACCACAATCTACAAAATTACTTTTCATTCGGAAGTCGGTGGCTAAAAGACAATGAAAAGAAAAAAAAAACAAAGGCACCGACAACCGAAAGAAAAGTTATTTTGTAGATTATTTTACAATTTTTTGTGGTTGTTTTAGAAGGCGGTTACATTTTTCTTGAAAAAGTTTTTTTTATTATCACCTTTTCAATACACGATTATTTTGACATTGAAAAATTTTGCCTTTTTTTAAATTGAAGTCGAAAATAAAAATTATAATAATGCAGAGAAGTGTTGCTTTTTATTATTTAGCTATTAGCCTCCTAGAGGGTTACACAAGCACAAAGCATGAAGGTTGGTTTTTGGGTAGTTAATTTCATAAAGACCTTCATATATTTATTTATTTTACAATTTTTTCGCTTAAATAATGACCAACATTTGAAAGGACCCGAAGGAGGGTAGGGGTACCCTAAATAAAGGGAAAATATTTATAAAGTGGGAACACTGTCTTATATTGCGTACGCATCACAGACTAGATAGGTACGCATGCTAGACGTGGTGCGTTCGAAAACGTTTGTCTAGTAAATTAAATGTAAAATGAAATGCGGAGAATATTTGTTTTTTTTTTTTAGTCAATTCTATTATATATTATTAACGTTTTTGTACGATTATTTTCTTATTTAGTCACTGAATTTGGATTAGTACTGGTTATTTTTAAATAAAAATAAATATTTGTCAAAAAGTCGAGTTTCAGAACGATCCCATATGCAGGACTCTGGGCTGCGTTTATATCCTTTATCCAGTTTAAATTTATACTGCCTAAATGTCAAACACCCCGTTTAAGTACACCGCGACGTGAAAAATGAAGCTAACTAAAATTTAATCTGCCCCGTTTACGGTCATTCGCTGGGATAAGTTTTTACTAAATGGAATTTACTGATAAAATATTGCGACCTTTTTACCTCGCAATATTTTATCCTGCTGTCAGACTGACATTACGTTTTGTTGTTTTGCTCGATATCCGCAGTAAAAACGAATATTATTTTTATTTTAGAGAGTAAATATTATTTGTGGATTATGGATTTGTATTAAACCGGCAAATTGATTATTTGTTCAATAAACTGAGCTGTCAATTGAATTTGACAACTAACATTGACAGAAACTTATGACTCCGTTCAGCGAACCTTCGCTAGTTTAATTTTTTCCGGCGAAATACCGCCGGAAGATTTAAACGCACCCCAGCCCTGGCCACCACTCCTTGACCTTTAAGCGCCATTTAGACGGGGAGAGTTTCTCGAACGTTTCCGTTCGATAATGTCTAAGCAATAATCGCAAGCAATAATCGCCATAACATAATCGTATCAAACTGTTTACACACAGGCAAGAACTAAAATCTCGTATACGATTATATCATACGAGATTCGCATATGACATCATCGTAGGCGATAATGTCTTTGTTTGTTTACACGGCAAAATTATTGAAGGAAGATTCTCGCATACGAGAAACTCGACTCGTCTAAACATATTCTCGTTCATACGATTATCGTACAAATCAGTTTGAACCGTTTTGTTTTGTTATGTCACTCATGTTAGCAACTGTCAATGACAGTTGCTAACATGAGTGACATGAGTGACAGTCTGTCATAAAAACTCGAAATGCATGTGCATCTGGACTGAGAGCCCGTTTTTTTTTAATTGTTGAATCAACTTGAAACTTACAGGGGTTTTAGTTAAAAATAGTAAAAATTCGTTACCGCAAAGCATAAATTTCTTAAACGTGAAACAAAGCTGTTATAAGCAAATATCTATGGCCCTCAGTTCAGACGCTCGCTAAAAACGGCTTAACCTAAATCTCAGAAAGTACTACCTCTGTGATAATAATTTTTATTTTATATTTTACTAAAGAATTTCTTAAAGATTTTAAGAAATTTTCAAATTCCTAGAATATAGCATTACTGATTTATAGCAGTTTTACTTAGGGCTCTCAGTCCAGACGTTTATGAACTGAGAGCCCCACTGAAACATAGCTTTAAATGAAAAAATGCATACATTTGCTTCTTTTACCATAAAGTTAAACACCCCAATGAATTTCTTAAAAAGAAATAACGACATAGGAAGTAACTGTTGAAAGGTAAATTACAATTGAATTTTCGGTTAACGTCTGAACTGAGAGCCCTTATATTTTCGGTTTTATCGGCTATTTGCGGGCTCCGAGTTTGAAATAAATTAGCCGAAAAGTTTTAAGAAATTTTTAAGTAAAACTTAACATACGGCTTTTTTTTCTAAATGCTATACTTACCGAGAAAAACCATTTTTTAGTTTTTCATGGGAACAAGTTTTGTAGGGTAACCATGATTCAAAAATCTCAAACGTCAGTTAGTTTCAAAGATGGCAGCACATGTGGGGTTGCGTTCGGAAATTTAATCTTCAAAAAATTATGTGTGACGTCTTAGTGCTCAAACAAACTGCGAGCCTAACGGTCAGTTCACACCGAGACGCGACGCGAAGCGACGTGATGTAACGATACTTCAAATTTGTATCTTTTCTTGAACAAAGTCAGATTTTGAATCGCATCAAGCGGCGCCGCGCTGCGTTGCGAAAGGTGTATCTTTTGTTTTTTATTATAGAATTTCATTTTGAATAACTCTATTTAAATGTGCGCGCAGCGTCACGTCTCGGTCTGAGCTGACCCTAAGACGGTGGCGGCGGCGGGCGCGATAATATTGAATATATGAAATCGCCGCTCGTGGCCACACTGAAGTGACGAAGGCGGGCCTAGCGCGATGGCTACTACAAGCGATTTTGCAAGCCTAGGCGTTGCTAGGCAACAACCAATACAACGGGCGGGTGGCAGGAGTATCAAACCATTTCGGTCTTAGTTAAAAAAAAATTCTCACGGGACATGGTAACTTTAAAAGTAAATTATTTTCCTTCAAGCTTGTTCCCTCGCCTTTTTGTCAATGTTCAACATCAGATTGTGAATATGAACAATCAGCACATCATATTCTATGGGAGTGTATTCTTTGGCAGAACGAACGCAATGTTATGTTGGATACTGTACAGGCTACATCTGGAGTCGTTTACTATACGGACCTTGTGGAAACTCGAACAAACTTCCGTGCGTTCAAGCGTTTTTGCCATACCTATTATTGGAATCAAGTATAATAGTTCACAATTTAGGACCCATTAATATTAGTCATTTTACCCGTGGTGCTAGGCAAATGGGCTTCTCCCAGTTGTAATGTCCCTTTGTGCCTATTGGCCTTGTTTTGTTCTGTCTCCTGCTTGCATGGAGTAGGCTCATAGGCCTTTCAAACTGCCCAATATTCGCCACTTATTTACAGTACAAATAAGTATTTGCTCTGCTGCTGCGGAGCAAACTTCCCAGGAACACATTAGTCTGTTTTTGGTTAGAAAAACCTGAATTTATACAGCGCCGTGAATTAGACGTATCCCTCGCTTCCAGTTTCGAAAATCTTTGAATGCAGTTTGCTTTCTATTCAAAAATAAAGGAGTGTTTCCTTTGAGTAAAATTTTCTATCTGCTGTATTAAGGGTAGGCGACGGACGTCGCGCGACGATCTCCGGCCACCGTAGGCGCGGGCATGCGGGCAGCGAGTAAAGGGCAACTCGCTGCCCGACCAAGGACCATGCCCGGGTCGACGGCGCGTTGTGTCCCACGCGCGCCTCAAAGAGCGTCAGCATAATGACGGGGCCCCCCTCTCAGAGAGGGCCAAAGCCTGCCGGGGTCGCGGGATTATTCCCTAACCGTAACCCCGGAACGTAACAGGCTATGAAGGACACCGTGGATTTTAGTCAGTAGAAGTCTGACAGTCCCTCCCGCCCTGCCCGGGGTTGGAGGACTCATTTGATGATTTTACCACGCTAAAAAAAAAAAAAAAAAAAAAAAAAAAAAAAAAAAAAAAAAAAAAAAAATGTCGTTATTTCTTTTTAAGAAATTCATTGGGGTGTTTAACTTTATGGTAAAAGAAGCAAATGTATGAATTTCTTCATTTAAAGCTATGTTTCAGTGGGGCTCTCAGTTCATAAACGTCTGGACTGAGAGCCCTAAGTAAAACTGCTATAAATCAGTAATGCTATATTCTAGGAATTTGAAAATTTCTTAAAATCTTTAAGAAATTCTTTAGTAAAATATAAAATAAAAATTATTATCACAGAGGTAGTACTTTCTGAGATTTAGGTTAAGTCGTTTTTAGCGAGCGTCTGAACTGAGGGCCATAGATGTTTGCTTATAACAGCTTTGTTTCACGTTTAAGAAATTTATGCTTTGCGGTAACGAATTTTTACTATTTTTAACTAAAACCCCTGTAAGTTTCGAGTTGATTCAACAATAAAAAAAAAAACGGGCTCTCAGTCCAGATGCACATCGAAATGCGATTATTGCTTTGACGTTCTGTTTAGATGGACACGAGAAATCTTCCTATTCGAGGCGATTATCGCCCAAGTCAACGGGCGATGTTTAGACGAAGAAAATATTTTATATTCCTTCGATTATCGTATGTTCGAGTCGTGAAACTCTCCCCGTCTAAATGGCCCTTTAGACATGGCGCTAGTGTCTATTTCATTACATCAAATGCATTAAAAAATTAGTACCTAGAAATTTCCGAAAGTCATGAGTGGTCGGATTTTAGTGACTTCTCAGTGATGTCGGCTGACAATAATCCCTGTATTTGTTACAGAGATTTTGCAGTATTTTACTCTACAGAGTCTGCTTTACTTTCCCAGTTTACTTAAGATTGAAAATTCATATTCAGGGTATCTTGTATATTTAAATATATTTTGCCACCGGAAGAATTTCATTTCTTTTTTTATTTCCACCCGAAACTAAACTATTTCTTCAGAATGCCACTTATTTATATGTAGAATGAGCCACTGTTGCATTATCTTGTCTTTTGACTCGGGACACTACTTGACTAATTTTGAAAGTCTCAATGTCATGATGAATTGAAATGGTGTTAGAAAAGTAGCTAAAAAGTTTAGCCACAAGTTACACTTTTTAGCTTTTTTTCTAGCACCTTTATAAAATTAGCTAACTATCTATGAAGTTGCTAAGATGGCATCACTGCTGCCGATTTTACGTTGTGTCAAAAACGATTTGATGACCTATCAAAATTGGCATGTCATGCCATCAAATTGGCATTCCACCCCCATACACGTTCAATTCTATTTGAGCAAATTGGCATTTTATGCCGAATTGACAAATAGGCATTATGGTGTATGGCTACCATTATTTGTAATTTATTTGAAGTTTTTTTACGGTGTAGATGATGATACTCTCAAATATGACATGATTTGCAGATTTATATTACCGGTAGTGTGTTAGTAGCGCAATTTGGTAGACGCCTACTTATTCTGCCCTCTATTACACACAAATATACTGATTATGTTATTTTGCTTCTAAAATAAATAAATATTTTCGTGACTGATTTGACTCGAGACCGTAGAAATTGGTAGTGCTTTAAATGCAATAATTTTGATCAAAACAAGATACATAACTTGATTCAGAAAAACGTTTAGTTACTAAGTTTCATATAATTGCGTGGGAATGGGAAATGTATATTGATTATTATCCGTTCCATTTTCTGAAAAAATAGAATTTGGTATCAAGATGGTTATAAGCTATGTAAAAAGACATTTTGTTTCTTAATTAACTAACCGTGAAAACTATGCGCTGAAAACAAAAACCTCCTTTTTTTTGAAGTCGGTAAAAACACTCGCGTCACATTCCCTGATATTTCAAAATCCTTCATAATATTTATATTTTAAGATTCATTTACGATACAAAAGTCACCAAGACTTCATCATAACAAGTTTTGACTGCACAAATCAAACCTACTTCCTAAACAGCACATCTATCCCACACGTTCCCAATACGTCACTCCAGTTCCACGCGCCATCAAACACAGCCATCAGCCCATAAATCTTCTGCTTTCTTCAGATAACTTTCTCCATGAATATATTCGATATTATTACTCTTATACCATAAAATATAATGCTCTATGCACTTTCATCTCCATACGAACCGAAATGTATTTTGATTTTGTGTTCTGCCGTAAAGTGTGAGTGCCTTTATATTTTTATATGACTATGCGTTCGTAAACTAGGAAACTTTATTTATTTTTATACTTAATACAGACATATTTAAATACATTTTTTTAAGAAAAAAAAAACTGTTAAAATAGAAAAAAAATATAGTAACCCACCAGCCTCGTGAACAGGGTCCAAGCTACACACTGGTCAGGCTCCAGAGAAAGGAACTTCCCAAGGCGTGGGCCACATATAAAAGACGTAAGACGCAGACGGGGCGGAGACATATATCTCTTTGGCATCTCTTTCATACAAAATGTAGAAGCCGTGCATGTCGCGACGTAAAACCCATAGAAGAAACGGGGCGCGGGCGCGACTCCCATACATTTTCGCCCGTCCGTGACGCGTTCTCGTCTTACGGTCAGTTCACACTGAGACACGACGCGAAGCGACGTGAGTGACGCGTGTACTTGAAATTAGTATCTTTTCTTGTAGTAAATAAAGTCAGATTTTGAATCGATATTGCGTTGCGAAAGGTGTATCTTTTCGCGTAGAAAATAGAGTGACATTTGAATAACTCTATTGAAATGTGCGCGCAGCGTCACGTCTCGGTCTGAGCTGACCCTTACGTCTTTTCTATGTGGCCCTAACTCCTCATGGTCTTCCTCCGCCTGGGGAAAACTGAGGAGTATGTCAGACTCGACTGGCTAAAACCACATGGTGTCCTCTACTGCCTTAAGCCGGGGTTGCAAGTCCAATTGCACAATCACCGCTTCCTTTGGGAAACTTCTACTACCTTTACACGTATTCGGGAGTAGATAAGTAAAAACTGGCCAGATGGTCATTAATGCTTGTACGTCGCACGTGGTCTTTCAGACTTCAGTCGTTCAATCTACCGTTAAAATATCATAATTACGTTGTGTGTAAAGTTGGAAATTCACCGACATTCGGGCGAAGAGGGGGCGAGTAGTTAGTTTAATAAAAAAAAATACGTTTAAAATTCAGCCCAGCCTCAATTTATTTATATTTTCTTTAGTAAAATTCCTATAGAATCATTTCATTTATTGTTTTGCAACAAATCAAAATCGGATAGTCCTGAAATACACAAAATGTACTGTATAGTGCCTCTTCATTTAAGATCGGTCATATTGATTAAACTATTTGGTAAAAGGTATCTACTTAAAAGTCAATGACCTACCCGTATCGTTTAAACAATTATTTTGTTTATTGTATACCTACTTCAGCACATTATAATTACAGAAATTATGCGCTTTTCTACCAATTCGCAAATAACTGTTTTTATTTTACTTGTACAGGGAACCACACGTGCATGTCTTGTAACAGTAAAACTACTCCACACGATGTCGTCGGTCCATCTGCCTACGATGCGTCTTCCGATCCGTGGCCACCACTTGAGTACTGAGTACTTTTCTTCCCCATCAGTTTTCAGTTCTAGGAGTGACGTAGTTCGTCCATTGCCACTTCAGCGTACGTGAGAATAAAACTAGAATGTAGCGTAGTCAGATGGTTGTCAACCCACACAGGTTGTTGGTGTCAAATGATGGAATCGGGTTACTTGATAACCATCGTAGGCGCCAGTGTGCTACTACGTGTGCAAACAAATTTTGATGACATTGATATACCAGCATTGAAAATGATAGCGGTGGTTAGATGCGGGCTATGACAGATAAAAGCCTCCTAGAAATATCTATTGTCAATACTTAAAATAGAGCAAAACAGGTACTGCTTTAAAAGGGTACCGCGCCTGTTAATAACTTCGGAAATCGGTGGCTTTGTTTTTTTTTTTTTCAAATTCATTTTGCCTCCAGTTTTTTTGTGGTGGTTTTTGAAGGAGGTCTTTTGGTTCAAATATTATTTAACGCAAATGATTTTCAAATATGTAATCCGTAGTATCGGTCATAACATCGCTCAAGTTTTAATAAGCGAAGAATGCTCATAAAATAAAAAGTACTGAACCAAACTGAAAGAAATATTTTATGGGACCAAATCACAGAATTAATCGATCAAAAAGTAGAATCATCAAAATTGGTTCAGCCAATCGTAAATTATAAAATGAAGTAAAAATCATGAAAAAAATACAATCGAATTGAGAATCTCCTCATTAATTTGAAGTCGGTTGTTTGTCATTTATCAACATGATCTTTCTGAATCACGTTTACCAGTACCAGTCTAATTTATACAAAAAACAATGCTAACAAAAATACTAGTACCGTTTTAAACAAACCTTGTTTACTGTCAAATATCTACTTTTCAAAAATTTTGTCTGCCATCTAAATCTTCATACATTCGGTGTCGTTGACCAAAGAATATTTTCTCACCGAAATAATTTGACCTTTTCTTGAAAGTGGTACAAAATCTAAAGTAGCGAGATGTATATGATACGCGCTAGGATTTTGCGAAAACGTGTACAGCCAGCCCCACAAGTAGCTAGATACTTTTATCTAGATCAACGGTGTCAATGTGTCTGTCACAGGTATTGTTCTCATAGACTGGTACAAGCCTAGATACTATTTGTAAAAGGTGTTCTAAAAAGAAAAAAAAAAATCAAAAAGCGACTAGTGTTAAACGGATACATATTATTTTTTTATGATTTGAGAACAACTCAAATTATAAAAAATAATATGTATACGTTTTTCAGCTGCCTCGATTTTAGTGCAATAATTTACAAACTGGAAAAAATTTGAGGACAGCAAAGTAAATTTTGAAATAATTATGTTCGACTGTATCTGTCAATTTCGCATGTTCAAGGTACTTTTCTAATCGCAATAACAACTAAAACAAAAATGGAAGGAAATTATAAACATAAATCAAGAGCTTACGCCGATCGTGTTGATAAAATAATTGTAAAAGTAACCGCCACTTATCAAAAATAACAGTAACAATTCAAAACAACATTTAATCAAAGAATTCTTCGAAGTGATAGCACTACCCACATACGTATAAATTATAAACATACTAGTGTGACCAGTAGAATCGTTTGCAACTAGATCAGCGGTAAATCAGCAATGTCGTGGGCGACAGATATCGTTACGATTATTAAGTACCAGCTGATGTTAGTTTCCATTGGACATAACAGTCTTACTACAAAAAAAAGTTAAAGTTATCATGTCCTCTTTGTAATTATCATAAGTAAAGGTTTCTCAAATATCCAGGGGGTGGCTCTGAAATTAATGGGAAACTTCTAGTCATTATTAACCAAGTTCAAAAGCATTTTCTTTGTTTTTTATTAAATATCTGTTGAACTCTTGTCGAAAAACTGTCACACTCCCTGCAAAACGGCATTAATTGATGTTGATTTAAGGGTCGGATCGAAAAGTCAGTACCTATATCTTGAATATTATAGTTAAGTGCATTTTTAAACAGTAATACAGAGCTTACTTACTCGTATATTACAGTTACAGATATCAAGCTGTATTTCTCCAGGATAACTTGATGTTTGATACTCTCGTACAATGAACGGTCAGCTTATAGGGGAACAGTGTATACGACGGGAACGCGAGGTATAATGGGGACATACTCTCTTTAGACATACTTAACACAACACTAACGTAACGTAGCGCAAGCGCCATCAGGATGTCATTTGCAAGCGGCCATTAACAAAGAAGTCCTGTTGGAGTTTGCGCTACGTTAGTATTCTGTTAAGTTTGCCTGAAGTGTGTGATTTTCCATCATACCTCGCGTCGGGTCGTATACACTGTTCCCTTACTGATTATGTAAGCTTTATAATTATGTTTCATCACTTTCGTTTTAGTAATTGCATACGTGATACAAAATAAATGACCTGTACTTAAGTCATCATCTGGTTAGCCCTTTCCGGCTACCGGTTAAACTAGTTGCAGCTAAATATCATAATTAAAGCCATTTTTATTACTATTATTTTAAACATCTACTTAATTTTCTACGTCCGGAAAATCTGTTTCTTTCGTTTCTCTAACAAATTAATTCAAATAATTATTATTTATTACTTATATAAGATGTACTTTTGACCTTTAGATTATGTGTTTCTTACACAATGAATTAGTCGAATTTTGGCTTACCTTACTAGTTTTAAGCGCCTATCAATCTTTGATACGATTATTCTTAGTTCGAATCGAAGTTTCCGCACAAATTACAATAAAAAAATCCTTTTTCCGTCTCTAAAACAATTCAACACCTACCGCCGTATCACAAGAAAGATAAAAATCTGTTGAACACTAATGTCTAAAAAAGTATAACTGCAAAACAACCCTTAATTATCGTGAAATATCATTTTAAAATGTCACTTACGGGATATCTTCCGTGATTGTATATTATTTTGAGTTCCCGATATTTCGACGCTGTTGCAAGCGCCATGATCGCGGGATTACTGGAGAGTGCGGGTGGATGGAAATAAATTGTTAAGAGCAGACAAATCTGTCTACCCTCTTTCTCTGTCATTCATTTTAAATTGTGAAAATAATCGTGATAGCCTAAAATGTCATTTTGACGTGTGTTCAACAGAATGATGTTTAACTTTTTTGTAGTCAGACATAGTACCTACCTTTATTATATACCTACAACTATATACCCATTGCTCGTCATGAGATTATTTAAAACACATAGGTATCACGTCGAACACAGAACCTCTTCTTTTTTTAAGCGGAATCAAAGTGAAAGTGTAAAACCGAACCGTATTCAACAGTGTGCACACACCTTAATAGCCCACAAGTCTATCAGTATGTGAATGAACTTCGTAGGTGTTTCCATTCATAAAGAATGAATATGTATATTTGTGTCAATTTACTGTATTCGCAATCTTGTATACTTAGCTTTTTCTTTTGCACACTGTACATTTTTAACAACCAGTTTTCTTAGACCCCTATTGAAGAACAAGTTGTATTTAAAGATGGGTCTGATTATACTGTATAATTTTGAACACATGAGACGACGATTTCTTATAAACCATTTTCTTTATGAACTCTGCTAAAGTGCAAGTTGTTTGTAAGCACGGGTCAAGTGAATCCGGTAGTGATGAGTACGATTTTTAAGTTTATTGTAAAAATAAAATGCTTTGTAATCATGAAAGTCATGGTTTATTGAATATTGGTGTAAATTACGTTTTATGTTTTGTGTTAAAATAACGGTAGTCAATTGTAATACTTAAGTCGATACTCATGTTCTTAATAATAATTTTATTGATTGTGAAAATAACTTAAGTGACAATGAATAAGTGAAATTTCGGATTCCCACGTACTGATCAGTTTTTTTAAGTCGTAAAATCAACGATTGAGACCTCCACCCAGGGCAGAGCGGGAGGGACTGTCAGACTTGTACTGACTAAAATCCACGGTATCCTTCAATAGCCCTTAACGTTCTGGGGTCACGGTTATCCCAGCTGGCTTGGGCCCTCTAAGGCCCCGTCAGATTGCTTACAGCTCTTTGAGGCGCGGGTGGGACACGACTCGCAGTCGACCCGGGCACGGTTCATGATCGGACAGCGAGTCGCCCATTACTCGCCACCCGCACCTGTGGGCATCTCCCACTGCGGCTGGTGTTGTGTCCGCTCCCTCACGTGTCCCGCCTCCTCCTTCACTAGCATGACTGCTTCGCAGAAGGAGGTGATAAGGTCGGGCTCCTCAGATTAGAGAATAACAGTGCAGATGTAAACTTTATAACTCTTGTGTTACTTCTAATAAAATAGCAAATTAATTCATTTTTCTAATTCAACATTCACACCACGTCTCGATAATCTAACGTCCATATTAAGTTTTAAGACCTAACTACGTATTCAACTGACTTATTACTAATAAACGGATATAAAATAAGCACTAATCGAAGTCTAGAATACTAATTTATACCTAATACAGTATACCGTTAGGCAATTATCATAATATCCGAACGTAGTAAATCTATACTAACATTAAAATTATCTAAAAGAGTTTTTTTGTTTGGTTGAACGTGCTAATTTTAGGAACAGCTGGTTCAAGCTGAAAAAATATTTTTGAGTTGGATAGTTCATTTTTCGAGGAAGGCTATAGGCTATAGGCTATAGGCTATATATATAGACTATATAACGTCACGCTACGGCCAATAGGAGCCGAGTAGCGGTATGAATATCCACACGGGACATGCAAGATTATTATTATTTATTCGTTTATTTTTAGAAGTCATTAATGTCCCACTTCTGGGCAAAAGCCTCCCCCATATCTGTTCAAGAGCCCTTTTTCGAGTACTTCCTCAAACATTGTAAATAACTCGCTACATGACATCATAACCGTACTCCTTTATACGAACTACACCAATCACAGTTCGCAAACCTCTTCCGTCCCATCCTTCGTTCCCACAATACTATGACCCAAATAAGGCAAAAATACATTAAAAGCACACCTCATTCATGTGTGTGTGTGTGTGTTTGCCAACGTGCGTCTGCGCAACCGGACACAACACCGCTACATCCGACCGCGTTGGCGCTCTGAATGTCAATGCCAGTCGCAAGGACTTGATCTACTGGCCCTGTAGCCAAACGGCAAGCGACAATCGCTAACGTTCAGCAGTCGCTAATACATTTTCAACTTTATACCCATTGCATAAAGTTGAAAATCTATCAAAGATTTACAGATCGTTTTCGTTTGTTTCTTTCGCTATCGCTCAGCAGTCTTTACTAGATTTTCAACTTTATGCGATGAGGTATAAAGTTGAAAATGTATTAGCGACTGCTAAACGTTAACGATTGTCGCCTGCCGTTTGGCTACAGGCTCTGGTGTACAGCTAGTAGCGTGAATATTTTAATTAATTAATAGAAAAAGTCTGTAATACCTGTTTGGTAGACGAGTTTTGTGTGGACTTGAAAGTGTGGTCTATGCCTTATTATTAGTGAAGTGGTGTAAACAGTGTGGTTTATTTCTAGAGTAAAATTTTTCCATTGGTTTAAAGTTTTCTTGGTAAAGACTTGAGTATTCGATTAACCCAGGGTGATCAACTGCTGAGCAAAAGGCCTACCCTATCTCTTCACTCTAGTTTTATATCGCTTATCACTATAGCTTCTCACGAGTTAAAATATTCAACCTTACTGAATAAATTTCATAAAATTTCTTAGATAATAAACTTGAGTAGATAGGAAGTACAAAATAAATAACTAGTATAATAAAAAAGTAATACAATAGTCACATAAATTTTGTCCTTAGGGTCTAAGGGTCCTAGGGTCTGTTTTTTTTTAATTTTCCCGTAACGCCCTTAGCTCTTCATTCACGATGGAGAATCATTTGGGATATTGCTAAGTAGCCGTTTCAAACCCTCCGACAATAACAAACGCAACAAAAAAAGGATTCCCCAATTTATAACAGTGTTGTTCGGACGTAATACGTGTACAGACAGATATAATTTACTTTATTGTATATAATGTAAAGATAAAGCTATAGAGCGAACACAGAATGAAGCAATATCCTTATAAGCACGAATCTAATAAGAATGAGAAATGTGAAATAAAGAAATTCACATTTATTAACTCCATTATTAATGCGTGTTTTGCATGCTAATCTCATAAACACAGCATGATATTTCACAAAATCTAATTTCCAGTTTTATAACTAATTTTGTAAAAGTAAAGACATAGTTTTATCTTTTAAAAGAATGTGTCTTATGAAAGTAGAGACTTAAAATAACTTATCAAAACAGCTATCTGACGTTATCATATCAACTAATACGACAGTGAAAGTCGTAGATATTGATAATATAATAGAATCTAATTCGACAAAAAGCAGGCGCGTGCGATCTCTTTCGATCACCGATGACATTGACATCGTTTTGAAATCTGTCGTGCCAATTTTTGGGTAGGCCCCTCGTAATCGATTTACTTTTTTATTTGGCTCTTCAACAATTATTATTTTTATGATGATTATTAATGAATGGTAATGGAATGGTTATTAATTTTATAATGCTTTTTAAGCATGTCGTGTATGAATGTGACTTAGTACGAGTATTAACATTTTGTAGTAGACTGCCTACCCCTATGAGCAAAAGGATTACTTATCTAATTATGGAAATAAAAATATACCTACCTATAAATAGTGTAATGATAAATTGATTATTCCTTAGCCGTTCTTTGAGGTTACAAAATAATAATAAAAAAAAAAAAAAATTTAAAAGCTATAATAAGCTTCACACATGAGCTATTTCAAACTTTCAAAATAATATTATTCAATTTGCATTATCTTAATGCAAATTGTATGTAATGTCTTATACTTATATCATAAAAAATACTTCCCCGTAACATTTCTTTATCATTATTCCGATGCATTTCAGTTAATCAGTAAATTCAGTAGTGTAAGTCATGATACGATAAATACTGATTTACCTGTAAAAGATAATCCGTCTAAGATAATCATCGATATTGAATACATAAAAAGCAAATTAACTTTATCATAATGAGATGTAATCGCGAGATAAGTCTCACCAACTCACGATTAAGATCAATAATTTCTACTTACACATCATTTGTATTCATGATATTAGAATTAACACTTATAAATATTTAATACCGCTGTTGCTAGAGACTTCTATCGCATGTTAACCCTAATATAATCCCACGGGAAAGTAACACCGGGATAAAAAGTATCCCATTCGTTAATCCAGATTATGAACTATATGTATACTACATATCATCCAAATCCGTTCAACAGTTCTTGTATGAAAGAATAACATAACAAACACATACAAACATACTGACAAGCTTTCGCATTGGTAATATTAGTAAAAAGATGAAGTGAATGGCAATATTGCAATAGATGAAGATACCTCTTAAATAGTATTATTGCCTACTTTTACTTATTGAACATTTGAACACTCACAAATGTGTTTAAAAATACTTCCAATATTATTTTATATTTATTTATAAATTGTTATGTATTTGCTTTTGATTCAGGTGTATGTCAGAGGTTAAAGAAACAAATTCTACAATGGAGTAAGCTTACACATTTAAATTTTTTCTTACTGTTTATACATATAAAGAAATACGCTCAAGCTATTGTCAAACAGACAGGTGTGGCGAACGCGAGGCGTTTTTGTTTGTAATGTTTGGAATTGTTTGAAGCCAGTCACATAGGCTATCGGATCGCTTTTGCTTTTCTATTTATGACTGGATTCAAACGACTCCATACATTATGAGTATTTAAAACGCTTCGGATCGCATTCGCTTCGCCTGTCTGTTTGCCAATAGCTTTAATGTTCAAAAAAATGTTTTTGTTATTTTACAGACTAACTTAGAACGTGTAAGTAATGTAATGCACTAAAACTTGGATTATTACATTAGGTACAGACAAGTTTCCCTAAGATACCAACATAAAAATAACATCAAAAAAGATAGAATAACAACAGTTCTAAAAGTCCTAGACTACTGAAAATTTAATGTTTTCTCTACTGAACTTTAATCATAAAAGTTTCATAACACTACTATCTTTCATCGCATTTTATTGCATGATTTATTGAACGTTTTGGACGCCAACATTTTAAGTAGAGAGGATTGTGATTATTTGTTTCTGTAACTTTTTATATCCACTTTGCCAAAAAAAAAGATTACTTTTTAATTTAATTTTGTTGTTGATAATGTTATTATCATAATAAAAAAAATAACCACTATGCTGTGAAGGTTGCGATACCTTCCAAATTATATTTACAGCGTGGTTCCTTAGCTTTTAAATAAATATTTTAACAGTAAATTAGTTCAAGGCCCATAACCATAAACATAATATACGAACCCAGTTAGTATAATTTAAGACGTCTAGACAAACACAAGACCTAATATTAAATTCAAAACATCCTAGTTTCTGAGCGACCAAAAAATAATTTAATATAAAAACAGTAGTTTACGAATGCAAACTATTCCGGGGCTTCCCCTAGCATAGGACAGGAATTTAATAATCGCGAACACCCGCTGCGGAAGTTTTTACTTCCACTCAAATGTTTATGGCCGAAATTTTCACGAGTTCGTTGACTCGATGATAGTTTGATGTTAAGTTTTGATGTGAGATGGGTTATATTTTGTTAATGTTGTTTTTTAAGAAAGGACTAAGATATTATGTCACCCATTGAGCCACCTTTTGTCAAATGATTATTTCATGTAAATAAAAATTTATGTGAATAAATATTCTATCTATTTATGTATCTGTTTGTCTAGCTTTTCTATGTACAGAATTAAGGAAATGTATGCTTTTTTCCTGCATATTGTACGAGGCTTTTAAAGAACTAGGAAACTCTGCATTTATTATCAAAGTAGCTAGTAGTAGCTATCAAATTTTATCGAAAGTAAACTAAAGATTTTTACCTATCAAAAAAAAAAAATCATTTCACACTTACCTACTCTATTTTTTTACAAAGAAAAAAACTTACAATATGAACTAGAATGTCATCAATTCACATCCAATTAGGAAAGAGGAACAATAAAAGTTTAAATGCACTGCCAACTAATGGCTGCTATCTAGGATGTCCCATCGATATCCATCATTCTGTCTAGTTCAGACGGCGCTGCCGTCTACCACACAAATAAAAAAATAAACCCTGCTAAGTCTATGTCGGACTCGCAAATGAAGGGTTCCGCAGTACTGTACAATATTTAACACTATTTAAAAGAAACACTGTTATAAATGCACGTCTTTAAATTGTGGAGGCGCCTTTTAAATTTTTGCTATATTTTTTTTATTGTCATGCAAGCCTCTGCCAACTTCACTGATCTTACTAAAAAAATTGGGTAGGCCTATGTTCAGTAGTGAACATCCTACAACTGATAAAATGATTATGATTTATTGCCAAACCCTCCATTTATTAAGACACTCTCAGATCATTTCAAGACTCTTTCCTCTCTCGATTCTTACAATCGCTCAAAAGAAACAGCATTGAGAAATCCTTCTTACGGTCCCGTTGGCATCCTTTGGGAACTGAACCCTAAAAAACTGTAATAAAGTTTCAAACAGACATGCTAGCAATTTAACTTGGCAGTAGAGAACATTTCATGCTATAGTAACTTAATAAAAGGACCAAGTTTATTGCCCGATATACGTCTAGATCTAGACTTGGCATGCAACTTGACGGATAAGGTCCTAGTTAATACTTGGCAGGGATTGAGTTTTGACGATGTTTTCTTGTTGTTTCACAAATGCGTTTTTTATTGCTGCACAAGATAATAAATTGAGGGAATTAAAAGTTGATTTAATGACTGTAAGGCATTAAGACAATTGCGTTTTCTGTAGATTGTAACACTAGATATTTCTTCAGAGTTGAATGCAATCTGCAAAGCGCCTTGTCTTTCTGACAAGAGTAATTATAAGCATATTTTATTTGCAGCGATAATCTGCAGATGTTTATCAAACATTCTTTTGTTTTTAATTGCAAAAAGAACGATAAATTAAGTTTTGACTTTGTCAGAAAGGAGTTTGTATACAAAATATTGTTGGTACATAAATGTTTTCATAAGTGCAATGCGGTTCAATTAAGAAGGAGGTATAAATTATCTCCATCGGTCCTTGAAAATAACGTAAAGCAAAATAATACTTCGTCCAAATTTTTAGTATTGGATATTTTTTTTATTATCTTCTTAGAGTTATTTTCATACGATAATTAATTACTTAACTAACGCAGTGCGAAGTAACGTTTATTTTAATTTAGCCAAGCTTTTACGCAAGTTGCATTAAGAAAAGGTAATAAAATATAAAAGACCATAGAATTTTGTGAAGCAATGGAAACAAACAATGGGACATAAGTATTTATTACTAAAATTTTGAAAGGACATCGTCAACTTATTGACAAACAAGCAATGTACAGACGCAAGCACATCAAGCTACCACAATCTGTCAGATTTCTTTAATAGAATTTCAACCTTATCACAAGGGTAGAAGGTTAATGTTTGATTGGTAAAATCTGACAGATTCGGGTAGGTTGACCTGCTGGCGTCTGTACCGACAGTTAATTGTAACCAGTTACGTCGAAATATTTTGTAATATTTGAAGTTCGAATGCAACTTTTGAAACCTCAATCTAGTCACACTGTAAAATTATGATTTTTTTAAATACAAATTCAGCATTTAGAAATAAAGATTTCAGAAATCTATTTTTTTAGATAGGCACTCTTTAAGATTAAACCTGCCAACTATCTCTCAATCAAAATAGTATTAAAAAAAACCTTTAAGAACCCTTCATAATTATAATATGAACTTAAACTACTTTTGTTACCTATTCAACCTGTTTCATCCATTGCCATTTTTATGGTAAAAGAATAAAAAAAGAAAAACCTTTCAGACGTAAAGATACTTAAATAAGAAAAGGTACGTGATTAAAATGCTTCCAGACTCATTAACGATTTCAATCAATGAATGTGAATTCGATTAAAAGCTTGCAGTCTGTCTGGTATCTACTGAACTGAAACGTTTTTAAAACAAAGCGTGTGTAGACAGAAAATACTTAGGATAGGACTTATTATGAGATTTATGAGGTTCTTATGAACAAAGAAAGTATATTGTAACTAGGAACTTATAGGTTAGTATAAGATAGCCTTATGTACTATTTATCGACCATGCGTCTTCTTTTTTGCTTCCTTTTTGACATGTTTCATGTATTTTAATTTTTTTATATATCAAAAAAACTATTAACGAATGTAAAAATAAGCTGCAAAGACAGGAACTTCCTTACAATCCGAGATGTATCTAATAGGAGCCTTCTGGACCTCTCAAAAAGACCTTGAAAAGGTGTATATTATTATTTTCATTATGAATAAAAAAAATTATAATGGCCTAAAGTTGACGGATACTCAATTATGTAGGTGAGAAGGTATAGGTTTGTATAACTTTAGATTTATAAAACAAAGAAAGTCACTTTTCATTTAGACGTTTTCCCGGCTCTGTGCCAAGTTAAGGTACGCTTTACTTAAAACTGCTCGTGCGTCCATTAAACGTAACGTCAGCAACTTTTCAAAATATAAATTCAATTCTTTTCTTTTCGAAAAGATCACATGGAAAGATAGGCAAGGACTGTACCCAGTATTGGGACATCAATGGTAGTAAATTTTACTATGACTTACCTACTTAATTTCTCATTTAGCAAACTAAGTTGAATTTACTCACTTGCCAAGTTGCCCAGCAGTAAGACTCATAAGTAAGTAAAAAAACTAAATATTCACTAATTTACAATCAAAAATGGAAATACGAGTACAATCGAGTAAAAAACACTTTTCAAGTAAATCGACACCGGCATCAATTTCACGACAAAAAAGTCGCGCGACATGAGTCACAACTCACGCTGCGGAAACGTCGATTGCCAAGGTCGCATAATCGCATCCACCGACGCGCGACCAACCATTGTTTTAACAGGACAATCGCTGTTTTTTACTCCATTTTTCTATTCTCTTCATACTGCAGAATGCTTAATGTTGGAGCTTGCGAAATCGTGCTATAATGAGTGGAGATACGCTGTTTATGAATTAATAGTCATTGACATAAAAGTTACAAGCGTTTTTATTTAATTTAAAAATAACAACAGACATCCCTGCTGAATGCAGAATCAGAAACATGCCACGAGAATACAGTATTTGTCAGTATTTTTTTTTTATATTTAATTGATATTATTAGTAATTAAAATTAGTCTCTCCTAACTTTTGCGTGCCCGACAGGGTCCATATTGTATCTTTAACTTGTTTTTTCTACCATCTAATCTATGTAACATAATATTATGGAATGCAATAAACAATTGAGTATTGAGAATAAGATTCATTTTAAGAGGGCTTTCTTCATCATGAAAATCAAGCGGCTACGTGCAAAAAAAGTTGACTCTGTTTCGGAATCCACACTCTGATAGACACTAAAGAATACGTCTTTTATCCGCAACTAGTCGAAAATCTGTCCATACGGTTTGACCGCACCTTAATTTAGTTTTCACACTTACGTCCATCGGAACTGGCGTTTATGAGAACCCGAAAAAGCAGATATCAACATGTTCAATAATTATAATCTTTGCAACAGTTCCTCAGATATCCCGTCTGTACCACTTTAAACAATTTCACCAACTCTTCGGCAAAACAAAAAGAGATATCTCAACCTATTTCTTGCTTGCAAATGGCAGTAGTGTATAATTTGTACGATTTCCCATGGTAATTAGTTTTACGGTGTCCGCGATGGTGCAGAGATGGCATACTAAGTGTGTCGAGCTCGAAAGTTCGTGGCAAATAAACGAAGCTGGTTTAGGAGATACGGCTTTTAACTATCTCTTGTATTTTTTTCTTTTGGAGTTAGGTAGTTTGTTTTTCTCCTACTGTCATGTCAAGATTGTGTTCTCTTGACCGATATGCGTAAAGATAACGTTTAAAATTGTCTACGCGTATGTGATCACGTAGTCTTAAGACGCTTGAATTTACCATTTAACTGCCTTATTCCTATAATAATCGCAAGGTTGACTATCCTAATTTGGATTCCCAAGTCGGCCAAAGTATCGGGCACGCCGCAATTGCGGCGGTAAGACCCCTCTTTGAGGAGTGGCTGGAGAGAAGTCATGGCGTCCTGACCTACCGCTTGATGCAGGTCCTCACCGGACACGGAAGTTTCGGGAGGTACCTGTGTCTGATGCGAAAGGAGGAGACGCCTGGGTGTCACCACTGCGAAGATCGCCCGGAGGACACGGTGGAGCATACGGTGCAAGACTGCCCAGCTTGGGCGGAGCACCGACGTGTCCTCACGGCTGCGATAGGCGGAGACCTCTCGCGCCCGGCATTGGTTGCGGCCATGCTGCGGGGCGAGACGGAGTGGGAAGCGGTCAGCTCCTTCTGCGAGGCAGTAATGCTCGTAAAGGAGGAGGCAGGCCGCGAGTGAGAGAGGACAGCGTCCTCCCTCCGCCCCAGCCGCAGTGGTAGGCGCCCACGGCGACGGACGTCGCTAGATGATCTCCGGCCACCGTAGGCGCGGGCATGCGAGCAGCGAGTAAAGGGCAACTCGCTGCCCGAACAAGGACCATGCCCGGGTCGACGGCGCGTTGTGTCCCACGCGCGCCTCAAAGAGCGTCAGCATAATGACGGGGCCCCCCTCCCAGAGGGCCAAAGCCTGCCGGGGTCACGGGATTATTCCCTTACCGTAACCCCGGAACTTAACAGGCTATGAAGGACACCGTGGATTTTAGTCAGTAGAAGTCTGACAGTCCCTCCCGCCCTGCCCGGGGTTGGAGGACTCATTTGATGATTTTACCACGCTAAAAAAAAAAAAAAAAGTCGGCCAAAGTATTACAAAGTTTTTTCTTAAGTATTTCTCAGCAGCAGCCACTGGTTCTACATATATTTTTGTGCCCGGTTGATAGCAATGATATTGGACTACATAACTGGCAAAGGGTTAGTTTGTTTGTATCGACCGTACCCCTTCGATGACATACAGGCGGATATTTAAGTTATTGACCATTATACCTTGGCCATTAGGTATAATAAGTCTCATTACCGTAAAATGTTACCATTGGCCTATACATAATATAAATATCTCCTATGGGGCCATAATCTACCACGCAGGCCCAGTGTGGTTTGAAATAGACAAATATGTATTATGAACATGGCTGTAAAAAGCGTGCAATGGATATAGGCAGCAGACCACAAAGAGACACTTAATCAGCGTTTATCTTGCCTAGTGTTTGTGCCAAATGTGGTTTCACGTCACTGCGTTGTGTGTTGTGTGGTGTCCTTTGTCACAAATACACCATGTTTATGCCAAAAGTGGCACAGAATGTAATGGTAGTGAAATAAAGATTTATGTTCGCTTTTATTTTTCTTTTAAATGTGATTTCAAGCTAAACTTAATATCTGAAGATTTTATTAAGTAACAATCGTGTTTGCAGCATTTTCTATTTTTTTAGAACAGCTTTGATAACTTTTTCGGCAACTTTTGTCGAAGTACTTCATTTATTACCTACTTTTCTTTCGTTATCGCTGGCAGTATCTCATTTTTCTAGACTCTTCCATAAATTATATCTACGACATATCGGTACGCTTACGCAAGAAGACTTACTAAAAATCTGTGGAAACGTTGCTGATTCTGCGAAAGCCAATTTAAACAAAAATGGAGTTATCGCAATTTATTTTATATTTTTCTCACAAATTATAAAGTACTAAATTACCAAACACGAAAGTCCTCAATGAAATCAATGTTATTTTAATGGAGAAAACAGAATCCCGCATCGTCTAAACGTTGAAAGTCAAATTAAATAAAACAAGCAAAACTCCGCAGACGCATTACTTCTGTATTCCATTTCTAAAAATAATCCACTTTTACTTCCACCAAACCAAACTCAGACGCTCCAAGCGTCCCGTAACTGCAGTTTACGCGAACCTGTGCGATAGTAAGGCGGGTGCAAGGTCAGGCCGCAGTGCGGGGGTTGCAGACGCGCGTATCGATCGCATCCCGCGCGTCTGAACGCCCCCCGTCTGAGGCGCGCTTTATAGTGGCCGATTATATGATTATGGCAAGTGTTGTGTTCCTTTAATTGGAGTTGAAAAGATGTGTGTTTTAGTGTGCGATTTTATGTGTTATTTTCGTTTAGAAACTCGTTTATCATTTATTGTTTTAACTTTCTAGGTCCGTGTTTTTGCCTTCGGATTCCTTCGAAATATGATGAACACAATCCTAACTGCCTACTAAACAAATTCAGCCATTGAGGATTGATAAGAAATGTTCTATCGTTTAAAACTCTCCACAGAGGAGTTTCTTTGGTATTTGTTATACAAAAATATCGATAAGTTCTAGTGAAAGCAAGGATTTATTAATACTTAATTCAATAAACATACGAGTACGTATTCAAAAACAAACACACACGTAATAATTTTACCTACTCTCGAACGATGTCGTACTCTAAAATCCTAAATAACCAGTTCTGTCGCCTAATTTAGTTTTTACTTCGACCACCTGTCAATCAACCCGTATTTATAGATTTTAAACGCAGAACGTTTTACTTGAATAAGAGCGCAAAAAGTCGGGTTGTCCAATTCTAACACGTTTTGAATGATGCTCAATTTATTTACCTGTTTAGGAACGCATTTTAAAGGATTGGTCAAACAAAATCTCGATCGATCGATCTCGAATCTAGATTGAAGTAAAGTTATTTTAAAATAATTATGAAATCTGTTAGTTTTAAATTAAACGAGATTTTTTAAATACAAAATGAATGCAGGCTGGCTAGACATACGACATAACATTAAAAAAATAGAACACCTCCAATGACGTTATAATAGGTTCGTCGATATTGAAAACGTTAGCAAAAACCAGTACTAAAAGATTGACATAGGCAGAGGACACTGTTACCCACAGACTCTGTTACCTAAACATTGTGCTGCATTCACCACTCAACTCTGGCAGAAAATTCGAATTATTTGTTACCAAAAAAGAAAAAAAAATAGCGTTTTTGAAAAAAAGAAACAAGATGGCGGTGTAAGTTCCAAATTTGAAAAATGCAACATGATTGTTATGCAGCAATACAGGCCTTTATTTATTAGATTGCTTAACCAGTTAAGAAAGCCATATTATGAATTATAGGCTGACTAAAAGAAACATGTCCAGTCTGTAAATATTAAAATAGTGTTTCTAAGTCACGAAGCATGCACGTGACGTGATGCAAGTCTGTTTATTACCTAATTCTAAAACCATTTTGTATAACTAAATGCCAATGTCAAGTTACATTCCTGTTTATATACGTACTATAGTATGTTTTCATTGTCAATAATATTCGTGAGACAGATATCTGAGTCATATAATATGGACAAGAGTAACTGTGTAAATTTTTTGTATATATTTTTTACGAAAATATATTAACACTTTGGTAACAGTAATCAAATTCTGTTATAGTTGTCATTTGTTTTACATTACATGCCCAGAGGCGACTCGGTGTGCCAGTAAGAAATACACCTTTGAAATGAGAAAATAAAGACTCAGGTGGCTGTATTTCGAATAAATTGTTAGGTTTCTTTAAGGAGAGCAAATCCTAATGCGTACAAAATATGTAAGCACTAGGATTATTTTACATTATTTGCATTAGGAATATGTAAGGATTCGAATTAATAAATTCCTATTGTTTCTAACTCTTTCACTCCTATTTAGGGGTGCAAGAACTGGATCTAATTTAATAAATTTTGGCAGACAGATAAACAATGAAAGACGAATAAATGTAAGATTTTCGAAGAAAAAATGGACTGTAATGGCCGTTTTTTTTTTTTAAATTAAGTCGATATCTTTGTGTCGTAATCTTTGAGGAGAGCATAAATAATAAAAGTACAGAAAACATTTGTAGTAGAGCAACAAAATACTATAATACAACAAAATAATTTGTTTATTAAAAAAAAAAAACTAAAATCCATAATAATACAAAAACGAAATCGAATTGAAATCGAATCGTTTCAAAATCGTACGCTATAAAAAGCATGGTGCAGTAATCCCACGGCGCGTACTATGGGGTTGTCGACACGCCAAGGGAGTCTGCTTTCAAGGTCGGCTCGTAGTAAAATACCCTTTTATAGATCCGGCTATGGCGGGTATGAGATGCCCAGTGTTAGCAATTTATTTGCAGTAAATCTTTTCTATGGGAGTTCTAAGATTTGTTTAAAATTAATTGACAATTGTAGCTGGAGAATTTTACTGTAGTTGAATGGTATTTTATACGTTAAGTTTATTTTTAGAGTATAATGGCACATTTAAAAATGCTAATTTCTTACTTATACATATACCTAAATCTTCACATATAAATAAGTTACAAGTCCAACGTGACGTCTTTCAACTATTTTTGTTTTATTATCTTTTTACTTATCATGATATCTACAACTGTGCCTCAAATAGCACGTCAAACAGGTGTCATTCAAAATCATTTGACAGCTGCTGTCAACGAAAAGTTAAAAACTGGAAAGTCTGGCAGGTAATCATACCAAGGGGTATCGCGTACCCCAGTTCTTGATTGATGATTAATTTTCTCTACATCTATTGTCACCTTCAAAGACTTTTTTTTATAAAATGCAGAAGTCCATACAAAACTATTTTTGAACTTCTTAATTGTCTAAAATCTAAGAATGTATGCCAGCGACCTTCAATAAATTGATGCCAGCATAAGATGATGACAATCTCAAAATAAATCTGCAAACACAAACTTTAAAACTGACGTAAGATTTCCAAGACAACTCCTTCAAAACGAATTAAACCAACAAACTTAATAAAGAAAACATGACCTTAAATACAAAGTGAATACATAAGTACATACAAGTATATACTTAACATAACAAGTGCCGCTTAACCAATCAATTTGTCATTCATCTTCGGACACAAAATCTTCAATAGATTAATATTTTATTTTAGCAAGGTTAAAATTAAGGTCATCGCACACGTAAAAACATTGCACGAGATCAGTGCGCCTCGGTGAACTTTCACTAGTTGATCCTGAATTCTCGATACGAGACTACGCTATCTTAAAGTATGAAAATTTGTGGACAAAATCCAAAAGAACTCGTAGAGAAGATCATCATCATCATCATCATCATTGGTAGCTCTGAAACATCCACTGTTGAGTTGTAGGCTTTCTCCCATTTATGCCATATTCTTCTGACCTCCATGAATCGAAACAAAGCTCATGTTGAATTAGTCACAAGTCCAAGGAACACGATATTTGCCAGTAAATCATACCTATAACTGGATATTCTCTTACCCAGACGGTGGGTTGTGATCGAGATCAATTCAGCAGTCACTTTATAAAAATGCTGATATTCAGCTGTATCAAGCTCGGCCGGAAACCAACGCCCAAAATAATTTGGAAAAAGATAAGACAGATAACTTCATCATTAAAAAAAAACATCCCATAAAGTTTAACTTAAGGCTATGCTAATCCCGTTCCATACTTATTACTGTGCGTTAACCTTAAGAATGACAAAAACATTGACTGACGTAAAGTGTCAATGGTGATGACGTCACTGACGATGACAAGGTCTTGTCAAACCCTTTGGTGTCAAGTATCTAGTCTATAAGGTCAGGTTGGAGGCAATTACTTATTAATAGATAACTTCATTTTAATACGGCTTATTTATTTGTTGATTGGACCTGTAATTGTTTTAGTTTGATAACTTGTTTAAAAGGTGCTTATTAGTTGGATGTATTTGTTGGCACGTAATGATCAAACTGTTGAAATGTCAAATAAAGAATGTATTCTTATATTCTAATTTTTGTGCTATCTTTTAATTTAGTTAAATTGAAAATAAATGTAACTATTTCTTTTTGTGAAAGAGTGTCAAACATCCATCTATAATATTGATTCTTCACAAACTATCGCATTTATAATATTGATTAAAATACAAACATGCAGAAGTTTTCACCTTTGTTAAATCGTTTATATTCCGTAATCGTACATTTTTTTAACATTTCTTTTTGCTATAAAATTTTCTGCGGATCGCGATGGTCATGTCTTAAAGCGGACCCCGAACTAAACTAATTGGTGACCCCTGCCGTAGTACATACTTATCTATTTAACATCAAGGGAACCACAACTTCGTAAACAACCACACTTGTCACACAAAAAATAAATTACTATTCGGCTGTTTGTGATAATTTCCGCAATCTAATGATAGACATTATAGACAATACATCCTGATTCAAGTGTTTACGTCTATGTATTTACGCCTACTGCGGAAAATTGTAGATGCGGCCTTTATAGTAATGAAGCACCCAGAAATCACAATGCAAAAATCAATACTCAATTATTTGACCGTAAAATTTAATATTATTAAAGCTCCATTTATTATTAAGATAATCACCACATGATTATTAGATTATAAAATAAATCTTAAATTAATGTTTTATTTCGGATAACTCCCTCATTAGATTGGTAATGGTTTAGTTAATTCAATCACAGAATTATTTCTGCAGAACATTTCCGCTAAAAATAACTTTAGTAAAGGCCTTGCCAATTCACAACAATTTTAATTTAGATAAACTGTATTTTTTTGTGATAAATAAATCTATGATAAAAAAGTCGTAAATAAAAAGCCACAAATTCCTAATGTAAAATTAGACGAGTGTTAGACTATATGGGAAAATACTACGCAGATAATGAAAATGATGTCGGTTACCTTCTTTTTTAGAGGTATCGGATCTGACCTAATCACTTCTCCCTGTCTGTAAATGTTACAGGGAAAGTATCAGACTAATTAAAACCGAACATATTCCTTTGATTGCCCTCTGCACGCTCGGGCATCAATGTCCCGTCGTACGCAAGGCAACGCAAGTCTCCGATATCTTACGACTTTGGTATTGGACTATCGCTATACAAATCCATAGAGGTTCGTACACACGCAGGCATCAATGAACACCAAAGTCGTAAGGTATCGGAGACTTGAATTACCTAGTATAAGAAGGGGCTTACTCTTTCGAGCATTTACAACTTACTTAAGACCTTGTCAAACCGTGACAGTTCCATCAAAGACGTGATGGCCCTTGATTCATTGTACGACGCCTCTTGGCAACCATAACTAGATATTCATCTAAACGATGTCGACATTCGACATAATGGTTTCGGCCGTCAGCGAGTTGTCGTAGAGAGATTAGAAGGTTGACATTGCTAATTGGTTTTGTCAAGGTTTCAAGTTTGGTAGGTTTAAAAGTTTAAAGTTTTTATTAAATAAACAGATGCAATAGCAGATACAAGATACTAGCACGAACTTGTTCTCTTTTGATTAACTTCATAGACAGCTTATAACTTAGCTTAACACAATTTCAAACTTCTACTAGAAAAATCCCCTATTATTTGCCCGACTTGAGAATCAAACATGCAGCAAACAGTAGCTAGACCAGCAAGACACTAGACTACTAACTTATTTATTCAACTGTTACTAACAAAAAACATAGTTACTATATAGATACCTACGTAAAAAGATGATAATGCACCGTTACATAATCAACAATCATCATCTTTCTGCGACTAAATGCGTCACTTTTTACATCAACAGATCTTCGTCACTACAGATGACACTTAAGTATCGTTTTCCATACATTTCATACCCCATATTAACAATGCACCGACGATACCCCATTAAGTTAATGTATGGAAAGCGATACAGCAATCCAAGTTGCTCTCACTGTCATCAAGTCATCAGTGACTGACATTGCGGTTGCTCCGGTCACGCCCTTAGGGGAGGTACAGGTAGCAAATTGTGCAAAAACAATCAGACTACGTTTGTACGAAACCTTTTTTTGCAGTACCTACTCGTTTTTTAGTGCAATTATGACATTGTCAAAAGGCGCTGTTGGTAAACATTTTGTTTTGTAACTAATACCTACATTGTAAGTAATTTGTGAAAATAACTACATTGTAAGTAATTTGTGAAAATATGCAACACAATTTTCACAAAATCTGTAAGTACTTACAATTTATTAGTTTGAAAAAGCAAAATAAACGCCAATTTTGTTTTCCGATGAAAACAAAGATGACGGCGTTACTTTTAATTTTTCTGATAATTAAAAACGAGACGTTTCGAAACGATTTAAACGGAGGAAAAGGAATGTGACATGCAGACAAAAATCTCCCTACAAAACTTTCAAAGAATCCAAAATGACAGCTGTCAAAAAGTAGATGTCATTAAAAACAAAACACAACTTAAGTAGCCTAACCTCTTTTGTTTCTAACTACAAAATTAATCCAGCACATTACTTACTAATGAAAGATTCTAGAATATCCCATAACCGTTAAACCTGAGAAAGTTACCTGAAGTATCCGGTATATTGGTTTCCCTATTAAAAGCTAATATTTGTTCCATAAACCATTGGATAGTATCGGAACAGATTAAAACACCATGCTGCTGTCCCTCCGAGGGTTATTCTAATGAGATGGCAGATTTGAGTGATACTGAGCAAGTGGTGAAAGTGAGAGGACACCACATCAACTGAGCCTAGGGCTTAGGGCGTGGTACAAGTTGGAGAAGGAAGAGTTTTTTGAGCTAAGGAGAGATTACCTCTAATTGGCTAGAAATCTTCGCTGTTGCTGAATGAAAATTTCGTTCCTACCTAAATTTCATGACTCTGGAACGCAAAGGGCTATTGAAGGGCACCGTGGATTTTAGTCTGACAGTCCCTCCTGCCCTGCTCTGGGTGGGAGGACTCATTTAGCGATACTACCACGCTAAAGAAATTGGTTTTATTTATAGTTTAAGTTCAATAAAGTATCTTGTGGATTGGATTTGTGCCTTTTTCATAACAATAGGCTTGAGCACGATGAAAAACTTAAAAGCACAACCGGTCAAATATGTAGAAATAGCCCTTCCTTATCCCTTAAATCCAAATTTAGTTTGGCTCATTACTATTAAAAAAAAAACGAAAGTTATGTACAGACGCCAGCAGCTTAACCTTAATCTCTTAACCTTCAATTATTGTGATAAGGCTGAAACTCTATTAAAGAAATATGACAGTTTCATGTAGGTAGATAAGCTGGCGTCTGTACCAAGTACAAGAAAATATCGTTTGATTTTGTAGTTACCATTATCGATGGTTTAAAACTTTGTAAGTAAAGTGACACTTACTTTCTACATCTATCACAAATGGTGATAATAAACGTCAATCTTTCATTAAACGTCATAAGCTAATGAAATATTATCTGTTTTGATTGAATCTCGAGAACACTTCAAGTGAAATAAAATGTATACCAATTACATAATAAATTATTTCAATCACTGCGCTTGTAATTACATTACATAAATTAAAACCGTATCTCTTTCAAACATATGTATTGCATAAGTTTTTATATTTGCAGCACTTGATTTTATATCTTCCACTTATATTGATTATAATATATTTATTGTCGTTTATCTTACAAATCTTTCAATGCATTTAAAACCATTAAGTGCTATAAGTTTAATCTTTGAAATGCAATTTTAATTACAAACCAATTACATTGGCTATTAAGCTTTTCACATATTTATTATAAGAGCAATAGAACCATGCATTCTCCATTAATGTTAATAAAATAATAAACATTACCTCTTCAGTAATTATTGCAATTTGTACATCAAGATTATGACGTATTTAATTTCATAGGCAATGACTTTTAGCGACATGAAATTTACAAAAATGTCCCTTAAAAATAATGACGTGCTAAATACACAGATAAACACACTAACCCAATATAAAATTCCTCTGTAATTATAATGACCTTGTGATAAGAGTCCAAGTCTACTCAGTGATACAGTGCTAAGGGTGGGGCTGTTCTAAACCACCCTGAGTCCTAACAGACAACTTGAAACCTGATCCAATGTGTAATGCACACTATAGAAACTTAGATTGCACAATTAAATGACGATTGAACGATAGAATAATTTGTCCTTATACGAAACAAATCATTTTTTCCCACATGCCACAGAATTTTCCGCGTCCGACACAATTTCACAGTCAGAAATCGTCATGCAAATATTCTCGCCTTACGCTTATGACTTACACCATAGCATTCACAGTCATACCATCGTTTCCCTAGCAAGACTGCGCTACGGAGGAAAGCCAAGAGGCCCATTCCAGTAAAGATATTGTGTATGTGACTAGAATTCGTAAACAGCCTTCGTTTTTCACTATCGAGTAGACTACAGTAGTTATTAACGGTGGTTTCGTGAGTAAAACTGGTATGTAAAGAGGTTGAATACATTTTGTTGGGAATATTTGGACAATAGAAAAGGGCCTTAAGTGTGGAAGGGTCATTAGCTGAATTGGAACAATATGCTGTGGGTAATTGTTTGTTTGCAGTAATACCCGTAAGAATTAAATGACTACTAATTGCTAAGGAACTTTTAACCGTCGCTGAAGGAAAATTATTACTTAATGCACATATTACATTTATCGGTGCAATAAAATAATGTGTGTCAAGTTAAATTATTTCAATGTCAAACAAATAACTTTAGTTCAAGTATTTTTCAGACTATATTTATATCATATAAATAACATATACGGCATTTACATAAACCCTTGAAAATCTACGTAACAAAACAATTGCATCAATATGTTTATCACAACAGATTTTCATTGTCAACCATTGTTTATCAGAAAAACAGCTGATATTCACACCTATTAGAACACCACTAAAGTTTCATTTTGTATAAACACGTTTGTATGAAAAACCTTGCAATCAAAAGCAGTATCTATACACACTTCTGTTTTTAAATTTAATATTTGCACAGTTGGTACTTCAAGTTGACACTTATTCACTTAGGTTGGTACCTACTATGAAATTATGTTGGCAATGTGTAATTTTACGGCATTGGGCAATATCGTTTCGCGAGGCAAGACCGGTCAAACTTGCCTAATATTGTCACCGTAGTGAAGTACGGTGACGGCTTGTAAAATTGTTGAGCTGTTGTGTTCATAAAACTTGATTGAGAATGGAGGTGTTAATTCTAATGTAGACATAGATTGAATACATTTGAACACTTGAATATTACAAGTCGGGATGGTAAAATGCATGACTAAAATTTTTTTGTTCAAACCTCTTCTAGCTTGGTCCGTGACCCCGGAACATGGGCTACGGATCTGACCCCAGGGCGGGAGCCCTGCCCGGGTGGGAGGACTCATTTGATGTATTTACCACGCTAAAAAAAGGCCTCTTCTAGCTTAGTCATAAAAGACAATGCCCGTTGCTACTAAGAGCTATGACCCACCAAATAAAAGGTATAGGTTTTCAGCTATACCAATTGAAGCATTCTATTTGTGCTTTATCAGTGATTACTAAAATCATGTTTAAATGTCTTTTTATGATGCGGTTTTGATGCGGTTTTTTTTGCGGTTTTATTTAATTCGTCAAAATGTAAAGATAAAAGATAAAGATTTTGCGATATCGGGGTTGGTAAGATGAACTAAGGTTGTAAACTGTTAACTAAGGTTGTAAATGTTACATTTACCATGCCGAAAGTTGCTCATTGACTTTTTTACTAACGTTACTAAGAATACAAACCTAATTAAATAACTTTTTCTATGCATCTCACTGAGAATTCTTGTAGGTAGTATTAGTGCATTATCATTTAAATTATATTTGTGTTGAAAATTTGTTAATGCATTTATACCTAGGTACATAATGTATAAATAAACCTGAATCAGTATTAATTATGAGTGCATTGACCTTGTTAACGATACAATTATACAATAGCAGTTAACACTTACTTCAAAATAAATTAAATAAGGTGATTATTTAACAAAAACTGCCTACATTGAAGAACAAAATATGGATGCTCGCATAGAAACTGAGGTTCACTGAAACCATAAACTATCACATTAAATCATTTTTTCAGACGTCTATCAACACTTCGACAGCCTTGAAAACAATCGCTGAACAATTAGCTACGGTTTTCATAGAGCACATTTCGTTCCGGTATTGACTACACGTGTTACCTGCAAAGAAGTTATATAAATCCTTACAAATTAAACGTAAAAGAATTATAATCTCTTTTAGAGTTGAAGTGAGAGCAGTGGTGACTTGTAGCTCGTGGGTTCGAATCCAGGCAGGCGCATTACTTTGTGTAATTAATTTCATCACTACTGCTCTCAAAATGGTGAAGGAAAACATCGTGAGGAAACGCGCATGTCCTAGAACCAAAAATTTGAAGACATGTGACATCCACCAATCCGCACTGGGCCCGCGTGGTGGCCCACTCCCTCTCACAGAGAGGAGGCCTGTGTCCTAGCAGTGGGAACATTAATAAGCTGATGATGATGAGAGTTCAAGTGTCGGTGGGATGGTCATGTCTGCCGCAAAACTGACAAAAAGTGGAGAAGGAAGGTTTTCGAATGGAGATCACGCGTAGGTAAACGTAGATCGCGGCTCTTTCTTATCAGGGCCTGTAGCCAAACGACAAGCGACATTCGCTAACGTTCAGCAGTCGCTAATACATTTTCAACTTTATACCCCATCGCATAAAGTTGAAACTCTAGTAAAAAACGAAAACGATCTGTAATCTTTGATAGTTTTTCAACTTTATGCAATGGAGTATAAAGCTGAAAATGTATTAGCGACTGCTGAACGTTAGCGAATGTCGCTTGCCATTTGGCTATAGGGCCAGGTAACTGCAATCCTGGACCGATAAGGGCTGTTGAAGGCTTGAAGGATCACCGTGTTTATTTAACACGAGTCTGACAGTCCCTCCAACTCCACCCAGACTGGGAGGAGTCATTAGGTAACTTTTACCACGTAAAAAAAGGGGTCAGACTCAGCAAAATGGACCGATGACCTGAAGAGGGCAGGTAGCTGATAGTGGCTTTTTTTTTAACGTGATAAAATCATCGAATGAGTCCTCCCACCCCCACTGTCAGACTTGTACTGACTAAAATCCACGGTGTCCTTCAATAGCCCATTATGTTCCGGGGTCACGGTGATGGAATAAGTCCCGCGATCCCGGCAGGCTTTGGCCCTCTGAGAGGGGGGAGCTGGTAGTGGCTGGATGTAAAAAGCGGGAGATTATTGCGCTGTGGCGTTCCCTATGTCCAAGGTCCATCAGTGGACTGCTGAAATAATGAAATGATGACAGCAGATTACACCAATAAAATAGAAGTGACCAGCGTAAGCGTATCTAAACTGGGTTCACGACTTCACAGTGTCATCATTGGTGTGGAATTTTGACACTATCACCTCTTGAACTCCGTTTTGATGTGCCAGTTGCGCTAGTTACACGGGTGTCATCAATCAGTGTATTTCATTCGTTTTTACAGGAAAATTGCACTACCAAATCTATGAAGAAATAGTTTAATTTATGAAAGATCATCAGAAACAAAAATGGAGTAATCGATTTTGCTACTTTTACTTTTTTTGTATAAGGAAATTGCCCATACTGAGATACATACTTTATTTTGATAAAATTGGGCAATTACTTAAACGGTCTATTCTATTGCTTTCCATAACAAGAAAAAGAATAGTAATACCCTCAGATCAAAGAAATATTGATTTATTTCTTAATATCTCTTATTTGATAATATTGTTCTATTTCTTTGATCTGAGGGTATACCCTTTTACAAATTTTATCACACTTCTAAATTCTGCTAAACTGGCAACTAAATTCCAATATTCTATATTATAAACTAAACACTACAAACCACGAGGCAAAACAGGTTAACTAATATAACTCTTCAATTAGATACTAATCAGTGGCGCAATCGGGAAACAAATCGCTCTAACAAACGGATAAGAACATACAAGGAGCGAAAGCCCGGCGCCCGCGCAGCTCGACTATAAACTCGGCGGTTATGGATGACTGGCTCGTGCCGTGGCTCCGCCTGTATCGAATCTCGTTGATGATGTCCTTAGGGAGGCCCTGAGAATGAGATATTGTTCAGGATGCTGTCAAGTGGCTGGCTTTTGTTACGTCTGGTTACATTATGTTGTGGGAAATGTAAGTTTAGCGTATTGATTTACTTTTGTAAGAGTTTTCTGATTAGGTAGTAAAGTGATTCTATTATGCGTAGGTACTGGACAAAAATAGCATAAGTACGGGTACTAATATTGCAGAATAGCATATATTATGAAGTTTACGGTTGATATATTAACACTAATATGAGAAAGGTACTGCCCTTGCATGTATCTGTGATTAGTTAATATAGGTTTATATTTTTATAAACGAATCTGATCCCAGGGTTAAAGCAATAGTGTGGGCCAACGTTTCAAAATAAATTAGTTGATCAATTTTACTTATTACTTATTCACGTTCAAATATAAGCGGGCTCAATCTGTCAAAAATACGTTTTTATTTTCGTTGATAGACTAGTCTTTTAATTTTAAGAAAAAAATATTAAATATTAGTAATGAAGCATTTTAAATACCAAGCTGTTGAACATGTCATATTATTATAAACAATCGTAGAAACGCCAACTCAACAATTCTTCAACTATCTTTGGTCTGGCGCCTTTCCCAGACCACAACGGCGACAAAATTCCAGACCAACAGAGACATATCAAGTTACGCTATAAACAGCACTAACTGTTATTATTTAGGTCTTGTAACGAGTTCCTGATAACTCCTTATCTAGTGCTAAGAAAGTGTCGATTCGATATCTAGTTAGTATTTATATGTGTCAGTTTAGCACGCAGTAAGTACTGAGGTAGTCTTGACCGACTGAGCTGTTTTTAGTATCTGAGATATTATCACGAGTTTTCACGTATATGTGACGTGAATTAAAAGGCGACGGTGATTTGATGGAAATATTTTATTTTGATTAGATTATAATATAATAATATAATATAATATAATATATTCCACAACTATCACACAACGCCATCTAGTCCCAAGCTAAGCAGAGCTTGTGTTATGGGTACTAGACAACTGATAAACATACTTATATATTTCTAAATACATACATATTATAGATAAATTACACCCAGACACAGAACAAATGATCGTGCTCATCACACAAACATTTGTCCTGGGTGGGAATCGAACCCACGACCTCCGGCATAGCAGTCAGGGTCACTAACCACTAGACCAACAGGCCAGTCTGTCTTCCAATTTTCACGATCCAAGGCCAAAGTGGACCACGGTCATCGGTTTTATCAAGCTCGTCCCGCCATCTTCTACGAGGTCTGTCTGTCATGGGGAGAGGCCTTTGCCCAGCAGTGGGATGATAAAGGCTAGCAATATCAGTATCAGATTTTTTCTATGATTATAATAAGGCAATGGATTAGTTTAGAATAGCAGTATTCAAAAATGTTACCTTATTTACGAAAATTACACGAAAACTCCTTACAGTTTGAAAATTCAATACAGATAAAGTTCCTAGGCATTTGCATTTATGCAAGGCAGGGCGGGAGGGACTGTTACACTCGTACTGACTAAAATCCACAGTGTACTTCAATAGCCTTTCACGTTCCGGGGTCACGGTATTCAAAGTTACTAGGCATAGAGAAGAAGTTCAAAACGTTGATCTCTTAAAATTTTCTTTCTTAACATTTACATTTTTATTTTATATCTCATGTCTTTTCCGTTATAGGTATTGTGAAAACTAATCATGCAATTATCTAATTGCATGATTAGTTAGGTATCTACTTATGTACTTATTTATTATATCAATGACCTTTCAAGGTAAAGTTGAGAGATGAGATAAGATGAAGAGAGATTTAAATTCAGCACTCTTTCTTTTTAGGTGGAAAAATCATGAAATGAATCCTCTCGCCCTGGGTAGAGTTCAAGGAACTGTCAAGCTCTTACTAACTAAAGAACACTCTATAATCCACAGTCATAAACTGACCTATGCTAACAGTTCATAACTGAAGCGAACAGGTTTGCAATAGAAATTCTAAGCGCCTACCAACATAATAATTACTCACTTTCTTCAATAACCTCTTACAAATTACACAGTTAAGCATCTGATATGGTTCTAATAAGCCATATCCGTGTCTATTTATATAACCCGACGACATCTATCGTAATCTTGATCAACGCTACAATATTTATCAATTTGTTGATAAAATCAACGACCTTGTGATTTGGGTAACATCAGAAATCGTAGATAGAGTACGAATTACTAATATGTATTGATTGATAGACAAAAGTTGACAGTAATAATCCCTTCCCCAATAATTTTCGATCACAACATCACGTCTGTGATCCTTGAAGAGTGTACCTAACAGTAGACCGACATTACACCAGTCATGTTTAAGTTCAATGTAATAATAGCTTCTTTTATCATAATCATCATCTCAGCCATAGGACGTCCACTGCTGACCATAGGCCTCCCCTTTTGATCTCCACATAAACCGGTTGGAGTCGACCTGCATCCAGCGTCTTCCGGCGACCTTTATAAGGTCGTTTGTCCACCTTGCTGGTGGACGTCCTACGCTGCGCTTGCTAGTCCGTGGTCTCCACTCTAATACTTTTCGACCCCATCGGCCATCTGTTCTGCGGGCAATATGGCTTCTTTTATAAATTAAAGAAAATCAAATTAAGTTCCTTCTGTTTTTAATACAGAATTGCGGACCGCAGTAACTTGATGTTGCCACTTTGTAGCCCTTGCCTATCAAAATTTTGCCGAACATTGCTCAAGTCTCTAGAGCAGCGCTTCCCCTCAGTAATCTCTGGAGTTTAGAGAATAAGCAAATAGAGCAAACCATAGTTACAGTGCTGCCAGAGCACTAAATCTATAGAAAAGTAGAATACAATAATGATTTCTTGATTAAACAAGCAAAAACCAAAAGTAACACACAAACACCGCCCACAATTCAATTACCACGCGCCCAAGAACAAATAAACACCATACAACAATCAAACACTTTCTTCCAATTCTCCTTACTTGAGCAGTAGCCAAAAACGCATCAGCTAAACCAATTAGAGTGTTCAGTCGAGAACTGTCCATCAATACTTTAATTTCCGACACACAGCAAGACGAATGGGCCCGCCATTTTACACCGAGAACACTTTCATTTTATTTCAATGAGCTGTCGTTAAGTGAGGCTTGAGGCGAGGTGTCAGGTTCTAAGGTGTTCTGTCAGTAATGGGGCTAAAGAACTGGGAAATCCATAGGATCTATCCAGTGGGTGGGAAGGGAATGACAATTGCGAGAAGAATACATAGCTTTTGTAAGTTAGCTGGTGGTTAAAACAATCATTTACATTTATTTTTACAAAACTAGGAATTTCAACGATCGATGCATTTACAAACATTAAAACTGACACACATAAGCATTCAGACCTGAAACGACTCTTTAAAAATCATTTTGTTTGCGAGAATCCATCCCATGACACAGCATAACAGTCGATCGCATAAGCCTCTGATTTAATATAGTTAATAATATTCAAGGTCAAAATAAAAGGCATATTGACTATCCAGGAGCCGTATAATAAATGTGTAAAATGACCCTGAAAGACACCATGGACACTCTTCATGAAAAAAACTATACATATATATATACATCGTCTACGTAATATGAAAAAGCCAATTTCGTTTCGAAATAATATAGCCTAGGGACGGACCTACGCTAAGTAGGATAACCTAAAATAAACATTGAGTGTCATATACATCATATCATCTCAGGCCAGCAGACTACCCTTATTAGGGATAAGAGATTTGTTTTATGATCCTTACAAGACAAAGGTCACCGCCAAATTGGGTATTTCCAAGTATGATCTAGGTAGGTTTGTGAGCTACGTTGATGAAAGACATACTTAGGATGATGGAGATGTAAAGACTCATTAACCTTAAACATAATTATTTATACTTAAAACCACTAGCAAATATAGATAAAAGTAGAAATATCATCAATGAATGCCAGAAGGGATTTGATTTTGGATTTATCCGTTCTGTGTGGAGCCAAACTCACATTGCTCCTTCAATTACTCTTTGTGTTCCAGGACCATCATTACTCTTTCGAATCCCGCAAAGGGATAAATCATGAAGGGTTAATAGTGAAAGAAAATTATAAATGTCAATAATGTATGGAACTGACATAAGCTTTCAAAAACTTTAAGGCAACCCAGTTGAAAGTCAACGTAGAAATACAAAATGCTTCAAAAGCTATTACAGAAAGCCACTTTATGGTATAATTATGTTTACCACAATCAATAATTGCGTCTGGCTGTTTCGAAAATTTAACTAAACTGTTTACAAAATTTAATAGAGAAACAATGAAAAAATTATCATAAACATTCAACACATAATAAAACTAATACCCACCTGCCCATAACTTTTCATAAAATATGCAACGACTTTAATATTTCCCCCTCTGTATGCAAATTGGAATTTTCAACCCTCACAGACTAAAGAGTAATTAAAAAAAAAGTTCAGACAAAAGAACGGGAGAAATAATTATTGGAACAAAAGCTTTGGGTTAAATTGAGCGTAGATTTGGGGACTCTTGAATCTTTTGTGTCATCATCATAAAGAGTTTCATACATTTTGTAGCATATCGGAGTACTGATAATCTTTATCAGCAACTACTTAATATAACCTTGTCTAAATAGGTTGATATTTCTTATGCCACAAACTATAATCGGATTTATTATAAATTACGAGTTACTAACAATAACAACACCGCAAGTAGCAAAGAACTTAACGATGAATTAGTTACAGGAAATCAAATACTATGTCGTCATAGTTCATGGCTGATCAATTTTCAACTACGATGGATTACCAATCACTAAAGGTGCGGTCGAAAAGAGAAACCTATTGATTAACAAAATATGCCTATCAAAAATTAATCAAAATTTTGATGTCAAGCAAGACAAAGTAACATTTTATGAACGATTAGTATCGTAAAGACCAACCGCAAATACTCGAACACATAAACCATTCGCCAACGAGAATCTAAACGGAACACAAGTAGCCACTATCAATGTCTCAATCAACATTTCTCTGCGATTCCTTGATACGAAATCACAACCTTCACATAAACACCCTGATGTAACAATAGATAAAACTTACAAATGCTCATTCACAACTGGTTCTCAGATAGACAGATCTAATGCAAAAACAGTACAACTTGACAATCGAAAGTGCATACTTTTCTATTACAGATCCGCAACATTCAATTACTAATACACACTTCTCTGCCCTCTAATGACAGGTCATAATGATGTACTAAAGAACCGAGATCAAAGATGAAATGATTTAGCATTTGAAGTACATTACGATGTTGATGAAGATGTAGAAACAGGAGATCATGTAAAAGAAGCAATGGATATTGGAGAAGTGTTAACAATCGGAGAAAGGGAAAGGGCATTGGTAGTGTCGCCCGCAGCAAATCCGAGCGGAACTAATAGTGATATTTCGATACAATGCGTCGTTATTGCTCCGAGAGATTTAATCAGAACATAACTTATTGAGACAGCTATATGTTCTTGATGGTAGAGATATTGTTTTAGGACAGCAGGAACAAAATTTAATGTTTCTACCGTTGTGCGCTTAGGAAATTTGCCTATCAGTTTCGGATATCTATGACTCATTGGACAATTTATTACATTTGAAATTAATTAGTTAAGTAATTTGCTCTAATCTCTTCCGACAAGTTATGTCAGCTTCACTTTTTCTAGAAATCACGTAAAAGATTTCATTGTTTCTAAATAACAAACTGAATCTTCCATATTCTCATGCACCTATTTATAAACAATGAAATTAATAACCATAAGACGTAATGACACGTTTTCTCTTCTCATATTTTATGAGCAGTTACGTACGAGATTTATGAGTTATTTTAACAAAAAAAAAAAAACAATACAGGTGAACTACATTTATACATTTCAGAAGCAGAACATGTCAGTCATCTTGTTAGAGTAGCAATTAACAATGATAAGCAAATGAAACGAACTGAACTCAAAGCATTAAATGCAAATTTGCGAGAGCATGGCAATGAAGATGCGAATATTAAAATAAACAATGTCGACGCAACAACAGCTGCAGCTGACACAAGCGCCGATGCTAACCATGCAACGACCTTGATATTGAAAACGCGACAAGCCAAAAATGAAAGTGAAGCAGATTTGTTTTCTCTTTTAACGGTTACGTCTCTGATGACTTAACTAATACCATCTAATTCAGACTGGGGCATTTTACTTCAAAGTAATCGAGTTTCGTCTAAATAAAACGATTTTCTACTTCATAGATCAGACATTACGAAAGAGATCCGATAGCTCATAACAATAATATTAATGATTTTTTGAAATTATGAACAAAACGCATCGATTCAATTGTATGTCTACGTTTCGATATCATAATCGATTTATTTCTTTGTATAGCAGTATCAGTTCGAGTGATCAAATCATTGGATTAAAACAGACTTTCTGGTTCACTGTCTTAAGTGCCAGTTGTAAACAACTTTGTTGAAACTAAGTATGTTTGTGTAACCTAAAAATAGTAAGTGCAGCTACCAAATGTGTGCATTGAGCTTAGAAAACTTGTTCCAAGTGGCGTGGTATAAATAGTCAGTGTAGATGCAGATGTAGAAGTAGGCATACATCAACACAGTTTAATTGAATCTATGTATAAACCACATGTCCAATTAGTAATCGAACTATTTCAACACTTCCTCTATGCAGTTTTAACCTCAATTTCAGTAATAGGTTTTTGTTTGTCTTTATTAATGTTTCCTCACCGCTGTAGTAATCTGTACGAGTATTCTATTGTTCATTTAAATTTTTGTCAATTGTCAAATCAATGATGAGCAAATGATCTGTGTTATCAGAATCGTCATTGCAAGAAAAGTATTGTCACAATCAGTTACTTTCGAAATGCAGCCCCAGAATTTGGTCACAGTCAAAGTCACGAAATAACTGTACCACGATCAAAGATAGTGACGAATAATGAATGAAAAACATATTAATTCTACGATGGTCTATCAACATTATCATTCATATAAGATGCATTGTTAGTAGTACCTGCAAACGAAGTGAAAACAATAACCATTGTACTGAATGCACTAGCTTTCATTCTTGTGACCTTGTTAGATCATTGACTTAAGACCTTATTAGGTCAATTTATAAAGCTACGTATCGATATTGTAATTTGTAATTAAAACACGCTCCTTGTACTTTGGGTGAAGGTCGGACGTGATTTGCCGTTGTTTCATTTTCTTTTTGACTCTTATCTTTGAATTCAGTAGATATTTTGTAAGGTTTCATACAAATAATAGAACTAAGCATGTCCCGATAAGTCCACTCTGCCGAAGATTGCATAAGGGAGTGAACAAAACAAGGCAAACTGTATCTTTTTTTTCGTACGTGTATGGACAATTTGACAAAACGCTCTTTTGCAGCTTTCACTAATACTATTACTATTAATTAGCCTGTGTTGTCCCACTGGTGGACAAAGGCTTCCCCCATACTCCCCAAAAATTATGACTGCGCGCTACTGTTTCCAATTCTCCGGTCATCTCCTTCGTGACCTGCCACGACCCCGTGTAGCTCCAGGACATTTTTTTTTTTTTTTTTTTAGCGTGGTAAAATCATCAAATGAGTCCTCCAACCCCGGGCAGGGCGGGAGGGACTGTCAGACTTCTACTGACTAAAATCCACGGTGTCCTTCATAGCCTGTTACGTTCCGGGGTTACGGTGAGGGAATAATCCCGCGACCCCGGCAGGCTTTGGCCCTCTGAGAGGGGGGCCCCGTCATTATGCTGACGCTCTTTGAGGCGCGCGTGGGACACAACGCGCCGTCGACCCGGGCATGGTCCTTGGTCGGGCAGCGAGTTGCCCTTTACTCGCTGCCCGCATGCCCGCGCCTACGGTGGCCGGAGATCGTCGCGCGACGTCCGTCGCCGTGGGCGTCCTTCACCGCGGTTGGGGCGGAGGGAGGACTCTGTCCTCTCTCGCTCGCGGCGCGCCTCCTCCTTCGCGAGCATTACTGCTTCGCAGAAGGAGGCGACCGCTTCCCACTCCGTCTCGCCCCGCAGCATGGCATAAATTACAGCTTTCTGTTTCACTTTCAATAAATTCAATACCTATTTTCCCATATCTTTAATTACCTCACCTAAGTCCGTATTTGTATAAACACAAAAAGAATTAAGCTCCATTCTTAGAACTCATCTCCTTTTGTGTAAAACATTAAAATATCATAAAATCTTCCATATTTGGTTTCACACAATTCTTTCGGTCTACTTGCCTAGTTTTTTTTACGAATTTGGTAAGTCGTCATCGCCATAATTACAGTTGTCCAAATATAATTTCCACTAAGACTATCATTAGTGTCCACTTTTTAAGCGAATCCATTTCTGTTTCCTTGAACTTGCATGTCCAGAATGAAATATGGTTTTCTTTTCATTGCTTTAAGCGACTTTCAAACAAAGTGTTGCATTAAAAGCTAGTAATTATGGATCATTAGTGATAGATGTTCGCCTACACGTCATAAACATTATCGTTTTCTTTCGCTTCTCACAGCTCTCACACTTTTAATACCAGTAACATCTTGGAAGATCATCTTGGGACATCAAAGTTGTCTTAGAAGTATTTCATACTTCAATATTCAACAATCGTTATTGCACTATTGAAAACAGTACCAATTCACACATCACTACCACTTAGATGCTTGCAGCTGTGAGAAAAAGGGCTTCGTACATTTTAATTTAATTCCGACATTTCCATTCCAAGTTCATTTTAAGTAGAAACCAACAAAAACTTAAGTAACTGTGTACTTTTAAATTAGGGCGGCCCTTACACGACCTTCTTCTCAGATCTCGGTCAGGGAGGTGCTAAAGAACGGAAATCTGAATAATTGTACCTCCACACAATTGGAACAATGGCACAGAAGTGCATTCACAATTAGCAGCTGCAGGGGCCTTTAATTAAGGCCTGCAAATCATTATCATTACCGTGATCTTAATTGAATGAAAAGGTGTGAGATTCTATCGATTAACCGGTTATAGGTCAACTAGTAATTGTTTGATATCATTGACATTAATGCAACACTTGATTTTAATACAGGTTAATTAAGCGACGATTCAGAGTGCCTAATAGGTCAAACATTTAGTATTAGCAATAAATGGTGCCTGAACGCAAATGTTCATATTTTTAAACCAGATAAAACATACCAGGAACCAAACGCACACATTACTCATAAAAAGAAAATAAATCGATCTAACACTTTCATCGATTACATAGAAAATAACAGAAACGCACAATCAGTCAATCCAGCTACCAAGGGGACCATCGATCACCTTGCACAATGGAGACCTCGACATAATTCTTCAAAATAGTAATAATACTCAATCCACTTCAATAGTCCGTAAACAGATGTCTGTCGGTCAATATTTACAAGCTATTCAAATAGGACCACAAACGATGCAGTGAAGGCCACACAAGCTGAATACAGGCTTAATGCTAAACTCTATAAAATGAATGTACGCCTAATATAAACACCTATTAATCCACACGGACCTTGCATTCAAAAGCTTTCGTTTAAACTAATACATGATTTTGTTAAAGCCAATGATTTATTAGCCGCATTCAATTTTGAAATTGCCAATCTTAGCATGTTTATCGAAGGCGATGAAGTTATAACACGAACTAAATTATTGTGAGAACCCTATGAATTATCAGCTGGAACAACATTGGCAGTTATTAATGATAAAGAGCGATTTGTAATTTATGGCAAAGCAAACGTTGATTCTGAAGGTTGTCAGTTACCTATGTGTCAAGGTGTTATGGACAATTTGACGATACATGATCTCCATGATGGAGTAATAAGCTGTAATAAAGTTGACAACGTGTGTTTCACAAGCACAACGTACATGTAAAGGCAAGTCTACGCTTTACCCCAAGGCCGCAGTTTGTTTGATACCCGTCTTAATAAACGTTTATTAGACAAACGTTTTCTCTAGTTACAACATTGATTTTGTAATATTTAAGAGCTGATATGGCAAAAATGGTTGCATCTGTAACAGAAGCATTGTTTACTGTTCCCATGTCCGTGACCTGTGCCCAACTAGAGTCTGTAATTGACGAGTACGTAACGGTGTTTAGATTTAAAAGTACCGTGAATTGTATCGTGATATCTTGAGAGGTATTGATACTGCTCGTGAGATATTAGTGAGAGGTATCGCTAGCCACAGGTCACGATAATGCATTGACTTAAAATAGCAATGGTCGACAGGTTGCAGACTCATGATGTGACCTCCAACCACAGTATGTTTTATAGGTACATGTCAGTTATAGTTTCAGATGTACCTACCTTTCTTTTGAATCTCCGGAACTTTTTCAATTTAATAACAATCACAGGCTGTCATAAGTATTTCAAACAGCATCGACGTTGTTCTAAGCTAATTGACTTCATCATATAAATACTAAACCAGCTGTGAAATTTCACGTTCAAGTAGCAAGAGTATGAATTTATCGATAAATCTAGACACCTGTTTCGAACGCTATCGTTGCATCACTAGATAATCTTGTCAGAGTGACATACAAGATGATAGGAATCTCGAAATCAAACGTAAAGCAACTGCTGATATTAAAAATGTTGATGGAATTAAAATGAATAAGAAAGTATTTGATTTTGCAAATGTTAATTAAAATATTCTTCCAGTGCAATATGTCCAGTTTCATTTTGCCCAATTGGGAAATTGTAATCTGTGTGCTTTAATTAAATTAAAAACGCAAAGAAGTGCTTAAAAATGTGCCAAACTTTCCACACATGTTACCATAATATCAATGTGACTGAATTTCTGACGTAGAAATGTCACTTCTGTCAGATTCATGACAAGACAAATCGAATTTACGCAAAATAAGAAATTAATGATTTAGTGAAATCATAATAACCTGCTTTTTGGCAGTGGCCAAAAAGAAGGCTATTTTTGAAACGTACATAAAACACTATTAAATTGCGTAGATTATTATCTCATGGAATATCTGTCAACCTGTAATGGTGTCACCACATAATATTGAGTCCAAAATACCGTTGAGTTATGCATAATTTTTCACGTTCCATAATGTCATTAGAATGACGAGACTTTAACACCATAGAGCACCTTAAACACGGGTTATGCTCAGTAATTGCTCAGATGAATACACACCCAGGTTCTATGTTTCTAACACACCGAGGTTTTTTGTATTGTATTATTATTATATGTTATTGTAGATTAAGGCCACTGACCGCAAGTTTAGTCATTCACAAGTACAACTGCTACAGAACCAGATTTGGAACTTCAAAAAAATTTGGCAGTGGAATTGATTCCACTACTGTTGCGTTATGATTGGTTATAACTTTGGCTGTGTGTACTTTTGTTGCTATCTTTGAATCTTAAAATGTTATTGACTTAACGGCAGCCTCACCAGGGCATCCCGGTTCTTATACCTTTTAAAACATTATCTGTAAGGATTTTAAAAGCATTACAACGATGTCAAATTTTCAAGTAGATGGTATTCATATGGTCATTTCCCAGAATTGTACTACTCTAGAAAAGATTATGTAGCGTGATAAAAGGAAGACCACACAGAAACCTAAAATTTGATACCCTCAAAGCTAAACTCAAAAGACAGCCTCCATCAAAGTTAAACTTATTGCCTCCAACAACAGATGAGAAAAAAAATAACGGACTAATGTTACAAAATATCTGGTTACACAGTCCAATCACGTTCAATATAACACGTCGACAATATGGATGGCCTTCAGAGATACTAAGTAATGAATAAACATATTAATGTAAACATATCGACACGGCCATACGAACAGTCGCCACCAGGAAGCCAACGATGTGACAAACAAACTTGTTTTTGATGAATTCGGTGATGATCTAAGATTTGAAGGTGAATGCACAGATTATGAGAATCTACGGAATCAATTTGATTTACTTTTTAATGAGCGTAATCACGCTGGTCGTGGTGATATAACTGTTAAGGAAAATAAATCCAATGAAGGTGTTTGTAATCTGAGATATTCGTTAAAAATAAGACTAGCTAAAAGAACATTGAAAATGAAAAATTAATAGAAAAAAATAACAATAGAAGCTTGTCACATGATAAGTAATAAATATTTAAAGTAGACTGAAGCAAATAACATCGAGGCACCATTTGCAAAACTCACAAAAACATCAAGTTCAAAATGAATGAATATCTAAAACTGATAAGTTCATAGCCAACGGCCATTGTGGTATTTTATCGGTTTTTGCACATAACGGATATCGAGCCTGATCCAATTCATAATAAGATTATCAATAGAAAGAACAGTTCTAGTAGTAAGCGAGGATAAGTTCCTACATTGTATTGACAAGACCGCAGAATACATTGTCAATGAACTTATGCAAACGATCTCTCTACCGAGATGCTGTGAAAGTGTTTCTAAAATTGAAGTTTAAACATTTGAGGTCAATATTCAATCGATACATCGTGTACAAAGGCGAAATGATTGTTTACTTTTTCGTTTTGCGCCCAGTATTCATCCGAAAAGTCAATATTTGCTGTTCGAGCGATGGGTTCAATGATTTTGTTGCACACGTGTTTGAGAGTGTCTGGATCACTCTTGGGACTTACTACTCAAACGTTTGTACATTGTTTGTAAATTTGTAATAATTGTAATGTTTGTATTTTAAGTACAGAACCTTAGTAGTCAGTCTTCAAGACATCAATGAAACTAAAATAGTGGACCATAAAGATCCTAGATTACTAGCACCAAATCGAACATGTCTAAGAAGTCATGTTTGCTGTAGTAAAGCCTCTGGTTGGTGTAAAGTCCGTAAAGTGCGATGACTTTTATGTTCCGAAATAGATAACCACCTATTACATGAATCGATTGGTTTTAGAGACTTCGCAAAATAAAAAGATTTTAGATAAAGAAGACGCGATATCCGTTGTAAGGTTTGATCGTATAGCTAAAGTACACAAGGTGGTTTTTTTTTGTGTAATTTGACCACCTGGGTAAGGAAACGCACGACTGATTCGACCTACGGTTGCTAATTTTTCTTACAAATCACGTAACACTGTGTGAAGTTTATTTATTAATGGAAAAAGGATTAAAGAAGGTAGGAATTTTAGAAAAAAAATGCTCTCATTCGATTTTGGTTCCATCCATCCATAAAATAAATGTTATTGATAAAGTTACAGAAGAGGTCAATAATTTTGAAGAAAATATTAATTTTAAAAAACATCGACATTACAATAATTAGAAATTAAATGAAATTAAATAGATTTGTCAGGGTTCTGTGATATGTTTCACATTTCATTACAATGCTATTAGAGCTAACAATAAGAAAGATAGGCCATTTGCCAATCAACTAACCCAAAAGTAATTGGAGACCGTTGCAAAATTTCAATTAAAAGTACCCAACTAACTAGCTAGGTACTGTAATAGGTGCCGCAGAATTTCTTAAATTATCCGCAGCTAGGTTCAGCCTTGGCATTATGACCTGTGAAAACGTAACCTCGTGAAACGCTAAAATGTATTTGTATTAATATTTCATAACTAATCTTGACTCTGATGAAACGAATTCTGCATTAGAACGGCACTTTAATAAAAGTCAGAGGTCTTCAAAGTTCAAAACACAAAGCTGAAGATGTCAGAAATAATTTCACTGAGATCAAAAATAAATTAAATAGGAGCACATTACTAACGCAGTGCCGAGAGCGAATTTGGCATCGAAGTAAAAAATAATAAAGTTAACGCTGCAATGCTCTTTTTTTTACTCCACAAAGCGCTCAATAGTCGTTTTTTGGTTCAGTTTTTGCACATCTGGTCGCTCTAAAATAGAGTAACAGACACATGGCACTTTCGATTGATGCAAAACACTCTGAGGTCAAATGAGTCTTCACAATATGCAAACATGCAAAAAAAGCTTTACAAATTGAACGAATTACAGATCCGGTAAAGAAGAACTGACTCGTACCGTTTTTCACATGTCCCAATAACTAACATTTAAAATCTGTTTATTTGTTTTCGAATCCTATATTAAAGCGACTAATAATTACGAAATAATTAATATTAATTGCGATTTCAATGCGTTAATCGTCTTTTGTAATTTCCTTTAATGTTAGCGTCAAGATTACAGCTATGTCGACAATCAATGAATTTGCTGATTACTTCAAATAGATAAAAGGCTATTGTTTACTCTATGACCGACTTATTTTTTGCTGCCCATACAGATCGAATTAAATCGTCTGATGGATTTATTAGTTCACTTTTTGTTTTGACAAGAGCAAGGACGATTTCAAAATTCTGTCTAATAATTCTATTATGCTCCAATTGGTCAGTTTTTGCTAGAAACGCATGTTCTGCATCGATTTTTGTTTTAAAGTCATCAGTTTCGAGGTCTTTGAACCGCAACATAAAACAATACTTACTGAAATTTTTAACAGCACTTTTACTTGGAAGCCGACCTTAAAATGTTGGGACAACGTCCGGCCTTCCGTGTTAAGCGTAGAATCCAGTCACTCACACTGAACACACCACTATGAAAATCAAGTTAGCACTTCACGAAAGTCCTGGCACGGCGGGGTCCGAGACTAAACCCGTTCCGGAGGATACCGAATTCCGGTTTGAGAAGGTCACTTTTCGCGTTCGCCGGGTTCAAAACAGACTGTTCCAATTCAACAATATGCGGGTTGAAAGGAAAGTCTAGGAAAGTTTCGTGTGTCGGACGAAAACTTTTTTCGCGATGTCGGAGGATCGGCGTGGTCGCGCCTCACGGCACTTGTGTCGCGGGCGGCAGCACGGTGCAGACTGGCGCGCGATGTGAACTTGCGGCGGTGTGCAGTCGAAGCCTCCTCGTCGCCACGCGCGTGCTTGTGTGTGCGGCAGACTTGCAGATTCCTCTACCACTGTACTCAAGCGAAGCGTTCGTTGGCTTTAAAGTTTATCCATTGCTGCTTCAAAATGCTTTCTTATAACTTGCATTTGAGGTGTTCTGTGGATGGTTAATGAATTTTCTGCGTGCGTTGACATAGGACATGTGAAAAGTATATCCGGGCGAGGTATCAGGTTCTGGAGGTTTGCTCATTTATTGTTATGGGCCGCAGTCGGGTGCATAGTTTTATGAAATTGGCTTTTTGTTCGTACCGTCTGGCTGGCAGGTCCCTTGGGCTGAGTCGTAAAGACGCATTAGGCTCGCCGGCCGGTGAACTTTGCTCGTGTTTTCATTAGCGTGTTTTGATTTAAAGTATCGATAGGGTATTGCGTCGTTGATTGGAAATGTAATTTTGTTAATTAATTGAAACATTAAGTGTGAAGACTGAATTAGGAAAAAATGTTAACCACATAATGTCATAATGTTATCCAACATACATAACAAAGCAGGTGTCCTATTAGTTGTATCATCTAATCAAAGCGTTAATAACGATAAGAATGTTTCAAAAGTCTCTCAATTTCAACTCAGTCCTTGTACCTAAATATCCCATCTTACCTGGCCCTAAACTAAAACAAAGACCCACAAGGTCGGCTGTCATGTTACCACCCACAAGAACACATAAATAGCGAATTGGATTATGTTAATAAACCATAAGTAAAATCGAGAGTAATAGATAACGACCTACAATCGTTTATATAGAATAGGAGAGACCTATACCCAGCAGTGGCCGTATACCCAGTTACTGGGTTGAGGAGGTTCTACATGAAATACTAGTACGTATTCGACTGTATCCGGTTCGATTGGAATGTATTCCAACATAATTGAGAAAAAAATGGATACCATTTTTCTGTTAGCTTTTTCCAAATGCCTCTTTCTGCTTCTTTTTTTATTTTAAATCCGTAGATTCACTAACAGGTTGTCTGGAATATATCGCTATTAGCGATAAGAACGCCATTGTAACTCTAGAATTAGCAATTTCATACAACAGATGTGTATCAATTTTGGTGTGCAATAAAGTATATTCAATCTATCTTCCAGTAATCGGCGATGCCTTTTTTTGTATGGCATTTGAAAGGTCAACCTTCTCTAGGTCGTGTGCTGTTTAACCGAATACTCCTCTGGAAATCCGTGGATCTAAGGCTTCCAGCCAGAGTGGCTTAACAAACTAGAATAAAAACTAAGTGACCACACGCTAAGGGCACCCCCTACGGGGTACGAACCTCGACTTAGGGTGATGCTGGGGGGGGACAGCAAGGGACAGGCTGGATCATTAGATATCCTTTCTGTTCTGACGGTTCTATCCAGTTCATCCTATCATCTCTTTCAAGGCCTGCCGCGGCCTCGCCTCATTGTCTCAAGGCACTACTTCCATGTTCCTTGACCCACAGTTTGTCCGATATGCGGCAGACTTGTCTTGCCTAATCCCATTTGACTTGGTTAGCCTTCTTATGTTATCTTTACCTAATCAATAGTGGTAATGTGCCGGCAGTTATTTCGCAAGGTGACAGGATGTCCTAAGTTGTCCATGTAAGACTAATAACACTCATTTATCGTAAAGTTTAATAACTAATAAATAGAGTACGGATATGCTTGCTTCTGGTTTATAAGTAGCATTATACATATTTGTAATGTATATCTGTACTGGACTAACTTTTTTTTTGTATCTTCATAGAAATTATTTTGATTTGCAATATCGTACGTATGTTGAAGATTTAAGTGCAGAGCTGTTTGTTTGGTGGCGCCATCTCTGTTATGTACCATATAGACCCAACATCAGCGAAACATCTTTTTTCCGGATGATGGCATAAAAGTCGTCCGTATGAGCCTTACGCACAAGAAATTAAGTTACAAGTAGGCTACTGGACACCAAACACTAAATTCTGCAACCAACCTACTTTCGGACGTCACAAATCCATTACTTAAACATAAACCCAAAACGCGAAAACACACGTCCACCTACATAGCCAACAAACTTTCCTACTTTATTTGCGTAAGAAATTCGCACAAGGAAAACATTTAAAACATAATAGGTTCCCTTACTAGGCGACGTAAAGGCGTGACTACAAAACATCTGTTACTTTAAACCCACAAAATGTTTCTACTATCCCACGCTCCAAATTAAACCTAACCTATGAATAATAAAATAAACAGGAATTTCATATTGATATTGTGGGCTGGGTCTTAGTTCTCTTAGTCTGATTTATTTTAACATTTACTGAATATTGGTTCAAGCGACACTCCGTTGTTGGCTGTTAAGCCGCAAGCTACACTTTGTACTTGAGTATTGCTCAACTTAGGAGTCTTGTTACTTGACTTTATTAGGTTGCTTATCTATGTATTATCCTCTTCGATAACTATCTTATGATTTTCTTACGTGGCTTCACTTGCCTTGGCTTCGCTTTACTACATCCTACACTTTTTTTTACGTTGCAAAATCATCAAATGAGTCCTTCCACCCCGGGCAGGGCGGGAGGGACTGTCAGACTTGTACTGACTAAAATCTACGGTGTCCTTCGGTAGCCCTTTGTACGCCGGAGTCGGGGTATACACGTATGTCCCGCAACTATTATCCTACCCTTAGGTATCCCAATATCCGAAGTCGTGGGACTTGTAAGGTGGTATATCGTAACCTCGGAATGCAAAGTCTGATAGTCTCTTCTGCTCCAAGGTCGGGAGGACTCATTTGAGGAATTTCCACCAAAAAAGAAACTGGAAAACTAATTTCGAAATAGACACCCCGAAAAAAGGCCTCCCAGTTTGTACCGGCTCTTTTTCACAGACCATCCGTTGTTTCTGTGGTCTCTCTCCATTTACTATCTAATCATTGCAAAATAGGAACATTTATGGTTCCACTGGTTTCTACATCAGTTACTTTTTGATCTTTAATTGCTTAGTAAGTAGTGTTGTTTTTGCAAAATCTGCAAATTCGGAAACCCAAATCTCTACCACGTTTGCCTTTTATAGCACGTTCTCATTTCGATAAAATAATCTCTAAGAAGAAACATGCGATTATGTTACCGTGACCAAATATTTAAATGATTTTAAGAAATTAGCAAGATAACTTGATATAAAGATAAAACAGACATAAAATAAAGCTTCATGCCTCAAATATTTATAAGTGATTTCAATCAATGTATTTCCGCATTCTACTTAGAATCTTTTTATTTCATTTAATAATGAAAACACTGTCAATTATACTAATGTAAATATGGTGTAGGTATCTTATAAAGCAGTAAATTCAAGTAAGTATCACCTATGGACGCCTGCAACACCAAAGGTATCGCTTGCGCGTTGCCCACCTTGCACATTTTTCACGACTTTTTTAAGATATGAAGAAAGTTTAGTAGTCATGTTCGGCGACAATATGAGCAGCTCGTGGCTTAATAATTACAGGCTGATCTTCCGGGTTAAGCCGCGCTTGCCGGGGTTGGTCTATGGATGGGTGACCATCTGTCATAGCGAGTTTCCTCCGTGCCTCGGAAAGCACGTACCTAAAGCCGTTGGTCCCGGCTGTCATTTGTAGATCTTTGACAGTAATTACTGACAAACAGTCTTAATATCCAGCTGAATCTGGTTTGACTGGAAGCCAACCCCAATATAGTTGGGAAAAGGCAGGCAGATGATGATGTTTGGTGACAATATAATTTTGTAGACTACTGCTTCTTTCATAGAAAAAGACATCAATACTGCAAATGCAATTGACAAAAGCTCAATCAAACCTGAAGCGTGTTAAACAGGAAGCAGTTTTTTTTCACTATTATAAATTTTAAAATAGACAACAAAAACCGACCTCAAAATCACTTTGACACTTTATAATTTATTAAAAGAACCTCTTTATTATTCAATTCGTGGCAGAATGATTGAGACTTTCATGAATCTTATCTATAAATTATTAAAATCAAAGTCTATTGTGCCTACAAATTTATTAACAACACCGTTATTCACGCATAGTGTGTCTAATTTAATGAGCAAGCAAACAAAGTGATAGTTTCTTAAACTAAATTTAAAGCACAGTGAAGTGGCCCCTTCACTATGCCACTGTTTACACAGTGGCCCATTCTGAGTCGCCGTGACGAAACGTCCCAGTTCACCATTCACACGGTCCCTTCTTTGTAAATTCGCATAATTAGGGGGATATACAAAACAATATAAATTAGCAGATTACACTACAATGGTAAATTATGCGCCGCTCAAGAATTGTTTTATACTTTATGAGAGAGGAACAGTAGCCTCACTTTTGTGTGTATTCAATTTAAAACAAAAGATAGTTTTTTTGTGCCAAGCTTGGTGATTTTCTATTACCTTCTCGCTAGATTCGGTGTCAATGAACAAACCATAGCTTATTCGTGGCCAATGTATAAATATGAACCAAACCTATGACATATACATATACCTGGTCCATAATATTTGAGGTTTTATTCCTTGAAAATCATTCTCTCACTTCACTTCAATCCCAGATAAAGAGAAAGAAAAAACCGCATCAAAATCCGTTCAGCTAAACGCGAGATAATCGCGGACAAACATACATACATACATGTCGAACTGAGAACCTACTTTTTAAGTCGGTTAAAAAGGAGATCTAACGAGTTGTTTGATCCAAGACATTTTCATCCTTTTTATATGTATAGTAATGTATGGAATTTTAACAATTGTTAGTTTACTATTGAGTAACGAGAAACTAAAACAGCATGGCACATTTAAAACGACGCTTTACTCAGAAGTCAGTTAAATAATATTGTCAATGATATCTGATTTTAGCCTAAAATTGTGGTTAAAACAACAAATAGATCAGTATCTTTGAGGCTTCTTTATAGACTCTATAGAATTCCCACGACGAATAAATCAATTCAACCCAAATTGAATACCAATTGAAGAAATTAGGTTATTGACGTGCGTAAGCATTGAAATTGAAATCTATTACAGTGTTCAGGCTGCTTGCCACTTTCAATATTGCTAACTAGCCTGAATCAATGGCTTCCAAACCGAGTCATCGATCTTTGACATCTGACTTCTAACGTCTTTTGTGACTGTGCCAGTGGTAGTAATATCATCGTTGGCGTAAAGTAACGGACTTATATCGTAAAAGATGGAATATGAGAAGTTATTTTTTTATCTAATAATTTATTTGTTACTAGCACTTTGCCCGCGACTTCGTCTGCGCGTGTTTCTAACTTCAAACTCAGTGAATTTAATGCCCGGTCACCCTCGTTATAGGATACTTTTGGAAAATCTAAAAATGGTCTAGTCCTGATTTTCCCACGTTCACCCCGTTAGGGGTTCATTTAAAAAAAAAATTAAATACGTATCCTTAATCGATTGAGAGATAATTTATGCCCAGTTTAGAATTTATCGAAGCAACCAGTAAATCCTTCCCTTAAAACTTAATCAACCCTTTTCAAAATTTAGGGGGTGATTTTCAAAAAACCCAAAAATGGAGGGTAGTTTTGAAAAAATTATATTGTCCATCTTTTTTAATTACTTATACTCACATTCATACCAAGTTTCAAGTTTATAAACCCAAGAAATAAGATTTTACATACAAAGGTTTTCACCCCTTTTCACCCCCTTATAGTAGGCATACACCATCCTGCCTATCGATACGATAGATTTGACGCTTGCAATTGTTTCAAATCGGCAGTTCGTCCATATACACCATACACCATCCTGCCTATCGATACGATAGATTTGTCACAACTTCAAATCTGCACCAGTGATGCCAACTCAGCAACTAGATCTGGCTATTATTCGGTGACGACAGCTACAATTTCTAGCACCTTTTCATTTCATCATGAGACTATCGAATTAGATTAAAAAAAGTGGTGCAAGCGATTTTCGACCTTATCGACATTTAAAATTTAGTTTGTTTTTCTCACATTCTCATTCGTTAACATTGCTTCTTCATTAAAATCCGGTGTTTGCATCGTTGTCAATAAGGTCGAAAATCGCTTGAAGGTCGGAAAACCTTTGCTTAAGGATTGCAAGTTAAAAAAAGTGGTGCAAGCGATTTTCGACCTTATCGACATTTAAAATTTAGTTTGTTTTTCTCACATTCTCATTCGTTAACATTGCTCCTTCATTAAAATCAGGTGTTTGCATAAATGTCAATAAGGTCGAAAATAGCATGAACCTTTTTTTAACTTGCTTTCGTGGTCCCTTGACACCCCTCAAGTTTTCAATCGTATTTTGGTTTAAAATAAAATGAATAACTCTTTTTTTTACGAGTGTACATGCGATCCATGTGCGAAAAGCCTCAGTTTTCCTGGTAAGGCCACGTTCACATGGCGATTATTTTCCCGTATACTGTATACAAGATTTTATCGAATAGAGCAGTAATAACAGTTCACAAATGAAAACTTAAAAATAGTTTAAACGGCGTTCATACGGGAAAATCCCGTGTTTGAGAAATATAATATTTTACCGTGTACCGTGCAAAGTTGTGCTAAAACTGGTCAACTCTATTCGATAAAATCTCGTGTACGGTATACGGGAAAATAATCGCCGTGTGAACGTGGCCTAACCGTCCCTGTAGAAAAGTAGCTAAAAAGTTTAGCCACAAGTTACACTTTTTAGCTTTTTTTCTAGCACCTTTATAAAATTAGCTAACTATCTATGAAGTTGCTAAGATGGCATCACTGCTGCCGATTTGACGTTGTGTCAAAAACGATTTGATGACCTATCAAAATTGGCATGTCATGCCATCAAATTGGCATTCCACCCCCATACACGTTCAATTCTATTTGAGCAAATTGGCAGTTTTATGCCGAATTGACAAATAGGCAGTATGGTGTATGGCTACCATTAGAGGGAGAAAAACCCCTGTTCTTTTATATACAGTGTGTCCGGGCACGAGTTAGCGATATTTGAAGAGGATATTCTAGGCTCATTTTCATCGACAAAAATGCTTTAAAAAAAATTCTTACTCCAAAACTTCGCGAATGGCAGCCATTTCAAATTTTTGATCTGTCGAACTGGGGTGTGTACAATAAAATGCAAATATCTTTGAATCTAAGAGACCTAGATTCATGCAGATGACTTTACTGTAAAGTTTAATGTTGGGGCTTATCAAAAAATTACGAAAGTTTTCTAAATAAAATGTAAAAATAGCCAAAAAACATGGGCAAACATGAAATTGTACACAAAAATTACTGAATAATTTCACATTTTTTAAGTCTAGCTCGATCAGTACCCCTGAATTTTACTAGGGTTTTTGCATTAATTTAAAAGTGTTTGAGTCAGGCTATAAAATGATATCAAAATTATCACTCTACGTTAAGTATCTTAGGAGCTATTCTCAATTGAACAACACCCTTCCGTCTCGCCCCGCAGCAATAAATCCAAGAAACTGTACTATTTCAGTTTAAGGATGGTTACTTGGGGATCACTTACGCGGTGGTCAATAATGCCAGCTCATAAATATTCGTTGGAATGATTTAGCTCACCCAAAGAATGCGACACCTGTAATATTGGGGTACATGCGCTAAGGAAGGGTGTTGTTCAAGTGAGAATAACTCCTAAGATACTTAATGTAGAGTGATAATTTTGACATCATTTTATAGCCTGACTCAAATACTTTCAATTTAATGCAAAAACCCTAGCAAAACTCAGCTTACCGAGCTAGAGTTAAAAATGTGAAATTATTCAGTAATTTTTGTGTACAATTTCGTGTTTGCCCATGTTTTTTGGTTAATTTTACATATTATTTAAAAAACTTTCGTAAGTTTTTGATAAGCCTCAACGTTTAACTTTGCAATAAAGTCTTTTGCATGAATGTAGGTCCCTTGGATACAAAGATATTTGCATTTTATTATACCCACAGATCAAAAAATTAAAATGGCTGTCATTCGCGAAGTTTTGGAGTAAGAATTTTTCTGAAAGCATTTTTGTCGATGAAAGTGAGCCTAGAATATCCCCTTCAAATATCGCTAACGCGTGCCCGGACACACTGTATATAGATTAAGGTAATTAAATCTAAGATTTTTTTAATAAGAAATTTATTTATTCTAAGAATCTAAAAGAAGAAGAAATCATAACAAATAGTCTACCGTAACAAAGAAGATTTCGATTTTTCAAAGTGATCGCAAACTTATTGGATGGTCAAATCCATTTTTTTTTTAATATTTACACATTTAACAAGTCGCGAATTTAAAAGCTTCTTTGTGGTAACTAGAAGAAGAAGAAGAGGAAAATAGAAGTGGAAGATAGAAAGAAAGAAAAAACATTGACTTGGCGCAAATGGACCACGATAGACACACATTTAAGAGATATTGGGTCGGATGGCTTGAATCCGGAAGTTCCACATTTAAATCGAATTTTTCTTCCCTAAGAAAAACTTTAAATCTAATGGTAGCCATACACCATACTGCCTATTTGTCAATTCGGCATAAAACTGCCAATTTGCTCAAATATAACTGAACGTGTCTGGGGGTGGAATGCCAATTTGATGGCATGACATGCCAATTTTGATAGGTCATCAAATCGTTTTTGACACAACGTCAAATCGGCAGCAGTGATGCCATCTTAGCAACTTCATAGATAGTTAGCTAATTTTATAAAGGTGCTAGAAAAAAAGCTAAAAAGTGTAACTTGTGGCTAAACTTTTTAGCTACTTTTCTACAGGGACGGTTAGGCCACGTTCACACAGCCATTATTTTCCCGTATACCGTACACGAGATTTTATCGAATAGAGTTGACCAGTTTTAGCACAACTTTGCACGGTACACGGTAAAATATTATACTTCTCAAACACGGGATTTTCCCGTATGAACGCCGTTTAAACTAGGACACTGAGGCTTTTCGCACATGGATCGCATGTACACTCGTAAAAAAAAGAGTTATTCATTTTATTTTAAACCAAAATACGATTGAAAACTTGAGAGGTGTCAAGGGACCACGAAAGCAAGTTAAAAAAAGGTTCATGCTATTTTCGACCTTATTGACATTTATGCAAACACCTGATTTTAATGAAGGAGCAATGTTATCAAATGAGAATGTGAGAAAAACAAACTAAATTTTAAACGTCGATAAGGTCGAAAATCGCTTGCACCACTTTTTTTAACTTGCTATCCTTATGCAAGTATTTTCCGACCTTCAAGCGATTTTCGACCTTATTGACATTTATGCAAACACCTGATTTTAATGAAGAAGCAATGTTAACGAATGAGAATGTGAGAAAAACAAACTAAATTTTAAATGTCGATAAGGTCGAAAATCGCTTGCACCACTTTTTTTAACTTGCTATCCTTAAGCAAGTATTTTCCGACCTTCAAGCGATTTTCGACCTTATTGACAATGATGCAAACACCGGATTTTAATGAAGGAGCAATGTTATCGAATAAGAATGTGAGAAAAACAAACTAAATTTTTAATGTCGATAAGGTCGAAAATCGCTTGCACCACTTTTTTTAATCTAATTCGATAGTCTCATGATGAAATGTAAAGGTGCTAGAAATTGTAGCTGTCGTCACCGAATAATAGCCAGATCTAGTTGCTGAGTTGGCATCACTGGTGCAGATGAAGTTGTGACAAATCTATCGTATCGATAGGCAGGATGGTGTATGGTGTATATGGACGAACTGCCGATTTGAAACAATTGCAAGCGTGAAATCTGTCGTATCGATAGGCAGGATGGTGTATGCCTACTATAACTCATCTTCATCTCATTTAGTAAAATATCTCAAAACAATAGTTAAGATTATATTATCATCTAACTCAGCATTCCAATTAGCTTCCTACCAATTTCTCCTTATCCCATTCCTCATCCATTCAGAACTATTTCAAATGAAAATCCACCTGCCAACAATAGTCCAGTTGATAGAAAAGCCGGCGAGACAAGTGGGCCACGACCGCAACAAGGTTATCTCAAGTAGCACCTACTTACTGGCGAGATTATATGGCGGGCGACTACTGGGTTATTACCTTCGCTCTACTTCTGTTCTTGTGTGATGATGTTTGATAGGATGTTGTTAGAAAGGAGAGGAGAGCATAGTTTTCTTCAACATATAATATACTTAGGGTTACCATCTCTAAAATTTGGAAACCAGGAAAAAGACGCGTTAAAACCCCGGATTTTAGAGTCCAGAACCCGGACAAAGTGCGCACCGTGGTAAGACGAGGGACGCGAGACGATGTGCGTGTGGTGTTAAACCCGGACTACAAATGCCTCGCCCGGACTCTCCCCGGACGCCCCCAAAACTAGGACAAATCTGGGGAAACCCGGAATATACCTACCACTCCTGTAAATCCCCGGGTCAAACTATGTGTTGTTGAATATTTCCATCAGGAAAATTTCAGTAGCAACCACTGGTATATCTAATCTTTTCACCTTTCTGACACATATACGATAATATTGTTCTAAAAATCCTTTAAAAATGTTACCACCCCTATAAATATTCCCCGCTCTTTATTTTTCAGAACGTATAGAGCTCCATCCATCTCTGCCATCTTAGTTTCCCTGCAGTGTGCCGCATTTTTCATCCAGTCTCATAATCCTACAAATCTAGAACTGGGTCACGTCAATAACGTTTTAAAGCTACGTAATACCTAACATAAGCTCTGGCTATAATAGACTACTAAGCTGGGTGCTGTTAGAGGTCACTCCAAACCTTTTGGTTCATAATTGCTTATAGGTCAATCACCTTAGGAAAAATCAGTAAACTGCTTTAGTTTTCTTTACTTTAGTAAGTTTTTTTTTTTATTAAAAAGATATTTTTATCTAGATTCTTAAAATGTACAATCGACAAAATTGAATCATGACCCATTTTGACAATAAATCGTTTGAATTCGTCAAATTGACAAAGATCAAAATCGTTACCATGGATATGTTTGTTTACGCGAATGTGGACCTAATTGTATTTGTATGTCTGTAGGAAAATAAGCTGAGTGAAAATATGGTGGGTCATGATTCAACTTTGTCGATTGTACATAAGCAATAAGGAACTGCGGTAATTTTTGTATACGTTCGAATTTATGATAAAGTACAATAAGCCTCGCATCTGACTGAAAGAAAAACTAATGATGTATTAAATTTTTCCTATTGGTTTGCAGAACTTGAAAGAGGAAATTAAAAAGTTGCAAAGCCAGCAGTCATGCACAAGCAGTACCTCTGATGTTGTTGGCGTCCCTAGCTACGATCCTACGGAGTGGGAAGCGGTCAGCTCCTTCTGCGAGGCAGTAATGCTCGTAAAGGAGGAGGCAGGCCGCGAGCGAGAGAGGACAGCGTCCTCCCTCCGCCCCAGCCGCAGTGGTAGGCGCCCACGGCGACGGACGTCGCTCGATGATCTCCGGACACAGTAGGCGCGGGCATGCGGGCAGCGAGTTAAGGGCAACTCGCTGCCCGACCAAGGACCATGCCCGGGTCGACAGCGCGTTGTGTCTCACGCGCGCCTCAAAGAGCGTCAGCATAATGACGGGGGCCCCCTCTCAGAGGGCCAAAGCCTGCTGGGGTCGCGGGATTATTCCCTTACCGTAACCCCGGAACTTAACAGGCTATGAAGGACACCGTGGATTTTAGTCAGTAGAAGTCTGACAGTCCCTCCCGCCCTGCCCGGGGTTGGAGGACTCATTTGATGATTTTACCAAGCTAAAAAAAAAAAAACTACGATCCTACACTTACGGTGACCGCTGTACTTCAGGCGGGCTACGTAGATATAATGTATCGAAAGACTAGTAAACAGCACTTTATCGAGGCTCAGCTTTTAAACTGACCTACCATACAAACAATACGCAGTACGCAAGCGAAGCTTAGCCAAACGGTATAGTCATAAAGACAAGTATTTATTAAACAACAATAACTACAAGATTTGTGTAAAACATAGGTAATTTTCGTTCCACTAATTAGCTTACAACATACACACGGGAGCGTAGTGCGGCGAGCGTTGAGTTGCGATTGCGAAACACACGCACAAAAACAACGCATCCGTAAAGTTTGGTTGCCAAACGATTGTTCGTCCGTTCCCAGACAATCGCGACTGTGTGTTAATTGTTGAAAGCATTCTTTGTGACATACAGTCGTTGTGGAGGAAAAGCAAATGGTTGATCAAATTAAAAGCAATTGTAATTAATTGACTGTGAAAGAAGCACTACCTTCTAAGCTCATAAGTTTATGGCAACTCGTTGGACTACCATCCGGGGTCGCGGGACTTATCTCATTACCGTGAATTCGGAATATAAAGGGTTATTGAAGGACACCTGGTCAGTCAGTACAAGTCTGACAGTCCCTCCCTCCCTACCTGGGGTGGTAAGACTCATTTGATGATTTTACCACGCTAAAAAAAAAACAAAACTGGTTGGTTGGCCACCACTGCACTGTACTGTACTACTTACTTTACTTTACTAATCACCGTCTGGTAATAATTATCAGCATTAATATATTATACACCTGTAGCTTGCAACTCTATCAAGCAGTGTGTCACAAGATGTAAGAACAACCTAATTGCCCTGAGGTTATCCGGCGCAATTAGAAGAGGTTCCTTATTGTATTAACGACAGCAACAGCAAAATGCCGCATGATCTGCGCACGATTCGATCTGATTCTCGATGTCAGACGTGTCTGCCTCACTTGTTATGTAATTGTTTTATCTTTCTGATTTATAGTTAGTGTTTATGTGGGATCTTCGGTTATCTTCCGGGTTTGGGCTAGAGAGAGTGGGTTAAGAATGCGGGTATTATTATCTTTGTTGTGATTTACTTGAGGACTGCTTTGTAATATTAGTTGTTCTGCTGTACATGCAGTATATGTAGGGTTGCCATTTCTAAAATTTAGAAACCAAGACAAGACGCGTGAGATCCCTGGATTTTAGAGTCCAGAACCCTGACATGAGTCGTCGACAACTGCGTCGGGAGAGGTGGGGGGACGATGCAGTGTGCGTGTGTCGCGGGCGGCCCTAGCCTTTAAATTTCAAAACCCGGAACTATAAATGAAGTCCCCCGGACGCTCCCTGAATGCCCTCTTAACTAGGAAAAATCCGGGGAAACCCGGACAGATGGCAACCCTAAGTACATGTCATGTCATACTTTCTCGTAGATCACTTGTATCTCGACGGTGAACGACATCATGCGAGCATCATTGCTAAGGAACGCTACAGAGCGAGGTAACGCCACATGACGTCATCTTTTTTCGTGCGTGTAGCCGGCTATCGAAATTTAAGACGTTATCACGTCAAAACACAGGCAATATGACGCAGAAGGCAACGCTCCTAAAAGTAATGCGTGCGCGCCATCTCTTTAACTTCATAACTAGCAACTTAAAATACTCATATTACAAAATATTAGCTACAAAAGAACTCAGGAAATCGGTCATCTTTGTCGGTAGCCGTAACCGTAACTAAAACAGCACTAACATGCGTTGCCTTAATTTGTAATGACCATCATCTTCCTGCCCTTATCCTATTCTACTTGTGGTCGTCGCAACACGTTTTCTTCCATTCTCCCCTATCAGACGTCACAGTATCATTTACTCCTATGCGCACGCACATTCAGAGGTACGAGTATTTGGGACACAATCATTCACACTTCGCACGTTTTGTCTTAGAATTCTTGCAAACCACGAAGAATTGTTATATCTTATTGTTTTTACTTCCGATAACAATTTTTTTGTGGGGGCTCGTGACCTCGCTTCAATACAATTTAAAATGGTTCCTCTTAACTGGGTATTTCCCAAAGAAATTGGTACTGAAATAGATGAGAAAAAGCTATCCAGTTGTTGCATGGTCCAGGATTCAATTCCCGTACCCTTTAAGTTAATTTTAAACTGGATTTAGTCGGTGTCTGCGTCCATGATAAGGTCAATAATTATCCCACGGGAACTTAGATGCACAGGCAAATTTCCAGACTCCGTGCCTGCTATTGCGAAATTCGGTTTGAAAATCCCAATAATACTGATTGCCGACCTTACCCTTAGCACGAATTTTCAGTATTATGAGACGTAAAGTAAACCGGAACTTTGTCAATTTCCAATTGACAATTTTTAAGAAAAAATTAGTTCCTGCTTCGCATACCAGAGGCGCTGTTCCATTTTTCCATACTAGAAACGCTGTAAATACTGTAAAGTAAAAGAATGAAAATTCGTGCTAAGGGATAAGGTCGGCAATCAGTATTAATGAGCTTTACAAACTGAATTTCTCAATAGCAGCCACGGAGTCTGGAATTTTGCCAGTGCATCTAAGTCCAGTAGTTCCCGTGGGATAATTATTGACCTTATCATAGACGCATACATCGAAAAAATCCAGTTTGAAATTAACTTGCGATTTTCCCAATGACCCCAAGAAACTTTAAACGATGTTGACATTTGTTTAATTAAATTGTACAACAGTGTGAACGTTGATCTTAATCAATAGGTTAATTAGCGCTGTTCACAACTAAACTGAGTTCACTTGGGCTTTGATCTCTTTAGTTATTCTCAGGATATTTAGAAAGGGAAATTCCATAATTCCTTCAATTTTCATTCCCGCTTTTAGTATGGGAGTTAATTCATCTTGCTGTCTTTAAAGGCTTCGCACTTTTGGTATAGAGATAGATGGAAGCTGCAGATAAAAGCTAGTCTTTGCATGGTTGATTTTAATTTTAAATTCAGGATATTATAGATCTGGTCAGATCTAATCATTTCTGTATTCTGTTCCTGCCGAGTGGATCACCGTAGATTTTAGTCAGTACAAGTCTCACAGGATTGGTGGTGGAAGGATTCATTTGATGAATTTACCGCTATAAAAAAAAAAACACCTTTTAAAGTTACTAAACCGAACAAACTTAGTTTATAGACCACAGTAAGTAATTAAAAAACAAGAACTTGACACTAACTCATCCCACTTAGGGTCGGAGCCACAAGTTTTCTTTTCCATTCTGACGTCACATCATCATATTAACTCATATTTTTACTCATAAACTGCTATCAATAAGAATACAATACAATCCTCAGCCATGCTCTATATAATATAACGAAAGGAACTTTAGATACCACCGTCTCTCTCTTTCATATTATCTTCGCACCGCTCATAAAGAAGGTCTTACTCCAGACCACCATTGCCGCAATACCAGGATATCAGCCACAAATAAACACATCAAACAAAACATGGGGTCTACTCTCTTAGTCCGTCAACGAAAATACGGGTAGTCTTCTTTCTAAGTCTGCCAATGAAAACACGGGAAAGGTGATACAGATGTACGAAATTAATTTTATTAACGTCAAAATCAAATTGCGGGCTTGTAATACCGCCACGAATGAAGTCTTTTTTAACACGGCGCTAGTATCTATGTCTTTACATCAAATTGCATTATAAAAATATAGTACCACAAATTCCAACAGAGCATGACCACTACTCATGTGGACTCTAAGGAGCTATCTGTCAAATCGTAAATTTTATCATTCATTCTTAGTTCGGGCAAATCGTCTGTCACTAAGGCCGAAACCCATAGGTTTCCTGCTTAGAGATTAGATCCCCAGGCCCTTTACGAAAGTAATTCATAACTTATAAGGAAAGCCTATTCCCTATTTATTCTAAATTCATAAGTTTTGAAAACACATCGAAGGCGCTGTCATGACTTTACCCGTTTTTGGAACCTTGACGTTAATTTAATTCGTTCCTACTTCATAATTACTTAAAGCACTTTTTCATTATTATTTAGACAAGCAGTATAAACTTCAAGTACACAGTAAATAAACTGCAGAAATCATGTAAAGGTCTCTGGAATCGGTACAACTGCAAAACATGTTCATCAATTTTTACTTGGTACCACTAACTAATGTGTGTAAGTGATAAAATGTAGAACCTCGGAAGACCGAAGTTACGGGTATCGTGCTTCGATAGTAGTACCCCTGACCACGATATACAAACTTTCGCTAAATTTCACATAGAACAAACGTTGGTAGACGTCATAATTCAATAGTATCTGTAACATTAGTAAGGCAGTTATCTTGAGTGGCCGCCCGGCGCCGCGCCCTGCCCCTCACGCCTTACCATCGGTGCATTTTCACTGAAAACCGTATGATAAGATAGTATTTTATTAATGTGGAATGAATGGGTAACAAGGACAACTGGGTTGTAGCTTGAATCAGTCAGTTGTACTGATATATATCAGAAGTAATTGTGATTTATTTTTGCTCCAATTGTGGTGTTTGTTTTGCACAATTGTGTACAACATTTCTGTATAATATGTAGTTTATAAAGCACCATTATATCATGATGACAGATGTACTATGTCGCAGCAGCGAAGCTTCCTAACATGCCGATTCCTATCGGCTTTACTTTCGAAATATAGCAACATTAGTATCAATGATTTTCATTTATCATTAAAAAAATATATTTACGAAGCTACATTACCTACTTGTAAAAATAACAATCAAAGAAAAACACTCTAAAACTAAAACTAACAATCAAAGAAATAATAAACAATTTCAACTCCCGCAAAACAGAAAGGTTTGTAAGCCGCACGGCAAATCAGGAATCCCGATCACAGTTCCTTTTGTAGCGACCGTAAGCTTGACGCGACATAACACCGCTGAGTTAAGGACGCTGGAAAGCCGAATGTCTCCGGCTTATGATAAGGACAGAGATATGAAATGCGTACGCCAGAACGAGATGGAATGATACTGGACTTCGTAATTTGTTTAGATAGTTTTATTTGGATTCAGTATTAGTTTTGGCCCGCTTATTTTTTTATAGTTTTGAATATATTGTTTTCAACTGTCCATTTGCATTTGATTTTGTATTATTTTTGTAATTGATAAGTTTTGCGTTGTTAGTGCAGTAAAAACATGGTTCGTTCAGTTCAATGATAATGTTTGGTAATGTTCACCGTAAAACAGTGTACGTTAGTTACAAGTTTGCAACTAGATGGCGTTGTGCAATTTCGTCACATTTTTGAATCGCGGTGTTAAGATCTATAGGCGATTAGTATAAGGTTTTGTGAACATAGAAATTTTCAGAGTTACTAGTTAGTAATGTTAATGACAGTACAATGTAAGATTGTAATAATTGGGTAACCGACTACGGAAAATGTGAACAAGGAGGTTTCTCAATTCGTCCGTATCCATAAGATAAGGATTACGGACGAAGTATCCTAATACAATGTTTTTGTTCGCGGGATAACTTCGTCGTTTATGAACCGATTTTGATGATTCTTTTTTTGCTGGAAAGTAAATATTTTAAAGTTGGTCCCATGATAAGAAAATCAGTGGTTGATGATAGAAGACTGGAGGAGAAGCCGAGTGGAACTTTCAAAAATCTTAGGGGCGACTAGTGTGTTTGTAAGTTTTTTTCATTAAGTATTTCAAATAAAGGTCTGGAGTAAAATATCTTGATGATGGAGCCGAAAGACAGTTGAGAGAACTCCTCAACGATTCACAGCAGCTACCTTGTGTTTGAGCTTGATTAATTTGTATTGATGAGAACTTTTTACCTAGACAGGTTGCAATTGTCATTAGGGGTCTGATGACGAAAACGAAGAACAGTTCAGGGAACTCCAGAACGGTTTATAGCAACTATCTTGTATTTGGACTTAATCTCTCACTCACTCTCTCTCAACTCATTTATGGTGATGAGAACTTTGCACCTATATGGGTAATATTATTCGATGCCTGCCGATACCTGCCATTTGTTCCCATAAAAAATAATTTAATTTTTATGGGAACTTTACATTTGATTAAATTTCGTTCAGTAGTTTTTATTTAATGAGCATTTTTAGCTTATTATGTAAGTACATAGGCGATGTAAAAACCCGTGGTACGAATATTAAAATTCTAGTGCCCCAAATTTTTGTTGAATGTTTAAACTAAAAAGGCTAAAATTAGCCAAAAGCTATAGTTACTAGATATCACCTTTTGGTCCGGGTTTCCCTTCAACATTTTTTACCCCACGCCACTGCTATGTCGTTCAACAATTCAGAATCTAGTTATTCTTTCAGTTTCTATCTATTTATTGTTAACTCCTTATTATATGTATGGTAAGCTTCATAGACATATCACCCCCTTTGTACCAAAGGGTTTTCAAGTTTCCACTGAAACTGACTGTACCTAATCAAACATTTATATTTTATGAGACCCAATAAACTATTTCATATAAGGGTCAAATAGTAGGTTCATTTACCTATGGGTATCACATTTTCATGAAGTTTGCAACGCGGTGCTAATGAGCGAATTCTATATTAATCGCATCACGAAATAGCCAGATAATTGATCACAGAACCTAACCACAATCCTTCTTATTGTTAGCAATATTATAATTTTTTGCGTATGAATGGCAACATGTTTCATTGAATCAACATTTAGAGTTGAGGGCAATCTTATTATTAAACACGTCTTTCTGTCTATGAACGCCACTTGCAATACTTAAAGGACTACGGAAGTGGCACATTTACTATATAAAAATAAGTCGGGTTTTCCTTCCTGACTCCAGAATGCACGAACCGATTTCCACGGTTTTGCATTCGTTGGAAAGGTCTCGGGCTCCGTGAAGTTTATAGCAAAGAAAAAAACGAAGCCGTCTGGTGGCGAAACGGTTTGCTAGTATCACATAAAATTCTAGTTTAACCGATGGACAATAATAAGTTTTACACAATAACGCAGAACACAGTTGCAATAACATCTCACCTATAAAAGCTAATAATGACCAGACAAATGGTATGGTCGCGAGGTCCTGTTCCCAGAGTCTGTCGGCTGGGGTTCAAGTCGTGACGGTGCTGCGCTGACCTTTGTCAACCGCCACAGAGCAGCATGCAGATAGGCGACTGCCTGTAAAACAGGGAATATGACAGACGTACTCGTATACTTAGTGTTTGTGTGTGTTCGTTATTACGTTAGGGTAGGATAATGTGAGAGGAGATAGAAATAATACGACTTGATGATGACAAAATTAACATTATTGAAGCAAATGATAAATCTCTTAAGATTGAAAATTACAATCATAGCCTCTCTGGTCAAAAAAAGATAACGGGAAACACTTTGCCAATAGCCACAGAGCACCTAGGAAGATAGGCAACTGCCTGTAAAACAGGGAATATGACAGACGTGTACTTAGTGTTTGTGTGTGTGTTTGTTTCTAAAGATAATGCTATTTGATTATGTTTAAGTGAAGAGGGTTGAACCAGATCAAAAATCTCTTAAGATTGAAGATTGCAATAGTCTCTCTGGTCAAAAAAGGAGAATGGGAAACAAAAACTTTGCCAATCGCCACAGAGCAGCCAGGAAGATAGACTGTTACACAGGGAATATGTCAGACGTATACTTACGTAGTGTTTGTGTGTGCGTTAGTACGTAATGATAATTGGAGAGAAGATAGGAATGCTATTTGAGTTAATTGAGATTAAGTGAATAGTGTTAAAGCAAATGACGAATCTCTTAAAATTGAAGATGGTGTAGTATGCTTTGTGACTAGGAATAGGTACTTTTATTGAAACAAAATGTAAATTAAGTGTGACACATAGGAACTTAAAGATGTAATTATAAATACAACGTGTAACGTTAAATGCGCAAAACCTCTCGTGGGGTAACTCAGCCCATGTTACTGCAATGTTTCTTCTAAGACTTCTGGAAATTCGCAAAAAAAAATGTTTTTCATACAAAATGAGAAATTGATCGGACACATCAGTACGAAAAATCTTTTTTTTTTGTGTATATGAGTTAATGACAAAACCTTATACTTTGGTTGATGCCACTTTTCCCGTAAAAGATGCATCAATTAACAACAGAAATATAAATATCCCCACGACCAATCATCCAAAAAAATACTAAGAAACGACAGAAATCTGATACGTTTAATTAAAAATCACCCTTTAATAATATTATCCTGCTATACACACGCTCCTTTCCAGAAATTCATTCATTTTATTAGTAAGATTTCTAAATTGAAATTGTATAAGTATTCCGAGTTCGTCTGGTTCTGAGTCAGATGTTCAGACGTGTGGTGACATTATTGTGATTCATTCGTGAGTTTTGTGATGAGTGACTCACTGCCCAACTTACTACCTTGTAGGGCGTACGGCGGGATGACGTGATTTCTCCGGTTTTCCTAACTTTCGTTCTTACTTGATGTCACGGATTTTCTTGTTGAAAATTATACCTACTTAGTTTCTGTTCTTTACTCGGATATGGATTCATATAACTGTCATAAAGCTTTAAGAAGAAGCTTTGTGTTTAACATCATAGTAGGTGTAGTGGTATACTTATAGTCTACTATCTATAATTTATAAAAATCAATTGCTGTTCATTTAGTCTCGCTAAAACTCGAAAGCAGCTGGTTCGAAAAAATTTGGCTAATATTTGTTTTGAATTATTTTTGGGAATCCAGGAAAGGTTTAAAAAGTGATTTTGACGCAGTACGAAGTGTATTGTGTATTCTATATAATTTTCACTCAAATTAAGTTAAAATGTTGATACTTAGTGATAAAGCTGTTGATCTCCTTATAATATATTTTTTGCATTTACTAATAAATACTTGTACCTACATGCACAGAACTTTCACAACCATTCACCAAATCCGTACCGTTCACCAAATTTTTATGAATGAAAGTCTTTTCAACTTCAACTTCATTCACACAAATACTTTCAAAGCACCCCTAATAAATATTCATAATCTTTGTTCGAATTATAACAAGCGATATCGCGCGGCCATGCCTTATATTTCGATATAAATCCTCAGTCCATGGCCTATTGCGAAATACTTGTGACACCGTGTTGTTTCTGTAATGTTTACCGCCGGGCAGTGGGCGGCAAATTCATTGTTATTGTTTTTGGCCATATTTGGACCTTCTCAGGGTGTTCTAGTAATATTGTTAGGAGATGTGAGGTCTTTATTAGCTAGTCCTAGTGTTTTATTGAATTAAGTAGCTCTGTTTAGGATGATATTTAGCATAACCTCGTTTATGCTTTTGATTATTTATATACCTCTGAGTTGACTAGAGTCAAGAGCAAATAAATTATCATCTTCTTCACCCTATTCTACATTATTGCTTGGAGTTTATGAACCATGTTTTCTTCTTCTATTCGGGCCTTTTCAACTCTCACGATAAAATGTTCATCTGTTTTCAGTTTCATTATAATAGTGACTGCAATATTTGTGTTGTCTTCAAATATTTCATCTTCAATATCTGCATTTGTTTCGTTGAAATCTAAAATTTTATCTACCTACTGACTTATTGGCTAGTATAGCCATCAATTTAGAATTATTTCAATTGAAATGTCTTAAATATCAACTTAACCTATTCTTACTCCATACCAACCTAACTTTTTCAACTGCAAACTCAACATAACTTCACACACCTTCTTTTAGACTGACAAGTAGCTGAAATAATTTATTACTCTAAATAATACTTAGTACAAAATTACTGCAATCAAGAAAGATTTATGTAGATAGCCTAGTGTCTATCGTTCAAGATCTAAATCGTGATGTATTGGGACCTTTGACTTACTTACTTTCAAGGCTAAGGAGCTCATATTTTATTTATTTGTTTTCCAGCAACTTTTAAATCGAGATTAAAATGCAGGAATGTACAAGCCTCATGCTTAGGGTGACACGTAAATCATAGAACATTTATTTGATTTGAAATAAATATTATTATGGACGACGCGAAAACGCGCCGTCACAAAAACAGGTGGCGAGATGGCCTAATAGTCATGGGCACTTACTGCGACGGCTGGTTCGAAGTGTCACTTTAACAGTGAGACGATTTGGGGGAGTCCTTTGCCCAACAGTGGGACACCAAAACATGTAAATAAAAAAATACTATTACCTTTATTCAATGAAAAAGAATGCTACATATTTGCCCATATTTTTATGCAATTCTGACAGCTCTCTGAAAGACCTTTTCTAAGTAAGTAGCAAACCCGAACTCCGTTTCGCCACCAGTTTTTCCATTTTCTTTTTGAATTTTCTTTGCTATAAACCACACGGAGCCCCAGCCCTTTCCAACGAATGCAAAACCATGGAAATTGGTTTGTGCGTTCTGGAGTTATGGCGTCAGGAAGGAAAACCCGACTTATTTTCATATAGTGGAAGAGATTACTCTGAGCGTGGTAAACAGCTGATCCATGCTCATATTTCACTAGTTCATTTGACTGCAAGGACTCATTGAAATTTTGAAGAAGCAGTCTTAATCCTTTCTTAAAAAATACTTCACTTGTACTTACTTAACTCACTTTTTCCACTTAGCCTACCTAGCTAACTTAATCAAAGATTAAACCCATCAGAACCGTAACTAGCAGTTTAAGCAAATGATAAACAGAACAGATATCATAACGAAGAAATATCCAATATTGATTATGGAGAGAAATCAATATCAATCGGATATAAGTTGCAAATACGCTGCGTGTGCACACACCCGCCTGTGTTGGTGCGCGTGAGTCCAACACAAGCGTGTGCGCAGTGAAACGTCCGCGCAAGGCGAACCGCCTGCACTTGTTACTTTGTAGGGTGGATATGGATTGTGGCTCATGAGAAATAAGGCTCATAAGAAAACTCAGTATGTACCACCATTATTTTATTGAACTGAATAGTTAACAAACTTGTGGATTTCAGAATTGGCTCACCGATTTCGCAAACAGTACCCTTAGCACGAATTTTCATTATTTGGGACGTAAACTGGAACTTTGACATTTCAAATTGTCAATTTTCAAGGATAAAATTAGTTCCTTCTTCGCACACCAGAGGCGCTGTTCCATTTTTTCATATCTACAAAAACGCTGTAAATACTGGAAAGACGTTGTAAAGTAAAAGAGTGAAAATTCGAGCTAAGGGTACAGATCAATTAGTAAAAATCACGAAAGGATAAAGTTCATTTAATATTTTCGGCATTTTCAGAAATAATCAAGATTTTTTAACATTCTGAGTAACAGGAACGTTTAAGTTCTTTATCACTTCGTTAGTAAGGAAATATCCTCCGACCAGATAGGTGCTGTGTCTGGTGAGCTTCAAGCTACCAGACCGTCGATTTTTTTAATGTAAGTGTCTTGCGGAGATCTCTAAAATCGCGGGATGTTAGGGCTTCGAGCTCTTCAACGCTAATACATGTTCCAAAACTGCTCATGTATGGCAAGAACAGGCATTAGGTACGGACGGGTGTAATCTATGCCTGTTGTTCACCAGCCACGACTGTCAGAATGATCTATTAGGTAAATCCGTACTTTTATGTCTAGCTATAGATAGTCCGTAATTTCCCACATATTTGTCAACGCTCATTTTATTGCCCATACATAAAAATGAGGCATGATTGCGATGAGTCACAAGTTCAGTGCCTGCGAGACGATCGAAGAAGGTGACTAAATCAGTCAGCAAACAGGATTGATGGGTATTAGCCAGCAGGACACAATGATATCATAGTGAGATCACCGGTCTACCTGACAAGCGTAGCAATTATGCTATTAGAATCCCAAGTTTATTTGGAAGCTCGTAATTGGAGGGTTATTAGAGCTTCGAGCTTATAAAATAAAACTCAAATATTAAAATCTAATCTTAATAATTTTTTTTTTCTAAAATATAGGTAGTACACGTGGTGAAATTTTGATAACACATTTGGACAACTTGCTAAACTTTAATCATCCTTATCTTCACTAGATGTAAATGGATTATTTATCAAGCCATTGTATTGCTGGGCTAAGGCCTCCCCCATGTCCTGTCAATCGTTTTTGAGTTTTGCCTTTTGCAGCCAAATCGACACGTAAATGGGTAAATTTAATCATTTCCAGGAACTGCCAGATCCGCCAACTGCTACAATACTCCGTGATTAATTGCACACCGAAACGATTCCTACTTAAAGTATAGGTACGTATTACGAGTATCAGCATAGGATATTCACAACCCAATTTGGACCAGGTACCACTGCCGTAATCGGCGACTCGCTGTCCTACCATGGACCATGCCCTTGTCGACGGCGCGTTGTGTTCCACGCGCGCCTCAAAGAGTGTCAGCATTACGATGGGGCCCCTCCAAAGAGAGCCAAAGCCTACCGGGGTCGCGGGACTAACGAATTCCCGTGACTCCGCAACGTACAGAGCTATTGAAGGACACCGTGGATTTTAGTCAGAACGAGTCTAACAGTCCCCCCCCGCTCTGCCCTGGGTGGGACGACTCATTTGATGATTTTACCACGTTAAAAAAAAGGTTTCACTGCCGCTGCTATACGCAACTGCGGTTGAGTGAAGAAGTGTTCATTTATATTGTTGCCAGTTGTCATACAATAAATTGAACAGCAGAATATTATAATACCCTATACCTGAAACCAGACAACAATTTCCAACCGTTCTTTCTCAAACAAAATCGTAAACAAAGACATTGTCACCGCACATAAGTCGTCATGCAGCACAACAGGTTTAGTGGGTCGGGCCGCTCGCAAACACACTGCCCTTACGTATCATACGTCATGTCGTCACCAAAGGAACCGCTTATTAAACCAATACTTTCAATGCCTCATTTAGAAAACTGTATAAAAATAAATCATGCAACTGGTCCTCTATAAGGTAAAGATAGAGCATAGAACTAGAGGTTCCCAACGGTGGCGGTACCGCCCCATAGTGGGAGCCCCACACTGGAGCTTTTCCTACCACTTTTCAGCTGTACCAACCCGCACTGTGCCTGCCTGGTGGTGGATTACAACCCATTCCATCTCTCAGAGAGCAGTCCTGTGTACCAGAAGTGTGAACAGGGAATTTTTCCCTATGGTTTTTGTCTAATAAAGTTGTAAAAGAAAGAAAGAGAGAACAGGAAGTGCTACGGCTGCAGCGGAAGAAATGGTTTTTTGTCTAATATAGTTATAAAAGAAAGAAAGAGACAAAAGTAAGTGCTTGGAAACATGACTTACGTCTCATGTGCAATGCATGTACTGCATTGCACATGAGACGTACGACATTGCATTTTAAATAACACAACAGAATACCCATGTCTTCACGAAACTATGTTAACAAAACAAATGACGATTCTAACGTCCCAGAAATGCTTTAAAGCGCATTTCACACAGAGAGCGGACGCGGGTCGGGCGCGTTTCGGGGCGGGAGTACGGCGGGTCTAGTTCTTTGTAATGAAATGGAAGACTTCAAACTGAAAGGGTGCGCGGGTCGGGCGCGGGGCGGGTCGTGCGCACGCTTTCAGTGTGCAGTCTTCCATTTAAATACAAAGAACTAGACCCGCCGTACGGCCCCGCAACGTGCCCGACCCGCGCCCGACCCGCGCCCAACCCGCGCCCGCTCTCTGTGTGAAATGCTTTAAATCTCGTCAAACACGTTGTGAACTGTCCCATTCATGGTTCCCCATTCCTCGACGACCGTTAAGGTTAAAACAAAGCAAATAATACTGACCGGTTAAAAGCCTTCTATGAATTTTGTTGTTTTAACCACGAAGTACCTAAAGTAGGCAGACGGCCCTCACAAAAAAAAGTTGTATGTCGTGGGCTCGTCCCAAGCGGGTCCATTCAGATAGGTGGAAATTATTGACATGAAAAAGGTGATGGAAAAATTTAAACATAAAAGCATCACTACAATAATTGCAGATTGGCTGGTGTCGTGTTATAAGGTTTGTATAGCAGAAGTGGAAATCATTAGATATTGTCGTAAGCTGATTATGTTAGTAATCAGTTGGAAAAGTCATTATGACGAACGAATTCTGCAAGAAGTAACAATTAACATACATATTTTATTGGGTTAAATCACTATTATTACCCGACTGCGCCAGAAGGAGAGTTATGCTTTTTTAACGTTAATTTCATATTCCGTTATTTTCAGATAAATATTTCACGTCCCAAAAAACGAAAGCATTAACAGCTTTCATTTTGGAAATTATATGATAAATAATGGTAAGATCCGGTGATCCTAATAACCGAAAGCTTCCGCTTTCGGTTATTAGGATCATGGTCGATTCGATTTTTCACAAGGAAACAACTTGTAGGTAGTACCGTTTTGTCCCAAAGAATAAAAAACATCATCATCTGTCTAGCCTTTTCCCAATTACTCGTATATTGGGGTCGGCTTCCAATCAAACCAGATACAGCTGGATTTTACATGGAGCGACAACCTATCAAACCTCCACAACCGAGTAACTGGGTAATACGATACCTCATGATAAGACTGGTTGTCAGACTTTAGTTGCCTTTTGCGTTCTTGGATCATGGTGTTCCTTACAGATGGTCCTGCAAGAGCGGTCCTGCAAGAGGTCCTGCAACTTTCCTTATTCTCAAACATTAAAATCGATTGAGATAACGCGTGATTGCATGGTTTTGTAAAAGATTGACATAGTTTAAGTTACCAGTTCAATTATGGAGTGTTAACCTGATAAATATTTATAGCACTGTGACGTAAGGAGCACAAATGGACTATAATATATGTAGTCCATTTATCCGCCATAACCCTTTCTCTCAAACACAAAAAATAAACGAGACTTCACACGACTTTAACGCGCTATGTAACACATAACAGTCCAAGTAATGGGCATTCATGTACAAAACGATTTGTCTTCTACTTAAAAATATTTTGCAAAAACCTCTCGACCAGCGGCATAAAGGTGCTGATAGACTTAAGCTCTCACTTGTAACAGCACACCGAACATACGCCGTTTTTAATTTCGCTGAACTGAGCAATTAAGAGAGCCAAGCATGGAGGCAAACATCGCTACGAACATTCTAGCGAACAATCTATTCGTCAATCTTTAAAAATCTTTTCTTCATGAATAATATTATGTCCGACTAGACAGTCGGCTCGGCAAATCCTCGCCAGAGCGTTTGTAAGAATGCTCGCTAGAACGCTCTTTTGTTTTTCTGTAATAGCGCTCCCTCACCGCGAGCATTCGCCTGTAATGTAACGTTACAGATTCAAACATTCGAAGACAATAGAGCAGCAAATTGCGCTTTGTGTTACATTACAGGTGAATGCTCGCGGTGAGGGAACGCCATAGAGCCAAATGTCCATCATTACGATGATAAATGATGCCGAATGCTTGAGCACGCGCAAACTTTAATATGTTTTATTATACCTCTTAATGACAAACTTATCTTTACAATGCAAAAAGTATAATCTAATCTAATCTCAAGGTAGAAGGGCTGATTTTGCATATCAAGGGTACTTTTCAATGGTAAATGTAACTTTGTAAATAGATTTTAGAGTTGTATAATAAAATATAAGAAAACCACAGGGGTGTCATTTAAGTCTTTAATCAAAATGTTAATTACTTCAATAGATATTAGGTTAAATGTCTTAAAATATGTTGTTATGTTTACTGGACAGTTTTAATTTATTTGTTTGTTGGATAATATGAAAAAGGGTGACCAACAACATCTACAACTTGCAAATTACTCACTAGCAACATACTATGCTAGACAAGATAGAAATGGTGGCTCATGCATTCTTGTAAAAAAAACACACAAATTTGAAGTCGTCCATGTTGACAAATGGGCCATACCTCATCAAATAGAATGTTGTGCTATTAAACTTTCATCCCATCCCATCATCATTATTTGTGTTTATAGGCCGCCAAATAATAGCAAAGATAGGGTATCAGCATTTTTCGATGGATTGGATATGATTTTAAGTGAATTTTGCCTAAGACGTAATGATAAGATCATACTTTGTGGAGATTTTAATATAGATATCTGCAAGAGTAACAAAATATCTGTTGCTTTCCAAAACATATTGCGCAGCTATAATTTAATATTAGGTACTCGCTCACCAACACGCCTAGGTAGTGGAACTTGCATTGACAACATTGTTCATAATATCAGAGGTAGCCAGTGCGAAGTCAAAGAATTAGCGTTGTCAGACCATGCAGCGCAACTACTTAAATGTCGTGTTAAAAAAACTTGCACATTGACTCATTGGTTCATTTACAGACGCGACTACAGTGATGAAAATATAAAAAAATTTAGAGAATGCCTTCAGAATCTAACATTCCACGATGTCCTTACGTGCGCTGATCCAAATAATGCATTTAATGAATTTCACGAACTGTTCATGCTCTTCTATGACTTGTGTTTTCCACTAAAGAAAATTAAAGTTTCACCAAGTAAAAGATCTAAGTGGATAACAAGGGGACTAAAACAATGTTCCAAGCGGAAAAGAAGCATGTTATGGGAATACCGACAGTTACCTAACACTGAAAATAAGAATAAACTTAAAACATACACAAACAGATTAAAACATATAATCAAACAAACACAAAAGGCACAAAACAATCACTACATAAATAATTCAGAAAATAAGAGCAAAGCAATGTGGAGTATAATTAATAAACAAAAACATAATTACCCAAAAGAAGGAATTGACAAGATAATGATAGAAAATAGAATTATAAATAGTCCAAAACAAATAGCAGACTCATTTAATGAATATTTTATAAATCAAGTTCAATCTCAGAGTAACATTATCCACAATAATCCAATGACATCAAATACAATTTTTAATTCTACAATTCCAAATACAATTTCTAATTCAATATTCATGACACCTACCGTACCTGATGACATAATTAAAGTAATTCATTCTCTTAAAAATACAAATAGTACAGGGTATGACGGTGTAACCACAAAAATAATCAAAGCGACATCTGCTATCATTGCACCAATACTAAGTCACATTATTAATAATTGTATTGAGGAAGGCATATTTCCAGAAAAACTGAAAATATCTGTAATCAAACCCTTGTTTAAAAAAGGCGATAAACAAGATCCTAGCAACTATAGACCTATTGCACTTATTCCTGTTTTCTCTAAAATATTTGAGAAAATTCTACATAAAAGTATTTATTCGTTTCTAGAAAATAACAAAATTCTAATCAGCGAACAATATGGATTCAGGAAAAATAAAAACATTAATTCTGCTATAAATGCACTCGTTAAACACGTTCTGACTAATATAGATAATAGAACTCCTGTAGTTGGTTTGTTCATGGACATGACAAAAGCCTTTGACCATGTGAGCCATGAAATACTCCTAAATAAATTGGAAAAATGTGGTATCAGAGGCAATATACTCAAATTAATTCAATCATACCTCACAAATCGGGAACAAGTCACAAGCATTAATAGAATCTGCCCGTACACAAAAACAGAAATAACATATTATTCTGAAAATCTCAAATGTTTATCCGGAGTACCACAGGGTGGTGTCCTTTCAACATTATTTTTCATCGTATTTATTAATGACATGCCTAAATCTATTAACAATCCAATGATATTATTCGCCGACGATAGCACAGTACTAATCAGAAGTAAAAATGATGGGACATTTGAAAAAGAGATAAACGAAAACCTAAATGACATAGTAACCTGGCTAACCGAAAATAAACTAAAAATTAATTTGGATAAAACCGCTTATATTTTATTTGAACAAAGAACAAACACTATTAAACCAGATATTCGATTCGGTAACAAAAGTATTCGAGAGGCAGAACATACTAAATTCCTAGGTATATGGATAGATAATAGAATGAACTGGAAGGTGCATATAGAGCATGTGTGCAAAAAACTTAACCAATGTTCTTATGCGCTTTACCAATTAAGGAAAGTCGCAAATCGGGCAACACTACTAACGGCGTACCACGGATATGTCTCGTCAACATTACGGTATGGACTCATATTTTGGGGGAATTCGCCTGATAGAGAAATGGCATTCAAAGCACAGAAGAAATGCATACGGGCAATATGTGGTATTCAAAGTACGGACAGTTGTAAACCACATTTTCAAAAATGTAACATACTAACTCTTCCATGTCTGTATATATACGAAGTAGTTTGCTATGTCAAAGCAAATTTACATTTATATAATCACCCAAAGAGCATGCGCCACAAAAACAAAATATGCAATATACAACACAAGACAGCTATTTTCAATAAAAATCTCTTAGGTATGGCACCCAAAATATACAATAAATTACCGAAACAAATTATATCAATTAACGGCATAGACTTATTTAAAAAATGTGTAAAGGACTTCTTAGCTCTAAAATGTTATTACTCAATTAACGAATACATAAATGAAAGATGCTAAGCCTTCTACATCCGATATATTTGAAAGAGAAATAAAAATAAAATAAAAATTGTATTCAATGACATGATATTTAAAATCCTCTTAATTCTTAAAAGTGTGACATGACTCGTTATTGCAATCTTGTATAATTTTAGATTTATTTTCATTTTGACTTATTTACTTGACATTTGACATAAAATATAAATTTACCTGCATCAAAATTATTATTGACATTAAAATAAGGTAGCCCGTAGCTCAGAAATAGATTCATATTATGGTTGCATGTGGATACTCGAAATCCCGATTAAAAAACTATTGGATTCATTATAATTAGCTGTAACTGTAGCAAAACTGACATTGATTTCTATTGCATTATATTTTTACAATTTTTAAATGTTATTCTGGAACAATTTGCACACCCATGAGATGGTAAAATATGGAATGAACTTTATCTTATGTTAAACATCTATGTCTTTAAACCCACCCATGTTTGCAAATAAATAAATGATTTGATTTGATTTGATTTGATTTGATAACTTCAGGTAAGTAGTTAAGTTATCATTAAGTTGAGGAAGAGATATAGAGAAACAGAATTATGTCTTACGATAGTCATTTATTGGGTAATTGACATTTATATTTAGTGTTTTCAATTAATATACTTTAAGACCAGGTAGATATAATTATGTACACATGAAATAAGTGGATAATAATACCAACTACTAGCTACTAGCTACTAAAATATAGCCTTCAGTAAAGCAAGAATAATGTAGTTTTCTACTGCTGAATGAATTTTCAAAATAGGATCAGTAGTTCTTGAAATACTTTTTACAAATAAATTCACTATCTCTTAATATTTATTAGTTATTTTAATCGATTACTACTGTAAAAAGTAAAACTTATAAAATACATTTTCCACCCTTTTTTTTTTAGGGTCGTAAAATCGTTAAATGAGCCCTCCGGCCCCGGGCAGGGCGGGAGGGACTGTCAGACTTGTACTGACTAAATTCCACGGTGTCCTTCAGTAGCCTGTTATGTTCCGGGGTCACGGTAAGGAAATAATCCCGCGAACCCGGCAGGCTTTGGCCCTCTGAGAGGGGGGCCCCGTCATTAAATAAATTTTTCACCCTTAGCGATTTATTACCGCGTAGTACTATTACTAGTAGGTAATGAATACTCAAATATATTTACAACTTAAAGCACTAAGTATTAGAAAATAGGTACTAAAAACATTCACGTTTAATGCATCATCATGACAAACGCTCTCTTTTTAATTGTCTAGCTAGATTATAGATCTAATTAAATTGTCAAGTAAGTTGCAACTTTGCCCATTCCGACACACTAGGTCAAAAGGCAAAACGCGCTTCGCCTCAAAATCGTGATCATCAAAACGACCACATCACAACTTTTCCCCAGCGAAAATGAAACCAATAAATTTAAAGAAATTACATACAATCATCAGAAAGTCAAATTGCCGTACTAAATCGCCTGCAGCCGTAAGGAATTAAAGAGTTTTATCGCGGGACATTTTTCACGAGACGGACTTACACCGACGTGTCATTATATCATGCAACATGGGGGCTAATTGATGGTTGAACACGAGTTATCATATCTGTTACTTTTTACGGCGAATTGGTGGAACAATGCTGTAAAAGGAGCGGTAATTACTAGTGAGATGTTGAAAGTTGAGAACAGCGCCATCTAGCGGTGAGTAGTGGCATTAGAAAACTTAACTTCATCAATCGTAATAACATAGAACTTTTGTGTGGACTGCACTATCTGTGAAAGTGAGAATAAATAAAAGCTCCATTTTTTTACTTTTATGAGTTATCTATTTTTCCTTATTAAAATAATTGAAAGACGCTTTTTTGATACAAAAGATAATTCTCCCTTAATAACTCCCGTGGGAACAACAGAATTAAGATATTATGTATTTCCTTAACTGTCGAAACATGTCTCTAAACAAGGCAATATAAATATTACCTCACAGGAAATCTCATTAGCTGCTAATTAGTATCCATGAATAGCAGTAATTAATTACTTATTTACTACTTCTAAATACAGTTCCTTGTTATTCATTTACCGTGTTTTCCCTTTTCTATGGTTACTTGGATAATTATGTATTTATAACTTTGTTCAAATACTTACATAAATGTATGTGTGTTAGTTTTCATACATCATTAACCTTTTCTCAACTATGTTCAGGTTAGTTCCCATTTTAAGCGGATGTATTTGAAATGCCAGTATTTAATAAAGCGACTTATAACTAAACTAGCATGCAAAAGTATAGAAGGTGTTACCTGAATTCAATAATAAATTCGTAAGCAAATCATTCAAAAATTTTTCAATTGTTCAATCCCACAAACAGTTGAAAAAATATTGAATGATTTTCAGAAAAAATGTTGAATATTTTTTTTAATAGTTAGGTTTTTTTTTTAAATGGTAGGGTAATTTTTTTGAAAAACTGTTGGGTTGTTTTCATAATCTGAAGAAAGTCTGTAGGTATAAACCGGATAAAATAATTCTACGAAAGCGAAAAACTACTAGAATATTTCAGCGCAATTACAACCAAACCATGTATTAAATTAACTTATTGATGCTTATATGTAGTTTTAATGCATATAATTTGTTGCACTTTCTCAAAAAATTGGTCCTTTCACGATTTCGTAAAAACATAAATTAAGGCAAACATCTTACTACTGAACTTAAGAGCAAACAAGTCAACATTTTTTCCATAGAAACTTAGTTGGGGTTTTACTCCATTAATTGACAAAGTACATCCAAAATTAAACATGGTATCGTTTTGTCTCAATAATAATTTTGTCTGTACGGAAGCAGAATTGTAAAATATGAAGCTATTAAAAAGTTACGAGCTTCTAAAGATTCGTTTTTTTGCTATTTTTAACACAACTTTAGGTGTAAATTAAAAGCTAAGGAAGCATCAAATTTCCAAAACGAAGTCCGTACCGACACAGCTTTATCGAAGAATTTAATAAATTTTATTTGAAATTAATTGGTGCAGTGGTTTTTTCATAAAACCCCAACAGCCAAAGGCTTTTTCGTATTTTTTTACGCGCGCCTTTTACTCTGAATGATCGTGCATCTCACTGAATAAGTTTTCCCCTGTTTTCTCCACGGGGGGATGACGCTCGCGGACGCATGAACAATATGGCTCGATTTCCGGAGAAATATCATGGTTTTTAACCATGCCTGCCAGTGAGTTCGAGCTCGCGACTAGCGCCGCCTTAAGCATGCATTTCATCACTTAAATAATAATATTATTATCACCAAAAGAAACTTACAATATTCTTGTTTAAATCACCTTATAGATACCTGTTGTACTTGAAGTATCGTAAATATTAATTCAATACGTATTTATAGTGTTTGTGGATGGATTAACGACATGTCCCAATACTTATGTAAACAAATTAACATCGTAATTCCGTTTACATTCGTTAAATATTTACATAATAAGGGTCAATAGGGCAACAGATTTCTTCTGTTCATCATCTTTAACTAAGCTTTTTAAAAGTAGTAAGTATTTACAGTTTTAATAACCGTTCAATTATGTATAAAAACTGGACCAATTTTACAAAAAAAAAAAGATTATCGTTTGGTTTATAATCCTCAAATACAAGATACAAATATTTATTTTCACAGTGAAATACTGTTTAAACACAAAGCTAAGCAAATACTTTACTGACTAGGAAGCCACCTTTTTTATCATGGTAAAATTATCAATGAGTCCTCCTACCCAGGGGAGGGACAAAAGGGACTATCAGACAGAGACATGTACTGGCTGAAATCCACGGCGATCCTTCAACAGCCCTTTACTTTCCAGGTTACCTAATGAAACAGTCCCGCAGCCCGAAAAAGCCACTCTTCAGTAGGCCTATGCACTTTAGAACCATGGTAAACACTACCGTGCACCCAGGGCGGAATGTTTCATAAAAAAAGTATGCTATCTAGCAGTGCACATCTACCTATAGACCTAATCACCGCTTCGTAATATTATATAAGGATATAAACCCGACCAATTAACATTTACCCATCCAATTATGATTGATGCCTATCTAAGACTCATCACAACATTGCCTAGGTAAATATGATTCAACTAGTGTTGTAACCATAGCACAATGATGGTGTAGGTCACATCTGCCAATTAGCTTCGGCAACAAACTATTAGTTTTCACTTAGTCTGTTTGCTTAATTGCTAAGTAGTGTGGGCTTGAGCATCTTTACATAGTATAAAAAGTCTCATAAGTCTGTCTGTACATCCACAAATTACGAAAGTTGCCACCAATTTGTTTTTGTTTTTTTTTTTCATTTATTGTCTTTTATTTATCTTTCTCTTCACAAATTTTACATTTTTAAATATTTCTGGTATCGGGAACAGGGTCCAAGCTACCGACATGGCAGTTAGGGCTCCAAAGAAAGGAACCTTCTAACAATGCGCGCCGTGTCCAGAAGAACTGCTTTTTGTTGTTAGTTGGTCAGGACAAGATTAATTTACTTATTTAGTATAACTAACACATTATTCTAAATTATGTATCCCCTACATTCCAGCTAAGAAGCAAACAAATTTTACCTCTTATGATCATAGGAAGAGGTAAAATTTATTAAATATAATTATTTATTCAAAATTACGATAAAATTTTGAAATTAGCATCACCACCGAATAATAACTCACTAAAAAAAATATACACAAATCTGTTGAACCCGCAGTCTTTCTGTTTACTTTGTTCATTAACAGTCAAATAAACCACCGAAAGAAACATATAAAGAAACACATATTAATCATTACCTTTCATTCGAGGGGCGCTCATCAATCAATTTGTAATATTTACCCACAAGTAATTGATACTTCTAAATATTATGCATGCAGACTTGTGAGACAGGCTAATGAGACATTTCCTGTTGGATAATGTGAAGAGAGGCTGTATTACCCAGTGTCGGATTGAGTATACAGTTGAGAGGGCGTTTACCAGCGGGGCCCTAACCTACGCGGGCCTTCAACGTGTCTGCCTCAAGCCAGGCAATTCTCAAGATACAATACTCCCGCAGGCTAGCCCCCAACTGTTTATTCATATAACTAGAGAGAAATGTATCTAAAAATAATAGGTACACAAAAAGTTTGGCCAGCCCTTAGACTACCCACTTAATTTGACTTTAACTGGGGCCTGTGGCATATCCACCCCGGGCCCTCCCGGCCTAGTCCGACCCTGCATTACCTGTGATTTGTTTTTGAAGGCATGTAATGTGAAGCAATCGTACTTTTCTACAAGAAGTTATAGAAACGGATGGGTCGTAGTGTTAGTATTATGTCATGGCACAGAATATATAATAGTACCTAAAGGCACAGAAGGCTTACTCCCAAAAAGAAAACAAACAAATGTAAAATCTATGCACGAAAGAATAGAGTCCATTTTTACTTGCACCCGCATCACCCACCTACTTTTATAATAGCCTAAACTTCCCGTGCGCAAGCAAAAATGAACTGAATAGTGACGCGCGAGAGTTCATTTTAGTTTATCTGACGCCAACGACATTAAAAGGTTACTGTCGGTCAAGCTCAATAGGGTTGCGACTCGCGAGTTTGGGCACAGTTAGGTAGGAATACGTATTTTATGTATTGTTTAATTACATTATATATTTATGTTAATTAATATTAACATAAATATATATCACTCCTCATTACCTCCTTAAGTCCCTCAAGGAATTTTGTTTTTATCATCGGCCTATATCTTTTTCTGTTTCGTCATCGATTAGGTACTTCATATTTATATCGATTGGTAGCACAGAATGTTAACAGTAGGTACCTACGGCACCTTACGTGAGGAATAATATATACACCGTGACATGTTTGGGCAAAATAATAAATCTAACAAACCTGCGGTCTTTGTTTACATCAAATATCAAAAATTTTAAAACGTTGTCAGAAACAAAAAGATTAGTTCCGTTTCTATCCGTTCTGGCCAAGCTGTAGTCATAACTTTAAAGATCGATTGTTATCGTTTACGGCAAAAAAGGTAACTAGTCCTTATCATTTTCATTTCATTCATTTCATTGTCACAGGCCCCGTGTTGCGTGTCTTTGTAGGTAAGTAGGTAAAAGTCGCGAAGAGAATTACGATCGCTGACCTTGAATGCGTAGTGTAGCCATTTTCTGAGTTTGAACGTGTCTAAACAATAACGTAAACATCTTCCTACTTTCTACCGATCATAATTCGACCTACCTACGTATTCAGCTTAGGTGAGTGAGAGTGATGTCAGGTTTGGTAATCGTCTATTTTGTTTATCTTGGTCGTCTTGTAGGCCAAATTTGTAACCTACCTAATCATGCTTAACTGATCATGATTACTAGCCGGTACTTGATAATATACTATATAGGTATAGGTACATGGTAATGACCATGGTCTAAAAAAACAAGGTCTGGCACTCCCGCAGTGACACATGTTGACGTCACTTTCCAGTTGCCACTTAATTGCAACAAAATACGAAAATAAGGAAACATTTTCACCTATATTTTGTTTAAAAAAAAATTAATAAAACATTTAAATTGTATTTAGCATAGCAAACGAAACAATTCAATACGTATACCAACAGAATTGTAAAATAAAACCACAGCGTTTTATCGTATTCGCTTAAGTAATAAATGCACTTAGGGAAATATAACCACACACTACTGGTAACACAGAAACGGGCTGTGTCATTGTCATGCCGCCATTTTGTCCTGTATCGCTATCCTTGTTTTATGCGTATGCCTGTCTCGCTTAGTGACTGTGTAACAGCGGCACTCAAACATTTTTATTTGTGAACGTCGAAAAGTTTCTTTGTTATCTTTTATCCTAGGATGGATAAATAATGCTTTTTGTCACTGAAAATCTACTACGATGAGGTAGGGGATGGAAGCCACGTGCAAAAGTTAGCACTAATGTAATAATTAGGTCAATGTTTTATTAGGTTAAATTTCCCCAAACTGTAAAGTTTGAGAACCAGCAGATAGCGATGATGACGTAGGCTTGTGTCACCCACGTGACCACTGTGTTTCGGAGTGCCATACCTTGTTTTATTATACCATGGTAATGACATTAATAAGCACGCCACAAGCAGGTAGATAGTTTTTTGATTATTATTAAATATGTAGAAAAAAAGTGAATATTTATCTATGTAGTATAGATAAATATTCACTTTTTTTCTTACCTTTCGAAATCACGCGGTTGTATGTGAAACGTGAGGCTCCTATCACTGTCATTATTTAAACAACCAAACGTTATGCAGAATTTTTTTTCCTTAATCAAATATATTTTTTTTAAACTCATGCGTAAATTCAACCAAACACCAAACTTAAATATTATATAAGTAAGCGCGTGCTTAGTGGGTGGCGCTAGAGATGGGTAACTCAGGAGAGATAGATAAAATTGATATGTATCATTCCGTTTCACTCACTCACTCTTTGTATCAGTTCAAATCCGAATGTATCAGTGTATCCAAGTGTATCTTTTGCAACTCGTTCAATCGTCGTCCTTTTGTATCTGTATCGCACACACAAGCATGAACGGCTAGCGACACGGTGTCTCTTCGTTCGGAGAGTCCCGGCTTCTCTTTCGCACCCCCTATTTAGAATGTCCTGTCGCACTCTCTCCATAGCGACGAGAGTATGACTTTGACCATTATAAACTGATATACGTGAGTAAAAAAGGATAAATAACTCTGTTACTGGTGCGTAGGGCTTAAAGTCGTAAAGCGGTACGTGAACATTGCAAATATTATACTGGTTTCCTTTGTAAAGCACTTTGCTTAAAGTTTTAGTAAACAATGCAAACTAATTACAGTCTTAAAGTTATTGCTATTAGGATCAAGATAGAAAAAAAAGAAAAAATAATATTTGCGATTTACTAAATAAATATTCAATATTTTTTTAGTTAAAGCTCGACCTGCGTCCGGTCCGTGCGTCATCAATGTTATTGTTATCATACGGGTTCGGAAGTCGGAAGTAATTTGATAGTTATTGTTTTGTTTTCGTTGCATCGACAATCAGTACGTAAACAATTTTACAAATAAATAAAAACAATACCTACCTATGTCGACTCCGTACTAAAAATCAAATTTCTTTGAGATCAATCATAAAATACGAGTAAATACATAAAAAAGTACGAAATAAGTAGTACCTACCTACAATAAATCATAACAGAAAGATACGTAAGAGCAAGCAGTGAAGCAGCTATGGGCACAGCACGTGCATCTATCTTTCTATCTATGCTCTTACTGATTCATTGGATTGAATTGATCAATTGATCAATTGAGCGAAGCGAACCACGCTGAACAGTGTATCAGTGCAACGTCGTCGCTTCGTTTCGTGCGCTGATACAAATGATACAAAGATACAAATGAGTGATACATATCCCAGTGATCGAAAGATACATTTCAATCTTTTCTTTTCAGTGATACATATTGCCCATGTCTAGGTGGCGCGCGGCAACCGACTAAATGTCCACTCCGAAGTGGTCGCCGCCAATGCTTGCAGTTTTATACCTACACTACGGAGTGAGCCAGGCCTGGTCATGGTAGCATTTTTATAAGTGATTCTTGATGGGATTAGGATGCTGTTGAGTGTCTTTCATCCGGCTTTGAAGAAAGATACGCATAGAGTGACAGATCTCAAACTTAACCCGACTGCGCAAGCAGCACGTTCTCTTTCTGGCTTTCAGGAGTTGCAGTGGTTTGGGAATAGTGTGGTGAATTATACGAACAAACAAAAAAAAAAGCAGCACGTTCTGAAGAAGCACGCTCTATAGCAACTCGTAATGTAGAATTCTACCCAATCGATAGCTATATAATTATAGCCTCGGTCCCTTATACATAAAAGAAAGAAAAGAAGAAAGAAAAAAATATTTATTTGCCGCAAAAGAGACGTTTTAAAAATAAAATAAACAAAAAAAATAAAGAACTTACATCCAAGGATGGATCTACACGAAAGAAATATATAAAAAAAAAAAATGGGTTAGTGTCTCACACGGCTTCGCCAAATAAGTCCACATAAACACAACTGTGGGAATTAATGGCTAAACCAATGTGTAGCGGATATTATAATCCATCCAGTCGTCAACAGAAGACGACTAGCGACATCTACCGTAGGATAGAAGAACTTATGGCTATGTCCTGCATCGCGCAATCAAAATTCTCCACAAGTTCGGAAAATTTCAAATAAGATAAAGGGGTAGAAAGTCCATCAGACAACATCAGTCCGGTTGAATCTACCTTCCTGAAAATCGGGAAAGACGTACTTTACAACCTTTAGATCAAAAGCTAACATTTTTAATACAAACATAACATTTCTATCATATTTAGCTCTTGGTTTCTTGAACTACTACTTACTACTAACTACAGGAGTACTATTATACTTATGTTCTGTGCTACAGGACAATTGAATGGTCACTGTGTATTTGTGGTAGTATGAGTCTGACATTTTCTTCTAATCCACCCAGAAAGAGTCGACTCATTTACCGATTTTTACTCCACTCAAAAAAAACATTTAAAACACCTTACTATAAAATAGCCTTAAAAAGAGCCATTTAACTACGCTGATAAGATGTGGCTGATAATCGCATTAACCAACTTAAATATCCACTTACGTTATGACATCCTATTGACACCCTATCGACGACTTGTAATCCCTACCCCCACCATAACATGACCTACCTCCCCTCCCTTAACACCTTCAACTTTCAAAGAAGAAGGGGTACTTGAACTGTAAGTGACAGGTCTATGAAAACTGGTTGTTTTTACTGTCATATGACATTTGACAAATGGTTGCGTTATGCCTTTCGCTTTGGTGTTATTGTTGTGACCGGATTATAAAGAGTTAATAGCATATTATATCTTACCTACTAACAAGATGGTACTATGAAGCAATAGTTATCCGTTTAGATAATAATTTATTGATCAGTTTGAAACTTATTGATGGATGATTGAAGTTTTTAAAACATTTTTGGTCGTAGTAAACCAATCACAGATCTGCAATTTAGGTAAACTTTGAATCCTTAATATATGACCTACCAGTAGAATTTCCGAAAACTCTCTTATACAAAACCTTGTTCAGAAAATAAAGAATGCAAAACATTCACAGAAATTGATAGTACTCAAGTAAGTTCTAAAAGTTGCAATCCAGCGTAAACCACGTAAAAGTTTAGGTGGACCAACGACACCGTGAGAGTCGCTGGCAGCCAATGAATGCAAGTGCACAATTATTTGCGAGGTGCACATTTTGCTAATTACTATTTTGAGAAGTGCACATTTTGCGTCAAGTGCACAATGTGCGGGATTGTTTGTCGTTCGGCGTAACGGTCTAAGGGTTGGCCTATGTTCATCAGTCAAGTAGACGTTTTCCGACTGATGGTGATAATAATATAAAGCTCGTTTGGTATTGTACCTCATACACATAATCACAAACAACTTGGTGAACCAACCTGGGTGTCCCACTAACTGACAAACTTCATGATAGGAAAAAATGACATTTGAGTCAAAACGCATAGAAAAAGTTGTTATATCTAGTTGAGAAGTGAACTCAAATTTAGTGTAGTCATCACACTGAATTTGAGTTTACCTTTTAACATCCTTTTCCACAAGCAAACAACATCACAAACCAACAGAGTTGAAATCACATAAATCATACGAAACACCAATCCATCTTTCCACTTAACTCGCAAAGGTAAATTGAGAGATACAACACCATAATCTGCGCAAGCGACACTTTACACACGTCTATCTTAAAATCACCTACAACCAATATATTATGGTCGTTCGTTTACGGCATAACCTGACATGTAACATACCTGCGCCGGCGCCTCTGACTTATGAACTTAATGATAAATACGGTTATAAATAGGCAAGCTTCGGTGTAATGTTTCATCGTTAATTTTGTTTCTAATAGTGTCATATGTTATGTTTAATCGCCGTCATGTAAGTTCGTAAACATTCGCTGTGATATCTACTTGAGATTCAAAATGATTATGATTAATCATTTTGTGCATTAGAACATACAATATTAACTCAAGCGTTTTTTTTTGCACAGGGGGCTATAAATAACAGAATGATACCTGGGTCGTAGGTACCTTACATGGTCCTTACCCCTTTTCTACGTTATTTTTTTAGTTAAAAATAAGTATTTAAAATGTTGTTTACTATCGGACTGTCATTCTTCCTTATTTTGTCAACAACCATGTTGAGAGGTCTACCAGTGACAGTAACAAAGCGTCTAGAATCTTTGCATCGACAGTAGCCTAACCTTTCGATATCTTACGTCAGTTCTACCACTGTTTTTTTTTCTAAAACTACGGTTAGGGAACTGTTTTATGTCACAATAAGTGACCTACAAAAAGTGCTGATAAATCAGCCTTTTTTTTTAATGACTTTTGATTTAGATTTTTCATTGTTAACGATAATTATAATATTGATAAAACATCAAGTTCTTGTTCAAGCCCTAAGACATTTCATTATTTTGCACCTCAAAGGCGACAAATCATTCTCGTCTGCAGTCAATGTTATCCTCCCTTCTTTTCTTGTTAATTTTATAAAAAAATTATAGAACTGTTTCGCAAAACAATATGACTGGGTCATATCAATATTGACTCCACTTCCTACTCATTTAATTGTAGCTTTAGCAAATCCACTCTCAGCTTAATAGGATTTGAGCAGCCCATACAACGTTAAGCTTGAGATAATTGATTGCAAACCCAAATTATATAAAGCAACTAGCTGTTGCCAGCGGCTTCACCCGCTACAACTCGAAAATTATCCCACGGGGACATAAAATCGGGATAAAAACTATCCTATGTGTTAATCCAGGTTATAAACTATCTGTGTACCAAATTTTAGCCAAATCCGTTCAGTGGTTTTTGCGTGAAAGAGTAACAAACATCCATACATCCATACTTACAAACTTTCGCTTTTATAATAGTAGTAGGATTTTACGCAAGCCCTCCCTTTATTATGCAAACTCTAGTATAATCAATCAAGTATATAATCTTATCCGTGCTATGACAAATACGTCGACGTAACCGCCATTTTGAACATATTGAAAGCATTCTCTATTAATGACGAGTGCCCGATAAATGGCCATTACTATTTATCTACATATTACCGACATAGGTGATTGATATTTGCTTTGTTTAAGGGGAAGACTGCTCGTAGAGACTTACTATAGATTTGAGACTGGTTAAAGTCCGTTACAAAACAATTATCTAAACAATAATTTGAGTAGGTACTTATCGAAAATGCCATCCTCAATATACTCAATTAAAAATAACTAAAGCATAACGAAAATAGGTGTCTAGCACGGAAAAAGTGCACGAGGTTTTAGATTCCATTAGCACATCGCAAATCCTGATATTTTTGGTTTTTGGTTTACAATAAGTAGGAACTTTTTAATAGAAGTCAGAAGTTTAGATTTCTGCTCAAACACTGATTGAATGTGTAAAGTAAAATCTTCTTGCCTTTTGAGGAATTTAAATACTTTCAGGCCCATTACGCCAGAGTTGGATATATCCGACAGAGAATAGTCACTTATTGTTTTTTTGTTTGATTTTATTGCATCTATTCTAAATCTCTCTGTTTATGTTGATAGACTGATATAATACTTGTTATTGTACCTACACCATAATATTTTACAAATCGCAGCTTAAGAAAGAGAGGAACTTGTATTTCACCAATTAGTAGCCCGGAGCCGGGGGCACGACAATAGATATGAAATCTGGCGGTTTTAACCGCCAGATTCGGTTAAATGGATCATAACAAGTTATTCAATTTGATCCCATGTCATGTCATCCCTACATTCCCATTCAAAACTTTTATTCGTTACACTAAACTACATAGTCAGCATTCAATACCCTAGTCTAGATTCCATACCATAAGGACTGCAGAAGTTTACGGTAAAACCTTCCAAATAAGTTGAAGTCCCGTTTGTTTGATATTTTCTATGGATTATCTAATATAAAGACGTGCTGTCACGTGCTATCTAGGTGCCTTTATATGGAGCGCTGATAAACGGGCCACCCGCACTCTATGGTACAATGAACGGTATGGGAAGGATATTGCCATGAGTTATAGGTTATGTTATGAAGGTTTATACGTTAATGTTTAATAAATGCTCACTTTGCTGTCTGCCATTTTCTTGTAAAAAGAAAATTAATTAGTATTTACTCAGAAAGCTATCATCGTCATTTTTCTACTCTTTTTTGGCACAAAATCGTGAAATGAGTCATACCCTTTTGGTTGGAGCTATCAGACCTCACAGACTCTAAACTACTCTGTCCGTTAAATTGCCCTTTGTATTCCATCGTCGCGGTAACCACTCAAGACAAGATTTTCGATAACTTATTTCAATATTAAAACCATACATCTTTGATAAAGTTTCCATCATCGTTACAGTTACTTAAAACAGAATGCTATCATATAGGTCCTTTTTTTCCTACAGACTTAATCATGATATCCAGGTACATAAATTTATGCCATTTTTTCACTTAGGAATAGGGTAACACTTGGTAAATTACGCCCTAATTTACCTAACGCCCCTTGGCCTTGTTGTATGCCAACAGCGGCCATCTCGCTCGCGCGTGGTTCTTAGCACTAAATCTAGTTGACAAGTCTGTCAGTCCCTCCCGCCCTTTCCGGGGTTGAGGACTCATTTGATGATTTTAACAAGAAATAAAAAAGTTGACAAAATGCCCCGTTAGAGTAACGGGGCATTTTGTCGATTGCGATGAGCGCATTACCTAGTGTAGGTAACCCTACTTACTTTCCTGAACAACAGAATTTAGCATTCTAACTTAACGAGGTTACAAGAAAGAACTTCATCTTAAACAATCATAGGAGTTGGTATTTGTCATAAGTAGATAAGATTACTACAGTTATTACAATCGCCCCGTGGCCCACCTCGGCCCGTGGGTGTCAGACGTATGTCAAAACTTCGCACACACTATTGTGAAAACACTTTCATTTTTAATCTAATCTATATTTTTTTCGCATTTTCTCACAATGTGGCCTTTGACATGCTGACATATTGTGTTACAGTGGCGTGGGCGTAGCGAGAGAGTGTGTGATTTAATATTAGATCTTTGTAAAAGTAATTTAGAACATAACAATTTGAATTGCTGTATATCTGCAGAAAGTAGCTTAATATACAACGTGTAACGTTAAATGTGCAAAACCTCTCGTGGGGTAACTCAGAGCATGTTACTGAACAATGTTTGTTCTAAGACTTTTGGAATTTCGCAAAAAAAAAATGGTTTTTCTGATGGGCCTAATACTTTTTTACGAAAGTATTTTTTTTTTAATTTCGATTTCACAAAACTGTTAGAACAAACATTTTTCAGTAACATGGGCTGAGTTACCCCACGAAACGTTTGGCGCATTTAACGTTACACGTTGTAGAATAATGTAACCTTTTCAAGTATAGAAAAGCAAGAGAGGATTCAATTAAGAAATCGTTCCTCTTCCACTCTCTCTGTGAGACGTCACGGCGTTATTACTCCTCTATCTTTCACCTTACACAATCCATTTATCTTTTCTCTGGTCTTCATCTTCCTCTCCATCCAAACTACATAAAGCATCCTGTTCCTAGCTGTTAGTATTGTTTTTTTTTTTTTGTCTCAAATCAATGTCAATGTTTGTCGCATGTCGAACGAGCTGCGGGCCCGCAAAGCTCAGGACCGGTGCCCTGAAACAGCAACCCGGGGTCGAGGCAGACCACGAAGGAGATGGCGGGACGGACTGGATGCTTTCTTGAATTGGAAAGAAATAGCACACAATTGAGACCGTTGGAGGGAATAGAGGGAGGAGAGGTCTTTACCCAGCACGCGTAGCATGGCGCCATAGAAACGAGTTTTGTCGACGCGAGAATAGACAAAATGATAGAACTTAAAAGATTTTAAAATATAGAAGAGATAATTATGTTTCTATTATTTAATGGTGTAGGAATTGTGTCATATTTGTGCAAAAAACAATCGATTTGCATAGGAATAACGATGAAATAACTTTGCCTTTTCTTCGTAGAATATAGATAGAATCACCATGCTACGTATGCAGCAGTGAGACAGTACAGGCTAGCAATAGTTATGTATTTTTTCAAAATACCAGATTGCGTGATGCAGTTCCCACATTGCATTGGAAGCCATTACAACTTACAAGTAATCAAAATAGACATAGTAGATCCTTTAATAATAAAGACCTTTACAAAAACAAATCAAATGCAGAAACCTTACTCACAGATCACCCATAGGTCATCAAAGATGTTCTACATAATCAAACAATTTTTAACCCATCGCTCGTCCTTGGTAAAACAAATGCCAGAAACCTAGGTTTCCTCTCAAAACGTCTTATATCTATTCTATATTTCTATACATTAATAATGTAAATAATTGCTGTCTGTACATGGAACATTATTTGAGAAAATAACTTAAATAATTTGAGAAAAACTATTATTTGGGGCCTTTATCGGGAGCTTTAGTTAGCAGGAGAACTCTAAATACTGAAAGCTAGTATATTTTTGTATTTTCTGTGTTTGTGCGCGCGTATCTTAAAAAGAGCTTAGGTGTATTGGATGTGATTTTCACTAATGAATTGTGAGCAAGCTTCACGTAAAAAATGTATTTGCCTTAATTGAATTAGTTAAGATTCAAAGTCTCATGTCAAATGTATTTATTAGATTACAAAATATGGTTTCTGAGATTAGCAAGAGCTTGATGATTCTGTATTTTCTTTCTACTCCCAAACCACTGCAACTCCGGAAAGCCAGAATCAAAACCACCAGAAAAGCGCCGAGTCAGTGAAGCTCGACTTGTTCCGGAGAATGACTTTCCTTGCGATTGATCTTGTACGAATTTAACCTGAAAAGAATTGTGGAGTAGTTTTACTCTGTAAGGTATAGAAAATCACAAAGAAAAAACTTAAATCTTCACGGACGTAGTCGCGGGCAAAGTGCTAGTTTAGTTAATTTATCAACTTCAATGAAAACGGATCTGAATTGACATTCTCTTGATCAAATGAATCTAAATCTGATTACAGCGAACTTTATGATAGGTTACAACGTTTACCTAGGAAATGTCAGAGGTTTTGAGATATTAACCTAGGTGACCTGAGTATAAAACGTTTTATAACTGTGTTGAAAGGTTTGATTTAAGAAATACTTATTGGATTTGATTTGTGGGATATTTGTTTAGGTAATGCATGAAGGGAGAGTTTACATTGCTACGACACCGTGCGATGTTTTTTTTTGTATTAAATGATGGTTGTTCCTTATCTATACCAAAAAGTGACGAACGCTTTTAAATTCTTTACTATTACTGCAACAACTTTTAACAGCATTGGCATTTTGATTTTAAAACTTTTCCATATTTTATTAATATTGTTTTTCTTTCCTTCTTCTTCAAACATCACACTATAGTTCCACTTATGTATATAACTCGGTTCCCGACTGTATACTTCTTTTCAATTTTTTAGACCACAGCGCTATTTAACTTAATAGTTTGATAAATACATTAACTAAACAAGAATCGATAATTACTTTGACAATTTACGATCTCTTTAAAGCTTTTCCTAACCTAGTCTGATTGATCCAATTTATTAGTCATGTACTTCTCAATCTAACACAAATTAAAACACATAACAGGCAATGTTGTTACAATTACTTCACTTTATAGTATTTTACTAATTTCCTTACTAGAACAAACTTCTGAATAATTAGATCAAATTCTTACGAAACTTTTGAACGAGTTACTCGTTACATAAAACGTAATTGAAGTATTTGTCTTTCCTTATGGCATTTCTACTTGTCTTCTTAATCTAATAATCGATTTTAATATAATTAAAATGTTTAGGTAACATATTGGTACACGCCTTCCTACAATTGGCATACGTTTGAGTCACTTTTACTAAGCGAATAAGAGTTACTACTTCTTTTTACACTTTTATGACTTAGAGAATGATTAAGACAAAGTGTAGCACGTGCTTGATTATTTTTCATCATCATCATCTAGGACTATTTGTCACTGCTGGACATCATTCTCTGTGAGAGAAAGAGAGTGGCTCAATGCGATATAGTGAATCACTGTCATGTCTTTGTATTTGTATTTTCGGTTCTATTACTTGGCAAATAAAAAAAATACATATTACATCTTGAAGAAATCTCATGATGTAATTTTACAGCATGTTTGCTTCGTCCTTCGTCCAACTTATAGATAGCCTTTCTTTACGCCACTCTTGTATTTATTTTCCCATGCATCGATACTAAAAAAAAATGCACCGATACTGGGGTCGCGGGACTGCCTTATCAGGCAACCATGACCCTGAAGCGAAGTTGAAAACCTGAATCCATTTTTTGCGTCGGTATTTGCCCAATGTTTTCTCAATGCAAATTTACATTCAAGCAAGGAGACACACATTAGCACTCTACATCTCTAATTCATACTTTAAGGTCAACAATTCCTATAACTCCTGAATTCAACCTGAATTACAATTATCTAGTACTTTAAGGCCAGGTATTTCGGAATTGACCTATTTTTGATTCAACCGTAAACAATCAAATGTACCTTTTTTCGGTCTGAAAAAAATATATGTTATAGTTCAATAAACTGTCTATGTTATTTTCCTGTTGAAAACGCGATATTTATAACTTGACTCGATCAAAAAAAAACGCGAAAATAGAGATTTTTTTAACGTTTTTTGAGTGGTACCTGAAGTAGATCAAACTTTTGGTCCTGAAGAGTATATCAATAAATAGGTAATGATGTTTGTCAGAACTTTATCCGGGTACTTTTTCATTTAATAACAATTTTAATTTATAAAAAGACGCCAATGTGTTTGGGCACATTATGCCGTTTTATTCTAAGCATACATTCACTATCGTCCTCTCATCTTTTGCCTTTCAAAAGTAGTGTCATCACTGTCGTTCGTTGACGAATCAGTCAGCCAGCGTGGCTCTTACAGACTAGACCTCTGACACTTTTTTTCTGATCGGGGCTGTCAAATTTTCGTAATAGGAAAAATGGAAATTGAGAAAAAGACCGAGAAAATAAAAACGAATGATGCGTAGGCTTATAGATTATTCAAAATATGTTTAGGCATATATACGCTGTGTTTAATGGGACCTGATTAAACGGACATGGCTGTAAAAAACACATATAAACTTTCTATTTTCAATAACATATTATTTTCATTAATCAATAAGAGAAAGAAACCGAACTTACTGAATTTCATCGCAGGAAATTCCTGACGATCCCTACAGAGCAAATAATGGATTTGAGAGAATAAGAATTTTAGAATACGTATATTCCATTACAAATTGTTTCTATCAATACAGTTAGTAATTATACTCACAGATACCTAGATCAATGTTATCGTGATATCGTGATACGGTTCTTGTTCATCGTTCTGCAATATTTTGCATCCATCGTCCAATACTTTTGGATCTTTATAACATTTCATTGAACTAATGATAATAGCACTGAATTTCAGTCAACAATAATTTGTGGCACTAAATGTAAATGAAAACAACCACTAATCGTATCGAATTGCAATATATGAAAAGAAGCACTTCACTTTTATTATTATTTATTTCATTTCGTCACAGATTTATAACAATGGGGAAGGCAAGTGTCAAAGTGAAAATGACAGTTTGGTCCCCAAAGAACTGTAAAATCAAAGGAATTTTCAGAAAAAAAACCATTTATTGATGTAAAATGACTAGATGTTGTGTATTAAGCTGTAAAAATGATGGAATACACTTTTCAAAATAATATCTACTTTTCTTTTGGAGGTTATGTACCAGTATTGCATCGCTCGAAAATCGAAGAATTATCACCTGGAACGAGTTTTGTAATAGTTGTGGTGTTAAGAAATTAAATATATTGTGATATTTCTCGAATCTAAATAGAAAAAAAGGTTAAAATTACTGACTTAAAACATTATGATATTTTATCAAAATAGAAAGTCAAAACCAGCATTATATTCTTGATAAAGGAGAGGACAGGTAAAACATACCTAAACTCAAAAATTGAAACCTCAACTACAAGTAATTGTGGATTTATTACGGTAAAATCAAATGTATAACCACTCAATTAAATCACTTTTTTCCTCTTGTAGATGCGCCGCGGCGTCTTAATTCTTCTTTTAGTATATAGTACTTGCATGGACGAATAATTTTCCATATTTGTTTTGTATTTATACTCAATTTTTATAACAAATAATCTTGTTTGTTTTTTTGTACAAGGTAGACGTGGGGACCAACTATCGCAGCGCCATCTACGATTAGCTTTGAGTTGCCATCCCCATTTCGAAAAAACAGAATTAAATTAAATTAAATGAAAACTGCTTGTCAATTTTGAATACTTCAAAATTACATGTCACCTACAAATAAGGCGTAGCACCCACCATGCGAAAAGGTTGAAAATCATTTCTTAAACTAAACATACAATACAGTTTTTTTTTAGACGTACTTGTCTAGTATTATAATATAAAAATTAAATTAAAAAAAATAGTTCTTGATCGTTATTCCAAGTTTTGTGGCGCGTCCACAATCTGTTTTACTAGGAATTGCGAGCCCCGAGGAAAATGTTTTTCCACTAAATACTGATCAATTTTAAGACTTATTTTTCCAAAAAAAAGGATTAATATCGGTCGGGGTTTGGTGGCACAAAAACGTGCCATTGGGGAGCATTGGGGATCGGGCGGTTAAACGAAACTATAATAGTTTGATAGCTAATCACTATTTTTAATTGTATTTAGTAATACTTTTTCTAAATAATGACAATTTTATTTTTACATTTAGTGTGATATTTTTTTCCTAGAAAAGATGGGAAAGGCGCGTTCGCGGGAAATTTATAATTTTGGTTGCTCTTATAGAACGAACAGAGGAGGATGGCACTACCATCGTTCACTTCATTTAGCCAGCTGCTAAAGTGTAGCAGCAACAGAAGTTCCCAATCTTGTTCTGATTTCCCACCAGAAACGTCAGGAAGTCTTTTTATGGCGATATGACAAAAAATCTGCAATTTTGGTGTTTATATTTCAAAAAAACAAAAAGGATAAATTGGTGGTGTAATTTAAATGCTTATTAGAACTTAGAATGTTTTCAAAATTATACAGATATAAATTCCATATTCTTTGTAGTTATTTTTTAATAAACATGTATTTAAATCTATTAATGTGTTTTCCATGCATCAGTGAAAGAATTGTACTTAAATTATACGCAAAACATCGTATGATCATGATGGTGATGAATTTATGATAAAAGAGATGAAAAATATGTTTTCAAATTCAAATCAGCAAATGTTTTATTATTATTTATTAGCATTTTTTATTTATTATTTACTACTACTGATGTCCCTATAACACGGTGCTAGTGTCCGTCATTTATATCAAAATGCATCAAACACACCACCAGATATTGAAGGGCGACCCGCTTTGTATACGCATGGTAATAAAACGCTCGTGTGCTTGGGGCTTAATAGATAATTGGGTATTGTCATTTTGGCACGGTATGCCAATGTTAATGAATTTTCTACAAATTAGTAGTTTTTTTTTGTTAACTGGGGACATCAAAATCTGTTTCAAAATGTTATAAAATATATTTAGGTCTCTGAATGGAAAAAAATATTTGTAAAATATTTGTCTGCATCAATAGGTATTTATATCTATTTTTATTCGTAAATATATTGACATCCTTTTGATGAAATATTCTACTAGAGTAATAAATATATTTTGCGTAAAGGGAACACTGTAAGCAATATTGAAGTTGAAGAAATGAAATACATAAAACTTAGGTTTCCGCGATAGTGGTGCTGGTTGCGGCGAACGTCGTCAAACTTTCACCGCTCATTGAACGACGATTTTTCATAATAAGGGAGCCTTAAATGTTAAGGCGCTCCCTCACTGAGACCATTCACCTGTGCGCTGTGAAACGTTGCAGATTCGAACATTTCATCAATGACGGAAGGCAATCGAGCATCACCACACGGACCTTCAGTCAGGGCGGTAGTATTGTAATGTAATGCTCAAAGTCGAATCTATAATGATACATTACACCCGAATGCTCTCAGTGAGAGAGCGCCTTTAGATACAATTATGGTTTTAGTAAATCAATACAGTCCTCCGCCTTTTTTATGTACTTTAAACTAGATGCCCTGGATATGTTACATAAGGAACCAAATAGTAGTTCATAGAAATTAATGATTACCTACTCATGTTTTAAAACGGAAGCTTCTGAACGGATTTGCGAATTAGGTTTAGCTTTTATTAATTCATAGTTACGATGTGGGTTATTGATTGTGTCAGTTACATGATTAGAAATATGATTGTGATTTGATTGTTATATCGGATGTGATTGGATTGATATGCTTTTTGATAAAAGTAAAAAATAAAAAATAAATGTACCGATTCAAAGTGTAACAAATATTTGTATGTTTTACAAGTAGTTGTTCCGGGTCGTAAGTGTTTGTGTGTGTGAGTTTAAAAGTATGTAAACGCATTCATGATCCAGGAGAAATTCAAAAAACTTTTAATAAAATAGATAAATAATATTCCCCAACTATCACACAACGCCATCTAATTCCAAGCTAAGCAGAGCTTGTGTTATGGGTACTAGACAACTGATAAACATACTACTATGTATATATTTCTAAATACATACATATTATAGATAAATTACACCCAGACAAATGATCAGTCTCATCACACAAACATTTGTCCTAGGTTGGAATCGAAACCACGACCCCCGGCATAGCAGTCAGGGTCACTAACCACTAGACCAGTCAACTGAAACTTATGAAAACGTTAATGAAACTTATTTAATTAAGTTTTTAAAGTAACCTGGTCACCAACACTATCATTAGAACGTAAAAATACAGTATTTGGCTTGTTTCTCAATAGTATCCAGTTGATATATTGACACTTTTGCATACACCATGATCATGATAAATATAACAGTTAACGTGGATCCTGTGGAACTTTCAAACTATTGTAAAAAAGACAGGCGTGGCGAACGCGAAGCGAGGTGTTTTTGTTTGTAATGTATGGAATTGTTTGAAGCCAGTCACAATAGAATAACGGATCGCTTTCGCTTTTATATGTGACTGGATTCAAACAATTCCAAATATTACAAATAAAAACGCTTCGGATTGCATTCGCTTCGCCTGTCCGTTTGACAATAGCTTTAAGCAGACAAAACAGTCGACCCCCTCTTCGTTTTTTTTCCGAATACTACCATAGTTCCTACAAAATATTGATGCTGCCTGAAATAGACTACTTTTACACTCTATTGATTGCGTCTTTAATAAATAATGATCCGAACAAAACTCCAAGTATCTCCCCCATTTCTCACAAAGTTTACAAACTTTTTACTCATTCTCTTAGACGGTAGTGAACAAATTTCAAACATTCATGAATATTACATCATTTTGAATCACAAAAAAATCAATTTTCATCTTGTTACCTTGCCTTGCTTTTGCAATCCAATTTCAAAAGAAAAGTTTTAGAGCTAAAATATAAGCTTTTGTGTTCTTGGTAGAATAGGATTCCTTTGCTGGACAAAGCCCTTACACATATTTATAGCCCTCATAATATCTTGTATTCTTCCATCAATGTAAGGCGAGTAATGGACTACTCGCTGTCTAATAATGCAATATTCGCGGGTCGTCGGCGCGTCGTTTACTCATGTTCCGCTGGTTTCGAAAAGATCTGTCAGCTTACTGACGGGCCCCCTTTGAGAGCCAAAGCCGGCCGGGGTCGGGACTAAAAGGCTATTGAAGGACACCGTGAATTTTAGTCAGTACAAGTCTGACAGTCCCTCCTGCGCCCTGCCCTGGGTGAGACGACTCATTTGATGATTTTGCCTCGTAAAAAAAGCATTGTTTAGCTTATGACATAATTATAATAATAATAAAAAAATGGTATACGACTATTTACTTACATGAAAGAATATTGAGCTACTTCATTCTACTACTGCTAATCAATTAGGTACTTTGTAATTTTTGCCAGTAATTGTTCGCTTTAATTTCAGCCAACTCATTGATGGATTAAAAGCGAATTGAAACAGGCGTGTGCTATTTTAATTAGCGCCGGAAATCCGTGACCCGACATTTACAATACATACCGAAAATCATTTACTGTCTAACAGTATTGAACGTACACTCAAGACCACTAATATGTTTATGTGTACCACGTGGAAACTATTGTGTGGTAGCTTCTGTTGCTATTTTTGTTGAAGCAAAAATCTCCGTATAACTGAAAGTACCTAAATTAAAGTTAACCGGAATCAAGAAAGTTAGTGAAGAAACACATGTCCAGTAAGCGCTGCTTGTGGCTGATTCGAATCCCGTTTGGAACAAATATTTGTATTGCCTCCTGATACTTTATTGAGGTCTGGGTGTTTGTGTAAGTATGTGAGTTTAAATGTCATAGGTGATGAAGATGTGCAGTGTGTGTCTATGACACAGAAGGAATTAATAGATCGTGGCAAAAATATATTGGTTGTAATTTTACATAGTTCTTCTTACTATCGTTTAAAAAATATTGATACTGATCATATATTTTGGGAATATTGAATCGCAAGGCTTTTATGATTTTGGACCTACCACGTCCCGACTTCGTTTTAGTTAATAATTCAATATAACTATAATGATTGAGAAACTCAAAGCTGTATTGAAGTTTGTTGTGTTTAGCTGTCTACATATTGGTGGTCGTGAGTGTACACTATGACATAACTGAGATTATCGAGCTCCGCAATATAATTAACTTTGTGTACTACAATGATGTATTTAATTAGTGGAATTTTATTTAAAGAGTATGCATTTTGTTTGTTATGTAATGGGGGTCACATGGTGACTTTTTTTTTTATTTAAAAAGTCTGTTTTTTTAAGTGTAGGGTTTGCCTACGGAGAAATTAGAGAGGATTGGTGATATGAGAATTAGGTTCAAACCTAAGAAGTAGGTTGATTTATTTAAGTAAATATAAATAAAGGAATGAATAATGTACAATAAACACTAATCTAACAATCCAACGCGGCAACAATTTAGATTTTTAGGCAACATAAGGCCCGTGTAGAAATACCAAACCTGTCATGAATCGGCCCGGAAAAGGGAAAAAATCATGGAAAGAATTAGGGAAAGCTTTTGCGCAGCTTTGGGTCAACAAAGGGCAAGAAACGACGCTCTTATGAAGGCCACAAGATCACGCTGGATGCAGGCCGCTTACAACCGGTCCTACTGGAACTCGAAAGGGGAGGCCTATGTGCAACAGCAGTGGACGACTTACGGCTGATATGATGATGATGATGAGGTCAAGAAAGGAAAAATGCAACTTATTATAATGTTTTAATAACTTCATTATATTTTATCGGACACTAAATATCTGATTTATCTTTACAAAAAAATGTTTTTTTTTATGACAAGCCTTCTGGCATATAATATTTTTGTTTCCTTGTGGCTGATACTCAACTGTAAAGGTGACTAAAGTTTGATGTAATCTGTCTACATAACATAATTTGAAAATCAACAGGAATAGCCAATTCCGTGTCGACACCTGACACACTTTACTAACAGAATAAACCTTCCTCATAACAATATCAATACGATTGCCAGACTATATCTTTCTTATGGCAGGGATAGTGAACCGGTGTTCTCCTGATAACATGCTTTTTTTTTACCATAGTAGACTTATCAAATAAGTGCTACTGCCCCGAGTGGAGAGCAAAGAGACTGATAGACTGTCTTACTGACTGAATACCACCCTGTGCCTCTGGTTGCTGAACCGCGGTACCCTGTTTGGAAAGTCTTTCGGCTTATTAAATTAATAGTATGAAGCAGATATTTGTTATATCAGTGTGAACAATTTCGATATTTTCAGGATCATCATTTTAAAAATTATGTTGCTTCTTATTTTGTTTAAAAACCATCTTCTCACATTTTCAATAAAACTTATAAAAAATCGAAAAAACAGGTGCATGGTTCTTTCTTACTGAACATTCATCATTTTAATTGCAAATTATTTTTGTTTGTGTTTCTCGCATAAGCTCTCATACAAGTAAACCAAAGCCCAAAAAATAACCGCAGATACAAAAAGGTGCACAACCCCTCTTCAAAAGCTATCTAAACAGAACACATTGCTTGTAAATACGATATTAAATCGTGAGCTAGCTTCGCCCCGCGGCGTCGCTTACATAAAACAATACTGTTTAAATTTACGACGTGTATTGTGTCATGAAAGATGGCAAATTGTTGCGGTTATAAATTAGAATTTGATTGGCTATATTTGTTTGGTATATTAGGTACGATTAGCTTGTTTAATTCGAAGTCATTTGAACGACGATTTATTTTTGGCAAAATTTTAATGTAGCAGTCACGGATGTTTCTCAAACGGTTCAATATTATATGTTTGAGCTGCAGATCTAAAACGATTATTTAGCCATACTCCTATGACTCACTTCAGGAATTTCCAGCAACGTCATTTAAAATCAAAATCAAATCGTTTATTTCAACTAGGCCAATTACAGGCACTTATCAATTGTCAAAAGACATAAAATAAAACAATTACAAAAATTGTTATGGTGCTACAGTCCCAGTCACAAGACATAAAAACTGTGAAATTACTGTAGGTGCTCATTCCAAAGCGTACGAGTAGATCTCTATGGAGAAGAATGAGCAAGAAACTCCATGGACACTCTTTTTCAATCACCAAAATTATTACATAAATTTTGTTACATCATTCATTAGCAAATTGGTAAAAGCGGTATGGGTATAGCTGAAAATAGACTGGAAATAGCTTTTTTAGAAAATTTGAACAGTTTCTTTATTTTTAGGAGTAACTTTGGTTTTGAGGTGGGTGGGATACACCGATCCCACCAGGGAAACGGGAAACGGCACCACATGCTACCAGTAACCTGCGGAGGCAGCGGAGCGAGGTCATAGGGCTCTCCAGGACAAATCCTTTCACGATGTGCATTGATCTTGAGTGACCTATGGTATTACGAGGAGGTAGATAAGCGGGCGAAGCCGCTGGCAAAAGTTAGTCTTATATAAAAGATGTTGATAAAAGTTGTTTTTATACTTTTATATTGTACTTAAACAGATCCGAGAAATTTTAATAATCAAAACTTAATGGCCTTGAAAAGTTAAAAGGGCAAATGGTCCACGGTCATTGAAAACTTGATATTCGTTAATTCAGATTATGTTCGCTTTTCACCTTCGATTTCAATTAACTTTAAATAAGAAGGGCCGCGTGTCGAAATGGTAGTACTTAGGCTAACAATGCGCATCATGGAAATTGTGTCGGATTATTTACAGTAGGTACAGACGCCAGCACATCAACCTACCCGAATTTGTCAAATTTTGACAATAGAACGTGAACCTTCTAGTTTTGCCCCTTGAAATGAAATAATGAAATGAAAATATAAAAAACTAGCAAACCCGACGAACTCACGGAGCCCGAGACCTTTCCAACGAATGCAAAACCGTGGAAATCGGTTCGTGCGTTCTGGAGTTATATCGTCAGGAAGGAAAACCCGACTTGTTTTTATAAGTAGATAAGTAGATAATTATGAACACTTTTTATTTAAGTACACGTCGTCTTTTTACAAGCAAGATGAGGCCGGTGTATCGTACCTGACTACTCTGAGATGAAACAGCGGAAACAAACTCAGAGGTCACTTTCCTTTTAAAATCCAGACATCATATTCGTCATGTCATACTAGGACCATGAGGGTATTTGAGATGGTCTTTTGAAGAAACACCCACACAGATTTGAAAGGACCTGTCCAGTCAGTGCAAGCATTTGTCAGTTATCGCCAAGTTTTTTGCCAAGCTATACAAGCTTGGCAAAAAACAGTAGAAAACCGGAAGTCGCCACTGTGCTCTCGCTACCAGCACATTTAATTTATTTTTCACCTAAAACGTTAGTTTTATGGCATAAGAATAAATCTAACAAACTTGCGTTCTTTATTTACATCAAATATCAAAGATTTTAAAACGTTGTCAGAAACAAAAAGATTAGTTCCGTTTCAAGACGTTCTGGCCAAGCTGTAGGTCGACTCATAACTTAAAGACTTGGTAAGAATGAATGTCGAAGAGAGATCGATCAATAGATGAGGTAGTATAATTGTCTGCGAAACTGAAAGTGTAGACAAGCCCAGTGTACACTAAACTACATGTTTTATTAGCCCGAGGACACACCAGCCTGTCTATGGTACCACTACGATACTTAATAACACAGTGAGCACTCTACCTAAGAATTAGTTCTAACTACTGTAATAATATGGTTGACAAGATGGTGGACATTATTTCCTTGGCAAAGTATACTTCCCTGTTGATCTGATAAATGTCAGAAGAAAGATTTAAAAAAATTCTTACTAATACTAATGCGATATAGTGTAGTTTGGATAGATGGCTGGATGTTTGTCACGCCACAGAATAAATACCATTGACCACCGGGGTGGTAAACGCCACCAATTAGTGCCAACCACCACCCCGGTGGCATGATCAAAGGAATGGGAAATAAACGTTATTTAGCTACCCAAAGAATGAAAATGTAGTTTTTTTGACTTTAAGCACACACTTGTAAAGATAATAGCCAAATGATATTGCCAAGTAAAAATAACTATGTATGTATATCAAATCGAAGTCTTAATGTTACGTAAGATAAATCACCATATACTTCACATGTAATACAAACAGTACCCAATTATTGCCAGGAAATGTTCCAACTTTTGCTCCTAAACTTTTTATAGATGCAATAATTACAGATTAGATAGTACCTACCTACACTAAAAAATCAATTCAATACGTCTGACAGACCCAACTTCCTTCCTATGACAATAAATCTTACTCAACGAGGGTCTATCATACCGAGCAAGTGATTGATACAAAAAAAAACACTTTTACTTTGTTTTTCTTGTCCATATGTGGGTAGTTGTGAAGTACTTGGTACTTTCGCTGAGACTCAATAAACAATCGTCATCTGTCTTCGTTATAAGAAATCAATTCGCGTTGTGCTGTCGACAACCTTGATACAAAGATTAAGGAATAGATGTAGAGCCGACGTAGATTATAAAAAGAAAAAATTAAAAACAAGCTAATGATTAAAATATAATAAACGAGAAAATAAAACTACTTGGATTAAATTTTACAGATAAGTTGCCCAAAAGTTTCCGTATTAAAATCATTAACAAACCATCAAACAGAACATAGAGCACAATGGTTTAAAAAATATACATAAAAATACAGGCGTTTGCAATGTGCTCACTCTAATTCTCATCTTTAAAGCGTATGTAGTTTCTATGATGAAAACTTTCCCCTGTTTATTTAACTGGTATTATAGAAATAGTCCTTTTCAGAATTCCTCCTTTCCTTGTAGATAACGAAGGCCCGTTATAAAAAAAAATACTATATTAAAACATGCATTGACTGCACTGTTTTAGCAGTGCCCAAATATATTAATAACCTAATAAATGGATAGTCCCATCTCCATACAATTCTCCAATCTATACCAATAACTTTTTTTCTGACCGCTATTACATATAGGAACATAATTCGATAATGGCCCAGTAATTGGTAGAAACTGGACAGCCGCTGCCGGCAGCTTCGGTTTGGTCGTCTACGAAGTGGAATGTGATGGAACATGACCTCGTATTGTATGGGACAAGTGGATTCGACAGGACAAATGGGGAAGTATCATGTAATCGATATTCGACAGGACAAAAATGGGAAAGTAACCTGTAATCGATATTTGACAGTGAGGTAATGGCATTAAAACGATTATCTCCGGGCTTAATTTAAACATGTGCTGTTAAATGTGCCAGTTCATGTAGGTATTACCTCTATTGTCAACAATAATGTTTTGTGATTAATGATTAGACACTCAATTATTTGTTAATTGACAAAAATATTGGTTTGTTGTCAAAAATATTGGTTTGTTGTCAAAAATATTGGTTTGTTGTCAAAAATATTGGTTTGTTAGAGAAAATAATTTTGCATGTGACTTCCAATCATTATAATTAAAGCTTTTGTCAAATAAAAACCATTTTGCCTCTTCCGTCAGAATCTTCGCTGACAAAATGTCATTTTGTCTTGGCTCTCTTTTCGCAATACGACCAGACATACGTAAAGTTTTTCTTTTAGGTAACAATGTCTTAATACACCTTAAACGAATATGAGACACATCAGCTTCCCCAGAGCTGCTGAAAGCTAAGATTCCTGTTTTATACTAAGGCTCATCAAATCTATACCCATTTTTTATTAGGACTAAGGGTGCTCCCACATCTAACGACGCGGATTCGTATTTTTCCGTCGCCCTTTCTCTTTCTGTCGCTTAGAACTGCCATTTGCTAGACCGAGACAGAAAGCATAATGAGATCGCATGCGACGGAATCTTCAAGGCGGCCGTGTACTATCGCATTGTCTCGGTCTAGCAAATGGCATTTCTAAGCGACAGAAAGAGAAAGGGCGACGGAAAAATACGAATCCGCGTCGTTAGATGTGGGAGCACCCTAAATGACCGTACATTTAATACGAGAATTGATAATGTGTACTTTCTTCTAAACCTATCCACCAATTGCGGCCCTCCTAACTAGGTTGTGTCAGCAAGTCAGCTGTAGTTACAGTTTTCACTTACTATACCTACCGCCCAATAATCTATATATACATACTGAGTATCAGATCAATCTATCATTATAATGTATGCCTCTATCGATGAATCAATTTACTGTGTCGAATGTAAGCCCGTACGCAAGTGATTCACTTTTACTTTTCAACGTTTTTTAACTATTTCTTTACGCAAATTGCGTTTTTGTTTTAATTGAATCGATGTTTTTATGGGTTTTGGAGAAGATTTTGTACTGTGATTTATTGTGGTTTGATTGTGAAACTGACTTTCGTAACTTAGAACTTATAATGTAGTCTAAATTCCAGGGTAATTGACGCTAACATTAGATTATAGAATGTTCAGATTCCGCGTTCAAAACAAAACGTAAAGTTTTCTTGAAGCTACTTTTTAAAAGAGTGTGAGCGTCACGCACACACTTGTTTTTTTTCTATTTTAATGGTTTCCTTGAAGATGTTCATCTGTTTTCTTCCTTTTTTTGGTATCTTTTTTCAGTAGCTTACTATCCTAACTACTCCGTACCCTTAGCACGAATTTCACTCTTTTACTTTACAGCGTCTTTCCAGTATTTACAGCGATTCTTGTATGAAAAATGGAACAGCGCCTCTGGTGTGCGAAGAAGGGACTAATTTTTTCCTTGAAAATTGTCAATTTTAAATTGTCAAAGTGTCAGTTTACTTTACGTCTCAAATACTGAAAGCTCGTACTAAGGGTACTGGACATTACACACTTACTTTATGTTATGACATACTATGTTAGATAAGGATGTAAGTAACCTTTTCCTCGTGAACTACCAATCAACAATAATTTTAATTACATCTTGTTCAAATACAGACCAATCGATCTATCAGCTCCTGTATTCAATTTCCGATGTTGCATTTCATTACAATGATAGATTAGTTATTATATCATAATTCATAACAGGCTTCGCACATTGTGCGATCACGATCAGTACTTGTCGCTTAGCTGGCTGATATTTTTGCCAGAGAAGCTTCGATGAAACTACGAGACAAGTCGCCACATCGTGTCAGGTCATGTCATGGTCATGGCAGGCCAGCTGTGCGACACATTGTGACAGTCAAAAAATCAAATCGGACGTCCAGTTGTGGGGCCAAAGTTTTTTCTTGGTCGAAGCTTTTGCGATCAAAATAACAGACAACCAAGTAACAAGTCGTGATCCGTGGGAGCCTAAGGGACTCTACCCATGGCGCGACGCGATGCAATTCGACCGATTCCAAGTGCACACGGCTACATATTAAGCTATGCAGAAATAAAGTATAAGCTAACCGTCCAACATGCAGAAAAATCATATAAAGCGAGTCCAAGACAAACTGATTTTGTATAGCTTTATGTGTAACCGTATGTACAAACGTGAAATTCAACCTTAATACTATTACATATTATAACACGTTGTTCTCTAAGAGTTAATAAAAAACAAAACACGATCACCACAATGACGTCAAGTCAATCGAATTGCAGCATTATTTTTTTTGTGGCAAGGATGATTTTCACTAGTAGTAGGAATCATTCGAATTGTGTCGCATCGTGCCATGGGTAAGCTCCCTTAGGGACTTCATCTATGGCGCGATGCGACGCAATGGTACGCGATTCGAACGAATTCCAACTACAAGTGAAAATCAACCATGCCAATAAGAAATAATGATGCAATTTGATTAACTTAACGTCATCATGGCCATCGTGTTTTGTTTTTCATCTACTATCTCATGTCACAGCGGTATGGTTGATTTTCACTTGTAGTAAGAATTCGTTGAAATCGCGTCGCATTGAGTGTCATCGCCCCATGGTTAACGTCCCTAGGATCAAAAATTTGGCCGCCATCTTAAATTATCTGTCACGATACTGTCAGTGATATATCTAACGAAGGATGTAGTAGATTGGCAATCGAAGAAGTATCGTGACTTATGCCACACCTGTATCCGTTACGTTTTGATGGTCAGCTTTTAATAGTCGACACATTTGATGTGTGAAAGCTTGTCCAGGTAATGGGAAAACACGCCCAAATGATGTACTAACACCCACGTTGGCTAAATCTTGAATAGCAGAAATGAAAGCCTGCTAATAATGTTAGTTTAATTTCATAATTGGTACTTCATGGTGGATGATTTTGACGTGTGGTAACTAGGATTATATTGCGTGGAACAAAGCATAAACTTAAAACAGTTTTAGCTTTACAGTACATTGGGCTAAATCCGAACATGACTTTTAGCATGGCATCTGACTTATTTAGTCCAGCGCAGCGTCAGACTAGTCTAAACGGTGATGTGGCGATTGCCAGCCAGACCTCCCTACCCTACAAGCCAGGTGGCGTGACCCCGCGAGACATGTAAACTAAATCAGATAGATCGTTATTTAGAGAGAAACCAAACCTTGTTGTAATATCGCTGGATATTACAACAAGTTGAAAATTACTATTAGAAAAAGTGTTTAAACTTTTTTTTTTTTTTTGTAATGGCATATCGAAAAATGCTAAAAGGAGTTCCGAGGCTGATTTTCACAAAAAACTAAAACTATCAACAACTTCATTAACATCATTGGAACTTAGAAATATCAATAATACTGGCCAGGAATTATGTGACACGGTAACATCAATGAAAACAACAGTTCGTCACAGTCGTATATTATTTTCGTCATGCGTAAGCCTCTAGTAACAGCTTGACTGTCGAGTGCGAAGTACCTATGTGTGTAAGGGCACACGTCAGGAGTGGCTCTTAAACACTTCTGGTAGAACCCAATGGCTCATGGCATTGCGTGCAATGTTTGTGAATTGCGGTATAGGTACTTATACTGAATGTGACTATATTGATGCTACAGTGATATGAGCCAAAACTGTTTAGGCTTTTGATGTTTTTCAGTTGTATCTGGTTTATAAAGAATAGTGTAAGCTACTTTAGAATAATAACAAGAAAAGGAATATTATATTTACCAGTAGTGTGTAAGTCTGTAAGAATCATCCTGAAAATGCACTAACCACTTCAATCAACTCGTTATATTACAGTCAACTGCTTAAATGATCTCACCCAAGAGCTTGAGAACATTCTATTCTTCTGCTTTCCACAGTGGGTCTCAGCCACTTAATCGAAGCATAAACTATAATGGTCCCACTGCTGGGATGAAAGGCTTCTTTATAGAAGACGGAATGGGTAATTACAATCTACCAATGTAAGTCGGGGTCGAAAAGCACTAGAGTTGAGACCACGGGGTGCCACTGGCTATCAAGCGCAGCGTAGGACGTCCACCAACAAGATGGACAGACGACCTTATAAAGGTCGCCGGAAGACGCTGGGTGCAGGTCGCTTCCAACCGGTATACGTGGATATCTAAAGGAGAGGCCTATATTCAGCAGTGGACGTTCTACGGCTGAGATGATGATGATGATAATGAATCGTAAGTCTGTGCCATCACTGTTGCTCACTAACTCTTAATCAACATGAATCATTTACGAGTACTGTTCCCAGTGGTTTTGTCTGTTGTTCGGTTCCTTGTAATAGTAGCATGATGTTATAAAGCCTATAGCCTTCCACGATAAATGGACTATGCGACACATCTTTTTTTTTTATTCGAAACAGTTGTTCCTGAGATTAGCGCGTGCGACCAAACTCTTCAGCTTTATTATACACTAGCACATCGCCCGCGACTTCGTCCGCGAGTATATGAATAGGTATAGAAAGAAAGAAAATAATTTATTTGGCAAGCCTTAAGCACACAATTACAATTAAAAAGTTGAAAGAATACAAAAAAAAATTAGGTACCGTGCACCTCACGCCTATGTTACTCGCAGTAGCTTTTCAATGGTGAAGTAATTTTTTAAAATCGGTCCAGTAGTTTTTGAGTTTATCCATTACAAAAACATAGGTATATCTTTATAATACGAGTATTAGTGTAGATAGTAGTGGTATATCAAATTAATATCAAATGAATTCTTATTTAAACACCTACTTATCGTCTCTTAAACTAGTTTGAATGTGCTAATCAGATGACAACATCATGGCGAACTCTCCGTTATAACTTCGTGACATGAAACATGATTGATATACAATAGAGTAGAGTTATGAACATTCTCATTATAATATTTAGAGCGGAATTCTAGCTGATCGTCTATGAAACTTAAGAACAGTTTACACTCACTCTAAGGGTGCTCACACATCTATCGACGCGGAATCGGATTTTTCCGTCGCCCTTTCTCTTTCTGTCGCTTAGAACTGCCATTTGCTAAACCGAGACAATGCGATAGCACGCGGCCGCGTCCAGGATTCCGCCGCGTGCGATCGCATTATGCTTTCTGTCTCGGTCTAGCAAATGGCAGTTTTAAGCGACAGAAAGAGAAAGGGCGACGCAAAAAGCCGATTCCGCGTCGTTAGATGTGGGAGCACCCTAAGGCGTATACGCTATGTGCGAAGTCAATGGTGGGGTATCAAATCACGATGACAGAGATGTGACTAAATGGGGGGAGCCCCTTAGTGGTACGTGTCAAGTTTAATATGGACCAAAACCTTTTTAACATGATATTGTCTTATAATTCGATGGCCGGCTGCAACCACGAAAAAAGATGACGTGATGCGGCGTTACCTCGCGTGTAATTGTTTGTTTATAGCAAAGTAAGGGTGCTCCCACATCTATCGACGCGGAATCGGCTTTTTCCATCGCCCTTTCTCTTTCTGTCGCTTAGAACTGCCATTTGCTAGACCGAGACAATGCGATAGCACGCGGCCGCCATTATTCTTTCTGTCTCGGTCTATCAAATGGAAGTTCTAAGCGACAGAAAGGGAAAGGGCGACGGAAAAAGCCGATAGAGTATTTGTATTTTATTTATGACGTTGTCACGTTCAACTATCGTCAGTAAACCGACTTTACAGACAACCGATATTTTTTTTACATACTTAATAAAGTCATCAAAAGTGTGGCATCCCAGGGAGGGACGAGAGGGACTATCGGGCTTGTACTGACTGAAATCTACACTGTTCCTTCAATAGCCCTTTACGTTCCAGTGTCGCGTTTACCTGTTGAGACAGTCCCGCGATCCCAGCAGGACCACAACCTTTTTAAGTACTTTTTAAAGTTTTATTAAAGGGAAAAACAAGCCGAGAACATTTATTAAATAATTTTAATTGGCAAGAATTGGCAGATATTATGGCGCCCAATCAAAGACTATTTATATTCCCTATGCGCCCAATACTGTGGTTAGGCAAGCAGTCAATAAAATTATTTCTTAATTCGATTTCAGAGGATCAAATGTCAACTCATGTACTACTCATATTTGATCAATTAAGCAATTTGAATTGTAATACTGAATGGTCACCAACTCATCAGGCATTCACTGCTTCTTGTGTTGAAACAACTGCAATAATAAAATATTTGGCTTCTTCTTCCTAGTTTTAGGGCTATTTTTTTATCTCACCTGGAGCTACATAAATATATTTATTTATTTAACTATGGTATTTGGCGTGTGGTTACCTACCTATCATGTTTTTGAAAACACTGAAGTCCTAGCACGAATTTTACGTTATTTCATAATACTTGAATTAATAACGACGTAGGTAATTGTGAAGAAACGCCTCTAGTACGAACGAGAAAAAAGTTATCCTTTAACTCCCGTTTACTTTATGCCACCATAAACGTAAAAAATACGTGCTTTAGTAATAAAACAAACTCTATTTCCCAAATATTTGCTGATGTAAAAAAAACCTTCATAACAAACCTTAAAAGGAAATAGAATTGTTTTGCATTATAGTTGACATACATAACAGTAAAAGTACACACAAACTCCACAAACAATAAAAACGTATCACAACTAAAACTAAACTATTCCAAGCTAAAAATAAAAAGTGAAAACAGCACGAGACACAGTTTTTTTTTCTTTTAACACTTTTTTTTTTTTTTTTTTTTTAGCGTGGTAAAATCATCAAATGAGTCCTCCAACCCCGGGCAGGGCGGGAGGGACTGTCAGACTTCTACTGACTAAAATCCACGGTGTCCTTCATAGCCTGTTATGTTCCGGGGTCACGGTAAGGGAATAATCCCGCGACCCCGGCAGGCTTTGGCCCTCTGAGAGGGGGGCCCCGTCATTATGCTGACGCTCTTTGAGGCGCGCGTGGGACACAACGCGCCGTCGACCCGGGCATGGTCCTTGGTCGGGCAGCGAGTTGCCCTTTACTCGCTGCCCGCATGCCCGCGCCTACGGTGGCCGGAGATCATCTTGCGACGTCCGTCGCCGTGGGCGCCTACCACTGCGGCTGGGGCGGAGGGAGGACGCTGTCCTCTCTCGCTCGCGGCCTGCCTCCTCCTTTACGAGCATTACTGCCTCGCAGAAGGAGCTGACCGCTTCCCACTCCGTCTCGCCCCGCAGCATGGCCGCAACCAATGCCGGGCGCGAGAGGTCTCCGCCTATCGCAGCCGTTAGGACACGTCGGTGCTCCGCCCAAGCTGGGCAGTCTTGCACCGTATGCTCCACCGTGTCCTCCGGGCGATCTTCGCAGTGGTGGCACCCAGGCGTCTCCTCCTTTCGCATCAGACACAGGTACCTCCCGAAACTTCCGTGTCCGGTGAGGACCTGCGTCAAGCGGTAGGTCAGGACGCCATGACTTCTCTCCAGCCACTCCTCAAAGAGGGGTCTTACCGCCGCAATTGCGGCGTGCCCGGCCGTCGGTCGCGACAGTCGTTCCTTCCATACTGCCCTGAGATCGCGCCGGAGGTCTTCGCGCCGCGCCTCGACTTCGCGAGGCAGCGGGGTCACGCCCCGGCGCTGCGCCTCCACGCGCCACTCATAGACGCGCTGGAGGGCAGTCGCCTCCAGATCCCAAGGCAGCAATCCAGCAAGCAGGTTGGCCGATTCGCTTGCAATCGTGCGGTATCCCCGGATCATTCGGATAGCCATGACCCTCTGGCATGCGACCAGCTTCTGTGGTCGCGTCCGGATGCTCAGGGCCCACACAGGGGCCCCGTAGAGGGCCATGGACCGCACGACGCCAGCGTACAGCCTACGGCAGGAAGCGTTTGGCCCGCTGAGATTGGGCAGCAGTCGCCTGAGGGCGGCTGCTGTACGGTTCAGCTTTGGGGCCAAACTCAGGAAATGCTCCCTGAAGTTCCACCGGCTGTCGAGGACGAGTCCCAGGTACTTCATCGTCCCCTGTACGCCGATTGAAACTCCTTCCACCGTAATGCTGTAACTCGACTGTGGCGCGTTACGGCGGCCATGAAAACACATGGCCTCCGTCTTGTGCAGCGCCACCTCGAGTCCCAACCGCCGGATCCTCTGAACGACTGTCGCGACCGCTTCCGTCGCCACGTCGGCCGCCGCCTGGTGCGACACTCCCTGTGCAAGGACGAGCGTGTCGTCAGCGTAACAAATTACGCTGACGCCGTCAGGGAGGTCGCTGCGCAGCACCCAGTCGTAACCGATGTTCCACAAGGGCGGTCCCAGGACCGAACCCTGTGGAACACCGCACGACATCTCTCGCCGGTTCCACTCTCCCCGGTGACCGGGGTAGATGACGGCTCTGTCCGTCAGGTAGTCCTCGACTATTCGGCGGAGGTAGGTCGGCACCCGGTGATACCGGAGTGCCTCCCTAATGCAACTCCAGGGCAGGGTGTTGAAGGCATTGGTGATGTCCAGAGACACCGCCAAGACGACCCTGCCCCGGGCCACTGCATCGCCCGTCGTGAGGGCTCTCACGCGCATGATTGCGTCCACGGTCGAGCGCCCCCTGCGGAAGCCGAACTGGCTCTCCGACAGGTTCGGACCCACTCGATTCAGGTGCCCGGCGAGGCGGTCTGCAATTACTCTCTCAAAGAGCTTGCCCACCTCGTCGAGCAGCACGATGGGCCGGAATGCGGACGGAGAGTCCGCAGGGCGCCCGGACTTCTGGATCAGGACCAGTTTCCCCGTCTTCCAACGAAGCGGGAACCGGCCCCTCTCCAGGCACGCGCTTAAGAGCCCCCCTAGTCGAGGCCCGAGAGTCCCGAAGGCCAGGACCCAGGCTTTTCCTGGCAGGCCATCGGGTCCTGGGGCGGTATTTTTGGCTTTGAGCCGTTGTACCGCCACTCTCAGGTGTACCTCGGTCACCTCTGGAGCGTCGTAGACGTCGTCGTCGCTGTGATCCGCGTTTGCGTCAGCTTCCTCCTCAGATTCCGTCGGAGACGGAGCCATGGGCGGGGGAGCATACTCCTCCCCTCGCGAAGGGAACAGGGCGCTCACCACGTCCTCCACGAACTGAGGCCGGAGACTCTGCGTAAACGGGGGGGCCCAGGGGCGGAGCTTTTCTCGCACCCACTTGTAGGGGCGGCCCCATGGGTCCCCGTCCAGAGTCCCCAGCATCTCCTCGCGGGTTCTTTTAACACTTAACAATTAACAGTATGGGAACGCCATTGCATTAGCTTAGAGGAAATGTGAATGAAACTTAATACGAGAAGAGATATGATCTGCACGAGATAAAAGAGGTTATGTCACGATATTTGTTGGTAACACGATTAAGTAATTACGATTATCAATGTATTATTCCTTTTCGTTTTGTGTTTAGAACTTAATGAAGCTTGAAATTTGAGCTGTTTTAAGTGATTAGACTTTACTTCTAGAACAATCTTTAAAATAATAAATGAGCATCGTCAAAAACAAAAGAATATCGTCAAAAACAAAAAAAAAACATTGTCAAAAACAAAAGAACATCGTCGAAAACAAAAAGAACATTTTCAAAAACGGGAATCGTAATTTGCCAAAAATATGTTTTCGACATCAAATATATTTTTTTTTAACAGCCCGTTGAGCCTGTAGGACAAACGCCATCACCAGCGAGTTCACCCCAATCTGTCGATTTATTTTTATAGATTTCAACTTTATCACAAACTAGTGTTTGCCCGCGGCTTCGCTTGCGTTTTTTAGAATTTGAGAAACAATACGGATCGTGTGGCGCCATCTGGAATATGAACGTAATTGTTTTCTCGGAAACAGCTCTCTTCTGTTATTCGGGATGTAAGATACCTTATGTCCGTGTCTATACTCCTGACAACGTATATGCTAAATTTTGGGACGATCGATTCAGTAGGTAGTAATGCGTGAAAAGGTAAAAAACAAACATACTTACTTCCATTTTTATTATTAGTTTAGATCAATAATGTTATATCTAGGTGCATAGTTTGCATAGGAAACGTCCTTATTTGAGCGACAATTAATTTCAAAGAACCGTGTTTATTTTAAACATTAGACTATAATTTTTGGGTCGAGTTACAGTATCGCTACGTGGCTAAATAATCACAGCCGCACAGGCCGATCTTCCGGGTTAAGCCGCGCTTGCCGAGGTTGGTCTGTGGATGGGTGACCATCTATCATAGCGAGTTTCCTCCGTGCCTCGGAAAGCACGTAAAGCCGTTGGTCCCGGCTGTCATTTGTAGATCTTTGACAGTCGTTACTGTTAGTCAGAAGCTCTAAAGTCTGACAACCAGTCTTACCATGGGGTATCGTATTACCCAGTTACTGGGTTGTGGAGGTCCGACAGGCAGTCGCTCCATGTAAAATACTGATATCCAGCTGAATCTGGTTTGACTGGAAGCCGACCCCAATATAGTTGGGAAAAGGCTAGGCAGATGATGAGTTACAGTATCGCTGCAAATTGAACTTACGATAGCATTGCTCTTCTCCCTTTAGCATATCGCGTGATACCTAAAAAATAACTAATTATCTGACTCGATGAGTACAACTTGTCGTCGTTTAAAACAGAATCTATGCACTGGTTTGAGCATCAATTCAAAACATAAATAAACACAAATTATAGAAACCCTGATTTTTTTCTAATCTTTAAAATTCCACACCTCGAAACAATTACAATTAAAAAAAATATCCAACTTACTACCTACAATTTAAATCGGTGTAGATTTATATCCTAGAGAAGTATTGAAAAAAAAATAGTACTTAATTATTTAAAATCGCGAATAATATTGAAACAAAAGTATGCACATTTTTTTTTAAATTATTTAAAACTCTCAGGACAAATAAAAAAAAACTCAAAAAGAGAAAAGAAAAACTGCGAGATTTAATCCAGAGACCCCTTGCACGAAAGACAAGCAGGTTACCGACCGGACTGGCTAGTACGTTGACAGTGATTTTCAAATAGCGGTTCTTGTACAAATGTCAACAATGACTGAAAATCAACATAATATAAAATTGCTAATCCCCCAAGGGGAATAGCGTAATTATACATATCCTATTAATAGAACAGCAGTTTAAGGAACATTTGAGGAAAAATTGACTAAATAATATCCAGTGGTTTAGCTTCCAACTATCAACAAACATCTAAAAACAACAAAATTCAAAATTGCTTATCTCCCAGGAAACATAGCGTAATAATACATAGCATATTAACAGAAGCATATTATTAGGAATATTTGAGGAAAATTTGATCGACAACTTTACAGTAGTTTCGGAGATAGATCAAATCAAAAAAACATAAAAAATTTCGAAAAAAAATAAAAGTTGATCTGGCATCAGAATCGATCCCTTATCTCGAAAAAAATACAAAAAGAAAAAAATATTCAATGTACAGGAATGACATCTCTACGATTTTATTATATGTAAAGATAAAGATAAAGATAAAGAAAAGAAAAGATAAAGATATTTTTGTAATAAATTTAAAAAGTCATCATTTACGGGATATCTTCCGTGATTATGCGACAAACCGTGAAAGCTTAAAATAGTGTTTATGTTTTTGTAATGTTGTAAAATGATATAAATCAAATTGGAAAAGTTAACTTCCAAAAACAATAAGCACTGTTTTCTTTAACTTGCAGTGTTCTCAACATATTAATGTTCCAAGTGATTTGTATAGTCACATACATTTGTATCGTAATTTTAAACAAGTATACAATTCCTATTATAAGTACGTGTGGCACAAAAGTTTTATTGTCGAACCCGATCATTGCAAATTGCAGGAAGAATTAAATCTAGTATTACAATGAATAATCTGGCTTAAAAAGTGTGTCACTGCGTGGTGCCAACTGAAAACCAGCGCTGGGCGTCTTTCACCCAGCAAATGCTGAGTTGGTAACCCTTTTGGTGTGGACATGCTCAGCAAAATTCCTATTGTATTTTGTAACTTGTTTTTTTCATTATTTCTGTGTGTGCGTGTCCTATTATAAATAAATCTTTTTCTATTCTATTCTAAAATATTACAAAATAAATATCATAAAAGTTGTAGAGTGGATATATAGATGGATGTTTGTTATTTATTTTTACTTTAAAACGACTGAAAGAAAGACTGAGATAGTACGGAATAAATATGTCTGGAATGAAACATATGGTACTTGTTTATCCCTGTATTTTATCCTCGGGGTACATTACGAGTTTTAACTTAAAATACACAGGCGAATTCGCTGACAACAATTAGTGTTCCCAAATATACAACTTGTGTATTAAATAAACAATGAAACATGATACCCCATGCCAAGAGGTCTTGTCAAACGTGACCATAGTTGACCCATTGCGAAAATAAACTCATTTTGCATATCTAAAGCTGGGTTCGTCAACCTGTGTCATGGTAAAATGATATTTATTTTTTATATTGAATTGATGGACTACTACCAAACAGAGTCTATAGCATCCTGATGTGATACTATGGTATATGTAGGTGAAAATAATATAGATTTAACTGTAACTTAGGTTACTAAAAGAAGTAGATTGAAGGTGTAGATTCAATCCCATCCCATCCCATTTCCTTAATTTTAAAAATCTACGTTTAAAAGTGCCTCATTGATGGCCTAATTAAAATAAATGATTTGACTTTGAGGTCTTTGAGTATTTGAACTTTACATGGCAGTGCGTAATTTTGCCGACTGAAAATTCCGTCAGGCGTTAATTAAAAAGGTTATATTATTCATTTCCTGCATTGCGATCACTTTCAAACCTGTGAGTATAAATTGTATTTTGATAAATTAATTTAACATTTATAGTATAGAGGAGACAATTGTGTGTAACAATGAGTGTTGCACATTACTAGTATTACTGTTAAAGTTTTAAATTTTAATTAATACTTAAGTTGCGCAAAACTATCAACACTCCAATACCAATTGATTTATTGGCACTTACACAAATTTTAATACTGATATGAACAAACAACTATCATTAATCTTGTAACCAAAAGTATCCTAAACTCTAATGTACACTCAAACCGCGAAAAGATTCACCATCCCTGACAATAAGGCTCATAAGTCCGTAACAATCATTAGCCATTTTCTCATCAGTGAGTGAAGGTGTCATAACAGTTCGTTCCCACGAATAAATCATTCGTTCATGAACGACGCGAACGATATAGTTATTAAAATGTACTTTTAGCTGAACAAATAAAGTTTGAAGTGTATTGATAACAGTGGAACTGAGATTGGATGTGTCAAAGATCGTGAGGTTATTTTAACAATGGATATGTTGGGGACACACTGAGGCCGATAGTGTTACCTCTCCTTATTATACGAGCTTTCGTCGACGGCGTCGTACGATTGTACGTCGAAAATATCACACAGAAACGTAATAAAAGTGTTATTCCAGACCATAATCTATCTCCGTGCCTTTCATTGCAATCCGTTGAATAACAAACATCCACCCATCCATCCAAAGCTTTGCATTCATAATTACGAAGAAATTAAAATCAAAATATGTACCTAGCAAACAAAATAAGCATTAAGATTTGTTCTAGTTTCGGATCGAAGTTTCGATCCACATTTCAAATGTAGATTATGTTATTTTACGATATTAACTATCTAAATTCAAATGCCAGATCTACCCTATGTAGAGACATCGAAATAACTACCGAAAAATAATCAAGAACCCATATTTTTTTACCGTTGCCTATACCATTGTGTTTCCACCATTAAAATTAGTACTCAGACACCATACTTCTTTGACGCCCTATGAATTTTCTCTTTTATTTATTTATTTTAATTTTTCCTGTACATATTGCTAGTAAGTCTTTATTTATAGTTTGTACAGATAATAGCTTAAGTAGATGTTAGACACTGAGTACTCAGATCATAAAATATATTAATGAAAGAAACCAGGGCATCCAATTCTATCCAATTTCACATGGGTATGAACCCGTTACATCGAGTGGGCATTGTCTATTTAAAATCGATGCCAACAACTGCTTGCAACGACACAGCTTTATTAATTTATGACCTAAGGATATTCCAAACGGCTTGAAGTTAATTTATAATATATGTAATAAAAGAGTGGTGTTGATAGATTTGAACTTAATTTCACTTCATTTTTGTAGCCTATTATGATTTACTACCTCTGCTCAAAGATATTACAATCCTACTACTATTATAAAGGCGAAAGTTTGTAAGTATGGATGTATGGATGTTTGTTACTCTTTCACGCAAAAACCACTGAACGGATTTGGCTAAAATTTGGTACACACATAGTTTATAATCTGGATTAACACATAGGATAGTTTTTATCCCGATTTTATGTTCCCGTGGGATAACTTTCGAGTAGTAGCGGGTGAAGCCGCTGGCAACAGCTAGTATCATATATTTGCGTTGTATCCCACTCCAATATTTTTACAATTATTGTTATGTATTCGACCCACATGATGTATGAGTATGAGTACTCGCATAAGTCCGTCAATTAGCTTGTCTGCTTTTCAACCACGGATGCGAGTGAGCCTGATCTTCAAGGATCATTGTGATATGTGCCAACAGCTGGAAGACCTAGTCGTTGGACTGTCTCATCTGGTAACCGTGTCCCTGCAACGCAAAGGGCTAATGATGGAACATCGAGGATTTCAGTCAGTACGAGTTTGACAGTCCCTCCCTTGGCGGGAGTAGCCATTTAATAATTTTACCACGATGAAATAAAAACTGGGGGACCCAAATTAACACATTTCACTAAAACCATTGTACCTTTAACTCTCGGCATGACGCTCTTCCGTACTTTCTTCATCATCATCAGCCTATAGCAGTCCACTGCCAGTAGTGGATGGCGTGCGATTGGAGGGGCCTATGTCCAGACAGAGGCCCCTCCAATCGCACGCCATTTCACTCGATCACCGGCTACTCTCATCCAACTATTCCTGACCTTGCGGAGGTTGAAGACCTAATTTCTTCACACCCTCAAAATGTATGCTACCTGTAGTAATTTTTAGAAGTGATCATTTTGTAACTTAGGCCTTTAAACTAACCTATCCCAACACTCTCACTAAGCTCGGAGATCAATCAACTTACTCTCGGTGTACAACAGCCTTATGTACTTGTCGTGTGTTATATAACACACATTGTGTCAGTCACAATCTCGTAATTAATCAGTGAGGTCCACAAATGGACTCGCATGCCAATGTCTGCAATCTTTACAATGTTAAACAGTTAAACAGTTCCGTGTTCGAATGTCTAAACACCAACCAATAAAATGAGTAGGTACCAAAACTATGTGCTCAGTTTATAAGAATACTAGCAAACCCGGCGAACTCCGTTTCGCCACCAAATGGCTTCGTTTTTTTCTTTGCTATAAACCTCACGGAGTCCGAGACATTTCCAACGAATGCAAAACCGTGGAAATCGGTTCGTGCGTTCTGGTGTTATATCGTCAGGAAGGAAAACCCGACTTATTTTCATATATAGATGTTCTAGAACCTAAAATTCAAAGAACGCATTGTGACATCTACTAAACCGCACTGGATGGTTGATTGCAGCACATCTCCCTCTCGGAAACGGTTGGCTTGTGTCCGAGCATTAGGAACATTAAGCTATTTCCTATGTAATGAGAGTATTAGGGAAACAGTGTATAAGAAGGGGACGCGAGGTATAATGGGGACAAACACTTTTAAGACTTACTAAACACAACACTAACGTAGCGCAACACCCATCAGCACGCGTAGCATGGCGCCGTAGAAACGGGTTTTGTTGACAAAATGACAGAACGTTTAACATTTTTATCGATTTAAGCAAAGGAATGTTTAATATACATAAGAGATATGTTTCTATTCTTTAAGTGTGTTACGTGTGTTACGAATCGTGTCATAATTGTGCAAAAAAACAGTCAATTTGTATAGAAATAACGATGAAATAACTTTGTCTTTTCTTGGTAGAATAGAGATAGAATCGCCATGCTACGCGTGCAGGAAGTCATTTTCAAGCGGCCATCAACAAATGGCGCCCTGTTTGCGCTTGCGCTACGTTAGTATTGTGTCATTTTTGCCTTAAGTGTGTGATTTCCCATCATACCCACCGTCCCCGTCTTATACACTGTTCACTTATTTTGTTTTACTGATAAGACTACTGGGAACAAATTTCCCAGTATTCTTACTAGTCGTTACTGTGTACTCGGTAAAACTACTGAGAAGCTCCAAAATTTCAAACAATTCAACACCTTTCTCTATGTGACCGTCATCGTAACCGTAAAAAAGATCAGCTGTCTCATACATTGGGTCAAGTCGTATCATTTCCTATAACATGATCACATCTTTCTGGAAAGCTTTAGAACTCGAAACAACAAAATTGAAACAATAATTTAGGTAGCTTAGCTTTACGTCAAGTGAAGATTTCGCATTACGAGGAGATAAATTCTACCAGAAAATTATAAAAATGGATACAAAGATCAATTTTAAAACTGACATAAACAATAAATAATCGAAAAGCGTGTGTAATTACAACGAATCGCTTTACATGCGATTATCGGTCGATAGACTTTCTTGGCGGCTTTGGCAGTTTTTATTTATCTATTAATTTGGCACAAAAATAGTTATGAATCATTTTATAACGTAGTGGTAGTAAATTAGAAGGTTTGGCAGGATATTAGAGATTGTATGTGGACAAATTGGCGGACGTGAGTTGTCATGTAAGTACATTTATAACGAGGACTAATAAAATGTTATTATCACATCAATCACTTTCAAAGACCACCGTGACATCTGACTATAAAGTGTTTAATATAGGAAGACGGATGGTACAAAATTAAAACATAAATTATAGATATCAATCACTTATAAAGTTATAAAATACTAAGAAGAAACAGAAAAACTAAGAAGTCTACTAATATTTTCTTGTCTATAAAGAAAATTAGCCATTTAGTTTTTTTTTTCTAATTTTTTAAGATTTTCGTATTCAAACACAAGTGGGGTAGGGGCCATTTTGTTTTTAAATAATAATGTAAAAGTCAGTCTATTCGTCTAAGTAATATAAAACTCAGTTGTGTCTGAACACGGATAACTTCAGAACGACTGAGCAAATTGGCTTTGTGAAAACATAGATAGAAAATTTATGGAAAAGTTTAAAGCCATGTGTGAAGCAAGATGGGCCGCTAATTTAAAAAAAATAGTAAAACATGCACGACTTTACGGCTTGAATAGCTGCTAAAGCGGTGAATTTTCTTTGACAACTTAAAAAAAATACTAGCTATATTTTCTAACATGTCGATGCATCGACACGGGCTTCGTGAGAGTGATCTCTCATACATATGCAAGCAAGACCTTGGAGAAATGAATTGTAAAGTAAAAGCGATACTAAAGCCTTATCTAACTGGACAATAGCTGACTTTCGTATGTGAAATTTCCCGAACAAAAGTGTTAAAGCAACTTTAATGCTTTATTTCAAAGGTTCATGATGTTTACAGCTTTTTATTATGTACTAAACCGTCTTTAAAGGAAGTTATGGAATGTTACAAGCAAGGCATTAGAAATAGCATGAAAATACACCATCTTTTATCATTTAAGTCATCACAGGTATAAATATTTTTTTTTAAGTAATACCGACAACATCAAACCATCTCAATCACGTCAACTTACAAACAAGAAAAGTATCGAAAATTATGTCTATTCGTTTAGGAACTAAGATGCCAAAGACAGACACACATAAAGACGTAAACGTCATACTGTCAACTTACAAACAAGAAAATTATCGGAAATATGTCTATTCGTTTAGGAAGTGAGATGCCAAAAACAGACACATAGGTACAGACGTACACGTCATATTTATATCACCCCCCCCCCCTTTTTGTGTAGAGGGTTAATTAAGATGGAGTTGGCAGTAATTATAAACTCGTTAACGAAAAGAAAAGCAAGTTAATAACTTCACCATGTAACGATAAGGGATTTAAAAATACTCCACAAAAATATAGACTTCTTAACGATGCAAAATCGAATCTCCGTCTAGTAATACTCGTATTTCAAACTTATTTAAGACATAAGACTATCCAACGACAGGCAATCAAAAATCATAATTTCCATACAATTGATCACATAAAACGCTTTTCACATTGCACAAAAGAGCGATAGAAAATAGAAACTCCCAATCAATACGGAACTCGATGGAACGAAATCGATTTGCGTGCGAACCATGAAATGTTGTGTGTGATTGTCAATGGGAACCTGTAGGTGGTCTAGTGTGGGACCATCAACTTGACCCTGCAAAGGGCAGCATTCCTTTGTCGAACTTCGATGCATGTCAATTGGTGAGTGGTGCAAGTCATAGGAGGAAGCGGATTGTAAGTTACGACGCGACGCGACGAGACTTTGACAACTATGGGTTGATGAAAGAGCGATGTAAATGCGAAGGGCAGGTGGTTCTGAGGACTTTTATAATGTAAAATGTACCTTTTAAAGGCCTATTTTCAGTACTTGACTTTTTAGTTTTTGCACGAAGATGGAAATGGAAAGTCGTAACGAGTAAAAATAGACGTGGATACAAGCAATAAGCTTTGGTACTTTAATCAGCAAATCCTTCGTGCTTCTGCTTCCTCTCTTTGATAAAGTATGTGCCGTAATCCACTACACGGACGAGGTTGGACATGGAACACTTGGATTAAAGATTGTAAAATATATGTAAAACTATTGTAAGCGAAGACTATTAAACTAAAAACTGCAATTATAAGTTAACAGTGACTTCAAGCTCTTCTGACCTAGGGCCAATGTGGAGCCCTGACATAGACCTGGCTTCGGGCGGACATGGTAAAATCCCAGTACCGCTAGTACTGGCAAGACAAAACCAAAAGCACTAATAATATAATGAAAGTAATAAAATATGTTGTTCAAGAGTGTTTTGCCAAGCTTGAATTCAACCCCACCGTCGTATCTCCACGTTGTCGTCGTGGTGGGGCTTTCACACTAAGAGGGATACACCGGGGAAAGGCGCGCCGCCTGGAGGATCGAGCAGTTAGCTCGAGCTTTCAGGCGGCGCGGGCCCAGTCGTCTGAGACTGGGTCAGGGGGGGAAATGTTCACTTCCGGTACGCGTCTAGTCTATAGACGTAACCGTGAAGTGAACCGGGGAGGGAAATTCGGGGATAGGTATAGAGGAACTCACCTCTATAAAAAAGTGACTAAAAAAAATGAAAAAGCTGTTTAAAGACAATCTACCCCAGGCGGGTACCAGCTGCTCCGCAGCTGGAGAATCCCGCACCGGCTCCGGCCGGTCTGTCCCTTCGTATTCTGGGGGGGACAAGAACCGCTTCTTTCCTTTGTTTGCTCCGGCAGTCGCCGCATTGAGCCAGGGGGGCTCACGTACCCGTGACGAGGAGTCGCTGGATCAGCCCAGCACGTCCAAGTCACCGGTACCAAAAGAGCGGGCACAGAGTGCCGCTCCGCGTAAGGAGGGGGCGATGGTGCTCGAGTCGGATTCCGACTCGGCATCAGACGCCACGAGCTTCCAGAGTGTAGGCTCTGGAAGCACTGGAAGGAGAGACGAAGGGAGCGCCGTCAGTAGGAGGAAGGAATTCCTCAAGCGCTCCCGGGAAGACGTCTCTTCTTCGGAGGAGGGTCCTGTCTCGGGCCCCAAGATCCCGACAAGTGTTCGGGGTAAAGGCCGAGGCGGGACGTGCGGCAGAGGGAGGGAGATCGACCCCTCTGTCGAGGTTGAGAGGAAGGTGCAGGATGCCATCCGCACCTTAGGACGGCATGGTGGCCCGGGGAAAAAGGGCACCAAGGACCGAGCCATGATGAAGGCCAAAGAGACCATCATGGCGGCGGTGCTCAGCCGGCCTCTTCCCGGATCGATAGTTGCGGACGAGTTGTCCGAAATGCGGGAAGAGGTCGCCAAACTTATGGCGGCGATGGATGTTCTCCGGAAGGAGAATATCCAACTTAAGACGGAGCTGGCCGGGCTGCGGAAGGGGAGCCGCCCGGAAGAAGCACCGCAGAAGCCGACGCAGGCACAGATGCGGCAGAAGGAGCCGCCGGCGAAGCCCGCGCCAACAGAAGACAGCAATGCTGTCCTAAGTCTGGTGCGGCAGGAGCTGGCGGCCTTCAACCAGCGGTTTACAGTGCTGGAGAACCGCATTCTGCGACCCCCGCTCGCGTCGGCATCGTATGCGGCGGTGGCGGCATCCACGCCGCCCAGGCCAGCCCCAGAGAAGCGGGCCGCGGCGAAACCCCCGGCACCGCCGAAACAGGCCCAACAGGCCACGGTGAGAGCGGCTCCGGCGGCGACGGCACCGGCTGGGGCAAGGGCAGCCCCGCAGAGCTCGGCTGCCAAAAAGAAGAAAGGTGCTCCGGCGGCGGCGGCGGTTAGCCAGCCGTCCCGAGCTGTCCCGCCTACGCAGCCCTCGCGTCCTCCCCCAGCCGATGCCGAATGGCAGGTGGCGGGAGAGAGCAGGGCCGCAAAGAAACAAAGGCGGCGACAGCGACGGAAGCAGCGGAAGCGAACCGTCGCGGCGAAACTCCGCGCCCCTAAGACCGCGGCTGTAGTGATTACACTGCAGCCGGACGCGGTCAAGAGGGGCGTGACGTACCGCGACGTGTTCGCGAAGGCGAAGGAGGCAGTAAACCTCCGGGAGCTGGGAATCGACGGGGGTCTCCGGGTGCAAGTCACCGCAACGGGGGCCAGGCTGCTGTCGATTCCCGGCGCCTCCAGTGGTCCTACCGCTGACGCTCTGGCCGAACGGCTAAGAGCGTCCTTAGATGCGGAGGAGGCTCGGGTGTCCAGGCCCGTAAAGCGCGCAGATCTGCGCATAATGGGCCTGGACGACTCGATCACGGAGGGGGACGTGGTGGCCGCCGTCGGCAGGGTTGGGGAATGCCCTGTCGACCAAATCAAGGCTGGCACCCTTCGCCCGGACTTTGCGGGGCTGCTGTCGGTGACAGTGAGCTGCCCCGTGTCCGCGGCTAAAAAGATAGGGGAGGGCCGAAGGCTCTTGGTCGGCTGGGTGTCCGCGCAGGTGAAACTGCTGGAACCCAGACCTCTGAGGTGCTTCCGCTGCCAAGTGGGTAACCACACGGCATGCAAGTGCACCTCCGAGGTGGACCGCAGCGGCGATTGCTTCCGCTGCGGTCGGCCCGGTCATAAGGCTGGCTCGTGCAACGCCCCGCCGCACTGCTTCCTATGTGCGGCGGCTGGCAAGCCGGCCGATCACCGGGCAGGGGGCAAGTCCTGCGCCCCGCCCGCCAAGACCAAGAGCAGAGGTAGGCCCTCTGCCGCCGCTGTCCCCGCTACTGCCGCCGCCGCCGCAGCTCCTGCTGCCGCCGCCGCCGCCGCCACCGCCGCCGCCGCCGCCGTCGCCGCCGCCGCCGCCGTGGCCACGCCCTCGAGGAGGGCCCTGGAGGAGGACGCAATGGATTCAGATTAATGTCTCCATTGCGCTTCCTCCAGGCGAATATCAACCACTGCGCCGCTGCTCAGGATCTCTTGCTCCAGAGCATGGCGCAGTGGTTGATCAACGTCGCCGTGGTCGCCGAGCCGTATTATGTCCTGCCCAGGAATGACTGGGTAGCGGACCTCGACGGCTCGGTGACCCTAATTTCGTCGGCCGCCGCTGGTACCCCGCCCCTCGATCGTGTCGAGAGAGGGCACGGGATTGTCGCAGCCCGGTTCGGGGAGATCGCCGTGGTAGGCGTTTACTTCTCCCCGAACCGATCTATCGCCGAGTTCCAAGACTCCCTAGAGGAGCTGGGAGACGTCGTCGTCGCCCTCGGTTCCCTCCCCGCGCTCGTCCTGGGGGACTTCAACGCCAAAAGTCCGGCTTGGGGTTCCCGGAGCACGGACTGCTATCGGGGCAGGAGGCTCGAGCGCTGGGCCCGTGCGCATGGCCTGGTGATCGAGAACCGGGGTTCCGTCCCCACGTGCGTGCGGTGGACGGGCGAGTCGGTGGTAGACGTAACGTTTGCCAGCGCCGCCCTGTCACCGCGCGTCACCGACTGGCGTGTTGTGGAGGAGGTGGAGACCTATTCCGACCACCGGTATATCCGGTTCGACGTCTCCACCCAGACCTCAGACGCGCCGGTCTCAAGTGGACGGAACCTGAGTGGTCCGCGATGGGCGCTGAAGCAGCTGGACCGGGAGCTATTCCTGGAAGCCTCGATCGTGCAGGCCTGGGTGTCACCACCGGACAGGCCTGCCGACGTAGACGACGAGGCTGAGTGGTTCCGGGAGGCCATGTCGGAAATCTGTGACGTGGCCATGCCCCGGGTCCGGCAAGGACGCGCCCGGCGTCAGCTGTACTGGTGGTCAAGCGAGTTGGCAGCGCTGCGCGAAGCGTGCGTTGCTGCGCGCCGCCGGTACACCAGATTCCGCAGGCGCCGCACCCGACCTCCGGATGCGGCGACTGTAGAGGCGGAGCTGCATGAGGGCTACAGGGCAGCGAAGACCGCCCTCCGCGACGCGATCTGGCGGGCCAAGGAATTGGCCCGCGAGGAGATGCTGGGGACTCTGGACGGGGACCCATGGGGCCGCCCCTACAAGTGGGTGCGAGAAAAGCTCCGCCCCTGGGCCCCCCCGTTGACGCAGAGTCTCCGGCCTCAGTTCGTGGAGGACGTGGTGAGCGCCCTGTTCCCTTCGCGAGGGGAGGAGTATGCTCCCCCGCCCATGGCTCCGTCTCCGACGGAATCTGAGGAGGAAGCTGACGCAAACGCGGATCTCAGCGACGACGACGTCTACGACGCTCCAGAGGTGACCGAGGTAGACCTGAGAGTGGCGGTACAACGGCTCAAAGCCAAAAATACCGCCCCAGGACCCGATGGCCTGCCAGGAAAAGCCTGGGTCCTGGCCTTCGGGACTCTCGGGCCTCGACTAGGGGGGCTCTTAAGCGCGTGCCTGGAGAGGGGCCGGTTCCCGCTTCGTTGGAAGACGGGGAAACTGGTCCTGATCCAGAAGTCCGGGCGCCCTGCGGACTCTCCGTCCGCATTCCGGCCCATCGTGCTGCTCGACGAGGTGGGCAAGCTCTTTGAGAGAGTAATTGCAGACCGCCTCGCCGGGCACCTGAATCGAGTGGGTCCGAACCTGTCGGAGAGCCAGTTCGGCTTCCGCAGGGGGCGCTCGACCGTGGATGCAATCATGCGCGTGAGAGCCCTCACGACGGGGGATGCAGTGGCCCGGGGCAGGGTCGTCTTGGCGGTGTCTCTGGACATCACCAATGCCTTCAACACCCTGCCCTGGAGTTGCATCAGGGAGGCACTCCGGTATCACCGGGTGCCGACCTACCTCCGCCGAATAGTCGAGGACTACCTGACGGACAGAGCCGTCATCTACCCCGGTCACCGGGGAGAGTGGAACCGGCGAGAGATGTCGTGCGGTGTTCCACAGGGTTCGGTCCTGGGACCGCCCTTGTGGAACATCGGTTACGACTGGGTGCTGCGCAGCGACCTCCCTGACGGCGTCAGCGTAATTTGCTACGCTGACGACACGCTCGTCCTTGCACAGGGAGAGTCGCACCAGGCGGCGGCCGACGTGGCGACGGAAGCGGTCGCGACAGTCGTTCAGAGGATCCGGCGGTTGGGACTCGAGGTGGCGCTGCACAAGACGGAGGCCATGTGTTTTCATGGCCGCCGTAACGCGCCACAGTCGAGTTACAGCATTACGGTGGAAGGAGTTCCAATCGGCGTACAGGGGACGATGAAGTACCTGGGACTCGTCCTCGACAGCCGGTGGAACTTCAGGGAGCATTTCCTGAGTTTGGCCCCAAAGCTGAACCGTACAGCAGCCGCCCTCAGGCGACTGCTGCCCAATCTCAGCGGGCCAAACGCTTCCTGCCGTAGGCTGTACGCTGGCGTCGTGCGGTCCATGGCCCTCTACGGGGCCCCTGTGTGGGCCCTGAGCATCCGGACGCGACCACAGAAGCTGGTCGCATGCCAGAGGGTCATGGCTATCCGAATGATCCGGGGATACCGCACGATTGCCGGCGAATCGGCCAACCTGCTTGCCGGATTGCTGCCTTGGGATCTGGAGGCGACTGCCCTCCAGCGCGTCTATGAGTGGCGCGTGGAGGCGCAGCGCCGGGGCGTGACCCCGCTGCCTCGCGAAGTCGAGGCGCGGCGCGAAGACCTCCGGCGCGATCTCAGGGCAGTATGGAAGGAACGACTGTCGCGACCGACGGCCGGGCACGCCGCAATTGCGGCGGTAAGACCCCTCTTTGAGGAGTGGCTGGAGAGAAGTCATGGCGTCCTGACCTACCGCTTGACGCAGGTCCTCACCGGACACGGAAGTTTCGGGAGGTACCTGTGTCTGATGCGAAAGGAGGAGACGCCTGGGTGCCACCACTGCGAAGATCGCCCGGAGGACACGGTGGAGCATACGGTGCAAGACTGCCCAGCTTGGGCGGAGCACCGACGTGTCCTCACGGCTGCGATAGGCGGAGACCTCTCGCGCCCGGCATTGGTTGCGGCCATGCTGCGGGGCGAGACGGAGTGGGAAGCGGTCAGCTCCTTCTGCGAGGCAGTAATGCTCGTCAAGGAGGAGGCAGGCCGCGAGCGAGAGAGGACAGCGTCCTCCCTCCGCCCCAGCCGCAGTGGTAGGCGCCCACGGCGACGGACGTCGCAAGATGATCTCCGGCCACCGTAGGCGCGGGCATGCGGGCAGCGAGTAAAGGGCAACTCGCTGCCCGACCAAGGACCATGCCCGGGTCGACGGCGCGTTGTGTCCCACGCGCGCCTCAAAGAGCGTCAGCATAATGACGGGGCCCCCCTCTCAGAGGGCCAAAGCCTGCCGGGGTCGCGGGATTATTCCCTAACCGTAACCCCGGAACGTAACAGGCTATGAAGGACACCGTGGATTTTAGTCAGTAGAAGTCTGACAGTCCCTCCCGCCCTGCCCGGGGTTGGAGGACTCATTTGATGATTTTACCACGCTAAAAAAAAAAAAAAAAAAGCTTGAATTCAAAATCGCTTTCGTCTTTTATTTAAACCCAAGCAAAAATATTGCCCGCGGTGATGAAAATCTGAAGACAAACAGCCATTCAGCAAAGAGAAACGATCTTTATGTTGAATGGGATAGCTTTTAAAATAAATAGTTCAATGAAATGGCAAATAATATGAAAACAATGAAACCTTTTGATTCGAGAACGGTACAAGACTTCTTTTATCTTTCACAATGTTGTGATATGCAAATAATAGCGTGACCTTTAGGGGTCAAGTTCTTTGGCGGATCTTTGTTCAGATTGAGATAACGAAACTGATAGTCATAGCTATATACCCAGATACTTGGACCTCAATAGCCAAAACTGGTAACACAGACAATTTCTGTCGCTGAGCATCACTCATTTTGCGTCGCGAAATACTTTTTCTATGAAAGCGACTGAAATTCTGCGACTTACGACTCATAAAATTACGCTCGTTTGGCCCCACTCTTTAGTTCTAGACAAGAGTTTTGTTTTTTTAGTGGGTTAAATCCATCTCTTAGCGATCAACCTCGGACAACGACACCACGTCAGGCTGCCAGTAACCTGCAAACCTGCAATTGATCCCACCTGCGGTGGTTGGATTGTTACTTTGTTTCGTCGATGCGCAAGAGTTTATTTTATTACTGGGTGAGCTCTCTTTACTTTGCTTATTTTAAAATGATGACAATGTAGCCTGATTGAGACCAAATCAAAAACAAAGAAGTTTTTTTGTATCAATTAGGTGCCGAAAAGACAAACCTGGTGGTATGCGAAGATGTGGTCAACGGTGAAGCGCGAATACCTAAGAAGTAAACTATTCACTCTCGACTTATTACCCTTTGTCTTCTCAAAGAATAGTGTTCAAATGAAAATAAAGCAACACATTATACAACATGGATCAACTAAAGTTCACACGGCCACACTTGCAATGCAAGCAGAAATAAATTTAGTAATAAAACAGTCCTATTTCCATTACTGTATGCTTATTTATTGCCAATTGTATACCACAGTAAACTAAGACACATTCCACAAAAGTACTTCGCGGCCAGCCATATAATCACTTACTAGTTCCATACATTTGCCTACTCTATGGTACTCTATGTGCGAAGTCAGTTGTGGTTGCGGGGACTTTCAAATCAAGTTGTGCATTCCGCAGAGTTTACGTTTCAGGTTTAATAACCGCCACCTTTTTAAACACTTTTTAAGGTTTTATTTAATTTTTAAAATGTTTTTCAAAATATCCAGTTGGCATGAATTTGCAGATGTTATGGCGTCCAATAATAGGATTATTGTGAGGCGCTGTCATTGGCCACAAAGCCTCTACATTATTAAAGGAAGAATTTTATAATAAAGGAAATGGGAATGGAAGGTTATGAGGGACACCTTTCCCTAGCTGTGGATAGAGTTAAAAAAAAAAAAAATTGCTCAGAAACAAAAATTTTACGTTTTACGATAGTTCTCTTAGACACAAGATAATGATGAAGATACAGAAGCTTACGACGTGCAAAACAAAGCTTTTCTGTGAAAAGATAATGTTATTGCTGGCAAACACATTACTAACAAGAAGATTTTTCCATTAAGGCAGATCGATAGATAGCAGTAGGCGGAAGATTTTTCATTGATAAATCTGTGTACAATCGACAAAATTGAATCATGTCCCATTTTGACTATAAATCGTTTGAATCCGTCAAATTGACAAATATCAAAGTCGTTACCATGCATATGTATGTTTACGCGAATGTGAACCTAATTGTATTTGAAAGTCTGTAAGAAAATAAGCTTATGGTGGGTCATGATTCAACTTTGTCGATTGTACATATAAAAAAAATCGTAAAATGTAATTTTTCCCAACGGAAAAAGGCATTTCCAAACAATTATATTAGGCCAGTGTTACATATTTTATGAAACACACCATTTTTTTTTGCAACCTTCCTCAAAAGTATACCTACATTCCACTCTCGCCATATAATCAGTTACAATGCTCCCACACATTTATGTATAATCTGCTATACAAATGGTTATGTTCATATGGTGTACATTCCACTCCAGCTCAGTGCTATTCGCCGTGTAATCACTTACAAGCGACAAAAGCATTAAAGCACGCACGAACTGTTTTTATTCAATGCGTCACTATTCTGGAGAATGTGAAAATTTTCTGCAAATAATTAATTGAAGGATGATAATGGAATGTAAATAAAACATTTATAGTTCTGCAAAAAAAACGTGACCAATACCCTTATCACGAATTTTCACTCATTTACTTTACAGCGTCTTTCCAGTATTTACAGCGTTTCTTGTATGAAAAAATGGAACAGCGCCTCTGGTGTGCGAAGAAGGAACAAATTTTTTCCTTGAAAATCGTCAATTTGAAGTTGTCAAGGCTCCTGCACACAGTGCTGCTGGCCAAGCCGCGGTGCACCCGGCGGCATTCAAAGCCGCTGGCTTTGCCACACAAAGGAACCGCCGGCATGGCCGCCGGGGTGTGCCGGCGTCAGTTCGTTCCTGGCATTCAAGCGGCGTTCTATGTGACTGTCACAACAGGAATGATGCTTGTTGGCTTTGCGCGGCTTGTGCCGGCGGCTTGCATTGCCGGCGGCATAGCCGCTCGGCATAAACCCGGCGGCATTGCCACCGGCATGTGTGTAGTAGCCTTCAAAGTTCCAGTTTACTTTACGTCTCAAATACTGAAAACTCGTGCCCTCGTGCTAAGGGTACTGAAAGATGATCTTTCACCTGTTTTGTATAAAGAAACCCTTTTACATCATTCAGTCGATAGATGAAGTAATTAGACCTGAAGTAAGAGTGATATTGGACGATTACTCGCCTAGCAGACAGTAAATACTACAATTTTTGCAAGAATTTGGGATTGTTTTTTTATATTTTGTTTTTTGTATATTTTTTAATGTTAACTGTCACGTTGCCAGCTAGAAGCTAACAGTTGCAACAAAACTGTAAGATATGAAAATTAATTAAAAAGCAGGACATTGCTGCACTATGCAAGATACACTGTCTCAATCCCATTTAAAATCTAACATTTATTTATTCTATTTCTTACTTCGTTTATGGATTGTGAAACGACATCCATTTTTCCAAATAGCGAAAATTACACCCGATATCATTACACCCATTCAATCTATAAATACTATACCAAACCACTAATGCGCCTACCAGAATAGGCGTCCAGGGTCAACATGCAGCCCTTTCACCTCACCTTAGCGGAGCACCTGCAGTTTGATCCTCACGAACCTATTCCAGACCATTTCCTTACTGGTTGAACAAATTAGTTGTGGTAATTGCTGACCCCGTGTTGTGTCGTGTTGGGGTGATAGTTGACTTCGTTTTTATGAGGTCGAAAGGTCGATTTTGGTAATGTTAATTGTGTGGAGTTGTGGTGCTGATTAGTAAGGATATTTGTGCCTGTGGTCACATTTTGATGATGATAGTGATACCAGACTAGGACCACAATAGGGTAGTTTACTTTATAAACAAATTGAAAATCTATTTAGTAGAGCTAGAGAGATTCAGAGAGAGGGTAGAGAGAGTGACGTTTTGTGATTTTAAGGAAGCGTTGTATCTTCGTCAATTTTGGTTTAAGTAACAAAAGAAAAAATACTGATCAATTTTTTTTTGAGAATCTTTTTGCCGGACTATTTTTTTTGAGTGAAATAGCCTGTTGGCCAGACCGTAGAAGCTGGCACTGGGCGCATAAAAGGCCAGTTACGGCACTAATGGTTGGCAGACAAGATGGTGACCATCGCGGGTAAAATCTAGATCTTCACATCGTGAATGATGATGAAGATGAAGTTTAATAAGACACTTTAACTACCGTAAGCACCTCTACAATTATCCAACCATATTGCCAAAGGAGTGTGATACAATAAGATTGAAATTAGATTATCATTTCAATAGGCAGACACCATAAACTGAAACCCATAAAAGACTAACAGTCTCTGCTTTATAACACCTATCAAAACACCCTTATTTACTTTAATAAGGACCTTAAGAACTTCATAGAAACCAAATATAACGCAATACGCATAGGAAGTTGTTAAAACAATAGTAAATGGAAGATCATAAAATAAATACTCGTACTTATTCCGTATTCGCATAACAAACAAAACATAAAGAACATTGTTTATTAAATCGTTAAGTTGTTCGCACTTAGGTACTTATTAAAAGCCTATTGATTGTACGATAATCGTTGAATAGGCATCGGTCCCACTGTACGAGGAAGCAAGCGACTAATTATAGATAATTTTCTTGCTCAAGCAAGAAATGTGCTATGTATTTACATTCCTTCAGCTACGGTACATCTCCTCTCATTATTAAGTTGACTGACTTTATTTCAAAATAAAAAATAATCTTTAAAATAAAGGAATCAAGTAAAAAAAAAAATACTTTGCATTATTTTATAGCTGATAGCCAATCTTTGACACGGTTTTTTTCTGTACACACTGCCACGTCTCAGCGACAACATTTAAAACAATCCTTTTTTTTTTTTGGTGGGCAGGATGCTGAGGAAATCTCGCTTAATCTCTCTCATATGGGCCTGGATGCCCGATGGAAAATTATCTGTATTTACCTACCTATCAGTAAGCAGCCTCACATACGTTTTCAACGTCAAAGTTATACAAGCTACACACTCGCTGCTCTCTTCTCGCCAACTCGCTAGTACAATCGCTAGCTCCCAACCTCCAACCTCCCAACTCCCAGTAGGACAGGGGCTACAAACGAACTTTCGTTTCTCACTTAGAACATAAAATGTGCAACGAAACAAATGCACCTTGGTACCTACAGGTAATGCATGCACTTTCTTTGTCTATTCACAGTAAGATTTACTAGTGTCGTTACAGACTCCGCCTATAAAACGCCCCTAAAGTAGATACGTGAAGGAAAGATCACTGTTCAATAGCGATTTGTTACTACTATGAGCGATTTTGCTGTAGTACAATATGCTTGGTAAGACTGGTTATCATATTTTCGAGCTTTCGATTAACAGTTAGTTGGTTCATCTTTTACTTCTCTCAAATAAATCCGTAATGTAATTCTTCAACTTCTTACTTTTGGTAAGAAGACCACACAGAAGACAAAGACCCACCTTCTTTCAGGATCTTTGTCAAGATCTCAGACAAATGTTTTGATTAGATTTGCTTTAAATAGTTGCATTTTGATTATACTCACATAAAAGAGAGTTGCAAGGAGTTGCAATTGCACATTTTATTACATTTGAAAACTTAATTTTACTCTCTTAGTTCGTTATTAGTTAGGTACTTGAAGAGTGGAAAGAGTTGAAGGAGGCCTACACCAAGATGGTAGAAAGAGGCTAAAGAAGAAAGAGAAGAAGAAGCAGAAGTTAGGTACTTACTCACTTATTATCAACAAATATGTAACAACAAACTTATTAAATACACCTAGCAATATTCTACTAAAACAACAAATCAAAACGCTAGGCGCTAATAACTATTTGTTTTCTGGATATTTGAACACAGCGGAAAATCTGGCTATTTTTTTAGGATTTTGAATGTTCGTTCATATCTCTTTTAATTATTAATTTATGGAAAAAAGGAGAACATAGAGACATGCCAATAGTGGTCATAGATTTTTTGTAAAAAAATTATTGCTCTACTGGCATAATCCAGGAAGAAAACAGGGGACTACGTTTGTATGGAAAAACGACCGTGCTGTTTCCTCTTAAGTAAGAGGGCGGGAAGCTCCGTCATAAATCGACTTTTTCGTCAAAATGTAACAATAGTCATGGGCCCTTGGGAAGGTAGCGTCCACAAATGTGATTGTTTTAGACGACTACACTACGGTTGGAAAAATAAAGAAGCCTGAGTTACCAACACTCGAAAACAACCTAGAATATGCTATACGATTAAAGCGCCGCGTCAAAAGGACTTTAATCGTGGCCCGGACTCTACGATTATACTCCAGGCCCCAAGATCCCTGGATGGGAGGACTCATTTGATGATTTTACCTCTATAAAAAAGGCCCCAAAACACTGCCTAATTTGGAGACCACTGTCTAGTAATTACTAAAAATAAAACTGTTACACAAATCCCTTTTGTCACGGATTTAGAAAATATTTATATCATTGGTTTAATAAATTATTCTTACTGTCTCACCGTGATGATGATGATGGTGAAAGACAGATCAGATGGACATTCTATAAAAAACATTTGATCCACAATTATAAGCACTTAGTTTAAAATATAGTCTTAAGCAAAAAAAACTATTAGAAACTCACCACTCAATGAAAGGTAGTACGTTAACCCATGTAGAAGTTCATTAACACAAATCAGTAAAAACAATACAGCAAAAACTAGTTCCAAACGATACGGAACAAAAAGAAACCTTCTACATGTTGACATTAAACATAATTATCAGACATTTCTTAGTTATCATTGCAAAAAATATAATATGTATGAATGGTACCGTTTCCAACAGTATTAACGAAGCATCGAATAATTTGTTACTCAATGAGAAAATGATGCAGAATAAAGAAAGCAAAGTGAAGTTCAGCAATGAAGCAGAGGTAGAGTACTCATGATAATTAGAAGAAAAAATAACGTATTTAAAAAGAGGGTGAACAAATAGCAAAAAATATCAAAGGCACATGAGAGGCTAGATAAAAGCTAGGCTAGTTGGTTAAGTTGGTTTCAGTTTGTATGACAAAACGAAACACTCTTCTTTTAAAGCAATTTATCCAACGCAATGGATTTTGATAAATGTAAATCCTCCCAGATTACTGCCTGAGATTATGAGTTCTGGGATACCAGTCCAGGATAGTTTTAGGGCTTTTAATTTTACTCAAGATAGATGTTGTCTATCTTGAGTAAAATTAAAAGCCAAGTTGAGTGAAAGGAAGAAAAGAGAAGAAAGAAAGATGCAAGGTTCTGCCAAGGCCAGCCCATAAAAAATGTGGCAAAACATTCTGGATATGTACCGTGAACCCGTTGCTTTGAGAAGGCTCAAATGGAGTAGAGCTCATGATGACCACTGAATAGTTTGGGGAAGGCCTTTGCCTAGGCTAATAACAAAACATCAACATCATCATCATCTTCCTGCCCTTAACCCATTTTACTTTACATTATTTTCTTCAATTCTCTCTTATCAGACGTCACAGTATCATTTACTCGTTTTTCCATTCCTCAGACAATCCATCCATATTTTCATTGGCCTTCCTCTTCCTCTCCATCTATCAACGTTCATACTCATCACTCTCTTAGTTACATAAAAAAACGCCCTTGGATTCTTCTTTCAAACTTCCGTTTCGTTAACATTAGGTATATTAATATCACACATCTTTTATACCATGAACAAGACTCAAGCTACTTCTGCTAACCGTAGCTACCTTCCGGTGCGTTGCACAACATACCACAACTGATCTGTTTTCACTAGAAAGCTGCATCCAATATGTGTAACTCTAGAGGATAGGATTATCTTTAACCCTGAGTATTGGTGTAACTGTCCTCGAAAGTTATGCGTATTGAAATGGAACTTTGAGAAAGTGGTGGTGGGGTTAACTGTATTTTTTTTAAATTATAGTAAGTAGGTACTTTATCATGCCGATGAAGAATATGTTTGTTCGTTTATTTCAGGAACTGGAGCGACTGCCTATCGACCTCCACAACCCAGTGACTGGGTAATACGATACCCCATAGTAAGATTGGTTGGCAGACTTTAGAGCTTCTGACTAACAGTCACGACTGTCAAAGATCTATAAATGACAGCCGGGACCAACGGCTTTACGTGCTTTCCGAGGCACGGAGGAAACTCGTTATGATAGATGGTCACCCATCCACAGGCCAACCTTTGAAGATTTTTCCGACTTTTTCCGAAGATTTAGACCGAATTCAAAAATTTGGTGTTGTAAGATCCGTTTATCGAGTCAGGCTATCGGCTATGTAACATCCCGGAGACACGCAACGGGGTTGAAACCGCGGTGGAATAAATAACTACTCATTGTTTTTTTTTAGATTGTACAGTATCATAGATATTATTACTCTTTGGGGAAAAGATTTTAACTGCAATAACTGTTTAATTAAAGTGTTTCGTCATTTAGAAGGTGTCTCTGTAACTCATCCCTAAGATTAACTCGATCATCAATCTGCACTAATATTTTATAGAGGAATGATTTGTATTTTTGTGTGTGTGTTTGTAATGAATAAATTGAAAGCTGCTTGGGTCCTGAGTGACTTAGACCATAATAGGGTTACTTTATAACACCTATCAAAACACCCTTATTTACTTTAATAAGGACCTTAAGAACTTCATAGAAACCAAATATAACGCAATACGCATAGGAAGTTGTTAAAACAATAGTAAATGGAAGATCATAAAATAAATACTCGTACTTATTCCGTATTCGCATAACAAACAAAACATAAAGAACATTGTTTATTAAATCGTTAAGTTGTTCGCACTTAGGTACTTATTAAAAGCCTATTGATTGTACGATAATCGTTGAATAGGCATCGGTCCCACTGTACGAGGAAGCAAGCGACTAATTATAGATAATTTTCTTGCTCAAGCAAGAAATGTGCTATGTATTTACATTCCTTCAGCTACGGTACATCTCCTCTCATTATTAAGTTGACTGACTTTATTTCAAAATAAAAAATAATCTTTAAAATAAAGGAATCAAGTAAAAAAAAAATACTTTGCATTATTTTATAGCTGATAGCCAATCTTTGACACGGTTTTTTTCTGTACACACTGCCACGTCTCAGCGACAACATTTAAAACAATCCTTTTTTTTTTTGGTGGGCAGGATGCTGAGGAAATCTCGCTTAATCTCTCTCATATGGGCCTGGATGCCCGATGGAAAATTATCTGTATTTACCTACCTATCAGTAAGCAGCCTCACATACGTTTTCAACGTCAAAGTTATACAAGCTACACACTCGCTGCTCTCTTCTCGCCAACTCGCTAGTACAATCGCTAGCTCCCAACCTCCAACCTCCCAACTCCCAGTAGGACAGGGGCTACAAACGAACTTTCGTTTCTCACTTAGAACATAAAATGTGCAACGAAACAAATGCACCTTGGTACCTACAGGTAATGCATGCACTTTCTTTGTCTATTCACAGTAAGATTTACTAGTGTCGTTACAGACTCCGCCTATAAAACGCCCCTAAAGTAGATACGTGAAGGAAAGATCACTGTTCAATAGCGATTTGTTACTACTATGAGCGATTTTGCTGTAGTACAATATGCTTGGTAAGACTGGTTATCATATTTTCGAGCTTTCGATTAACAGTTAGTTGGTTCATCTTTTACTTCTCTCAAATAAATCCGTAATGTAATTCTTCAACTTCTTACTTTTGGTAAGAAGACCACACAGAAGACAAAGACCCACCTTCTTTCAGGATCTTTGTCAAGATCTCAGACAAATGTTTTGATTAGATTTGCTTTAAATAGTTGCATTTTGATTATACTCACATAAAAGAGAGTTGCAAGGAGTTGCAATTGCACATTTTATTACATTTGAAAACTTAATTTTACTCTCTTAGTTCGTTATTAGTTAGGTACTTGAAGAGTGGAAAGAGTTGAAGGAGGCCTACACCAAGATGGTAGAAAGAGGCTAAAGAAGAAAGAGAAGAAGAAGCAGAAGTTAGGTACTTACTCACTTATTATCAACAAATATGTAACAACAAACTTATTAAATACACCTAGCAATATTCTACTAAAACAACAAATCAAAACGCTAGGCGCTAATAACTATTTGTTTTCTGGATATTTGAACACAGCGGAAAATCTGGCTATTTTTTTAGGATTTTGAATGTTCGTTCATATCTCTTTTAATTATTAATTTATGGAAAAAAGGAGAACATAGAGACATGCCAATAGTGGTCATAGATTTTTTGTAAAAAAATTATTGCTCTACTGGCATAATCCAGGAAGAAAACAGGGGACTACGTTTGTATGGAAAAACGACCGTGCTGTTTCCTCTTAAGTAAGAGGGCGGGAAGCTCCGTCATAAATCGACTTTTTCGTCAAAATGTAACAATAGTCATGGGCCCTTGGGAAGGTAGCGTCCACAAATGTGATTGTTTTAGACGACTACACTACGGTTGGAAAAATAAAGAAGCCTGAGTTACCAACACTCGAAAACAACCTAGAATATGCTATACGATTAAAGCGCCGCGTCAAAAGGACTTTAATCGTGGCCCGGACTCTACGATTATACTCCAGGCCCCAAGATCCCTGGATGGGAGGACTCATTTGATGATTTTACCTCTATAAAAAAGGCCCCAAAACACTGCCTAATTTGGAGACCACTGTCTAGTAATTACTAAAAATAAAACTGTTACACAAATCCCTTTTGTCACGGATTTAGAAAATATTTATATCATTGGTTTAATAAATTATTCTTACTGTCTCACCGTGATGATGATGATGGTGAAAGACAGATCAGATGGACATTCTATAAAAAACATTTGATCCACAATTATAAGCACTTAGTTTAAAATATAGTCTTAAGCAAAAAAACTATTAGAAACTCACCACTCAATGAAAGGTAGTACGTTAACCCATGTAGAAGTTCATTAACACAAATCAGTAAAAACAATACAGCAAAAACTAGTTCCAAACGATACGGAACAAAAAGAAACCTTCTACATGTTGACATTAAACATAATTATCAGACATTTCTTAGTTATCATTGCAAAAAATATAATATGTATGAATGGTACCGTTTCCAACAGTATTAACGAAGCATCGAATAATTTGTTACTCAATGAGAAAATGATGCAGAATAAAGAAAGCAAAGTGAAGTTCAGCAATGAAGCAGAGGTAGAGTACTCATGATAATTAGAAGAAAAAATAACGTATTTAAAAAGAGGGTGAACAAATAGCAAAAAATATCAAAGGCACATGAGAGGCTAGATAAAAGCTAGGCTAGTTGGTTAAGTTGGTTTCAGTTTGTATGACAAAACGAAACACTCTTCTTTTAAAGCAATTTATCCAACGCAATGGATTTTGATAAATGTAAATCCTCCCAGATTACTGCCTGAGATTATGAGTTCTGGGATACCAGTCCAGGATAGTTTTAGGGCTTTTAATTTTACTCAAGATAGATGTTGTCTATCTTGAGTAAAATTAAAAGCCAAGTTGAGTGAAAGGAAGAAAAGAGAAGAAAGAAAGATGCAAGGTTCTGCCAAGGCCAGCCCATAAAAAATGTGGCAAAACATTCTGGATATGTACCGTGAACCCGTTGCTTTGAGAAGGCTCAAATGGAGTAGAGCTCATGATGACCACTGAATAGTTTGGGGAAGGCCTTTGCCTAGGCTAATAACAAAACATCAACATCATCATCATCTTCCTGCCCTTAACCCATTTTACTTTACATTATTTTCTTCAATTCTCTCTTATCAGACGTCACAGTATCATTTACTCGTTTTTCCATTCCTCAGACAATCCATCCATATTTTCATTGGCCTTCCTCTTCCTCTCCATCTATCAACGTTCATACTCATCACTCTCTTAGTTACATAAAAAAACGCCCTTGGATTCTTCTTTCAAACTTCCGTTTCGTTAACATTAGGTATATTAATATCACACATCTTTTATACCATGAACAAGACTCAAGCTACTTCTGCTAACCGTAGCTACCTTCCGGTGCGTTGCACAACATACCACAACTGATCTGTTTTCACTAGAAAGCTGCATCCAATATGTGTAACTCTAGAGGATAGGATTATCTTTAACCCTGAGTATTGGTGTAACTGTCCTCGAAAGTTATGCGTATTGAAATGGAACTTTGAGAAAGTGGTGGTGGGGTTAACTGTATTTTTTTTAAATTATAGTAAGTAGGTACTTTATCATGCCGATGAAGAATATGTTTGTTCGTTTATTTCAGGAACTGGAGCGACTGCCTATCGACCTCCACAACCCAGTGACTGGGTAATACGATACCCCATAGTAAGATTGGTTGGCAGACTTTAGAGCTTCTGACTAACAGTCACGACTGTCAAAGATCTATAAATGACAGCCGGGACCAACGGCTTTACGTGCTTTCCGAGGCACGGAGGAAACTCGTTATGATAGATGGTCACCCATCCACAGGCCAACCTTTGAAGATTTTTCCGACTTTTTCCGAAGATTTAGACCGAATTCAAAAATTTGGTGTTGTAAGATCCGTTTATCGAGTCAGGCTATCGGCTATGTAACATCCCGGAGACACGCAACGGGGTTGAAACCGCGGTGGAATAAATAACTACTCATTGTTTTTTTTTAGATTGTACAGTATCATAGATATTATTACTCTTTGGGGAAAAGATTTTAACTGCAATAACTGTTTAATTAAAGTGTTTCGTCATTTAGAAGGTGTCTCTGTAACTCATCCCTAAGATTAACTCGATCATCAATCTGCACTAATATTTTATAGAGGAATGATTTGTATTTTTGTGTGTGTGTTTGTAATGAATAAATTGAAAGCTGCTTGGGTCCTGAGTGACTTAGACCATAATAGGGGGGCGGTGAGCGGGTGAATACGCTGGCAAAAGCTAGTCTTTAATAAAAAGTCTGCGCAACAGCTCATTTTGGTTTTCCATTCTCCCCAATTTTGCAATTAATTTTGGTCACAACATAATTATTATCAACATAGCTCGCTCTCGAAAATCCACTCACACGGTCGCACCTCTTCCACCAGACCGTTCAAAACACTCCTCTCCATTTTATAACTCTTCAGTCGTTATGATATCCTCAATTATAATCAGCGGCACTCCAACCTGTCAATATCCACCTGGTATAGCCAACAATTTGAGCGGAAGTATGATAATTGACTCGCTAATTGCGTTCTAGCAGGTGATACAACGATCTGGGAGTTTCGCCACAGTGTAACTGTGAACAGTGGTTTAAGTCCCGTGACAGGACCTGTGAATAGTTAAGGTTAACTATGCTTTAACGATATTTTAACCCTCTTTATCATAATGTTTTTATCGTTTTGTGAAAAGAATTGAAAAGCAAGACTGAGGCGTCTATTTTTACTTTAAGTGATTCATGTAGACTCCGCACCACGATTGAAGGATTGTGATAAAATATGTGCTTATTTTTCTAATGCAATTTGTTGTAATGACATAGATACTAGGGCCGCGTCAAAGAAACTTCAATTATGGCGTGGACTCTAAGACTATTTGCATCTCCAACTGTGGACATCTTTCAACTAAAATGATGATGAAATGAAGGTCCTGAAATACAGTGTGGCACTAATATTACGAAAACAGGATAGGTAAGAAATGCTCCCATATCCTGTTTTCGCAAAACTGAATAGGTACCTACCTGACTGATTCGCAAAGTAATCGTGTGACCAAATAAAACTATTTACTTTGCGAAAATGCTCCGTTGAACCACTGATGTACATAATTACACTGTGTTACTACTATATTGTGACGTAATATGTGGAAAGGCATCGGACATGGGAACTGAGGATACAATGGTCGTTTCACGGAAACATTTCTGCTTTGATTAGACCGTTTGTAGATTCAGATGCTGTATGTTTATTAGGTATTAAATTTGTTTTAGTAGAGACCTTACAGGTTGTCCCGGGAAGTGAGGATCAAATTGGACAGGGACATGGGAGAGATCATTTACATCACTTTACCTTTTGGACCTATAGACCTTTGTTTGTAGGTTGGTTGGAGTTTAAATTACATGGAAATAAACCTTTTTAAATATTTTAATATCACAAATGCATAAGTTAGTTGTTATGTTCCCTTTTACGCCTAAACCGCTCGATCAATTTTCATGAATTTTGGTACAGAAATATATGGGAACTGGAGACGGTATAATAGACTGTTAAACAGCTAGCTGAGAGCAGTGTTGACCCAGTGGTATCGACCCCGACTTACGAGTTGTAGGTCGTGGGTTCGAATGCAGGCAACCGCATTACTTTGTGTAATTTATTTCATCATTACGGCTCTCAAAACGGTGAAGGAAAACATCGTGAGGAAACCGGCATGTCCTAGAACCAAAAATTCGAAGACATGTGACATCCACCAACCCGCACTGGGCTCGCGTGGTGGATTATGGCCCACTCCCTCTCACAGAGAGGAGGCCCGTGCCCCAGCAGTGGGAACATTAATAGGCTGATGATGATGAAACAGCTAGTATTTGAATAATCCTACATCGTCAACAGAAGACACACAAAGAAAGTATCAGTGGGTTCTCTCGTACATTAAGTAAATCGGGTTAAACGTTACGGTTCGTTGATGTTAGACGATAGAATATAATCTCGCAATCATATCAGATGCGTCCAATAGCATTCCATTGTTCATCAGTTGTTAATGTGCAGGGAAATGAGGACTTAACGACCATTGTTGTTAGTGTTAGATGACAAAGGGAGCCCGCTCCGCCGCTGTGCCCTCTGCTAATCAGAGGGACATGCGTTGGAGCGTCCACGCGACAGGCTATTCGCATACGGGCAAAGAGACCCCTTGGGCACGCAGTCTAAGGAACAGTTTTTGCCCGCATCCCAGGGTGCACCGGCCAAAAAAACTGGTCTTCCCCCCGGACGTATCCGAGAGGGAACTCCAGTCCACGGGCGCACGTAGAGGTTTCCTGTCATAGCACCCCATCTATCTATTGGGCCCTACCAGAAAACCAGCGGTGTGACAAATGTCGCAGCACATGCTGATGCCTTTTGGCCTCGCACAGGACTAAATTGTTTTTTTTTTGTTATGTGTGGGTTTACCTTTTGTTTTTCTTTTATTTGGTTTCTTTTGTTCATACAATTTTTGTTTGTTCTGTCCTGTGTGTTCCAAACTTCCAATAAATCTCTTTTCTTTCTTTCTTTTGCTGCATCAGGTCTCAGGAGTTTGTTAATTTGTGCAAATCTTTTTTACTGATAGCTGGGATCGTAGCTATTTCTTTCCTCGCTCTAAAATAAAGGTAGGAAAGATATATAATAAAAGAAAGAATCAGCATAATATTAATAAGAATCAGCGGTATGTTTGAGAAGTTTTAGCAAATCATGTAAAGCCTACAGATGAAGAGAACTTAGTTGAGAGTGAGTTAGATAGCATGACAAAAAGGATTATTAAGGAGGTATACCTACTATTAGTTGGAGGTACCGATATTATTTTAGGTAGAATAAACCTACCAGAAATTCTAAGATGTAAATTGACTCTTCTTGAGGACCGTTGATGTGTTGCGGGACATACGTATACCGCGACTCCGGTACACAAAGGGCTACTGAAGGACACCGTGGATTTTAGTCAGTACAAGTCTTACAGTCCCGAAGTAAGAGGACTCATTTGATGATTTTACCACGTAAAAAAAAAGAAGAGGACCGCTGATGTGAAAGGCAACGTTTCTGCACATCGTTATGTTAAGACAAATGGTAACTGCCTCATCAGACGATCTTAAAGACTCTATCAAGCAATCTACAGCAGTAATTTGAACAAAATTGACATTCCTCTTACTTTTAACTGCTTTAGGCTAAATAGATAACACAGATGATGTAATTAAACTCTCCAAAATACCGAACAGATAGACAAATGAGCCAATAAATCAATAATCACAGTTTTTACCAATCACAAATCTACATCTTAATCTAATTACCTAAATTACAGTAATTACATTCGTAATAAAATCGGCTCGGGTACTAGACAATGAATAATTACAGATCTATTTTTTGATAATGCTAAACTATCAGCCAACCATCGACTTCCTTACTATTTACCAACTTAACTTTACCGGTGGTGAAACACTAAACTAAAATTTCCTCAAACAATTTAAGGAGATGACGAAGCTACTAGCGCCAATGTCGACAGCAAATATAAGTTTGTTGAAACATAACCTGCAATATGTTTGTTTTAAATGGCTTTTATTACAATAGCGTAAAGGTGATTGCTGATAATTTAAGTGTTCGTTTTGAATTTATGTAATGGTATTCATATGTTGTGTAATCAGACAATTATATAAGTATGTGTAGCATTCCATTTAGCCCTTGGACATTAAAACATTTATAGATTTTCATAACACTGATTAAACGCTCGATAAAGCATAAGTGTTGTTATTATAGAAGCTACAAACACAGTTATTATCAATACCTACATATATTATATATATATATACCTGCTCATTTTTAAATGGTACAGTCAGCAAAACAGGTAGGCAAGCAAACTGTTTTCCTGTATACTGAATGCATGTTAAATGCTGTATGTATGCACCCTTTGGATGTATGCTACATGTACCTAGCTAAAGAATATGGTATGAATTGATACTTTTAGTATTCACGGCTACACATCAAGTTATAAACTAGTTAAGCTGACTGTTCAATGTGCGGAAAGATATAAAGCGAGTCCAAGAAAAACTGATTTTGTATAGCTTACTTAGCGTGTGTACCCGTAACATTGGAAACCGTTTGAAAATTACTGCCTCCATTCCTGTTTTACTGACTGTACCTATTACTTAAATCACACTTGATAGTATCTATCATAGGCATTTCGGATCAGTAAACGTTCTTGATACATCGAGAACCTTCCTGTCTCAGATTCTCACGTAGTAGTAGTAGATCAGTCTCTTTTTAACAAGTTTATATTTAGTTTCACTTGTCCCGTTGTCGGTAATCAAATCTTGCAAATTTTTTTTTGTCTATCGCTTGTCGTAAGTAGGTAATGTTGTAACAAAAAAAAAAAACTTATTAAGGGTCTATAGTACCTCAGCATAATCTTACTCGCGCGCACTTGCACGTACGACGCACTATTGCTTGCTCTTTCTTTTAGCTGTCTACACGCAGATCTATTTATTTTACGGCGAAAAAAAAGGAAATTCAAAAAAGTAAATAATAGTCATAAGACCTGCTTTATAGTTAGTTCAGTTAGTATAAAAAGTTTCATGATCTAATTTTAAGTATTATCTGATTGCCAGCGTTTTATTGTTCAATTTAGAGGTAACTTTGGGATTTTTTTCTATCGAGAAAATTTTATGGAATCATGTTTTCGCCAATTATAAGACCTAACATTAATCCTCAACTTTACCATATATTTATTTCAAAATTAATGCTGTAGTATTTTCGACGTATCACAGGTTTCTGCTAAGCCATTTGAGGTAGTATAGGCTCTTAAATGAGTAACTTGTTTAGTACGAGATTTTAAATATACATACTTGTCTTATCCCTTGATTTAAAATGTTAGGTTAGTAAAAATTTTTCACTTGTACCCTTAGCACAAATTTTCAGTATTTTAGACGTAAAGTAAACTGGAACTTTGACAATTTCAAATTGACAATTTTCAAGGAAAAAAATAGTTGTTTCTCCCCACAGAGGCGCTGTTCCATTTTTTCATACAAAAACGCTGTAAATACTGGAAAGACACTGTAAAGTAAAAGATTAAAAATTCGTGCTAAGGGTACCTACTGAAACTGCATTACAGGACTGGGGAAGATTTAACAAGAACACAAAATTGAATAGCCTGAAATTACTCACAATTTCAGGAACATTATGAAGTCCATTTATTTGAGATCTTGAGAGACGAATTCTACATTTACACTTACGAGTATAGTAAGTCAATTATAATTTGTAAGTTCTCCTGTTGAATCAATCTCCAAAACTGCTTAACTAGATTTCGAATATCATTCTCTGATGGAAAGCAGCAGTACTATCGAATGCCGTAGGATATATTACTAAAAACTTTTAATTATTACTACAAGACATTACTACTTCTCTAATAACATTCTATCATTAATGGTTATGAGAACGTTTATGTTTATAGACATAACAAGGTACATTGATTAATTAAAACAACAACAACTAGGTTATCCAAAACATAGTCCACATCATTACGTATGCCACCTATTAGCAGCGTCTGACTTACCAGGGCCGTTTGGCCCCAGGTGTGGGCCCCACCACGGGCCAGTACATAGCAATGGAGGCCCGTGTCTAGGTCACAGCTCTAGCGACCTATAGTAAACTAAATCAGTACCCTTAGCACGGGTTTTCACTCTCTTACTTTACAGCGTCTTTCCAGTATTTACAGCGTTGCTTGTATGAAAAAATGGAACAGCGCCTCTGGTGTGCGAAGAAGGAACTAATTTTTTTCTTGAAAATTGTCAATTTGAAATTGTCAAAGTTCCAGTTTACGTCTCAAATACTGAAACTCCTGCTAAGGGTTGGTACAGACAGTTCGTTCAGACATTTTGAGAGAAATAATATAGAAAAAGTCGATAAAAGGTTCAACCTGAGCAGCAATCCCTTTTCTCTACACCTGGAAGAATTAGCAAATGAGTCGTCCCGCCCTGGATGAAGCAGCAGTAACTGTCAGAATCTTACTATCTAAATGGCCATCATGTTCTTTACATTTCCCTTAGCGTTTTAGGGTCACAGTATCCTACATATAAACAGTCCCGGTAACGCGGTAAACATCAGCACATCCCTGAAACTCATTTTGAAAAATTCCGAAGCGTGGTAACCTGGGGCTGTGAGGAGCCCGGACCATTCCGGCCTAGTACGACCCTGTCTATCGATACATGTAATATCATTACGACTATTACAAACGGATACAAGCCGTTACAGGTACACCACTTATTTGCATACTTCTGATTAGATCTTAAATGAGTGGCAAGCAATTGAATCAGAGCCGTTTTGAAATCAATTATGTCACAGATCAATGAATATTGAATGAGTTCTCGTTGCTTTCAGGTGCATGAGTGTTTGTATGAAACGGCGAATATGTTCTTTTGTTTTTAGGTAACTAATTTTGAGTTTCATTTACACGCTATCTACAAAAAATTTCATGCGAATAGACAATGAATTCAAAACGGTAAAGGAAAACATCGTGAGGAAACCGGCATGTCCTAGAACCAAAAAATTCGAAGTCATGTGATATCTGCCAACCCGCACTGGGCCCGCGTGCTGGATTATAGCCCACTTCCTCTCACAAAGAGAGGAGGCTTGTGTCCCAGCAGTGGGAACATTATAGGCTGATGATGATGAGACAATTATTTCAGTTGATCGGTGAAAGAATTCTGGTGCTATGTAGTCAAACTTGCATGTAATTGTCATGTAATTTCTTGCATCGTCTAAATAAGGCTTACCAAACAACTGGCCTGGCTAATGTTATATGTTTGTTTCGGAGTTTTGTACATCGAAGACCAAATTCGTCCGAGACTTATGATAATTTCATAATGATACAATTCTTGATGATGTTGGAACACTTAAAAAAAAGAGTGTCGTCAAAATTTCACCAGCATCATATTATTACATTAAGTTCTATAACCAAAGCCTTCAAAACAAAGCTTAGCAGCAGCAGAATCAAGAATTATTATGGTAGTGAGAAGACTAGTATGATGCTCAAAAACCCTTCTGCAAGCATCTGGAATACAAAACGTCACGCAGAGAAATGTATACAAGAATTTCTGCTTGCAACCGTGACAGCAAGACCGGAGAGACTTTACAAAATTTCTAGTAATACATACTAAGTCCTTGTTATCTCTACAAATTACTTAGTATTTATTACAAGAGATGTTGTAAAGTCAACTAGTGAGTCTTGCTATCACAGTTGCAACCAGAAGTTCTCGTAAAGGTAGCCAGACATTTCTCTGCGTGTAGATTCAAGAAATACATAATAAGAACTAAATATTACGGGATCTAATAAGGTGGAAATTAAATTACAATTATCATTTTAACCGCCTTCATAAGAAAAAGTAGGTACTCGTGAGATCTCTCAACGAGGTGTCTGTAAAGCCAAAACAAGGATAGACCTTTCAATCAACCAAAAATGAAGGTGATTAATTACCTTCATCATAAGTGATATAAATGAGCCTCAGATTCATGTAATAGTTTCTAATTGGTAGCGATACACTATCGGCATGTCATTTCCTATTTGTCACACTTCTTTGGAGATAGCGCCTTGTCGACTGATTCGCGGTTTAGCAGATTAACTCGATCGTGTGCACTTCCTTACGTTTATTATTGATTACTATCTTGGTTAGTTGGGCTTTTCCACCGGGTTTGGTTGGTGGTTTTTGAGTATTTTTTTGTACTGAATAGTCTACATTCGTGAACCAAAGTGTGGAAACACTTACTTGGAATTTATCTGGGATAGCTCCTGAAGTAAGTACCTATAGGCTTAATTTAAATGAATTTGGTATCAAATTAAAGTTAAATCTTTATAAAAAGATACCATTTTTATTATTCTTTACTAGTTTTTTAATACTCAAGATCTGGCGAAATCAAAGTAAGTGATTCCACAGTTTTGCTCGCTAGTTTAGGTCACTTCCTTGGCCATACTCAATATATAGAATTATTTTTTAACGTCAAACCATTTTAAGCAAGGCTCTAGAAATCAAGCTACCACTATTTTAATTTACGTACGCGTTTGAACAGCATCTCGTCTGACGGTAAGCGATAATATGGTCGACGATAAAGCGCGCTTGCCTAAAATAAAACTATGTACCTACTCTTGACATGGGGTGCTAAGGCAGGAAAACTCCACGAGCGCCTGTGGACTGGAGTTCTCTCTCGGATACTCTTGACATAAAGACCCCAAGGTTGTAGATTTTTCTAGAATATCTAATAAATCAATTCTTTCAACCAATAAACAAATCAAAATGACACTGCTATAATGCTATTGTACCTGAACATGAAAGCCAATGACTTACAATGCACAATGTTGCAACAAAATAAAACTAAGAAGTCCAAAAGTAATGAGCAAACAAGAATAGATTTATTTGTACACAAAGACAAACAATCAAATAGAAATAATTATAAAGAGACCTGCTTATCAATGGTCAAATCAATATTATAGTAATAATCGAGTACTCAATGATATAACACATAATGAGGCAGGTAGTTAATGCAGTCACATTAAGCAGTTCTCCATGTTGTATTTTGTATCCTTGTTACTACAAGTACCAGAAATATACCAAGCCTTTCCCACGGCTCTGTTTTATCTATATTAAACTGAACAGTTTGAGACTGTACCTAATTACTTATACGAGTTTGATACAGTTTTGTTTTATGTAATTTTATTTTGGTTGGCTTGAGTCAGTTAGATAGTATGTATAAATGTATACTAATTACTAAGTATAATAGTATGTACAAAGTGCAAAAAAACAGCTTTAAGCTACATAGAATCTGAAATCCACTTTTTTGCAACTCTATTTGCACATCTATAACATTAGTTAATGCGTCAAAATAATCTTTGGCTACAAAAACTTTTTCAAAAAAAATGTGACCGCCTTCAAAAACAACCACAAAAAAAGGGTAAAATAACCTACAAAACTTTTCTTTCGGAAGTCGGTGACTTTTTTTTTATTAATTTTATTGTCTCTTTTGCCACCGACTTCCGAAAGAAAAGTTTTGTAGGTTATTTTACCCTTTTTTTGTGGTTGTTTTTGAAGGCGGTCACATTTTTTTTGAAAAAGTTTTTATTTTACTCTTTTTAGTTTAAATATTCAACCTTCAGCACTAGAATTTAGTAATCCGTAGCACCGGTAATAACATCGTTAACACATCATTCATTCATTCCCTATCTCAAAAACTACTGAACCGATTTTGATGAAATTTGCATATTCCCTAAGTTGAACGATACCTAGTACAACAAAAAAAGAATTACTTAAATCGGACTTGTAGTTCCGGAGATATGCGAACACAAGCATAATTTTCTTACTTGAGGTGTTGTGCCTTCCATCATCAGCTCAGCTGCATGAGATGATGATTTCCATACGCAAATACTTGAATTACATCATAAGATTTGCGAAAAACTATGTGTCAGCCAACAAAATTTGAGGGTTGCCCTCGATTTCTCCAAGTTCCAATCATCAGATTCTGAAACGGTGACAATGGGACCACACGGGAAGCACCAGCTTTCGAATAAAAAAAGAATCATGAAAATCGGTTCACCCAGTCGCAAGTTATGAGGTAACAAACAAAAAAAAAACAGTCGAATTGATAACCTCCTCCTTTTTTTGAAGTCGGTTAAAAATTGCATGAAGTAGCTAAACATTGCGAAAACTGGAGGTTATGGGGAGGGGGAAGAGCCCTTTGCAAAGCACAGTGGGATGAAGTGGCAGTAGCGGTACCAGTATCAGCTAAACATTATTATAAATTTATTTCATGTTCGATAGAACTTGATCCTACGAGTAAACAACGATCTACGGGGCTTTGGAAAATGTTTGACGTAGCAAACGTTGCAAGACATTTCGTAACATCAAAATCATCAAGGAATACATCATCGAGGAAAAAATACCCTTTGAGTAAACTATAACAATTGTATTATTTACCATAGAGATTAAACTAACACAATCTCTGAGAAATCGCGCAAAAGAAAGGACTCAAAATCTACGTAAATTCCAACCGTTACTTCTGTGATATAATTGACCCACTATTTACCATTCCAACCAATATGTAACACTACTAAAAAAACACCAAAATAAAGATATCGTGGGAAAAATCAGCAGCTCTCCACAGATTAAAAAGTTCGCTGTTCGACGAGGCAGAGCCGCGACGATGTACGGTCGTGAAAGTTGGTATCGAATGCGAGGTGGTATCGCAGTATCGTGGTATCGAATATCGTCGCAACGCTCTGATTGACGCAGGAATAGGCCCCCGGCTGTGTGCTCACATTGTGGTGTCTGCGTTAGCACAAACCAACAATGCCTTGTAGATTTTACGATTTGTATCACTAATGTAGTTTTGTAGGGATGGTGGATAGATCAAAACGAGTAAAACGATTCCATGTTCCAAAAAGAGCAAGAGGGCCAATAGACCGGGGTCGCGAGACTGTCTCACCATCTCTCCAGGTAACCGTGGCTCTGGTACGTAAAGAGCTGCTGAAGGATCACCGTGCATTGCATGCGTCAGTACAAGTCTGACAGTCCCTCTCATCCCACTATGGGCGGGAGGACTCATTTGATGATTTTACCATATTTTTTTTAAAAGGGGGTAATTTTGCTAGCTATTTTTGGCTTCAATTCTCAATAGTCTACTAAGAATCTGGATATTATGCCTATCTGAAAAGAACCCAGTAGACGCCTATTCATTTTATATAACAGAATTTTGATCGTCATTTGTTATTTAGTAGAGAATAGGTACAGCGAGAAATTCATAATGTTGTGATTCATAATCATAAGGTCACATTATTTTAAATCAAAGGAATGTAAAATGTACCATTTCCAATACCGACAATGGATGGTTACTGTCTCAAAGCTCAGTCTTCACAAGTTCACACATAGGCCTAACCATTTCGTAATTTCTTTAAAGACTTTCTACATGATTGAAGTAAGCTTTTCGGTAACTTATACGAGCTACATATTCCTTAATTCTTATTACCACCTCCATGGTAATGGCTCTAGATACTAATCGTACAATTTTACTATTCCATCTTCGTTTAAACTAAGTACTAATAATTGTGTTGCACGGTTAATTCTTTTGCCTTTTGAATAACATTAACAGGAGCGCGCTCTTTGATATAATATTCCTCTTAGATGTTAATTATTTTATTTTGTACTGAACTGTCATATTCGCATTTGTGAAAAAACTCTTTCAATAAAGGTTTAAAAAAAAAACTATTGTCTGTGGAAGATTTGTTGTGGCAAGACAAGATGGCGGATTTAGTTCCATCTGGTTTAGAAAAATGATACTTCACATTTGTCTAGGCTAACTCTGCTTCGCCAACCCTGGAGCACGCAAGGAGGATTCAATGACAATGTAATGCTGAACTAGCGTGGAATATCAACAAGTGTTGCGGCTAATTTGCTGCATAATTATTCTACGATTATAAGGAGGCCGCTAATAGTGTTTATTGTACGATCTTCTAGGAAACATACTGAGAGTTTTCTTCTAATGAATACTGACTTAAACGTGGTTCTGCATATTAGGTACATAGTTCAAAGCGAAGCCGCTAAACATTCACTTGTTTTATATTGAGTAGTATTTTGAAAGTAGTAAGAGGTGTACGTAAATATGTGCTTGTGCAAATAGGAAAAGTTTCATCAGGTTAACTAAATCAATTTGCAAGCAAAAGATGGTCCAGTCAAATCAGTATGGTTCTTTTTTCCTCGTATAACTTGAGCAGCAGATATATCTGAATTTTAAAAGACACTGTGACCTCTGAGTTTCTTTACAGATAACCAACTTACAAACTATATTTATCATTCATTATTGCGAAAGGCGAAAAATAAAAAACCTTGAACCTACAGAAAAGTTCCAAACGGACCACCAACTGATTGTTGTAGAAGTCAGCTAGACAGTCCTCCATAGCCGCGGGACTTTTTTTCCTTACCGTGACCCAGGAAAATAAACAAAGGGCTATTGAAGGGCACCGTGGATTTTAGTTAGCACAAGTCTGACAGTTCCTCCCGCCGTGCCCGGGGTGGGAGCACTCATTTCATTCGCAAAAAAAAAAGAAATGCTTCTTATAATTGTATAATACTGATATTCAGGTGCATCCGGTTAGACTGAAACGCCAAATAGCTGAAAAAACCTAAGCAGATAAAGATGATGATGATCACGTTGTAACAGAGAAGTATTTCACCTCTTCTGTTATCTCAGCCAATTTTCTTTTTGTTTTATACATTTCTAAAATTTCATAAAATAGAATTTTTGTTGTGTCATTGCGTCAACTTAATTTTTTTCTTGTTATTACCTTCTGGACTGCAGTATGCGCTGGTTCTCCGTCTTCGTCTCTTAAAATATTGTGTTTTAATTTTTAATACAACAAAGTATTTTAAAGCAAGACTCCTCAGTTTTGTGTTATAATTAATTAAGCTCCTAGTCGAGCACATTAGCACCGCTCTAAGCTTACCCATCAAAACAGCATCAGTAGCCTGTTTGGCTTCCTCTCAGAGGACGGCGTGTTACCCTGCCAGAAGGTGGCGTAAGGCCACAACGCTAATGATTCCCAAAAGCAGTCAGTCAGAGCTATGTATATGTACCCCCACATTACACCAACGTTAAAGTCCTATTCAAGACGCCATCAACCTGGAAGCAAGTCAACACTCCACCGCAGTTTTCTACATCAGCCTATCAATGTTCCCACTGCTGGGACACAGAACTCCCCTCTGTGAGAGGGAGTGGGCCATAATCCACCACGCGGGCCCAATGCGGATTGGTGGTTGTCACATGTCATCCAATTTTTGGGTCTAGGACATGCCGGTTTCCTCACGATGTTTTCCTTCACCGTTTTAAGAGCAGTGGTGATGAAATAAATTACACAAAGTAATGCGCCTGCCTGGATTCGTACCCACGACCTACAGTTCGTAAGTCGGGGCCGATACCGCTGGGCCACCACTGCTTTTCATTTTGCTTTTTGCAGTTTTCTTACCAAGTTTCAAATTAAAACCTATTGTTAAATTAGCAAACATTCCAACCTGGTCAGGTCGAACCACTTTTAAACACAACGAACCTAGCACTTTCCCACGACACGAATTGAAAGGGCACTTTACAACTTACTCAAGTTACGACCAACATTTCGCTGCAAGTCTCAAAGTATAAACAATCACAGTGTAAATAATACTGTGGCACCCTGTTACACCTTGTTGGGGAACTGGGAATATTTTGCTGGTGATATTTTGTTGGTGAATTACAGCCGCACAGGTCTATCTTCCGGGTTAAGCCGCGCTTGCCGAGGTTGGTCTGTGGATGGGTGACCATCTATCATAGCGAGTTTCCTCCGTGCCTCGGAAAGCACGTAAAGCCGTTGGTCCCGGCTGTCATTTGTAGATCTTTGACAGTCGTTACTGTTAGTCAGAAGCTCTAAAGTCTGACAACCAGTCTTACCATGGGGTATCGTATTACCCAGTTACTGGGTTGTGGAGGTCCGACAGGCAGTCGCTCCATGTAAAATACTGATATCCAGCTAAATCTGGTTTGATTGGAAGCCGACCCCAATATAGTTGGGAAAAGGCTAGGCAGATGATGATGATGATGATTTTGTTGGTGATTTGTTTAGTCTGTGGTCCAGTGAACCGTCGTTATAGATCTAAATAGTGTACACAGTCTCCTCCGCTCCTTCTAGGGAGGAGGACTCAAATTAATTTACCAAATACAAAAACAGCGGCTCGTTGGTCGAAAGAGATTGTAGGACAAACTGGATGTATGTATTTGAATAATTAGAAATATTTATGAATAGCGCACAATAATTATAAAGGTTAGAGGGAAAGGAGCTTTTCCCAGCAGTGCGACATAATGTATAATTATTATAAAATAATGCAAGTTGTATAAAGATGACTTTAGATTATGAGATAATTTAATGAAACTGTAAATCATACTTTATAGCTTTACAATCGTCTGAGCTTGTTGGTGCTCCTCGACGCTGACTTAGAACTTCTTGGTTGAACGTTTTGATCATTGTTATATTCACACAAAATCCAGTAATGTTTTACAAGAAGCTGTAAACTCTCGAGGCAGGACCGATCGACAATACAATATGTAAAAATACAATAAGTAAAAATTATAAAATACAGTCATGTACATTTTTATTCCGGCCAATTATTACTTTTGCTCCTACGCTATAATCATGAGCATGTCTTTGCGCAAAGCGACGTGCTTCGAAGATTCTATCAGGCGCTCCAAATTCAACTGTGCTGTCAGTGGAGTAAAGAATTTTGATAATCGACTATTTCCGATTTATTTTATTCGACTTTCTTGTTTTACAACGTCGCCTCACACAAGGACCTTTTTATGTATCGTGAATGCGTTTACAAACATTACTAAGAATAGCAACACACACACGGTAAGATAAAAGGTAGTCCAGCAACGAAAATCCTTAAAGGCTTCAATATTTCTTTTAGAAAGCAAATAGAAAAATAAAGCCTGTGATTACTGACCTCATTAATACTTAAATGTAAAACGATGTGCACCAATCCTTATGATTGCTTAACGAGCGGGTAATTTACGTACTCATAATCGTTTGATCTCTCAGTGGAGCAGATATCCAAGCTTACTCAACAAACTGATATGTTAATTAAATTAAATCAAAAACCTTACACATTGGAAGAACAAAAATCTAAATTATTTTAATGAAAACGAAACAAAAGAAATGATAATTAATGCCTCCTCTTCACAATCGGCCATGATGGCCGTGTTTGCCGAACAGAAGGAGACGGCGCTATACCAGAAAGAAAGATGCAAATAATTCTATCTCGATTCTTAGTTAATTTTGTGCTTAAATAAATTTTAAACATGTTTAACCGTTGGTAAAAGTCGCCCTTAGTATAGCGCCGTCTCCTTCTGTTCGGCAAACACGGCCATCATGGCCGATTGTGAAGAGGAGGCTTTAAATAATGTAAACCCTTCGTTCAAAGTAGCTGACTGTATAGCAGGAGGCAGCAGTTGTCTTTATCAAATGGACTAAAAAGTTCGTATAAATCTGTTTACGAGTAAATAGAATTTGAACACTCCGATACTAATGAATGGGAAGGTTAAAATAAAAGAGTTATTACAGTTTCCAAATCACTTTAAATAAATACACACCAAAAAACAATATCGTGCAAACATAACAAAATAACACAATTTATAGATAGCTATTGTGAGTAACTATTTGTTATAATTATGCACACTTTAATCGTCCCAGTAATAGTCATACGGAGGTGGTGTACTAGTTCTATTCCCTTGCAAACCTGCCCATATCCTCTCACTGAGATCTGTATGTATACGAGCAAACATCTTCACAGCCCGATCTTGCAGAAACTTCGTAGCGGGTCCCAAACTATACAAAATATTCTCCACTAATCTCTTCCTTTCCTCCGGAGTCATTTCGTTTTCATACAGTTCTCGAGCTTGTTCGTAATTGTCCGGTTGATCTTGGTAAATCTCCACTAACTCAACTTTGTCTTTTTCTTTATAAGGAACAGGTCCATTGAAAGAGTTCGGATAGTAATTAGGAATGTCTCTTTGATTGTCTTTGACAGGAGGCTGGCCGTCACGGTTGTATTGAAACGCCCTGTTTTGAATAGGACAGTTCACAGGTATGTTGATAAAGTTTGCCCCCAAACGGTAATACTGAGCATCTCTGTATGCTAATCTTCTTGCTTCGAACACTTTGTCTGGTCCACCAAGAATACCTGGTACTAAATTCGCTGGACTGAAAGCTAGTTGCTCAATTTCAGCGAAATAATTCACAGGATTCTTATTCAAAACGAATCGACCCAACGGTCTTAGCGGATACTTGTCCAAAGGCAATACTCTTGTAACATCAAACACATCAAAACCTGCAGTTTTAACATCTTCTTCACTTAAGACTTGAATACTAGCCGTCCAGCTTGGAAAATCTCCATTACCAATAGCTCTGTATAAATCTCTAGTAGCATAATCTGGATCAAAAGCTGCAAGTCTCATAGCTTCTTGGGAGCGTAAATTTTTGATACCTGCATCTGGCTTGAAGTGGAATCTAATGAAATGGCTTTCTCCGTGCTTATTAACTACTTGGAATGTGTGGATACCGAATCCGGGCATGTGCCGATAGCCATCAGGTACTCCTCGATCACCAAAAACTAGTAAAAACATGTGTAAGCTCTCTGGCTGTAGGGTCAGGAAGTCCCACAGCATGTTGGGGTCTAACACATTCGTTGCTGGGTTCCTTTTCTGTGCTCTTACAAAAGTGGGGAAGAGGAGAGGGTCTTTGTAGACATACATGGGGGTGTTGAAGCCAACGATATCGAAGTTACCGTCTTCAGTGTAAAATTTGAGAGCAAAACCTCTAGCGTCTCTAGAAGTATCGATACCACCTCTTTCAACTACAACTGGTGAGAATCGTGCTGCGATAGGAGTTTTTTTCCCAACTTTGTTGAACAGTTTCGCTTTACAAATGTCAGATATGTCATGAGTAAGTTCAAAGTAACCGAATGCGCCGCCAGCTTTTGCGTGGACCAGACGTTCTGGTATCCTCTCTCTGACCAAGTGCGTCATGGTGTCCATGAAATTTTCGTTGAATATCAGATTCCTGTTTAACGTTACTGTTGCGTCTTTATATTCGACAGGTGCTCCTGCTGAAGTAGTCATTGTGGCGATTGGACCCTGAAATATACAAGAATAATTAAGTACTTATGATTTACGCAAGAGACGTATCGGAAGTAGGTACATAAATGTACCTACTTCCGATACGTCTCTTGCGCTAGAAGTTAATTTATTAATCAAATTAATTGAAATTTTCACATTAGGAAAAAGCGTTACCTACAAACCCAATAATACATTGTCTTTGTCTTTGTATTTTATTAATCACCTTTATTTTTTGAAACGCTTAATTAACAGACTATTTAGGTCGGTTAATTGCGTGAGTGGTGAATGATAAACGTGAACATTATTAGGCCTTAACATTATACGTAAGAAAGTTATCTTGTGTAAGTTAACTTAAGTTTTTATCAAACAAGAACAGATGCAATTAATTTAATTGTCTTTGCCAATTCATTAATTTATTTGAAATTATGCACCCATTGAATAATATTCATACAATCCAGTTTTTTTAAGTGGTTGACACCAAAATCAACAATTACATTAATTGTTTGATTATAAACAACATCTTTACGTGTTATTAAGTTAGTTATTTATATCTACATATTTTACATTCACATTTTTAGGGTTCTGTAGTCAACAAGGAACCCTTATAGTTTCGCCATGTCCGTCCGTCCGTCCGTCCGTCCGTCCGTCTGTCCGCAGTTTAGCTCAGAGACGCACAGTACTAGAGAGCTGTAATTTGGTGTAAATATACGGATTCCTTGTGCCGAAAAAGTGGTAAAATAAAATCTCGTAAAATATTTTTTTTAGGGTACCTCCAGTACTTACACGTAAAGTGAGCATTTTTTTTTCTCGCGTACCCCTTATTGTGGGGTATCATTAAATAGGCCTTTAAAAAATAATGATAGTTTTCATTAACAATTTTTTGATAAAAAAATTCGTTTGTGAAATATTAAGCTTTAAAGTGCTAAATTTTGCTCGATTCGAGTGTCCCCCCCCTCTATCAGCTAAACGGTTATGTTTGGGGGTGTGAAAAAATTCACAATAGTAGTACATATAACGAAGTTTAAAAGAAAATTATCATGACTAAGAAGGCTTTACAACTTTACGAGTAATAGTCGACCAACTTATAAAATGTACTTGATATCATATTTTCTTAAACAAAATGTATCGGAGACAACTGCAAATGTAAGTTTGTCAACTTTATTTTTACAGCTTTTATAGGTATGTTTTTTGGGGATAGGTAGGTTTTTATCGTCAACTATTTTAAACTAAATTCAAAAAAAGGAGGAGGTTCTAAATTCGTCGTAATCTTTTTTCTTATGTATTTTCCCCGATTTCTCAAAGACTCCTGGACCGATTTTGAAAATTCTTCTTTTTAAAATTAAATTCAGCGAATCAGTTTAGTTAGTTCGCATAAGTATTTTGATGGGCAACTACGGAACCCTACACTGTGCGTGGCCCGACACGCACTTGGCCGGTTTTTTTTCATTGGTTTAAGTGGATAGCTTATTGCTATAAACCGGACACAAAACCAGACTCCATAGCTACCGCCGAGTTCGGGTTACATAATATTTTTCCATACTAGCGGTCCATCCCGGGGTACGGCACCAAAGCCTATATACCAGCTGTAACTCTTGGTTACGGCTGAGCTATCCTACTGGCAGTGTTATGGGCCTACCACACGTACAAGCTGCACCACAGTTTTGACCTACGCAAGCAGGTTTGTACACGGACCACCATGCGCGCGGTTGGCAAACTGTGAAGAAACGTGAAGTTTGCGCAGGCAAAACTGTGGTAAAGCTTGTGCGTGTGGTAGGTAGGCCCATTAGGCCTTACCAAGGCCGCCTGCCTCGCGACCACAATCCTCTCGGAGTCCGGCGACAAATAGTTTTAACTATTTTACTTTCTGAGTGAGCCAACCCTAGGTCAACAACCTAGCCTGCCGGGTTCGTGGGACTTATTCCAAGTCAACAAGTCTGACAGTCCCTCCCGCCCTGTCCAGGGTGGGACGGACTCATTTGATGATTTTACAACGTTAAAAAAAAAAAACAAAAACCCGTCCATCATTCATCCCTTGCTCAACAACCTCAATGTTTCAGGATTTAAATGCACATGGTGGAAGTATGGCTACAAATATTGATCCGACAAAACTTTAGTACTGGCACATGATGAAAAAAAAAACGCTTATCTCACCTTAGTTCTTTCTTTAAAAAGAACGATCTGATTTCCCGCCGGATCATCTAGCACCTTCCCAGTGACAACCGCCATTGTTACCAGAAACAACAGGCGTAACATTTTTAAAAACATTTTTTTTTAATTCTTGCTTTCAGTTCTTCATTTGTTTTTTATGAAGTGACATTACTGTTTGTTTCTAGGTTGCAAAGAAGGTGAATGTCTGAAAAATAATAATTTTGTGTTAACTAGTGGCACATTCAAATATAACTTGTTTCTCCCTATCTTTTTTTTTATTTCAATGTTTGAGTGTGCGTAGACGATTCGAGCCTCTATTTTAGCGTTTTTAGATGTGAAAACATTTAGGTCGGTATTTAATTATTAAGGGCACGTAACCAGAAAATTGGCAACGTCGCAAAATACTGTATGAAAATAAGAAATACGACTATGTAGTGCACTAAAAAAACATTTGGGAATGCAATTGAAAAGTGAATAAACTACGAGGAATATCGAAAAACGTTAAAAAGAGTCTCGTTAAAAGGACAAAAATTAAAACTGCATCATTGGATTTTAGAAAAATCGATAATCCTGCCCAGGAATCGAACCCACTCTGAAATTGGAAAAAAAATCGCACCCTGTTTACTTTATTACACCATTTGTGCAAAGTACTTACCTACCTAAAGTAAGCTTTTACCCTAGTTAGAAACAAACCTCGAAAAAAAAAAACATTAACCACACTTTAGGTCATAAAAACGAAATTCACAAAATAAAACACAACAAGCACAGACCAATACTTAAAAAAAAGTTTCACCTTTACGATCCAACAGATTAAAAAAAAACGGAATTCTTCGAAGTTCAAAAACCGATTGACGTCTTCCAACTGATACAGTTTTCAACCTTAATGAAGGTGTTGGCGGTAAAACACGAAGTTTTCTTACGACCTCCGTCACAGTCTAGTGATTATGAAATAAACAGTGGTGCAATGCAATCAAGTTTTCTTACACTATACAGTTCAATTATTCAATATTCTGGCCTAAATGTAACAGGTGTAACATTATTCTCTCAAAACTCTTTTGTGCATTTTTTATTTCCATTGCTGTCTCTGTGGAAAATGTCAACAGAATTGTTTACAAAAGCGTTAATGGACGCTGAATTCTTTCTGATGTTGTAAGGTCAACGTAGAGCGGTCTTGTTTTTTTCTTTTGTCGGATGCATTTGAATTCGAATGCCTTCGAGCATTTTTTTGTTTTTTAGACAATTAATACGCCTGTGCTAATTACTTAGATTAGGATTTCTAATCGAATTTTTGTGGATACCGTGACGTCACTAAACTTGGTGCTCCATGGCATTTTTTGGCACGAGGGAACTATAATCCCGCCTTTAATTTTATTTTTTAATAAATAATTTACTTCGTCAACATAAGCCAGTTGCCATCCACTGCTGAACCAAAGCCTTTTTTTATCGTGGTAGATCATCAAATGAGTCCTCCAACTCAGGGTGGGACGGGAGGGACTGTCAGACTTACATGTACTGACTTAAATCCACAGTGATCGTTCAAGAGCCCTTTACGTTTCAGGATCACAGTTACCTTTTGAGACAGTCTGGCGACCCCAGACTTCGGTGCTGAATGAACGTAAACCTTCGACAAAGTAAATCAACCATCCTGGTCTTGGGCAGTCCAAAGCCATCCACATCCATTCGCTACAGCTGCCAGCCACCTCCTTTAAATAATATAGTCGGTCCATCGTGGCTGCATACACTACGTTTGCCGCAACGAGGTTTATGGACATGGTATGTCCATTTACAGACATGGTTAGCCCACTTCTACTTCAGCATGCTGATACGCAATTCAAATTCAAATTCAAATTCAAAATCTTTATTTCGAGCTATAAACTCATATTAGGGGGTTAGTAACAGTGTTCTTAAAATTAGTGTTAGTAAACAACACGATACGAAGAAACATGTAACTGACAGCAGTGGGTTATATATGGACAATCCACTCTGCCAGCAATCATCCTCAGAACCCTGTTAGGGCTAGCCATGACCCGAGCGACCAAAGATGCTGCGCGTTTCCGCATTATGGTGTAAAAACAGTCTACCCCAGCCGCCGCAAACATCCCTGATGCACTACAACGCCATGGCAACCCCATCAGTTTTCTGAAGGCGTTATTGTATTGGACACGGAGGGCTCCATACGACGCCTGCGAATATTTCTCCCATAGGCTGCACGTATAAAAGGTTGTGCAGAATGCTCTAAACAGCATAACCTTCACGTCTGCAGTACAGCGTGCGAACCTACGGGCTACCATATTCGCACGCACGGACAGAGCCCTCCGCTCCCTTTCAATATCAGCGTTATCCTTGAGCTCAGCGGATACCAGGTGACCGAGGTATTTAAATTGTTCCACGCGCTTAAGTGGAACTCCATTTAGGAGCATGGGTGGAACATCATGGTGGTACCTGGTGCCCGCCTCAAACACAATGTACTGACTTTTTTCAGCATTATACATTAAGCCATGTTCAGTTGCGTATCGTTGACATGTGGCTAGTAATGTCCTAATACCGCTGACTGAGGCGCTCAGCAGTACCATGTCGTCCGCGTAACTTATATTATTGACACAAACTCCGTCAATATGACAACCGACATGATGACTGCTAAGCGCCTCAATCAGGGCATTTATATACAAATTAAACAAGGCAGGGGAAGTTAACCCCCCCTGTCTTACTCCGCACTCCAATCGAAACGGGTCCGACAGCACACCCGCCCACCGAACATTGTTGACCTGGCTTCCATACCAGTGCTTGAAAATGTTTATAAGCTCGATAGGCAAGCTTATAGCCTCAAGCTTCTTCCATAATAAGTCGTAGGAAACCAGGTCAAAAGCTCGAGATAGGTCCAAGAAACAAGCGAAAACAGGCGTCCTCCTTTTTGTGTAGTACCTGACGGCATGCTTGAGACACAGAACTGCACTCTCTGTAGAAAGTCCAGGCCGAAACCCGAACTGATTATCATGCAGCACAAGATGTCGATTTAATTGTGTCTCAAGCAGACCATCAAGCACCTTAGCGACTATGGTCGCTAGAGAAATAGGTCTATAGTTTCTCTTGTCGGAAAGATCACCTGTTCTACTCTTAACTATAGGAACCACAATCGTCCTCATCAGGTCAGAAGGCAAGTATGAATGACCAATACACAAATTGTACAACAGCGCCAAAACTCTTGGCAGGTGAGGTCCTGCGTACTGCAAGTGGGCCAATCTTCAGTTTTTGGACTTCCGTTTTGGATAATGACGCGCGATACTTTTACTGCTGGTGCAACCATCCATTGACAAAAAACGAAAATATATATTATTTTAATTTCATTAGAGTTAAACGTAATTAAAATAATTTATATTTTTGTTTTTAGTCAATGGATGGTTGTACCAGCAGTAAAAGTATCGCGCGTCATTATCCAAAACGGAAGTTCAAAAATTGAAGATTGACCCAAGTGCTCGATGCTGAGCCCATCATGACCAGGAGACTTACCTCTAGTTGTAGATTTAATTACCTTAGCCACATCTTTGGCACCAAAAAGCAAGCCCACCCGGCCACAGCTGGGCTCAGCATCCAGCGTCACATGTGTGCCCCCCAGCGGAGATTTTAAAAGAAAATGATTTTTAAATATGTTTGCAATATCCTTTGCATCACTAGCACCGTTAACACTAACAGGCAGGCCTGGCCGAGTACTCAAACTCTTAGTGTTCTTCCAGAAGCCACGGAAATCACGCTTTGAGTGCTTAGAGGCAATTATGTTCATCTTTATTTGTTCTTCGTGGTTCTGGCACCATTTTAGACGCGACTCAATGTCCGTGACTTTAGCTCTCTGGCGAACGACTTTGTTGCGTATTTAAGCCACCAGAGAAATCCCGAGCATTGCTTTCTCCATTGCCTGCTGAGTAACCTTGAATTTGTGGAATAGACCCATAATATGGTTTCGAACAAATTCTCAAGTGCACCCTTCTAGCAAAGTCATTCAAAACCAAAAGAACCATTCTGAACTATTCGGTAACGTGACATAAGATTTGAAGGTCAGTTGAAATAGTAAAATGCTGCCAAAACATGCAACATTGAACATGCAATTCCATTCTAATTTTTACGTCTTAATTATGAAACTTCAACGACCATCGAATCGCTTTCATTTGTCACTTATAGGAGACAAAAAAAAAATTACGCAGCCTACTGGTTTTGGTGTCTCTGCTAAAGGTTAAGATCAATTGTTTTTACGAAACTTGATTAGCAGTGCGTAGTGGCTTAACCATGCACCACAAGGTCGCTAGGTTGGATTTATGCCCTCACGAGTCACGGTAACGAGCAGAGCGAAGTCGTTCAAAATTCGACCAGCCACAGGAGTCGAGAAACGCTCGAAATGTCAATTACAACCGACGTGAAGGATTCTTTTCACGTCTTTTTCCACTTTATTCTACTACTACCAAACTAGGTAGGTACTAAACTAGTGGACGGGTCCCAGATCTTCAAAACAGTCAAAATTTTATTCAAATTAAACTCGCTTCGTGTACTTGTACTTAATCTGCTGCAAAATCAATTAGAATTAATATACTACTCAAGGTTTGACAAATTAAAGTAATTTAGCAAAAGTGGACCACAATGATACAGCTAAAATATCGGTAATCGACCACAACAGGGTCAACAGGGTCTGCAGGCCATGGAGACGTGATACACCAAGTACTTTGGAACTAATAATCGATGTCAGCATGGAACGTCGTTGCTAAGAGTGCCAATAGGTAGATAGCGAGTACACCGTCCTTTCTTCTTCAACTGGCTTTATCAGACTTTTGTTGCGCGACCACTTACATGGCTATCCTCCTGTGTTTTTTCAGTTCGCCTCCCATTATGAGATTCGTACAATGGCTCCTCATCGTGGGCCCACAGCTCATCGGGCAGATGTGGACAATTATTTGAACGAAGTTCCTTATCACGCGTTGTGAAAGGGTGCTAGAGCTCAAAGAGTGGAGTGGAGCGGAGCGGAGCAGAGCGGAGCGGAGCGGAGCAGAGCGGAGCGGAGTGGAGAAGAGTGGAGTCGCGACGATTATTTTTGTTGAGTGTATACACACCTCTCAAGTTTTTTATGTTTATGATTTATCTTCCGCCTGACGCAGGTCCTCACCGGGCACGGGTGCTTCGGGAGGTACCTGTGTCTAATGCGGAAGGAGGAAACGTCTGGGTGTCATCACTGCGAAGATCGCCCGGAGGACACGGTGGAGCATACGGTGCAGGACTGCCCAGCTTGGGCGGTGCACCGACGTGTCCTCACGGCTGCGATAGGCGGAGACCTCTCGCGCCCGGCATTGGTTTCGGCCATGCTGCGGGGCGAGACGGAGTGGGAAGCGGTCGCCTCCTTCTGCGAAGCAGTAATGCTCGCGAAGGAGGAGGCGCGCCGCGAGCGAGAGAGGACAGAGTCCTCCCTCCGCCCCAACCGCGGTGCAGGACGCCCACGGCGACGGACGTCGCGCGACGATCTCCGGCCACCGTAGGCGCGGGCATGCGGGCAGCGAGTAAAGGGCAACTCGCTGCCCGACCAAGGACGGGTCGACGGCGCGTTGTGTCCCACGCGCGCCTCAAAGAGCGTCAGCATAATGACGGGGCCCCCCTCTCGGAGGGCCAAAGCCTGCCGGGGTCGCGGGATTATTCCCTTACCGTAACCCCGGAACGTAACAGGCTATGAAGGACACCGTGGATTTTAGTCAGTAGAAGTCTGACAGTCCCTCCCGCCCTGCCCGGGGTTGGAGGACTCATTTGATGATTTTACCACGCTAAAAAAAAAAAAAACAAAAAATGTTTATGATTTATCTCGTATTTCATTGGATCAGCGCTGCGGCGCTGTCTTTTGTCGGACCCACTGGAAGTCGAGATTGCCAACCCAACTCCACTTCAGTAGCTGTTAGCTACAGAAATGGAGTTGGGTGAGTAGCTTAATCAGAAGTGGTCATTGTTCAAAAGCTACCAGTCTTCACTCAAGAGTCAATCAAGACTAGTAACATTTACTACTACTACTAACTTTACACGTTGGCGAATCTTGAGTTTAAACCTTGGAAGTTTCTCAAAGAACAAGACGTCTGAGATAAATGCCCTAAGTTAGTCAAAATGGGAAGTTTACGCAATGATGAATTTGGAAGTCATGGTGTTCAACCATAGCGCAGTAGTGGCTGATACAGGCTAAGAGCCACACCCTTTTTTGATTATTTTTGGAGTTCTTTACAGACGCCAGCACATCAGCTAACTGGTGTCTATATCTATAGCTATCTTTTGAAACAGTAAAATAGGTACATAGGTACTAAATAAAAGTTTACAAACTTCTGGCAAGTGAAATAACTAGTGACATTTGTTGCGCAGCGAGATTGCCACGCTAGCAGAATCAATTAGATTGCTGCTGTAGTAGTAGTTTTATTTTACACACAGTAAAATAAAACTTCAACTGCTTTTCTACTCCTGTGAAAATAATACAAGCAACTAATACCATACGTGCACAATGCTTTTTAAAATAAACGGTCACAGTCAGTTGCCTTTTTTTTAAAGAGAAAACTTTTCATGTTTACAAGTTTTAGATGATGAATAAAAACGTGCTAGTCTAACTTTGACGAAACTCTCGGCCATAAAGAATCCATAGAATTCGATGTCCAATTTGTAACTAGCAGTTTCCATACTTTTTTACAGAATCGAATGACGAGAATATCCGCCCATCTCAAATGTCAAATTAAAATTGTATAATCTGTGTGTGCTTAAAAATGCGAAAAGCGTCAAATCGTCAATAAAATTATAATCCACGTTTTAACAACATATTCTCCGATTTTATCTATAAAATATTAAAATGTTAAATCCTTGAGTTATATACCGCGGTTTTATGTGCACTGACTTAGTTTTCATGGTAATTGTGTTCATTGAAAAGTAACCAAAAATGGCAAGGTCGCCAAAGGATGATCCGATATACAACGATATGAAGCACAATACATGGAACTATCACGCGGAAACTGCTGAGAATTGTGTACCTGGTGCTTTGAATGAGAGAAAACCTCAAACCATCTCGCCCAACCCGAGTGTCATGAACGATAATAGTATTTACGTCAACCCGAGTTTCGGCAACGATGTTTATTTAAACAAACACGCTTACAACGTGCAGACAGGCGATACCGCCGCCAATAACGAGGAGAAGATACCTTTCAACAGCATGCCTAACGTTCCTCGCACCAACCAAAACTACGGCAATGCTATGTTGAAGTTGAGTAACGGTCAGTTAGTGCGTGTGTTCTACGACGAGAACAATCAACAGCTTATCTTCCCCATGTCCGGTCAATATGAACTGTTTAACCACAACCAGGGCGTGCGGGACATCCCCCTGCAGATGCCCCAACCATCACATCTGTTCACACTCAACCAGGACTTTGCTATGAACAATAATAATGTCCACATGCCACCAACAACTGTCAATCAGACTACTTATCCTGAAAATGTGAACAATCAGTCACCTACATCTAATTTCTTGAAAGATTTACTGGGGAATTTAGAGCCTAATTCAACAGGAACATACTCACCATTTGGGCAGAACTATCCTCTGAACCATCCAGATGCTTCTAACATGAATTTACTTACCAATACCCCTATAATTGAACCTCCAAAGAACCAACCTATTAAAGTGGAAAACTCCCCAAAGAGAAATGAAAACAGTCCTCTTGCTGACACAAGTAACAAGAAGCGTATTGTGGCTGAAGTGAAACCAATGCGTCCTTCATATTCTGATGTGCTGGCCAAGAATACTAAAAATACTCCCACATCAGAAAATACACGTAAAGTAAAACCGCAGAATATTGACACTAAGCCAATAAATAACAAAACAAATTCTAAACCGGAGAAACCGGCTAACATTAAACAAGATGATAATAAACACAAGAGCGAGAAGAAGCAAAATACAAACACGATATCTTCAGGCAGCGAGTCTGGGGACATCAACACTGATGATAATGAGAAGCGTCAGAAACCGAATAAAAAGTCTAAGAACAAACGCAACAACATCTCTCGGAAATGGTCGTCTCTGGATGACATTACCAATGAAGAAGAATCTAGCTACACACATGATAGTGAGAGCCAATTTGTATTCATTGAGAATCCGGAGAAGCCATCTAAAAAAGAGAAGAAGTCGGACAGTAAATCAAAGATTTCGGACAAGAACGCTGTTACTGAGGACGAGTTTAAATTGGACGAAGAGGATGACCAATCACAGTTTGTTATTCAAGAAGGACAGGGTGAGACAAAAGCTAAAAAGAAAAAGGATGGTCGTAGTTACCACAAAGTGGCAAAGCCTGTGCAGGATAAAAAGAAGAATGTTTCAAAGCTGAGGAGGAACAAGCCAGGTTATCTGGGACTGGCTCAGAACTATTTGGAGCACTGGGGAGAAGTGACATGGAGGGCACTTGTGTGGTTCATGTATCTACTTTCTGATATATGCCGCATGAGTTTCCATTTGTCTTTTGACTTGTAAGTTTAATTTTGAAGTTTTTATTATTCATAACCAAATTTTTTTATTTTGTATTTAAAATATTATTTAGTTACCTATATATTTACAAAAGTACTAGGTCATTAAATCTACTCTCATAACATCAATAAGTATATAATTTCATAGTTATTGCTCAACAATTAGAAATATGACAATAAATCATTAAAATCTATGTTTCAACTAAGAATATAATGGTCTGGGTGCCATATTATGATGTCATACCTGTGAAATCAAACCATTTCAATAAGGTCAGCTAATAATATTTCAAAAATTATTGAAATAAATTTTGTCAAATACTTTTTTCAAGAGAGAGTTAATTAGTTGAGGTCATTGACATTGGTATACTTATTTTAAACATATAGTACAATCAATAGTAAAATAAAGAAATTAAAACTAGCAAGAATGTACCTAATATGTTTACTGCTGATTGAGATAGTAACAAAAACTTAATAATTTATTCATTTTACATTACATTTTCAAACAGATTTTTCCTTGAAGTCATTTGTGCCACTAATACAGAAAAAACCAGTCTTATAATACACACAAATCCAGAATATGTAATAAATTATTTTGTTCAGGTTTGACAGGGTATGTAAACAATAATATATAATTGCTTGAGACTTTTTTTACAATATTTGGGGATATAAATGCTATATTGGGGTCAGCTTCCAGTCGAGCCAGATGCAACTGAGTGACTGGCCTATCTGACCTCCACAATCCAGTAACTGGGCAACAAGATACCCATGGTAAGACTGGTTGTCAGATTTTTAGAGCTTCTGACTAATAGTAACATGTCAAAGATCTACAAATGACAGCTGGGACCTACAGCTCAACCTGCTTTACAAGGCACGGAGGAATCTCGCTCAATCTACAGACTAACCTCCTATTGTATGTAGTATGCATTCACAATACAGGAAAAAATTCTAACTTGTGTTTTTTTTTATTAAACCTGTGTTTTTTCCCCACAGATGCACATCAGTGTTCACACAAACCTACGTGAGCTCCCAGGCGGTGTGGCGGAGTACCAAGGACTGGCTGAGCAAGCTCGGCGACAACAAATACTTCCTTTACATTGATAGGAAGTTTGGACACACTCGACTTGGATTTTGGAGGAAGTTGAAGTGGTTTAAGAAAGGTAAATATCACCTCTTTATTCCTAATGGCTCCAGCCATTAGGAATAAAGACTACTAAAACTAGGCTACATTGATGAATGGGCAGATATCTGTTGAGCTTCTTGATTTATGAGTCGAGCTAGACGAAAACGGACAAATGTTTGCACTGACTGGACGGGACTCAAATCTATGTGGTTCTTTCCTTAAAAGACCTCAGCCATACAATCATGGTCTTTGTATGGCTTGAAAAGTATACTATCTGGACTTTAAAAGAGACAGTGACCTAAACACCGGCCTCATCTAGCTTTAATAATATTATTTGACGTGTAAAAGTGTTTTTGAATAACCAACTTGCACAATGAATATCAATTATGACCTAGGATGCACTGCGAGAATTTCACCAGTGTGATATTAAGGCAAAGTATATATTATTCTGCTCTTACTACTCTGAAAAAATCCAGAGAGGGCAAGACCCATCCGCTAGGCCCTTCCCCTTTATTTTGCGTCCCCTTTTCAGGTGCGAGATGGGGGGCTATTTATTTTTGGCGTGATAAAATCATTAAATAAGTCCTCCCTCCCGGAGCAGGGCTAGGGGGACTGTCAGACTTGTACTGACGAAAATCTAGTGTCTTTCAATAGCCCTTTACGTTCCGGGGTCACAGCAACTCATTAGTCCCGCTACCCCGTCAGACTGGCCTTGGCAGGGGAAGTTTAGGAGAATTATGTTTAGCAGAAACATTACTTTGAAACGAAATACTAAGTCTATACTGTTACAGTAGTCATGCACTGTTGACTAGATAAACCGTTTTACTTACTAATTACTTAGATAGAATTAACATACATACACAATAATACTATCATAAACTTTCTAACCTTGATATGGAAAGTTTTTTTTTATTATTGTAGCTGTATTTATTTTATAGTAGCTGCTGCCCGCGGCTTCGTCCTCTTTCCTCCCATTGTTGAAATTTTATTCAAAAAGAAACCTATAACCGTCTAAGTCTGCTTGTCGAGGTTGGTCTGTGGATGGGTGACCATCTGTCATAGCGAGTTTCCTCCGTGCCTCGGAAAGCACGTAAAGCCGTTGGTCCCGGCTGCCATTTGTAGATCTTTGATAGTCATAACTGTGGTCAGAAGCTCATAAGTCTGACAACTAGTCTTCTCATGGGGTATCGTATTACCCAGTTACTGGGTTGTGGAGGTCCTTTAAGGAATCGCTCTATGTAAAATACTGATATTCATCTGCATATGGTTCGACTGAAAGCCGACCCCAATATAGTTGGGAAAAGGCTAGGCAGGTCATAAACCAGTAACTGGTTGTGGAGGAGGGATAAGCAGATGTTCCATGGAAACCAGTGGTCGTAAAACTGGGCAGATGATGATGTATTTGTCCCGCTACTGGAAAATTCTCATACCGTTTCTATATTCTTTTTATTTCACCTTCTTCGGCCAAGATAAGTAAGATTACTATCGTAAACTAAATATAAGCAACATCCACGCAACATAAGCAACATAAACACGTGTTGCAAATATTTATTTTGGCAGAGATACTACTGTAGAAGACATAGCTCTAATTAAATGGCATACATTTAGTTTCTTCAACATACTTTTTAAATTATAAAACCAGATATATTATCAACTTTTTTTGGGGTTGGGGTAGTAAAATCATCAAATGAGTCCCTGCCACGGGATTCCTTGTATTCCCCTTTTCGTTCGAGTGTCATGGTTACATGGTTCAGATAGGCCCCGCGACCCCGGCAGACAGTCCCGCGATACTGGCGAGTCCTGCCACCCAGAGTGAAGTGGAAAAGACTCCGGCTGACTAATTAGTAGTTAGCAATCCGCCCTGTTCCTTCGATGTCTTTTCATTAGGACACCACTGTGTTCTTCTAAGACAATCGCTCGAACCCGAACCATAGAAACAAGGCCACCACCCTATGCTCCACTGGGCCCTCGGTGCGGTCCACAGTAGCGATACCGGACGTATCATATCATTGAAAAAAACAGTCCATAACTTTTGTACTGGGACTGTGACGCAGGCCTCTTTGTTTAAGGAAGTCAGCTGTAAACGCTTTGCCGAACAGTTCGCCATGACGTGCTTACTTACTATAAAAATATACCTAAGATGTCACACAAAACACGCCACACTAGCGTTTAGAGGAAGGTCGCGAAACTAACAAGCTAACGTGACTCCGGAACGTAAAGGGCTATTGAAGGACACCGTGGATTTTAGTCAGTACCAAGTCTGACAGTCCCTTCTGCCCTGGCCTGGGTGGGTGGACATTATTTTTGACGTGGTAAAATCATTATCATTTGATGATTTTACCACGTCAATTTTTTTTTTTTTGAAATGGATTTAAAGTCGCGCCACGCCGAACCCTCCATTTGGCAAAGCATTAATCCACCACGGGATAATCTCTAACCATTTTATTTTGTTTGCAGCGGAAATAGAAACGGACAACGGAAATGATTCGACGAAGCTGAACGCTAATATACCTTTGCCTGCAACGGGTGAGGAGGCGATGAAAAGATTACTAGCGTGCAAAGGGAAGGATCCTTACAGGTTAGTCTTTTACATTTAAAGGAATTCACTTTTTTCATTATTTTTATCAATCACTTGCTCCCCTGTGTTTTCACGCTCTCTGCTCGCTTAGTGGTTGTAGCGAGATGTAATATAACCTAAATACAACCTTCTTCGATATACAGCGTGAATTTTTCAACTAGGCGTGAATGGCTGTATCCGACGTAAATCGAATGGTGTGATAATACAGGGTGTGTTTTTATTTCCAAAATCTGCGGGTTCGATTAATTACCAGGATTATTGTTTTTTTTTTTTTTTTATATACAATGATGCAGTTTTAATTTTTGTCAAAATTGGTCTCGAGACTCCTTTCAACGTTTTTTGATATTCCTCATAGTTTCGGTGTAGATTATCCGATATAAAAAGAATTTTTCAATTAGAATCTGTAAGTACGTTTAATACCTCAGAATAGTTACTATAGTATAGTTGTAAATCCGTGTGAAAATGTCCCTCATTTTAGTAATTATCATTTACCTTGTTCATTGACATAACAGTGCAATAATACTATCATTATTATCATCAGAGCTGTAATCTAACTGTGTCATAATAGTTGTATTTAATGATAACAACACATCTTCACAATCATTACATAAAGCCATTAGACAATAAATATTATACAGAAAACAGTTTTCTTCACCGCCCCACCCCACAATGCATCGTCGAATTGGGTATTTTAATGAAAAAGTCTAATCAGTCAGATTATCAAAAAATATTTGACACGTATTTTCGTCACAAACAAGTACAGTTTTACTTGCTTCTGTGGAGTCACGAGCGGGCTCTATAATTATGATGTGTTATTTCTTTGTAAATATGCATTCATTCAACAAAAGAAAAAGTACGTCTCCATTAATTTTCAAACCTCTTGCTAACTAACCAATTCAATTTGCAATTTATTGATACTCAACTACAGTCAAAATGCCTGTTGTGCTATCCTTTAGAATATAGATGAAAGCTTGTGTGCATATATGGATGAGGATGTGTGTAACTCTCACGCAAAAACTTCTGAACGGATAGTTTGTTATCTAAATTAACACATAGAATAGGTTTTCTCCCGATTTTGTTTTCCCGTTTCGAGTTTTAGCGGGCAAAGCCGCTGGCAAAAGCTAGTTAATAGTAAACATAGGGTTTAGATTCAAATGCTAAAATAAATATGTCCCTTCCAATCTGAATTGTTGAAAATGTATTTACTGCAATGCGTATCTATTGAATGCCAATAATTTTGACAAATAGATAATCAATTTCCAATGTTAAACCTTCGATCGTCGAACCGTCCTTCATATTGACTAGCTATCGACTGTTCTTGTTTTACTAAAAGCGAATTACAGATGGATTCTCGCGGTGAGGGATCACCGCGAGAATCCATCTGTAATGTAACGTTACAGTTTCGAACATTTCATCAGTGAAGGAAGACAAGCATCAGAATGCTCACCTTGTATCAAATCTATATTAAATGTACGCGAATGTTCTTCATTCAGGCGAATCTATAATGTTACATTACACGCGAATGCTCTCGGTAAGGGAGCACCTTTAGGTTCACAAAACGATGACGTATCGTAATATAGGTATTAATGCTGCTTAAATTTTAATTATCTCAAAGTTAGACGAGCTGTTCACTTTGGTCACACAACAGCGTTTTTACACAGTCAAACTGATGCATCAGATTTATTTAATTAAATATTTATTGTAATTAATTATAATCGTTCTAGAAAACATAAATTATTTGATGTCCCATTTTGTCGCACTTTGGCCCGATCCACCTTTTATTTAAATAAAAACCTTTCAACAGTCAATTTTATTATTTTAGTGAATTAGGGGTTCGCTATCACCTGGAAATTTTAACAGGGGTTCGTGGAGCCGAAAGTTTGAGAAACCCTGCTCTAAACTATAGCAGAATCACATCAAAATCCACTGAGCAGTTCTCAGTTTAGATCCAGCGACCATATAGGCAGACTCGATAAAGCATACAAGTGCTATAAATACACAGTCGTGCCTACATGGGCGTGAACATAATGTAGCTATTGTATATTATCAGCTGTGTGTGTTGGGTTATGAGGTTGTGTTCAAAAGATAAGTTACTATTGTACCTACTTAGATATGTTTGTATTTGTATTGGTATCTTGTAGAGTTGTGATGTATCTTGAATGATAATTAGAAAGCTTTTTGCACATGCCTTTTTATTTTCTCTATCTTTACATCTATGATCTAACGATCGGACGTTAGAAAGGGAGAAATCCGAAGCTATTACAGATACTCAAAATCTCCTGGTGGCCTAACATGAATTCTTATAATATGAGTCTTTACGCTATGGAGAAGAGATGGAGCTAGACGACTTGTACAGCTCTGTCTCTTTCCCACAGCCTAAACTGGATCTCTGAGTTCTTTTTGGATCTTATTTTGCCATATTATTAATATTTTGGTCGTTCGAAGCATGAGTTGTCTATAAACATTGACACTAAAATATATTACAAAGACAATCAACAGTTTTGAATGTCTTTCTACTCTATTTCGTGTAAGGATCAATTTATTGTATGGGATGAAAAAAAATCGGTACAGCGCTAGTGGCGGAAGCTTTTTAAAAATATTTTTCACAATCACCAAGCCGAGGGCAAAAATAAATATCGAAACGATAGTAACTCGCGGGCAAAACTGTTACAAAATGAAAAACAAAACAAAAGAAGAAGCTATTTGAGTCATATCGAACAGTGATAAGTGACGCTAACTAACCTCTTTATTCATAAAATCTTGTCATTTGTAAATACAAGTGCTTATCGTTTTCATGTCAATGAAGTGGCAGGGCCGTAGCCTTTAGCACTATTTTAGTTATAAATGTGCTAATTTAATTAAAGTCGGAGTTTCATTTCCAGCAATGTGTCGGACAAGTTTTTGTTTCTGATAAAGAGGTCTTTTTACACCCTAGGCTTGATAGTATACAGGGTGTAAGGAACAGCCCTCCACAAACTTTCAGGGCTTGCTCAGTAGACGAAACTGAACAACATTAGACATTTTTTTTCAGGAAATGGAAAAAAACAGCTTCTCCATACAAACTGTCCTATCAAGTTTATAATTTTCTAAAAATATAAAAAAATGATTTTTCATACTGATGGGCCCGATCAATTTCTCATTTTATACGAAAAACAATTATTTTTTTTTTGCTAATTTCCAAAAGTCTTTGAACAAACATTGTTCAGTAACATGGGCTGAGATACTTTACGAGAGGTTTTGCGCTATTTACGTTACACATTGTTTTTTTTTTTTTTAGCGCGGTAAACTCCTCAAATATTTCCTCCCACCCAGGGCAGGGCAGGAGGGACTGTCAGACTTGTACTGACTTAAATCCACGGTGTCCTTCAATACCCTTTTACATTCGTTTACGAGTCAAGGTAGCTAGTTACGAGTCCCCCGACCCCGGCATTATGTAAGGTATTAAATTAACTCCATTCTTTCACAGTATATTGGGCGTGAGTGTATCATGTACAGACGAGGAAATAAAGCGATACTATAGAAGACAAGCGTTCCTTGTTCACCCAGACAAGAACCAACAACCGGGCGCTGAAGAGGCCTTCAAAATATTGCAGCATGCTTTCGACCTTATTGGAGAGCCGGTAAGTCCATTTTACTTTGGCTAAAGCAACGACGATATAATACTAGACTCCTAATAACAGGCGACCGATGTCTGCCAACACATTAGGCAAAAAGTCTTATATTCGTCTCATTTCGACCAATCCTGTGAGCCGTAAACATACGTTGAGACAGCACAGACCTTGAGTTAGCCAATCACAACGCAGTACCCCGTCCCCCTCGCTTACGTAGTACCTCAGCAACTTAGTTTGTGTTCTTTAGATTAGAGATGCGCAAAATGTGTCAGTAAAAAGAAAATGAATGAAGTATATCTTTTCACTTGATGAAGTAGTTCATTCATTCAGTACTTCATTTCATCCAGCAAATCTGAACTAGTTCACTGGACTAGTTCACTGAACTACTTCACTGAACTACTTCACTGAACTACTTCACTGAACTACTTCACTGAACTACTTCACTGAAGTACTTCACTGAGCTACTTCACTGAAGTACTTCACTGAGCTACTTCACTGAAGTACTTCACTGAACTACTTCACTGAACTACTTCACTGAAGTACTTCACTGAACTACTTCACTGAACTACTTCACTGAACTAGTTCACTGGACTAGTTCACTGAACTGGTGATTTAGTAAAGTGAAATCACTAGTTCACTGACTGAACTAGTGCTTTAGAGAAATGATGTATTTCAATAAATCACTAGTTCAGTTATATACGTATGTCGATTTTCTTTCATACTTTAAACAGGCTTAGGACTGTCAACCTAGAAATATAGTTGTATTTGGTGGTAATAGTCGTTTTGGTTTACTTACACTATTGTTGTACGTCAAATAAGACTGTATTCCTTTCACTATAAAGTTCATATTACAGTGAAAAGACTAACTACTGATAACATATTTCCGTGGTCACGTGGTGGCAAGGCGCCGTATTCGCTCGTTACTTTATCAGCCGACGTTATCCGATCCGCCGACGAAGTAACACGAACATGTACGAGTGAGAGAGCGCCTTGGTTGAATGTGTGTGAGTAGAGCGGGCTTATCGTCCGTCCATAGCCCATTGTGTACTCAGCTAATAGCCATCAGCCATGCACGCGCAAAAAGAAACACCACAGACTACGTAGCGTAGATAGAAACAGAATTACTAAGTGAACTAAAGACACATTTGATTGGCCAGTGAATGAATGAAAAGTTCATTTTGGGAAATGAACTAGTTCATTTAGTTCATTCGTTCGCGAACTGCCCATGTCTACTTTAGATCGTGCATGCGGAGTCTAGTATTATATCGTCGTTGGGCTAAAGTTATTATAAAAGTAGGGAATAGCGCGCCTGCAAGACATTTTCGAACTTATTAGAGAGTCAGTAGGTTCAAATTGCTTTGGAGTAAGCAATACTATAGAAGGCATGCCTGTTCACCCCGGTAAGAATTTACAGCCAGGCGCTGAAGATGCCTTCAAGATATTGCAGCATGCTTTCGACCTTATTGGAGAGCCGGTAAGTTCATATTGCCTTGGCTGAAGTTATTAAAAATGTAGGGAATATCACGACTGCAAGACACTTTCGAACTTATCACAGAGTCGGTAGGTTCAAATTGCTTTGGAGTAAGCGATACTATAGAAGGCATGCCTGATGTTCACCCCGGTAAGAATCTACAGCCGGGCGCTGAAGAGGCCTTCAAAATATTGCAGCATGCTTTCGACCTTATTGGAGAGCCGGTAAGTTCATATTACTCTGGCTAAAGTTGATAAAAAATAGGGAATAGCACACCTGCAAGACACTTTCGAACTTATTAGGGAGTCAGTAGGTTCAAATTGCTTTGACATAATTGATACTATAGACGGCATGCCTGTTCACCACGGTAAGAATCTACAGCCGGACGCTGAAGAGGCCTTCAAAATATTACAGCATGCTTTCGACCTTATTGGAGAGCCGGTAAGTCCATATTACTTTGGCTAACGTTATTATAAAAGTATAGGATAGCACACCTGCAAGACACTTTCGAACTTATTAGAGATTCAGTAAGTTCATATCGCTATGAGCCATGGGAATATGAACTTACCTAGACTACTTGATCACACTTGTCCTTTAGATACTTCCAATAAATTTCCGACCATATTCGAAAGCCGCTAAGTTCACTTTCTTTTACACACAAATGTTTTCCTAGAGTTGGTAGTCTGCTTGATATGAAACAAGCCCAACATGCTTACGACCTTATTACAAAACCGCTAGATTCAAATTACCAAAGTTTTGTTATAGATTTAAGTTCATATTCCTTTGACACGTATTACTTTCAACCGTATTCCTAACGTATAAGGTTCATATTACCATAGTTAAAGATAAAATGATCTGTATTGACAGGAACGTCGAGAAGCCTACGAGCGTCGTGCGTTAGAGTCCCGTCACGTGGAGGCCGCGTGGAGCGAGCTGAGCCAGCTGCTCGCACAGCTTCACGACAAGATGGAGTTCGCGGCCAACACCATCAGGTAACGTAGCATCTGTTCCCATTTGTCCCCACTGGCTTTGTCACCAATGGTAACAAATGAGGAAATAAATCCCGATTGCCTCCACTGGGGACAGTATCAAAAAGCATGCGAAAAGAATGTGTACAGCTTGACATAAAAATGTAGAAAAGCGGAAGTCGCCACTGTCTTCGCGCAGCCAGCACTTTGAATGTTTTTTTTTTCTCTCTTTATTACGTTAGTTTTAAGGCACAATAATAAATCTAACAAACCTGCGGTCTTTGTTTACATCAAATATCAAAGATTTTAAAACGCTGTCAGAAATAAAAAAAATAGTTCCGTTTCAATCCGTTCTGGCCAAGCTGTATTTCAAAAAAGATTTATTAAGGAATCGACTTGCGCCGGTAATTTTTTTAAGCTTTACTCTACACCAGGAATTTCTTCTTTGTGTACGTTTTCGAACCGAATAAAATGCAGCGCAACACATGCAGTATTCGTCTCATTTTACGTTAAGACGATAAATCTTGAGGACAATACTCAACTGTAAAAATACAAATACTCAACTGTAACACGTTTGGTCAGGGCAATTAATCGTAGCTTAACAGACTGATGTACTGAGTTCAACGACGATATAATACTAGACTCCGCATGCACGATCTAAGGAACAAAAATTATTCTGTCAACTCGCTGAGGTACTACGTAAGCGAGGGGGACAGGGTACTGCGTTGTGATTGGCTAACTCAAGGTCTGTTCTGCCTCAACGTATGTTTACGGCTCACAGGATTGGTCGAAATGAGACGAATATAAGACTTTTTTGCCTAATGTGTTGGCAGACATCGGTCGCCTGCAATGATATTATAAAGAAAGATACGCCATGTTCATACTGAATGGCGTTCAGAATTGTTGCGTTGTTATTATAGGAATTTAAAACTACGACAGCGATAGATAATGCGGAACGTTTTATGATAGAAAGAGATAGGGATAGTAAAGAGCAACAATTTGTCTTACTTTGTCCTCAACAATTTGTGCATGCTAGTGCGATATCTACCTCTTTTTATTTATAATATCATTGGGTCGCCTGTTATTAGGTGTCTAGTATTATATCGTCGTTATCGACAGGTGATCTCATATACATTTGTCCCCTACCGCACAGATGCACGAACTGCGGCCGACGTCACAAGCGCGTGCTGACGGACCGGCCGTGCTACGCCGCGCGGTATTGCGTGCAGTGCAAGATACGACACTCCGCTAAAGAGGTAACTACCCTCCTTTTTAAGAACTTCCCCTTACATTTGGTACTCAGAAATCGGACAGTTGAGGCTAAAATTTGAGCTTTTTATCAAAGTTTTTCTGCTGACCACGATCATTGTCTCGTTTCATGTCATTTGTCTCGATTCGTAGGGCTTCACACACAGCAGCTATAATGTAAGGATGTACATTATAGCACGATACATCTCGTTACATCTTTCCATAGAAATCGTCAGGAGACCACACACTGCAGCTATAATGTATAATATCTGGTTGACCGAGCTTTGCTCGGTTTTTTGTTTTTGGCCCTCATCGGTCATGGCGTTATAGATGGCGCTTCTTAAACCGCGGTTTTTAAAATGTCTATATCTTGGAAACCGAACTTTTCTCGAACCTGGGACGACTCGATAAATCGATTCCTTGAGCCGAAAATCCCCTAATCTGTAACTTTCATGAAAATCCTTGGAGCCGTTTCCGAGATCCTGATTATATGTAAATATACAAGAATTGCTCGTATAAACATATTAGATAGATAGATAGATAGATTCGTATAAAAACGAAACTCGTTTAAAACACATTTATTAAAAGTTAAGTTAGTTAAGTTCAGTGTTGAGTTGATGACTTGTGGCGCTGAAACGTAGTCTTATTCCTCACTAGCTGTGCCCGCAACTTCGTTCGCGTGGATGTCGGAATTTAACAATGTGTATTTTTTAGTGCGAAGCGCTTAATTCTCGCCACGTTTTTTATAAATCACATCGTTTTCATATAAACCCTATATTTAGAATTTATTTAGATTTTTCAAGAATATTTGACGTGTTTGTAGTAAACGCCCTCTGTCGTTCAAAGGCAGTAGTACTATTCAATTGCTACTGGATTAGAGCACCCATTCCATCTCATTCCATCCCACTTCATCCGACTTCATCCTACTCCATCCCACTCTATTCCACTCTATCCCACTCCAACCCACTCTATCCCTCTCCATCCCATTTCATCCCACTCCATCCCTCTCCAACCCTCTCCATCCCACTCCACCCCACTCCTTCTCATTCCATCCCACTTCATCCCACTCCTTCCCACTCCATCCCACACCATCCCACTCCATCCCACTCCATCTTACTCCATCCCACACCATCCCACTCCAGCCCACACCATACCACAGCATCCCATTCCATCCCACTCCATCCCACTCCATCCCGCTCTATCCCGCTCTATCCCGCTCCATCCCACTCCATCCCACTCCATCCCACTCCATTCCACTCCATCCCACTCCATTCCACTCCATTCCACTCCATCCCACTCGATCCCACTCCATCCCACTCCATCCCACTCCATCCCACTCCATCCTACTCCATCTCATTCCATCCCGCTTCATCCTACTCCATCTCACTCCATCCCGCTTCATCCTACTCCATCCTCTTCCATAACATTCCATCCCGTTCTATTTGCGAGTCTAATAAAAACCTTCTCTTTCTTTCTTTCATTCCATTCCATCCCATTCTATTCCATTCCACTCTACTCCAATCCACACCATATTTGAATAGGTTTGTAGTTTTACTATTCCAAGCTAGATCGCGCTACTGAACTGCGCGTCTCGGTGTGAACTGACCGTAATTTTACTACTGGAACACTTTAAATTCAAATATCTTTTGATAGACTGATCCGATTTCAATGAAACAAAAACTAAATGTTACTTCAAGTTACGGTCAGTCATTGTGTATTAAGGGGATAGGTCAGTAAAAATACGGTTTTTATTTTTTACTTTTCTTCGTACATATCTGGACTACAGATCTTACAACTTGGAATATAGTTATTGACTATATGATCTAAATTCTCACAAAGTTGAAAACACGATTCAATTAAATTTTCTCGATACAAAAAAAATGCAAAGTTCGGTCTATCTAATTAATTTTTTGGACTTTATGGAATAACTACTATGAGTTTTTGAAAGGATGTTGTTTTAAATTGTATAAAATACTAGTATCTAAATTCTGTAAAGACATTTTTTCAATTAATAAAAATTTTAATTCATAAAAAGACGTCAATATGTTTGGGCACATACGCCGTTTTATTCTGAGCACACATTCACTATCGTCCTCTCATCTTTTGCCTTTTAAAAGTAGTGTCATCACTTTCGTTCCGTGACGAATCAGTCAGCCAGCGTGGCTCTTACAGGCTAGACCTGCGACACTTTTTTTCAGATCGCGGCTGTCAGATTTTCGTAATAATAAAATTGGAATGGATAAAAAAATCGAGAAAATAAAAACGAATGATACGTAGGCTTATAGATTATTGAAAACTATGTTCCGCTGTGTTACATGGGACGTGATTAAACGGACATGACTGTAAATAAGTCACGTAAACTTTCTATTTTAAATAACACATTATTTTGATGAATAAATAAAGAATAAAATAAACCAAACTCACTGAAAATCATCGCAGGAAATTCCTGACGACCCCTACTGAGCAAACAAGGGAAATGTTAGAATACGTATGATTCTATACATTACGAATTGTTCCTATCATCAATTATAATAAATTACTCACAGTGATATTATATCAATGCCATCGTGATGTCGTACTATTGTTGTCGGATGGATCCTCTGTGTCCATCCTCCTCCCATCTAATCTTTATGCATCTAAATACCATTTCACATAAACTAATGATAAATGCAGATTTGCAGTCAACATTTTGAGATAATATGTAACTGAAAACAACTTCTAATCGTATCAAATTGCGATATAGGATAAGAAGCACTTCACTTTTATTATTATTTATTTAGTTTCGTCACAGATTTATAACAATTTCTAAGAAACAGGATTAAAATAAATTAAATGAAAACTGCTGTTGTCATTTTGAATACTTCAAAATTACTTGTCAACTACAAATAAGGCATAGCACCCATCACCCGGTTAAATATCGTCTATGATGAGAAAAATCGGTGGTCATTGCTGTCTCACCGCGTGTTCGGTACAAGTTGCTTCTCGCTCTATTTATTGCTTTGGAGTAAAAAAAGATCAGTACTGGGTTCATTTTGGAGTGGCTGGAGAGAAGTCATGGAGTCCTGACCTACCGCTTGATGCAGGTCCTCACCGGACACGGAAGTTTCGGGTGGTACCTTTGTCTGATGCGAAAGGAGGAAACGCCTGGGTGTCACCACTGCGAAGATCGCCCGGAGGACACGGTGGAGCATACGGTGCAAGACTGTCCAGCTTGGGCAGAGCACTGACGTGTCCTCACGGTTGCGATAGGCGGAGACCTCTCGCGCACAGCATTGGTCGCGGCAATGCTGCAGGGCGAGACGGAGTGGGAAGCGGTCGCAAAGGAGGAGGCGGGCCGCGAGCGAGAGAGGACAGTGTCCTCCCTCCGCCCCACCCGCGGTGGTGAAGCCCACGGCGACGGACGTCGCTAGACGATCTCCGGCCACCGTAGGCGCGGGCATGCGGGCAGCGAGTAAAGGGCAACTCGCTGCCCGACCATGGACCATGCCCGGGTCGACGGCGCGTTGTGTCCCAAGCGCGCCTCAAAGAGCGTCAGCATACTGACGGGGCCCCCCTCTCAGAGGGCCAAAGCCTACCGGGGTCGCGTGATTATTTCCTTACCGTGACCCCGGAACAGAAAGGGCTATTGAAGGACACCGTCGATTTATCAGAAAAGTGATTATTACAACCTTGTCCCAAAAAAAAATACTGTGGATAAGATATTATAGAATGTAGATTTAATTATAAAGAGGTTACTGACATTAAATTGTTCTAGTGTCCGCCATTACATCAAAATGCATCAAAAATTAGTACCAACACCAGATGGTGGAGGACAGGGTGTCAAGCACCCGTAGCTTTCCACTCTCGAACATATTAAGATATCACACAACCAGCTTTGTGAACGCACGTTAATAAAAGGAGCGTGTGTTTGGGGCTTTTTTTAGCGTGCTAAAATAATTTACCAGCCCTACCCAGGGCAGGGCGGGAGGGACTGTCAGACTCGGAATACTTACTAAAATTTACGATGTCTTTCAATAGCCCTTTACGTTCTGGGGTCATGGTATTCGATAGCCCGCGACCCAGGTAGGCCCTCTATAAGAGAGCCCCGTCATTGCCATTGTGCTGACACTCTTTCAGGCGCGCGTGGAACACAAAGCACATGCCCTTGCCCGTGCGCGCGTGTGTTTGGGGCTTAACGATAATAGGTTTTGTCACTTTCGTAAGGTATGCCAATTGTCATTCATTTTCTACCAAATAGGTAGTAGTTATTTTCGTTATCTCGGGACGTCAAAATCTGTGTCAAAGTGCTAAAAAATAAATTTAAGACTTTGAATGATAAAAATATTACAAAATATTTATCCACATCAATAAGTATTTCTATCATTTTGTTTTAGTAAATGTTTCGATATCCTTATATCAAAATATTTCTACTAGAGTAATACATGTATTTTGGGTAAAGGGAACACTTTACGAAATGTCGAAGTTGACGAAATGAAATACATAAAACTTTGGATTGCGTTAATTTTGCGATACGGGCGCCTACTGGTGGCGGTGCGTGGCAACTTTTCCGACTCATCAAACGACGCTTTCGCTTGACCATACGCCGTTAAAGTTATCTACATAGCTTTCGTACATTTTATGTGATGCCCGAACAAATAAACATACAAACAGACAAACAGACATACAGACAAACAGATAAAAATTCTAAAAATGCTAGAAATGGGTTCTATTGGTTGTCCTTTAACATGCTGGCTATATTTTTTGAGTTTTATTTTAATGTACAAAAATTATTTTTCTACAGTTTTATTATATGTAATAGATTAGTAAGCCTAAGATAATCTAACGAGCTATGGCTAATGAAGAGGACTCTCGGAGTCTCTGAGTGATCGATGGAAATGAGGAGATCCGTAGACGAACTGTAAAGAGCAGTGGTGGCCCAGTGGTATCAGTCCCGACTTACGATTTGTAGGTCGTGGGTTCGAACCCCGCCAGGCACATTACTTTGTGTAATCTATTTCTCAAAACGGTGAAGGGAAACATCGTGAGGAAACCGGCATGTCCTAGAACCAAAACTTTGAAGACATGTGACATCCGCCAATCCGCACTGGGCCCGCGTGGTGGATTATGGCCCACTCCCTCCACAAAGAGGAGGCCTGTGTCCCAGCAGTGGGAACATTATAGGCTGATGATGATAATGATGTAGACGAACTAAAGTAGGATAGGGTAGTTTCCAGTGTCAAAATAATTACATTCTATTTAGTCCGTATTTTAGATTATAAAAAAATATTGGACACGTATTTTTTCTTTTTTCGATTAAACAAAAAAGAACAAAGATAATAACCTATTTAAATTACCTGTGACGTCACTCTGCGCGAAAAATGCCACGCATCGTGACGTCACACGTTACTTTAATAGGCTATATCTATGTCATTTTTGGTCTAATTTACAAATAAAAAAATACGTGTCCCTTATTCTTTAATTATCTAAAAGACGGACTAATTACATTTTTTTAGGCAACTAGCCTATTGCACTGGAGGTAAGTCGCTTCCAACCGGTCCTATCGGAAAAGACCTTTCAGCTGTGGACATCCTACGGCTAAAATGATGTTGATGATGACACCAAACAATACTTTAAATATTTTTTTAATTACTCAGGGCGACATATGGGCAGAGTCGAGTATGATGGGACTGCTTGTGATGTACTACGCTTGCATGGACGGCGCAGTCTACCAAATCACACAGTGGGCCAGTTGCCAGGTAACTTAACCATATTTTAAAAATCTCCCTTCTCTCTCTTTATTAGTTTTTATAAGTTTGAGATTCATGGCATCGTTTGTTTTCGATCAGAAAAAGAATCTAAAGCAACTGAGGCCCGACTGCCACGTGGTGCAGTACCGGATCGTCCTCGGCAACAAAGCGGCCGCAGCCGCCGACCTCAACCAGAGACCATCCACTGGGTAAGTGCACTACTAAATATTTCAACTAAAAGATAGAAAATATGAATTAATTTAATATTCCCTACGTTCCAGTCACGATCCCAATCTCGAAGAGTTCCTCAACAACCTCTACAGCAAGTCCGGTGTATCGACCAACACGACTAGCGCCAAACAATCGCCCCCAGACTCGGCGGAAGCAAAGAAGCGACGCAATAAAAAACCTAAAGCATAAACACAACAAACCTCCCTGAAGAAAACAAAAAAAAAAAACAAACCGAGCTGTCAAAACAGATGGACGTGAACTTTTCGCGCGCAATTCAAATATCGAACGCATTTGACATGAGCTGGTCACGCCTGCCGTACCCAACTGTGAAACACTTGCCTTTTAAAATAGAGAAATATAAATTAAAACCGAAATTAAACATAAATACTGATCTATATAATAATTTCTAAATAAATAAAAATATTGTGTGGCTAAGATTGCGCTTGAAGGATAGATTGTATAAGCGTTAAATAACTATGTGTATGAGATGTCGCTGACGTACCTACTTAGGTTAGATAATTAACGATTTCGATGAGAAAATTTTAAAGTCTTTGCTAGTTTACATTAGTTTCTATCATTCTTAATTTGCTTGATTTTGTGATACATGAGATTTTGAAGTTACGATTAAATAGATTTCTTAGTTCTAATGCAAGTCGGCAGGAACAATGAACTTTGGATTAATTAAATAGTGATTATGATTACGAAACATTTCGCTTGCCGATTTCCATTAAACCTATGTCAATTGAAACCATTCGAGTCATTAGAAATATATCTGTTTTCGTATCTTCTTTCATGACATATTAAACCATTTTTTAAATGAATTGACATTTTGACGATTAGATACTATTTTTCAGAATTTATAATGCATTCAGATATTGCGTGCTATTAAAGTGGCTACGGATTATATTTGATAAAATTATTATAAAAAAAAATATATCAATAAGACTCAGACAGCCGTTTTGAAAAACTAGTTTCAACCGAACAAAACAATACAATAAACCAATATCTGAACGCTTAATTTCAATACTAGTTTCCATTAAAAACATCTTTCTACATTACGTGTTTTAGTACTATGAATATAAGGTTCAATTTGACAAAGCAGCAGGAACTGCAAGAAAAATACTCTTAAAAAAAATTAAATGTTCGTTATTTAAGTAATCTTTTTTTCCACTAAACACTAATCACACCGAATAGTACAATTTGTTTGCATTCATACATTAGTAGTTATTATTATTAATAATTGTATTATTATAATAATTCGCTCGTGTTACGTGCGCACGTTTGCAGAGAATGCAGTAAATTCAGTTTTTTTGTTGTTGTAATAACTTACTAATTTTTGTACTATTTAAATAATACTTTTTGTGATGTTACTCTGCAATTTTTGTTTTATGATTATAAGTTATTGGAAGTTGACAAAATATACAGTTATTAAAGAACTTTACATTTTACGAGACTCCCGTGAGGCTTGCGTTGTTTGGTTTTAAATTAACGGTGTCCTAAGGTGACACAATAATAGTATCTAACTCTGTAGAGCTAATTTATGGAATTTATTATAAATATTCCTAATTTTATATTTTACTGAGTTTTGGGCGCTTGTGATATTCGAATCAAACCTCGCTAAACTAGGCCCGAAAAAAAACGTAACAGTAATTCGCCTCGCCGAAATTCTCATTACAGTAACTGTTGATTCACTGTCGACAGAGGTTCTTTTTTGTTTTTGCGGCAACTGCGATGTTTTAATTTCACCTGTATAAAGTTTTTTTTTTACTATGTATACCTTTAAAAATTACATTTCTTGTCAACTTCCAATAACTTGCAATCGCAGTATTTCACTTATTTCACTGCCTCATAAGAGATTACGGTTAATGTTAGGCTAGCGGCGAAGAGATTGCTACCCCGATGTTCACTGAGTAGGCCTTCGCGCTTCATGTGTCAATAAAGATGTGGAAACGTTACGTGGATTTTATTTTTGAACCTTTTTTTGGGACAAATCCACCACACTATTCCCAAACCACTGCAACTTCTGAGAGCCAGAATCAACAGTGGCAACCACCAGAGAAGCGCCGAGACCATGAAGCTCGACGTGTCCTGGGGAATGCATTTACATGTCTGGGATCCTGCAACGAAATTATTCAGAAAAGAATGGAGAAGGATTATTTTTGAACCTCTTACTTTCTGTAAAACATTGTTCACCATTAACGCGACAGACAGCCCGTTGTGTAGGGGCTGCTTTAACGCGGATGAAATGGCAACCCACGTAATCCTAGAATGCCAGGGTGTTGCTAATCAACGGACACAAAAATTTGGCACTCCGAGGTCGCTCCAATAAGCCTGTGAACGTCCCAGGAGACTTCCGAGCTTCTGGAAGGTGCTGGATTGGCTCATATAGCCAACCGTCCCACCTCACTCAAACGAACCATCTGCGAGTCCAAATGTGGAAAAGAGAGACCCTAACAATAACAATTGTGATACTATCACTGGCTTATAGTCTAGGATACATTGAAGAAATATATACCCTCATCTGTTATTTGAAAATGGCATCTAATACACGCTAGATACTCTAAACGACAATATTTTGGTGATAGGTTGTCGGCCTGAATCGCGTACCGTCAATGTTAATTCATAAAAATTGTCTTCAATTCGTTCCAAGTTGCTTCGGAATTATGAAAATTAGAGACAGAGTAGTTAGGAAACGTGATTGTTAGGATGAAAAATGTTAGGAAGAACATTTTCAGGTTTCCAATTATCAGAGTTTAAATTTTAGGTGAACTTTGGCGCGTCCCTTCGTAACAATTTTTGACCTGTCTGTACGGTTTCGCGCACAACACTTAATACTATTGCCGCGACCTTAGTAGGAAGTGAAACTAGTCTTCCAAACACTTTTCGACCTGTCTGGGTGCAGAACTGCACACCTGCATCATTATCTTGTTTTTTGTTGTTCAACGCTTAGGCCAATTTTTACTTTAGACAACCGAAATTCAGCCACAGTTTTGCTTCGACAACTAAATACTGTTGGATTCAGAATCAAATAATCTATCATTTGATATCTGATTCGACAAAATAACAGATGAATATTATCTAGGTAACTCACCTGTTAAAACCCGACAACTAATTAGAAGGACAGGGTTAGACATCGACAACCTATATTTTTTAGATTCCTTGCGGTATATCCTATCAGCTAATGCTTGATTTTTCTAAATAACAGTTGAGGGAAGTGGAACAAAAAATTTTGAAGACAATTTTTATGAATTAACAGTGACGGTACGCGATTCAGGCCGACAACCTATCACCAAAATATTGTCGTTAAGAGTATCTAGCGTGTATCAAATGCCATTTTCAAATAACAGATGAGGGTATATATTTCTTCTACCGGATCTCGTACTATTAGTCGTCTTCAGGGACTTTAATTTTGATTACAAAAAACAAAATACAAATGCTGACTGCCATAAAATGCGTAACATGGAATATTCTATTCTATAATTCAAGCAATAGAGTATAGTAAAATTTATAAAGAATATTTTTAGCAGCGATTTTAGATATTTATGCTGGTTAGAATTGAAAAAATCTTTTTATGCTGGATAGTCCGTTTATCAAGGAAGGCAATTTCGGTTCTATAACATCACAAACGACCAAAAGAAAAGAGATGAAACCACGAGGAACAGCTTCAATCTTCAGACTAGCTCTGCCTGGTTTTACCCACTGCTCAGTTCCTATTGCTCATAGCGTGTGATGTTATAGCCTTAGAGCCTTCCACGATAAATACACTATCCAACACACAAGTAATTTCTCAATTTGAACCAGTAGTTCCTGAGATTAGCACGTTCAAACAAACAAACGCTTCAAGTTTATAATATGTATGTAATAGTATAGATATGTGAAAAAGAAGAATCGGGAAGTTTGCGGTAGGTAGGGAACTAAGACTGCTCAGCTGGCTTTTAGTTGAGCATATATATTATCACAATATAAATAAAACTAAACAATATGATTACATCATTTATTTACTTAAAATACTAAATAACAACTAATCCATCATCTCAGCGTCCTTAGTATCCCTGTCAGTGACGATGCAGTTCTCATAGGTCCACTTGGGGAACATCCGCTTGTACAGGCTCAGGAGTACCGTGTCTTGAGACTTTAGCTGACCGTCGAACACGCACTTCATGTGGCCGTGGGTACCTGCATGAAACAAATATAACATTAATTTGTTTTACACGGTTTATTTTAATAATTATTGATCATTTTGTTTTTGAATTGTCTTTGTTTTAATTGTTACTCTGGACACTTTTTTAATCAAAAACTTGCTACATCGTTCTCACATAATGTACCACCTCAAATGAATGATGTAACAACGGTTCTGGAATAATTCTGGCGATCTAAAAAGAGTGTCCATGGAGTTGCCTGTTCTTCTCCATAGAGATCTACTTCTTGGAACGGGCATCTACGGTATTTTCACAGTTTTTATGTCTTGTGACTGGGACTGTAGCACCATAACTTTTGTAGTGTTTAATAATATTCCTTTGATTATCTATGACAATTCAAAAGTGCCTGTAACTGGCCAACTTGAAAAAAAGGCTTTCATTTTGAAGGTTTTTTTTAATAGATTTTCAACCTTATCACAACAGTGAAAGGTAAATGATGGATTGGTATTTGACACATTCAGGTAGATTGACCTGCTGGCGTCTGCACTATGACAATCATTTGTTCGCTCACTGCATACGTTAACTATGCCCTAATAAAATTGATTTTTACAGACTTACAATAAAGCTAGATTTTGTCAGACCAAGTTAATGTATAGATACCAAGCAACTTTCAGTCAGTTATTTCCGATCGAAAGAGCGATTTGGTCACTAAGCCTCCACACCACTTCGTTCCAGCTCAGGAAGCATAATAATTATTATTTTAAAGATTGTTATTATGCTTGCACAAACAATACCTTATAATAATTGACCATGGACAAGAACCTTACTATTGTCTATGATAATATAGTAGATATAGTAGGATACACGCGAGAGGTTGCACGTACCTAAAGCCTCCTTTATGTGTCCAGTGCGTCCGTACTTCGTCCTCAGTTTGCAGGGTTTGAAGTATAAAACATCATCTCTATTGAAGAACATGAATCTAATCACTGCAGATTTTTTGTTAACCTGGAAACAAAACAAAGTCAATGGTATTACAAAGAGTATTATGACTTTTCCATTGCCGGCGCTTGCGCAGCTGCAGTGGCTTGGCTTAGCGAGGGCCCAGCGGACCCTAGCCCCCGGCCTCGCACCTGAAGGGGCCTCGCGCTCAGAGAAACAGTGCTAATTACATGACCTACCTACCCGTACAATTTATAATCGTATATAGTGGCCGGCACGTAAGTTGGCAAGAGTCGCAGAAGTCATTTTGTAGATCTCTTTGGAGGTCATGCGGGTCGCGGGGTATGAGGTAGTGCCGAACCGAGCACGCGATTGGTGCGTCACTCGTCTTTGCCTCTCGCACCCAGTATATGTACGCGCTCTCGCTTACACTTGCGTGCCGCTAAATGCGATGCGAAAACTTAGCCCCACTACACCATAATCTTGCCATCTTTAGTGCTGGGTATTGTACTTGTGGTGTCTGATGAGTGGGAACTGAATCCTGAGAGGCCTCGCAATGCTGATGTCGCCGACGAGCCACTGATCGCGTGAGGCCCCGATGTTGCAAAGTAACTTTGTAACGTTTTTTTTTCTGTTTCTGGGAACCGATCCAACAGGCCTTGCAAAGCTGTTATCGTTGTCACATTACGGTCACATTTGGTGAAGGAACCAAGTCATTTTACAAGGCTATAATTTAAAAAGTTACATCAATAATTCAACATAAAAATACAGATAACTTGAGCTAAAGGATTATGGCGAATATGCAATATTGTTTGTAAAGAATAGAATACCTTGTATGGATGACCAGACAAAATAATTCTCTTGATAATCAACCTATCTGGGTTGCATGATAATAATACTCCTGTTGCTAGTAACTGTAGCTTTGTATTTCTCTTCTCCTGTAACATAAAGTAATTTAGATTATTATCCAATACCATAGAAGTTACTAGAATCAATTTCTGTTCGTTAGTTTCGCTATAACTCGAAAACGGCTGGACCGATTTAGCTAATTTTGGTTTTGAATTATTTTTAAAAATCCAGGGAAGGTTTGAAAGGATTTTGAGACCGTACGAAGTTTGCCCGATCAGCTGGTAATGAATAAAAATGATCTCGGAGACAATATGTGTTACCTTAAAGCACAATACTGAAGATGGACTAAACTGTATCGGCGCATAGAAAGATGCTACACAGGTGGATCCAGGTTGGAAGAATCTTTCATACTGGAAAAGAAAATTAAACACATCAGCAAAATCAGAGGGCTTAGCTAAACCAAACAGGTTCAATTTTGATGGCAATTAATAATAATGCTAGTGCTTTTAAAGCGCAAAGCTTTAAGCTAGAAGCCATTTGATATCTCAGTGGATTCATTCTAATTTTCGTTTTCTACAACTAATGATAAAGTATATTCTCCAATACTCATATTTACCTTATGTTTACTACCATTTGTATGTTGACTGAAGATGGGATTGACGATAAACCGTCTGTATCCAACTTGGAAGATCAGCCTCTCCTTACTCTGAATAGGTTCATCGCTAGCCCCCGTGCGTTTGAGTGCCACATTCATGACCGACATCTTCTGTTCATGAGGAAGAAGCCCGAAGACTGAGAGGGGTGCTTTTGCATTGGCTGAATGGAAAGCCTTCCATAAGTCTTGACGGACATCTTTGACATGGATGGTGATGTAGAAACCGTACTGAAATTATAAATAGTGTTTTAAGAAAGAAGAGAGTATACAAGTCCTCATCAGTTGGATAAATTCGCCTACATAAATACATAAAAATTAATGTTGGGCCAAGTACTGAACCCTGTGGCACCCCATATTTTAAAAACTTCTGAAAGATTATTCTTCAATCATAATAATGTTAAATAATTCAATAAATTCAGTTTGTTATAAAAGATATCAAGATTAGTTAAACAACAACCTGTTTCTGGACTTCTGGACACATTATCAAAAAAACACTGTGATTGACAACATAAAATGCTTTTGCCAAATCACACATACCACTCAAACAAAGTTGGTGTTTTAAAACATATTAAAAGTAATCACCATATTGATCAAGCTGTCCTCCAACTCTTTGAATACCCTCCTCCTAGTCCTATCATAATTCTCAAACTGGAATATTCTGGCAAAATCTTCTGGCAGGTTTTCCTTTGGATCCCAAGAAGATGTTCTGAATGATTCCAATCCTCTATAGCGCATGAATCTTTCTCTTGCAGGCACATCCTGTGGAGTATCAACTTCATCTGGGAACTGTCGATCTTCCTTTGCAGCTGCTAACTTTTGCAGCATTTCATGCTCTTCAGCAGCATCAATGGTAGCATCATACTTTTCATCAGTGGGTCCTACTTCTGACTCTGTTACTGACTCAAAGTCATTATCTTCCCCATCCTCTTCTTGTTCAGACTTATCTTCTTCACAGGACATAAATTCATCATCATCATCATCTTCACTCTCGCTGCCGTCGTCAGAACCTTCGTCTTCCGCGTCTGATTCGACGATCCAAGCTGCTTGGTAGTCTGACCAGCCTTTTGGCACTTTCTTTACTTTTTTTGTTTTAGTCTGCAAAATAAATAACTGTAGTAGTTAGTAAGAATTAACCAACTTAATATTTATTATTATTTTGGTATACAATTTTAAATAAATAGCAATGTCTCATTGCTGTATACTAGCCAAAGAAGTCAATGATGTATAATTGTTAATTACTTTAATGAAATGTGAATTGTTGAATTAATTATTTTACCTCTAAATTAGCTTGTTCTATTTCTTCCTCAGTAGGCCAAGTCTGCTCAGCTTCCATGGGATCAGGAATATTCTCTGATGCAAGACTTTCCTGCTTAGCTGGGTCAGCAACTTGCAGTACTGAGACCTTTGTAACCTCAGCATCCATAGTTTCATCTGACTTATTATTCTCTTTTCCCAAGTTCAAAGGGTGTGGGTCTTCCAATCCATCAATTCTTGACATCTGGAAGTCACCCAGTCCAGTTATATGCACAAGACCATTGACATTCAGAGGCATTCCTCGTAAATATCCACTAATTTTAAGAGTACCACTTTCCCCTTCACTGTCTGGCACATATTCTACTTCTTCTGCCAACATATACGGTCTCTTTTCTCTATGATGAAGGATGTTACGTTTCTGATTACCAATTCTACGTAATAGATTTAGTCCATCAGAACTTTTATCTAGCTGCACAACTTTTTCATCTGGAAGCCATTTTGAAATGAGTTTCTGGACATTTTGTTTTTCAGTTGTACGCTTTTTAGGATGTACTCCTTCAATGTCCATTGTGGCTACAGTTGGTGTGGGCATGCCTTGAGCCATGGCTAATGCAAGAACTCTCTCTCCCCATTCATCTACAGGTTCATCAAGAGCTGAGGTGACAAAGAGAGCAGTGTCAGCCACTTTCAGTGCATCCAACAGGGCAAAATCATTGCCCACTTCTGGGCATACAAAGGAGAACCTCTGCTTGAAGTTTGGTAAGCTGTAACATTTAAATTAAATTCGTATAATCATTTGATATAAAGTATTCATCCATTTATGTAGTAAGAATAACAATTACCCAACATGTAGGATTCCATTAGATGACTGAGTAACCACAGCTCCTTCAAAACAGGTCTTCAGGATAACAAGGGAAGACTGCACGTCCAGCTGCTCATTTAATGGCACCACACACACCAGGAAAGGAGGGTTCCGGGTCCCGCCTAACGCACGTTTTTTCGCCAAGACTTCCTCACGTTTGTTCTTCCGTAGTTGAAGGGCCTGGTGACGACGCTCATCTTTTTTCAGTATATGGCGATTGCGACGAACAAACTCCTTCACGTTTACTTTACCTGTAAAACATTAGTTTATATAAAATACTCCATAAATGCCAAAAGAAAATACATAAAAACGATTACTACTAACCTTTTACAGCGGCTGAAATACCACGTTTTGAGCGGTGACGCGACTTATGCGCTTTATTGCTCTGCTTTAGATTACCAGCACGGTGAGCTTGCTGCATTTTTATTGATCAGAAATGCATAAATCCGAAATTATTTACCAATAAAAGCACATGGTGGTGCGGTTTCAAATGAAAAATTGACGTCTGTCAACTTGTCAAGTGTCAATAGTTTTGACAGTGACAATGACAGGTAATATTTAAGGCATGGCTTCAAGGCCTTTAAGCCAAACAAAAACGGAGGTCAACAGATAAAACAAAAGTTAATCTGATATTCTCGTTATCTGCACTTTAGAAAATACCATGGAGACTGTATTGCCATTACCCCGGCCACTCACATTCGTGCGAATACGCGAACCCGCATGTGTAGGAGGACATTCGCGAATGACTTCGCGAAGTTTTCGTGGCATTCGTGCTTCCAAGCTGTGTCGGTTTTATGTGCGCGAACCTTCGCGTAGTCTCCTACACATTCGTGGTGTGACCAGTTGCGCACACGATTGCGAAGCAAACGGTCGTGTCGTTGTTATATTTTGTGTGAGGAAATACTGATCAGTATAAGTACCTATTTATACACCGTTAAATTTTGGTCCTTAGTTTAAAGTTATTAGTTTTAATTTGATCATAGAGTATGCGAACCCATTTGCAAATATGCGAAGTTCGCGAATGTATGTCTGACGGCCCTCCACATGCGCGCAAAGATTCGTACAATGTACGAATCTTCGCACGCATGTGAGTGGCCGGGGTTATGTAAACATGAGGATTTGCAATACATAACTATTCAATAGATCAAAATAATGAGCAACATTCGAGACAAGTAATTATTTATAATACATCGCTATCTAGGATATTGACAATAACGATCATTTTTTTTCTGAAATGGCTTCAATCATGATTACCAAAAACAATGCTTATTACAATTTTAAAGGTTTTCATTAAACTTAGAATATTAAGGATTATCTCACAGCAAAACAACAATAATTTCTTGAAACAGTGGAAATTATTATTCTAGCATTTCACTAAATACTTGCTAATCTTGCTATAGATTGTTGAGGGCAACATTATACACGCCAACATCACAGGTCACGTGACGTGACGTTGTGGACGTGTCATTCGCGGACAGCTCGTTGGCGGCGTTGCGCAGGCTCTTTCTCGCGAAAAGTCCTATTGGAGTGTTACTAATGAACAAAAGTTGAATGGTTTTAGCCGGATTGATCAGTTAATATTTTAGTTAGGGTAGTTAATTCGCAATAAATCAAAATGGGAAGTGAGTATCGTTCATATTTATAACTAAATATAGTGATAAACTTCGGACACGTATTTGCACATTTTCTTATGAATTTATCCTAAAATTGTGTGTTCTGTGTTAAAGGTGTGATGGTTTAATGTAATTGTTTTGTTTGCAGTCAAATTCCTCGAAGTTATAAAGCCGTTTTGCAGTATATTGCCAGAAATAGCAAAACCAGAAAGAAAGGTAAGCTATGGTTAGATTTTGCATGATTGTGTGTTCTTTTAGTGTTATTTGTGTTTGTAATAGCGTCTATTTGTGATTGTGGTCGTGTTAGAGTAATTTAGGGCTTAGATACGTGTTAAAACATAAGTGAAAGTGCATACCTAACCCTAATGTAGGTGTATGTAGGATAGCTAACTGTACTTCATGTTGAATATTTTGGAGTGTATCATTTGGTACGTTTCTAACTGAATGCTTTGTATTTCAGATCCAATTCCGTGAGAAAGTATTATGGACTGCAATCACTCTATTTATTTTCTTAGTATGTTGTCAGGTGAGTTCAATATTTGGTATTTTATTGTGATGTGGCCATATGCTACTTGAGATAAAGATATATTCTGCCCTAATTATAAGTGAATTGATCGAAATATATTAATGAAACAATGAATATCTTAGTTCCTGCACAATGTATTTCATGTTTTGCTAAAAAAGTATTTCACTACCCTCTTAGTGCAGGAGGAAACACCCATTCAAATATTAGACTGTGTTTTGTGTCCTATTAGAATAAAACCATAGATTATTTACTCAAATGAATCATTTTGCCATCAAAACCTTAACATATGGAGAAACAATCTCCTAACTTATTAAAACAAATCATTCATATTTATTCTAACCTTAAAATTATTTTCCAGATCCCCTTATTCGGTATAATGTCATCAGACAGTGCGGATCCCTTCTACTGGATCCGTGTAATTCTTGCCTCAAATAGAGGAACACTCATGGAACTCGGTATCTCTCCCATCGTAACGTCAGGCCTTATCATGCAACTGTTGGCTGGTGCAAAAATCATTGAAGTTGGTGACACTCCGAAAGACAGAGCTCTGTTCAACGGTGCACAAAAATGTAAGTGTATCTTGGTATTCCCTTTCTCTTTTAGGTTATCTTATGCAAATATTAACATAAGCAACGTAATTATTATTGAGAGACTTATAATTTAAGTATTACATGTTATAATATATCTAAGCTTCAGAAATATATATAAAATTATCTATAATTGAAACGGAGCACATGGAATATCAAATCAAAGACAAACATTCAAGAATTTTCTTCACAATACAATCAATTACAATATTTATATTTACTAGATGTCTTCTAAACCTTGTTTATGGGGGCAGAATGCCAATTTCGTCCTATACATACAAGTGTCAGGCGTTTTGCCAATTTATATTTATAACAGAAGGAAGGAACTGCTTTCTAATTTCAAATATGTATTATTGTTGCTATTTCTGATTTTTTTACAATAATTACTACTGAAATGAAACTGATTAAGATAAAATGTATTATCCATTGATAAAAACTAATATCTCTTATCTTAAAATGTGAATAACTTGTATTTCAGTTTTCTTTATCATCATTTGGTAATTCCCATTAGTTGCAGATTATTAAATGAAGTATTATTAATTTAACAATTATTTTGATGTTTATGAGAACAAATAAGAACACTACGAGTATGATTGATTAGCAAGTTTTTGAGGTGTCATATTAATAACTTTATTGATGAAGAACCATCCTGTTCTTTTAAAGACCCCTTGCTTTATAGGGTCACAGGGTGTGTGTATATTGGTCTGATATCCCAAAAGTCTTAGGTAACAAAAGCCAAGAACTACCTAACCTCATTTCTCTTGTCTACAGTATTCGGTATGGTGATCACGGTGGGTCAAGCCATCGTGTACGTCATGACAGGCATGTACGGTGAGCCGAGTGAAATCGGTGCCGGAGTGTGTCTGCTCATCATCATCCAACTGTTTGTTGCTGGTTTGATCGTCTTGCTGCTTGATGAGTTGCTACAGAAAGGTCAGTAAAGAGCTTTTATAATAATTTTGTTTTTTTATTCTATGCTTTCAAACAGGTTACCCTCTGAAACTTATTTATTTAGGTAACTAACAGCGATACATAAAAATGTTTTACAAAATATGAATATTACAGTTTTCATGGCCAATTATAGGTTTCCCAGTGTAACTATGTTACTTTTCATTTCACATTTAATTTACTAGACAAACATTTCCGAATGCACCACGTCTAGAGTTATAAGACAGTGTTCCCACTTTATAAATATTTTCCCTTTATTAAGGGTTAGGGGGTTGAATGATTACATCGAAAAATGTACATGATGAATATCAAAATGTAATCACAATAATAAGTATGGTTTTTTCAAAGTAATAGTAGCTGATTATGATGTTATGGGGTCAACGACCGTCAGTCGTTCGAAGTATAGCTAGACAAATTATTAATTTATTAATGTTCATCAATAAAGTTGTCCTAAATAAATTATAATTAATAAGTTAGAAGTCAACTTATACTCATCATCATCTGCCTTGCCTTTTCCCAACTGTATTGGGGTCAGCTTCCAGTCCAACCAGATTCAGCTGGATATCAGTATTTTACATGGAGCGACTGCCTGTCGGACCTCCACAACCCAGTATCTGGGTAATACAATACCCCTTGGTAAGAAGTCAACTTATACTAAATAACCTTATTTTATTCCAGGATATGGTCTTGGCTCTGGTATCTCATTGTTCATTGCTACCAACATCTGTGAGACCATTGTCTGGAAGGCATTCTCCCCTGCTACCGTCAACACTGGTAAGTACTTAGAAAATCCTGATTTATTTAAGGTTACCACAATATCTCTTGTTCCATTCTCACAACGTATTACTTCTTTATTAATCACCATCTTAATGTTTACAACAAAACGTAATGACACTCTCTCCGCTGATCCGATAATTGCGTCTAACAAGTTGTTGTTCATTAAGGTAATTACATTAGTTAAAATTAGCAGTTAAGATTAAGATACATCAATCAAGCTATTTTCTACTAATTAAGATACCTACACCTTTATTACCTTGGTTTAATGTAGATAACTTCGTAAAGATTTACCTTTAACGTCACAGGCTGGGTTTCAACAGACCCCACACCCTATTTTTTAACTATCTTATAATAATTACAAAAAAAAAAAAACTTCGATGTTAATTTTCTCAACTAAACTCAGATATGCAGTTATATTGAACGAATCACAAATCAATCTGAACCGTTTCTATTTAATTAGCTTTTTAAATATTAGAGTGCGTCCACATCTGCCGAATACGCCGCAACTGCATTCGCCAGATGTGGACGCACCCTTGGAAATCTTGACTCTTTAAACTATGTTTGACATAGTTTCCAGTCTTACTAAAAACAGTAAAATTCTTCAAAAGATCGGCCCTTTACTCATCATGAATATTTTATCGTAGGTCGCGGCACTGAGTTCGAGGGAGCAGTGATAGCCCTGTTCCACTTGCTGGCCACGCGGCCCGACAAGGTGCGCGCCCTCCGCGAGGCCTTCTACCGCCAGAACCTGCCCAACCTCATGAACCTGCTCGCCACTGTCCTCGTGTTTGCTATCGTCATATACTTCCAGGTAAGAAGAGTTTAGATGACTACCTAACCTAATGTTCTCTCTTTTTTAGGTTTTAAAATAATTAAATGAGTCCTTCCGCCCTCTGTGGCTTGGAAGGTACTGTCAGACTCCATCAGTGTTTCTTTAATTGCCCTTTAAGTTCCAGGATCACGGTAAACTGTCTTTATCTGGGGCGAACCAAGAGATTGGGGGGGTGCCCTGGGCTATATACATACACTTAATCAACGAAATGCTATTTTAGGATGATACATCGGTGATACGGCGATAACTACGCCCCTGATTTTCCATTGTTTTCATGGGCCCCTGCGCTGCAGCCCAAAAAGCCTATAGGTAGATCCGCCCCTGGTCTTGATAGTACCAGACCCAACCTTGAGGTTTTTAAGTCCAGAGTGAATAGGTTACTTCTAAACAAGCGTGAACCACATCATCGCTTACTGTCATAAGAGATAGTGCCCAAATGCGTGCCATCAATCTATGAATCTATGTCGAGCATCATTGCCTCGGCGCTTAAGTTATCACGTTATCGATACCGCCGACTGCAAATTTCAAAAGTTTGTGAATACGAAAGGAGGTTCGTCCACGACTTCGTGAAAAATATTTTTTTTTGAGAAATTTTGAGAAATACCCAAATGTCATGAAAAATATTCCTCATTCAAAATGAGTCACCTACAAAAAGAAAAGCTGACAGTCTAGAAATACATATCTGTATTTCCATATGAATACTCTATGGAGTATAATGGCAACATACAAGATGATTGTTCAACTTGTATGTTTTGTATACGATATGTAAATGTAGTTGGCAAAATTACATTATTTTGTCTGACCTTTGTAGATCTTCAACATGATACATACAATTTATTTGCGGAATGTACGTCCATTTACAGCGTTATTAAAAAAAAAAGTATTTTGAAGAGTACTTCTGTAAGTTAACGAGTAATACCTATTGTTACTAAGTCACAAAGAATACCCAGTAACACCCATAAGACACTATAAATAATAGTATATTATCTACAAATTATTTTGCAAGTAAATTATTTGACTTGACTTGACTTTCAGACGCTATTCTGACAAATATATAATTAGTTTAAAAAAAACCACTCTAAATATGAGTACATTTAAATGTACTCGCACTTTTGTATCGCTCTACTGACGCTCGAATTAATATTCTGTCTCAATCCAAATCTTGATACATACCTATTCTGCTTCGTATTGAAAATAAATATAAGCGAATTCGGTCGATCATTGTTTACAAAGATCGGAATCAAGATTGAGACTGAGATACCTTATAATTAATCTCCAGCGTTAAACGTGCTATGGAACTGCTCTATCCATTGCCATTGGCACTTATTTGTTTTTAACCAGCTTCAAAAGAGGAGGATGTTCTCAATTTCGATATTCGTTTTATTATGGTTTTTTTTTTTTGTTCTTTCTACAACGTATATTTTTTCCCCAGGGCTTCCGTGTGGACCTCCCGATCAAGTCGGCGCGCTACCGCGGACAGTACTCGTCGTATCCAATCAAACTCTTCTACACCTCCAACATACCTATCATTCTTCAATCTGCGCTCGTTTCTAATCTCTACGTCATCTCACAGGTTTGTTAACTATTTATTATTTAGGGCTGATTTTTCAATAGTCGGTAACTTTTATTTGAGCAATAAAAATGGCGGCTTTGGCATTATTTTCTATAGATATGCTGTCAAACCGCCATTTTTATTCCTCGGGAAGTTATCTGACTATTGAAAAATCGGCCCTTGAATTGAGTGTACTTTTATTTTAACAATTATACGACTACATTATTAGAGATTTTAAAGTCAATGATTTTTATTTAATTATTATTACTGTTAATTTAAATTTTACAGTTAGAATAACGTCTATCGAAATACTAGCATAACTTACAAATTGTGTTGAAATATTTTAATTACAGCCATTTGTAAAACAAAGAAATTAATCGTAATTTCAACATGGTTTTTATAGATTCAAAATTATATTAATTCCAGCCATTTCTAAAACAAAGAAATTAATCGCTACTTCAACATACTTTTAAAGACTCGGCTGTTTTGTGGAAATGTGTTAGGCCCCTAATTTTTTCTTGACTGATAAATCCAACTAATTTGGATATGTAAGTATGGATGTTTGTTACTGTTTCACGCAAGAACTACTGAACAGATTTGGATGAAATCTGGTACACAGATAGTTTATAACCTGAATTAAGTCAACTTTCTCTGAAAATTAAACTTAAACTTATGAAGAAATTAAAACAACACTTCACCCCACAGATGTTAGCCGTCAAATTCAGTGGTAACTTCCTGGTGAACCTGCTGGGCGTGTGGGCGGACGTGGGCGGCGGCGGGCCCGCGCGCGCCTACCCGGTGGGAGGACTGTGCTACTACTTCAGTCCTCCGGAGTCACTCGCACACATAGCGCACGACCCGGTGCACGCGGTGCTCTACATCATATTCATGTTGGGCTCCTGCGCGTTCTTCTCCAAGACCTGGATCGATGTGTCTGGATCTTCGGCTAAGGATGTAAGTTGGCAATACTGTATTATTATTATAGGATACTTTTTTTTTTAGGTTTTAATGTCTATATTTGACGACGCCGTGGTCTCCCCAAAAGGTCATCTGGACGCCTAAGGTGATGGTTGGTCTGCATGAGTTGCTCAAAAAGAGTACTTGGAAATATATGGGAGGCTTTTGCCTTCCAGTGGGTTGCTAAAAGTTAAATTAAGATTATATTGAAGGACGTGAATGAAGATTCTACTTATAAAACTAAGAACAGGGTCTTCAGTTTACAAAAACATATCAAATCGAGAAACGAACTATCTCACCAATGCTGCATAATTATGTTTGAACATCAAAATTGCTGATGCATTTACATCGAAAAATAACATGTCAGCTATTTGAATAAAATGTTCGTCATTTCAGTCAAAGCTACTTGACCTAGAAATTACTCATGCATTTGCTTACGATTACAAAACATTAAAAAAAAGTTAAGCATCAAACTGTATTCTATCATAAAGCTGCCAGTTATCTACCCCAACTCGTAGAGGTGAATGAACTTTAGAACTTCACGATCAATGCCTTTAAAATCATGATACGGTTGTAGTGGACGGCCGCCGCTTAACTTTCCAATTAGTGAAAGTGTAATATTAAATTGTGCCGTAGATATAGCGCAACTCTTTAGGCCATTTTATTTCAGTAATTCACTATTTGATCGAGTCGTTTCTATTGTCAGCGTAATTTGATTACTTTTGTGTACACGCCCTATTTACTGCAACTGAATAATTTATCAGAATGCAAATGACTATTGATCTGTTGCCTAAAGCTAACCTACATGGTCGTTTACAGGTCGCCAAGCAACTGAAGGAACAACAGATGGTGATGCGCGGTCACCGAGACAACTCGATGATCCACGAGCTGAACCGGTACATCCCGACAGCGGCCGCTTTCGGAGGCTTGTGTATCGGCGCTCTGTCAGTGCTGGCCGACTTCCTCGGCGCCATCGGCTCCGGCACGGGTATCCTGCTCGCCGTCACCATCATCTATCAGTACTTCGAAATCTTCGTAAAGGAGCAAGCCGAGATGGGCGGCATGAGTACACTGCTCTTCTAAAATCATAATAGTGGTCGCCGCAGACAGCGCTGTGTTCACAGTTTTTATTTCGCGGTCCGTAGCGCTCTCTACGACGCCGGTGTAGTGTGCGTGGCGACGCGTGTGTGGGTTATGTGCTAATTTATATAAATGAACTTTATAATAAAATAATTTACAAGTACAGACTTTGTTTTTGTAGACCCTAAGCAGGATTCATGTTTTGTTTTCGTTCATTCATCAAGACACGAAATGACTACCTACCAATATTGTATTAGTTTACTGTAACATTGTACACGATAGCTTTACGATTCCCACGGAAGTACTCGGTTCAAGTCAATTATAACTGCAAGTCACACTAATCTGCAACATTGTCTAGATATGAAGACTGAACAAAGGATGTGAAATTAGACATTTTCTCAGTTTACCAAGTAACTCAACCTACTATTGTTAATTTTAATTATCAGTTTCTTAAAAATATAAGTGAAATGACAGTAATTGTAATTTATAATATAAATGATTAGTATCCAACTTTGTTAAGAGTAACTTACAAAACTTATGTTTATTAAGTTTGCGTTGGATTGTTTGTAATACATTTTGTATATGTTGTTATACTGTTCGATCACGAATTTTAGATTCACGTATTGATTCTGTCGTCCAATTTATCAGAAATAATATGTGATTAAGTTACTATTACTATAGGTTCCTCATTATATCACCGCAGAATCAGTAGTTATTATTCGAATAAATTCATTTATATTGTTTTGGATCAAATTATTTTTTATTTATATCACTGAATCAGCAGGCAACAGTTTATTTCCAAGACATGTTTGGAGAACAGGTTTATAAAACAACGAAGTACTTTTGTTATGTAACTTTATTCTCCTCACTAGACATGCAAATACAAGGACAAAAAAAAAACAATTTACGCTTTTCCCTCAAAACCTTATAACAAAAACTCATCACGACTAAATTATACGGTAACAAAATGTATTTACAAAAACAATAGACCGAATAAGTTTGCAGCCAAAACATTACAAGTTGTCGGAAAAAATTGAGATCTTAGGAACATGATTGGTAAGAGATCGAACCGAAAATTCGAACTTGGAATAGTGCCATAAACATTTAAATTATGGAACTTAAATAGTATACATGTATGGCACAACACTAAATAGGTACAATGTACCTTACAGTTAGAGGCACTTTGGAAAGAAAGATTTGTCACGACTGAAGAGCGAATCTCCCCACTAACGTCCGAGGCCTTTAGCAAAGATAATTTGCCTTTACCTTCATGACATTGCCATACGCGGAAAACAGCGCAATAATAGTTTTCCGTAACGAGTCAACGTCATCATCACAGTAATACTAGCTTTATAATCTATCATACTATGAGGTACCGTGCACGGTTCAATGGAATAATGGTGTACCAGAATCCTTATTTGAATAAATAAAAAATATACGTGAAGGGATTTTGGACAGTCTCAAACACATCACACCTTTGCTTTCCTCTTCATCACTTTGTTTCAGAAGTCGCTGTTCAATCATGACCACAACCTGGCCTGGTAAGGTAGTACCGACGGCATGTTAGGAATTCAATTATTGCTTTCGTTTATTTATAAAAGACACTGTAATAATGGCCCGGTTTCTTGATGCGTTGCCATCATTGGATTGAGGAAACGTTATAATTTAATTCTGGACTTCTTTTGGAAGACAGGTCAGTATCACTACCCAATATTATTCCTAACATTAATTCATTTTTCTTGTCTTATGCGAGACGTGAGAAAACGAAGTCAAGACATCTTATCGGTTTTCTTGGACATCTCTCCACCACTTGGTCTCACATCATTATACGCGTACAAGAATAACTGTATTGGGCAATCTTCAATGTTAAATAAATAGCATTTATGTTGATCTGCTTTCTTTAAATACTAGTAATTTCCGTCCTGCCATTTTTAGTTTAGTGGGTCACTATTTATACGTACTAATTAGTATTCACAGAGATATTTCACAATAAACCCCTAAATTATGTCTAGGCAATTTAACGATAAAAGTTTTTTAAATATAAATTGATGAATTATACTCAAAAAGCACTTTACTGCTACTAAAGTTTTGCGTAATAATATGTATGTACAAAGCTAGCTCTAGTGTTTCTATGAGCGATATGTTGCGATCGCCCATACTCATATATTGCATTTTACATGGATTGGAATACTTTACATAATAAAATAATAGTTTGAATAAACCAAAAAAAAGACATAAAAATACAACAAAACTAAACGAAACAGATGTAATCCAGAAAACATTTTTATTATTTTTAACAACATATCCGTGAAAGGAGAAAAAAAAAACAGAAAAAATAACTATAAGAATAACAGTGCCAATTATTAACTAAAAAAAAGTGGGATATAAGATCACTTGTCCTAAATTTATCTATTTTCTTAGAGGATGAATTAATAAAATGCGTTAGTTACTAATAAACCCCGTAATGTCGAATATCAATCAATAATGATTTTCAAAAAATTAAACTAGGTACACAAGTGTCTAAAACTTCGAACCAATAAAATATAATCTAAAATATAACAACAAAAATCAATTTTGAAGCCGCTCCAGGCAAGTGTGTCGTGGTCCTAAACTGGTTATTTTAGCTACGAACTAGTGATTTTGCTAATCAATCTTTATCATTTGTACATGCGTATAATAGCACTTAAAGTTATTGGGTATACTATTATCCAAACTTAGTTAAAATGGTAATTTAGAATAATATTATCCGCACTCGCCTCATGCTTTTATGTCGGCGCGCATACTCAAGCTTTGTTAATTTGTGAAATTCTCTGAAAAAAATATTTTATCTGAATTCAGTTGCGGTTGAAAACAATGAATATTTCAAAATGCTTTCAAGACACACTAAACTATTAACATAAATTCGTATTTTAATATTTGTCCAAATTTGAAATACACACACATTAAACAAACCAGGAAACACATTATTGTCAACACGCATTAACAAAGCTTATCGTGTGCACGGTCAACACTGACTGCTCTAAGATACCATAGTGTAATAATTTATTGATTATTTAATCGCCAATCTGCAATTGGGAAAAAATCCTGTGCATAAATATAATTGTAATTTGATACCTATAATGAGACAACTGAAATATTGAGTAATTTCCATACAAAAGCAAGACAAGATGGCGGAGTACTGTTACAAATCTAGAAGCGCGAGTTAATAATTTACGCGGGATGTAACTGAGTGTTAGGCAAGTGTTTCTATTTCTTCCTGCATGCCGGCCGGCTGCTCGGCAGACGATATCGTCTTGGAGGGCGAGTTGGTGTAAGGCAAAGTCTTTAGTTTCCGGGCTTCACGCCTCTGTTTCTTCTGCTGCATCACAAGCCTCAGTTGCTCAAGTTTGCATTTAGTTTTAGAGTTCTCCAGGGCTAAAGTCTTGGCAGTATCACATTTCTTGCACATCTCTCCGGTGACGCACGCGGAGCAGGGCTTGGGCTCGAGGCGGCGGCACTGGCAGTCTTTAGGTTCGCAGCTGCAGCGCTTGCCGGGCGCGGCCGACGTGGAGGGCCCGTGTCCGTCGCACAGCCCGTACGAGCACGCCTGCTGGCTGCAGCCCGTCCACTCGCACTCCGTCGTGCTCGTCGAACACGAATGGCTTGTTTCCTTCTGCAATCATAAACTATTATTAAGAACGCGTAACTAGCGATAACTCGTGTAGACAAGATAAAAACACGTAGAGATAAGTAGTTTCTATTAGTTTCAGACAGTTATCTATAACACTAAAAAATAACCAGTTTTGTGTTTATAACATACCTGTGCAATAGCCATTGGTGGAGCAGCACATAATAAATCATTCAAAATATGGATGATTGTGGATATATCCCGTTTAGGTCGGCCATATCTGAAACATAAACATAAATAAGTCTAAGTAATGGTACATAGAGATAACATCAGTAAACATATAGTTTTCACATAGGCACACATTACACAGCTAATATTATTGAATCATTCATAACTTATTTGTTATCGACATGAAGAGAAATCTTTTGTTTACTTTATGGAACTAGCATCAAAAGAAGTTCCTTTACACAATCATTTACTTTCAAATTACCATGAAATGTCGCCGCCATCTTTGATTTAAAAAAATGTGTCGGCACATGTACAAATATGTACTGACACACATTCTGTAGGCTTTATCTTTTTCTGAACATCTTCTTTGTTTGAAATAACAAATGAAAGTAAGAATAATAGGTAAACTCTCACCTGTCTTGTAGGGCAGGGTTCAGTGTGCCTGAAAATGTCCCAGAATAAATTCCTTTGCCATGATGTTTCATGGACTCTATCACAGCTCCAGGACCAATCTTCCTGCACACAGTCGTCTCCTCGGCTGCCCGCAACTCAATCTTATTTGTCAGGACCTCTTTAGACAATTTCTTAAGTTTCTGTGTCAAATTCTTTGAAGCTTCAATGAGAGCTTTGGTATCCACAGGAGGAGTTGGTGATGCTCTATGAGGTTTTTTTGGAGCATCAGGGGCCTTAAATATAACAGTCTGTTTAGATGTGGATGGAGTGGCAGAGTCCTCAGCTTGTCCATTGCCATTGCTGGGCTGTAGTATGAGTTTTCTAGAATTAGTAATATAAGGCTCAGTTCTAGAGGTGGAGGGCTGTGATAAGTTGGTGTCTTGTCGACTCTGCATTCTTTTCTTATGCTTGTTCACAACAGATTGCATGAAGGCCTTCTGTTTATTCTGACCTATAGGATGTTTAAATTTGGAGGTCTTATGCAGTAAATATTGGAATCTTTTATTTTTCAAAGGCTCGTTTATACTTTGGAAAGATGGTAGTGTGCCTGAATTAGCTTCTTGACTGCCGTGACTAGTTGTTGCCAAATTAGATATTTCTCTATCCATCATAGATTCATCTTGGTCTTCAAACAATCCTTTGTCAACTGCACTGTTGAAGAGATTTTCCATGGGGTATTCATCTATAGTGCTCTCAGCAAGGAATGAACTTTGGTCAGTAAAGTTGTCACTGTCGTCGCTGAGTGAGCTGTCGGTGTGGGAGGATGTGGAGGGGCACTGCTTGTCACAGCTGCCATTTCTTTCAGGTATTATATCCTCACCATCGGTTATATTATTTTGTGCTAAGAAATCTTTTAAGTTATTTTTTACAGTGTTAAGAAGAGCAGCTTTCTCTCTAGCTCTGATTTCTGCAGCAGAAGCAGCATCTATCGGACTAGACACAAGATTGGATAAAGATTTTATAGGGGACTGTTCATTTTCTGTGGATGCATCTGAGAGATCTGAGACTGTACAATTAGTGGTGTCCATTGACTCTTCTTTGTCTTCACTAGAATCTTTCTCGGCATATTTCTCCTCAGCCATTGACCGATACAAGTCAAAACAGTTCTGTAACATTTCAAAGTCTTGCTTCTGTAGACCATGTGGTGCTGCTGCTTCTGCTTTGGGAGTTTCACTACTGATATAAGAGTGGTCCATGGGCACAGGTGTACAGGTAGGCGGAGTTGCTGTCTGAGGGCTGGGTGATTCCCTGGCGTCACATTTAGTAGTCCGTATTGATGTTGAAGAGCTTTTCGTTGGTGTGGATGTTCTCAAGGACCGGCAGCTACTGGAACTAGAGTTTAGGGTGGATAGCTGCAGCTGGATCAGCATCATATGGTCACCTAACCTCATTGTTAAATTCAGTGGAGATTTACCACTTAAAAAGTCGTTGACCTGAGTGTCATTTAGGGATTCCAATGCTTGCATCACAGAATTTTCGGGCCTATGGCTCTGCAAAGGACATAATGACATTATTAATGAAAGCATTAATTAGTCAATATAAAACAATGGTATTAGAGATAAATGTGTATTGATTAGTTTGTCTGAGTTGTGAAACACGTGATTATCAGAAGGTACTTGGGGGGTTTCGACACACGGCACGGCACAGCGTGACGCACGACTCACCAACAAGCCAGTCTCCACACTCGGCAGGAGGATCACACGCGATCCGTCCAGCAGACCGTTCTCTTCCAGCGTACCATCCCTGAGTTGTCTGCGAACACAAAACTCAACTTCAATACACGAGTCAAATAACACTGATGCGTCATCGTATCGACATATTTCCGTGATATGTTTGACAATAGAAGCTTGGCGTCTCGACATAAAACGCTCACCTTTCGCGATGCAGCAAGCATATTCTATCCTTAGACACCTTAAGTTTCTTCGAAACTAACTTCTTGAGGTGCTCCACTGTATTTTTAGGGTTCAAACTGATGGAGAAATTACCACCCGTAGTAGTTTGTATATTCAGCGTTATGTCCGAGGTTTGGGGCGAGCCACACCCGTATACCTCTGTTCCCGTCGCGCGTTCCATAATTTCTTCATAAATTACACTAGAATTTGCTATAAAACACTGTTCAAAGCACACACGAACTATCTTAAATTACACAGCTATTTTATTGCAGGATAGAAATAACAGGGTCACGCCAGACCCCCAGTTTTTTGATGTGGCCGTCGGTGTGACCAGTTTTCATTCGCGATATCCCGTTAATTTTTTTTTACAACAGCTGATGCGAAGCGCTTACTATTATTTGCGTTTTGTTTCACTTCTTGTTCATACAAAGTCTTATTTTTAGGACTATATTACGTTACTTTAATCAGTATGGCAGTAGAGGTGGGATTATTAAGCATTTATACATGATATTTCTATGCAAACAGTTTAATTTGTATTTATTAAAGAGTGTTGCCGTTTTCAGGACGTACAATGATGACGCAGTTTGCTCGTCGCTAAACAATACGAAGGTTGAAAATGTAAACGTCATATGACGTCATGCAACGCTTGCTCATGCTGATTAATTTAGCGGTAAACTTAAATTGGCGTCCTATCATCTAATTTAAATATTCTTACGTAGTCTTTTTATGATGCCGTTTCTAAGAATAAATAAGACATTATTTATTTAAAGCCTTTTGTCGTCATCCTTTTTTATTTGGACTTTGGATTCTTGACTTTTTGGTTTATTTCTTGGGAATAGTGCAGGTGGCAGCGAGTGCTGCTGCCATCTGAATTGAAAAGATAATTTACATTGACAACTTTATTCTAGTCAGAGGAAAGTTAGGAATAGGTTCATATGTGTAAAGTCATCCACAAGTTCCACAACTCAACTTCACCTACACATGGGAATAGGCCTCTCTTTGACCCTATTTCTATTTTCAGATGCATCGTTTAGTTCAAGGAAGCTCCTATGTTCTAACATTTTTGCACAGGCCGATATTTGCCGCGTGTCATCAGTTGCCCATGCACTGTTTGTAAAAATCGAATCGGTACCCCAATACCAGCCTACGAAAATTCCACGACTTGTTCATTTAGAAACGGTCCGTCCAATTATTCAGGAGTTGTTAGAGAACTGACTATTTACACGGTCGATTTTAGGCAAACGCCACATGCGGCTGTTCGCCGACGGTCAATAATCGGGTGGCACCCAACTTTGGGGATTGCAGTTTGCGATCGATTTGATCGACTCATGTAAATCCCCCATTAGCTAAAAACTCATGTCTAGATTGTCCGAATAGACAAACGAGGTTATAGGCGAACTATTAGTTATGTCCGTGATCTGGAAACGCTTCGATGGGCGAAGCGTTTCTCAATCAAGTATATGCGTAAATCACGTGTCTATCCCCTCGATCTAATATAGTGAAAATAATTAATAAAAACCAAGATCATTATATTCCTGAACCCTCTTTATTGACCCAGCACCCACCAACACAATGAGAACAACAAACTTAACATCTATCACAGCAATGTCACATCAAACAACATTTTCACATTAAATTACACAAAGAACGGGCCATGGCCTCAAGTAAAACGAAGGCGCAATGAGATGGCCTTGTTAATTTTATGCAATATTCGCTGATTACGTGTTGATAGAAGACAAATAACTATTGTCCGTATCAAGGCCATTTCATTGTCACTTTTCTAAGTATGTAATCAGTTAGGCCTTTATCATACTAGCGTTTTGTGAACGTGTCTAATGCGTGAGTGTTGCATTTTTGTACTACATTAAAAAAAAGCTGCGTTCGCCTACAAACCGCAAGTATGATATGGGCCTTTTTTAGACAATAGGCTGTTCATTCTCATTTAATTTATAGTAGTTTTATTACAAGTACAATAACATACATTTATTTCCTAAAATCTTAGAAAACAGTTTGATCATGTATAATTAATTTACAAATTATGTAGCTATATCGCAAAGATAATTATATCATCTCTCATTTAGAACATTATAGTGTTTCGTAAACTATCACAAAACTTTTAGTTAATAAATAAATCTAAGTCTAGATAATTTTATAGAATTACCTATTTAAATAAAATATTTTTTTAACATTCCATAGAATGGTAACTTTTATTGCTGTCTAGAAATTTCTAGAAATTATAACTGCTTAATTATTACACTACAATATTGATTTAATAAGTGTGCATAAAGATCAAATCAATATTATTTTATTTTTAGAAAATATTCATATTTCATAAGAGAAAATGTTTGTTTAATTTTTCTAATTTAAAACTTCGAAATTGGTCTTGTGATAAAATTATAGTATTTATTATACCGTTTCATAGTTAAAAGATTTATTTTAGAAGGTATTAAAGAGAAGGTACTAGTGAATAAAAACAATTGAAAATTAAAATAGAATAATTTATCACAAAAGCGAAAATAATATTTAAACATTTAATAGCGAGCCACATCTTAACAAAAATATACATTATTTTATTTGATACACAATTAATTAAATTATATTGTGTACACTACATTTTCTTTCACAGTAGGTTGCTTACATTTGAATTATTTTTCAGGAAAAACAATTCTAGATGATTTTTAGCATGTATTAGTGAACGATTGTACAATTGCATGCAACAAAGGTTGGACAAAATTTGGCACACTAAGAGAAGGTACAGGCGCCAGCACATCAACATACCAGAACATGTTAAATTATTTAATGGATTTCCAACTTTCCTACAAAAAAAGAAGGAATTGGTGTAGGTTCTGGCGTCTGTACTTGCCATATTCTTTTTTGAAAAATCTATGATTCTTCAGGTGCTCTCATATTTTTCTAGTGACGTGCGTAGGTTTTAAGAACTGCCGCTTACAAGAAACTTTTTGTCTTGGCGACTTTTTGTCACCCAGTGTGCCGGTCGCTATGAACTGATTGCCACCATAATCAACGTACTTACATACATAGTCATAGCACGCGACGGGAAAACAAAATGTCTCCGCGGCAAAAAGTCACCAGTGAGCGACTGGCCATACATTAATACAACATAACAAAAAAGATTTCGTCTCTTCTTAAAGTTCGAACGAATTTTTGGCTAGGTGACACCATTACAATATTTTGTCAAATACACGCGGCAAACTTTGAGCCAAATACAATAAATATAGAGTAAAAAATCTTATTATTCAGAATATAGTTTTATATAACTTAGAGATTTAATTTAAATTTACAAAAGTATTAACATGAGAGAAATAATGCACACGAAACGTTCTTTTGTCTAGTTTTGTTACGATATAAGTTATTACTGTATAACATGTGATGTACCGTAGGAAAAAGTCTAATGTCTGTTTGTGAAACTCAAAAACCGCAATCTCCGCCCACAGCAGGCGCGGGCATGCGGGCGGCGAGTAAAGGGCAACTCGCTGCCCGACCACGGACCATGCCCGGGTCGACGGCGCGTTGTGTCCCACGCGCGCCTCAAAGAGCGTCAGCATAATGACGACCCCCTTTAAAGGGCCAAAGCCTGCCGGGGTCGCGGGACTTATCTCATTACCGTGACCCTGGAACGTAAAGGGCTATTGAAGGACACCGTGAATTTTAGTCAGTACAAGTCTGACAGTCCCTTCCGCCCTGCCCTGGGTGGGAGGACTCATTTGATGATTATACCACGATAAAAAAAAAACTGTTTCCTTTACAACCTTCTGTATGCATTAGCTCTCTCAAAGAGTTAAAAGCTACCTGTCTTAAGACTTTAGTTAACAATTGATCACGATCCGAACTCCTGCGTTTCGTTGTCGATCTCGCCGAAGACGAAACCTCCTCTGCCGTCCATTTGTAGGTAGTGGTCGTGATGCTTCCACAGGGATTTGCGGTGAGATACCGTGAATAGGGATATACCGACCTGTGGGGAAAATAATGTTAGCAATTTTTGGAATTTTGGTCAAAAAGGGGGTTACTACCAAGATGTGTAGAAGTGTGAATTTGCTATTGTCTTCTTTCACGGCTGCTTCTAACAAGCCCGGGATCAAAATTGCAATGGAGATTTATTTGTTGATTTCTTAAATTGGGTTTTACGAACACATCTTTCTAGACAAATTAAGTGTTGTATAGATACATTGGCGTTAAAGAGGTTTGACCAGTTCCCTAAACACTGGCTTACTGAGTAGATGATGACCACTATTTGTTGATTTCCAACTTATTTTACTTTCTGCGTAACAGCATAATCAGCCTACGATGCTCCCACCGCTGGGACACAGGCCTCTCTGTGAGAAGAAATGGGCGGTAATCCACCACGATCGCCCAGTACGGGTTGGTGCTGTCACATACCTTCGAATTTTTGGTTCTAGGCGTGAAAAACATGTATTATTATTATTATGAGCCTACGTTGTCCCACTGCAGGGCAAAGGCCTACCTTCCTTCTTTCCATCTCATGCGATTTAATGCGAGTGTAGGCCAACTAAAAACATTTAATTAAAATAAATAGGAACCATCCCGTTATTACGGGATGGTTCCTATTTAAAGTAACAGTGTTTCGACGTAACCTAGAGGTATCCCTCGAGGCTACGTCTTAACAGTGTAACTTTTCTAAAATAATGTTAGTATACCTCTCTGCAGTACTGGTACATCTGTCCCTCGACGTCGACGGACACGGCGCTGGTACACTCGTCCAGGATCGCGAACTGTGGCTCGTGGTAGAATAGACGCGCCATCTACGACATTCAATCAGTTTTAGCTGTGTAGTAAAGATAATTGCCTAGTGGTAGCGAAATTCAAATTTTCATGTCGGTGTCCGATAAATTGTAACTTGATCACAATATTCTATTTTTTAATGGCAAACCAAAAGCTAGGGCGGCCATTTGCCAAAGGTACATCATTATAAATATAAGAATAATAATCAATATATTACTCACTTAGATTTGTGCAATATTCAAATTTTCGCTACCACGCAATCGCAAATGTGTCCATTATTTTTCAATACTTTAACTGAAGGACTAACCGATTCGAAATTGATTTATGCAGTAAGCAGGTTAGTTACCGACCGGGCCTCCCTCTAGAGGGCCATACACTGCCGGGGTCGCACAAACGACTGGGTCATAATAATTATAATACACCTAAAACTTCTGCTAACCTGTTTCCTTGTCGGTCACGGGACTTATCTCATTACCGTGACCCCGAAACATAAAGGGCTATTGAAGGACACCGTGGATTTTAGTCAGTACAAGTCTGACAGTCCCTCCCGCCCTGCCCGGGGTGGAAGGACACATTTGAAGGTTTTACCACGCTAAAACAGGCTACCTTGTAATGTTGCAAATATTTTAAAAGAGTAACCATGGAGTTTCTTGCCGGTTCTCCATGGAAACGACCAACCCGAACCGTGCCAATTTTTTTTCTCTTCTCAACGTTTTATAAGTGTCCACTGAGGCCCATGTAAAATAAAAATATTTTGTTTTTTTTTTTTATGTTATAACAATGTCAACTCACAGCTATCCTCTGCTTCTCTCCTCCGGACAGTACGTCCATCCAGTCCTCCACTGCGTCCAGTCCTCCGTCCCTGTTGGTGAGGTACGACAGTTGTACTATCTCGAGGAAGCGATGCAGTTGGTCGTCCTTGCGGCCGCGTCTGTTCATCTCGTCGCGAGTTTGTGGGTAGATTATCTGTAGGAAAAAGTTTATGGATTGAATTAAGAGGAAAGTAATGACGTTTATGAAGATTTATTTGGATATGCTTAGAAAAGAACATGGATCTAAGGTTTTTTTTATAATAACTGATAGTCCATTTCTAGCTGAAAAGTAGCGTCGACCACCAGTTGTTCGACAATTGGCTGAACTGGACCTGATTGGCGTAGAGATGGGACACACAATGTTATCTTAGAGCCTATGTGCGTGTTTGACGCGGTGCCAACAACAACAAACTGCTCTGTGTGCTTAGTGCGAGTTTTTTTACGTTGACGCGATAATAACGTTTAACCGCGTTTGGCGCTCTCATTGGTTGAGAGTTCTCTCGACCTTGCAGCGGGCGAATAGGAGCGCCAAACGCGGTCAAACTTTACTATCGCGTCAACGTAAAAAAACTCGCTCTAAGCACACAGAGCAGTTTGTTGTTGTTGGCACCGCGCGTTTAAAAAACGTGGTGTGCATAGGCCCTTAGTTGTTTAGGTTTTTAACATATACATATAATACTTTTATCGTGTGTTTTTTATTTTGTGTGTCTCCATTGCTGTTGGTTTTGGTTTTCTTTCTGTCTTGATACTCGTAGCAAGAGCAGATATTTAAGGTTCATTAAAATCAGTAAGAACAAATTGTGGACAATCTAGTCATCAGAAAACCAATATCGGTTGTTCAGTAGTCGGTCCGCAATGACTTGAACTTGTGAAGGTAATTCGAAACTTTAATTATAGTTCTGCTGTTTTTGAATAACTTAACTCGCATTGGTGTTCCCATATGTTTGATTTGTTTTGAGTTTCCGATATTTAATATCTAACTATTGCAAAGATCTCGTTTTAAATTCTAATGATAGATAATGTTACTGACCATGACAGTTAAAAATGAATGAACTTTTAAGGTGTGCGTCCACAGGTCGGCATCGCACGTATCGGACGTACCGTATGTAACGGATTTTAGTTTGCCTTGTATGAAAACTCATACAACTGCGTCCATTGATCCGCATCGTACGGACAGTTCATCGGCAATGCCTACATGCGATGCGTACCAATGACGTCATACGGAATGACGATCAATGGAAGCGATGAAGGTGGCATCGGCTATCCGATTGCCTGCCGACACAGAAATCAGTTTGATGTGATGCGTCCGATACGTACGATGCGGACCTGTGGACACTTACCATTACATGACTCTATGTACTAACCTGATCCCTCAAAGTGCCGAGCGTCATGTAAGGTCTCTGAGGCACGTAGAACAGCTTTCCCTTGGGAGGCTTGGTGAGTGTCCCGCCGAAGATGGGCCACAGCTCGCCCAGCTGACGGAACATGGACGACTTGCCGCAGCCGTTGGGACCACACACCAACACGTTTATACCGGACCTGGGGACAAATGTACGGAGATTAGGTATTATCATTTAGTAACCGGGACGCGTATTTCCAAAGCCTATTTCAGTCACGAGTCAGACTCTAATCGATGAGCTTTTGTTTGTGCATATTTCTCAACAATACCTCTATCTAAGTAAAAAACTTGACTCAAATAGATTAGCTTTTTGTTTTTATATTTTCAAAAAAAAAAAATGCACGGACAAAATCTAATAACATTTTAGTACGCACGAGTCAAACTCTAACCCCCTTATAAATGTTTCATCCATTCTCATACAACCGGGGAGTGCTTGTATGAGAATGGATGAAACGAAAAAATTCGGCAAAATATGTTGCATGTTATATATGAATGCTACTTAGACTTATGACAATCGTCGTCTGTATTTACCATTTTTTTCGTTTTTTTTTTGGTATTCGGTCTACCTGTCTAACCGCAACCGAATACCAGCCGCTAACGACATAAAACTATGCAACACTGTAATAACTGCCGAGTTATAGATATTTTATTTTACTATTTGACGTGCATTTATCTTTTTTATCATTCACTCATAAAACATTTTACTGTACTTATACATTTTCAAGCTAAATTAAATCGACATAATTTTATTATGGTCCTTCCAGTTAGATTTGGTCCTTCGAGTTAGATTTGGTCCTTCGAGTTAGATTTGGTCCTTCGAGTTAGATTTGGTCCTTCGAGTTAGATTTGGTCCTTCGAGTTAGATTTGGTCCTTCGAGTTAGATTTGGTCCTTCGAGTTAGATTTGGTCCTTCGAGTTAGATTTGGTCCTTCGAGGTAGATTCTGGTCCTTCGAGCCGGATTTTTTAAATTAGATAATGGTCCTACTACTTATACACCTAATATCACCTCACTGTTAACAAATAATTTACAGTACTAACCGCACTTCGAAGGTAAGTTCCTTGATGAGTACATCTCCATTGGGTGTGACGAGTGGCACCTTGTCGAAGCGAATGATCTTATCCTGGTAGATGATGCGGCCCGCGCCTGGCGCTAGGATGGCTGGCAGTTCCGCTAAAAAGATAAAACAGTCGTTTTTTATTTTGATATAATATGTCGCTGACAATTATGAGGGTTGTCGTCTGCTAAACTAGACTATACTTTGTTGCTTTATAAATAAAGCACTAATTAATCAGCCATACACCATTTAAGTTCATTTGAAAAAAAAAACAGCGTCGGGCACCAGTTGTCCGACATTATGTTGAAATAATGGGCCTATTTGTGATACTGTGCGCACGTTTGGCAATAAACGTTTTTTCTTTTTATACCCCAGAGAGGTGCCTCCACGTGTCTTGTTCTTACGTTCAGTCCACTATAACTAAGGGGAGTCTCGTGTCAATGAGACAACCAAAAGACGAATCATTTTAAAACGAATTCCACTGCCATTTTATGGATTCTGAGTGAACCCCATAGATATCATACTTGAAGATTTTTCTCCTTAATATTCTATTTTAAATATCGGCGGATTACTCGTAATATTCTATCTCAATTACATTCCCGATTCAGTTTCTTTGATGGCTTCTTTAAGACTCGGTTTTTTTTTTCAATCCGTGTCCGAATTTGTTTCGGACGAATCCGAACTCTATTTCGGTAACCAATCTGTTTACGCCAATATGTTGTTGTCTCTTTCTGGCAAAAGGGATCGGCTATTGGTTAAACAGAAGACGCGTCCTTCAATCGATACAAGGACAGTATAACCGTTTTTTCTCATTGCGCGTGAGCTCTCCAACATTCAGTATACTACTTAGCGCCAATCGCACCGCACCGCTCGCTATAATAAAGAATAGATCAGCTGATTGATCCCGGTATCGGTAGTTCACGCTCGGTCGCCAGAAACCAGCTCCAGGCTAGACTCCAAGACCAGCGCAGAGAAGACCAAAGGTTAGTGCCAATCCTATTAGCCTTTCCGGGACTCAACAGGCGATCCACCCGCATCCCATAAAAAAAGTTAAAATCATTTCCACTTAAACGCTTCACCATATTTAATGGTCACTTCGGACCGGATAGAACCAGAATCCTATATAATCCTATAATCCTATAATTTCTTATAATCCTATAATTTCATATAATCCTATTATATTCATTAATATAGAATAATACCTACCTATCTATTAGTACATTCCAGAACAGTCGTTACGACTTACCCACTAATTATCTAATAGCGAGATAGTTGAATATTATATAAAATTTACTTGTTCACTGCTATATTCAAAGTACCTACATACTTACTTACGACAAAATGTCGGCGCAAATTAAAATAAAAATGGTCATTGCTAAGAAACAAGCTACCTTTGCAAAATTAAATGAATATTTTGAATCCTCTAAAAAACTTATAACGTCTTCGAAAATTAATACAAGAAGCGTAGGGGAATTCTTAGCAGAGACATCAAACATAGGGAAGTTATATGAGGATTTCGTAAAGTTGTGTGACGAACATAATGAGTGGTTATTGAAGGCTGACCCCGACTGTGAAATCAGTTTCAGTGACTGGAGCTCATTTGAAACACTTTATTCGCAAGTTAAATATAAACGAGATGAATTAATTCATTCGCAAAGTGCGCAAGTTGTAAATGTACCCACATCTGCCAATTATTCGTGCAGGCTCCCGCCTTTGGAACTTTTAAGCTTTGCGGGTCAGCCTGAATCTTGGCCGTTGTTCTATCAGTGTTTTAAGACGAACGTGCACGATAATAAAACCTTGACCGACGGCCAGCGAGTACAATATCTGGTAGGAAAATTAAGTGGAGTCGCACTTAATGTGTTCGCGGGAATATTGCCCAATGAGGACAATTATTCCACTATTTGGGACTCATTAGTAACAAAATATCAAGACAAGAGGTTACTTGGGTCAACATATATAAATAATATAATGGATATAAAACCGGCGTCGGGTTCATCAACATCACAATTAAATAATTTCATTGAACGAGTAAATTCCTCCTGGTCTGCACTTAAACAGCTGGATATAAAAGACTTATCCGATTTTATTTTTACGCATATCGTTTTAAAAAAGCTAGATCCGCAGTTGGTTCAAAGTTTCGAGTTATCGATTAAAGATAACGATCTACCCACGAGTGAACAGTTAGTGAAATACCTACGTCATCATATAAAAATTATGGAGAGGTCGGCAGTGATCCATCAGACTGCTGCCACCAATAATAATAAGGCTGTGGATGCGAAATCAAAACCTCGCCCGAATAACAATAAAAACTTTCATAGTTTTGCTATTACCGAGAATAGTCATAACGGTGAAAGCGCTTGTTTATTTTGCAATAAGCCGCAGCATAGCCACCTTTACGAATGCATAGAATTTAAAAAACTTGCAGTGAAGGAACGCTTTAATTTCGTGAAGGATAAGAAACTTTGCATCAATTGTTTTAGTAACAAACATGCCACTTCTAGTTGTGGTTCGTCAAATACGTGTAAGCAGTGTCATAAAAAACACCATTCATTGCTACATTTTGAACGGAATCCACCGTTAACGCAAGCTGAGTCGGGGGCTCCCGCTGTATGTATGCATGCGCGTATTGACACGCCGCCGCCGGCGCCCACTGCGCGCAGGTGTTCGTTATCTAAGGAATGTGGTCGTTCTGAGAATTCAATTACGCTAATGACCTGTGACGAATCCAAACATTGTAATTTATTAAATAAGTTAATTGTGTTACCAACGGCACAGGTATATGTTCCGGTGAATGGAAACCGCTTGTTAATGAGATGTTTAATAGACAGTGGTTCTCAGAATAACATCATTAGCCTCGCTTGTTGTAAGAAATTGAAATTAAATATTCATCCGCTAGTTAATTCATCTTTGAAATCAGTGGGGTCAATCTCAGCCCCAATTAAAGGTTATGTATCTCTCACAATTCAATCGCGAGTGAGTGATGCGCATTATAAACTGAACATGTTGGTTATTGACCATATTACTGAGTCATTACCGACGCGCGGAATCCAAGCATCGTTTATGGATCAGTTTAGGGACTTACCACTGGCAGACGACTGTTGGAACGTGTCTGGAGATATAGAAGCGATTTTAGGTGCTCAACTATTCGCGTTCATTCTGTTAGGGGGTAAGGTTATTCCGCGTCCACTCGCGCCGTCAGCTGATTTAATGGACACCGCTAATTGCATACCTCATGCTATAGAAACCACGCTTGGCTATATTGTCATGGGTGAGATACCTGCTGTCAACCAAGGCAGTATAGCCTGGTCCTTCGGCCCGCTAGTAGATAATTTAAACCATTCAATCTTAAAATTCTGGGAAATAGAAGAGGTGCCTACTGCGAAAATAATAAGTCCAGAAAATCAGGTTTGCGAGGAACTTTATAAATCAACCGTTACTAGAAACTCAGGCGGTAGGTACATTGTGTCCTTGCCATTCAAGGGTGAACCTAAGTCGTTAGGTAACTCATTCATTCACGCTCAGCGTAGATTGTCTGCGTTAGAGCGTAAATTTCATTCGCTTCCCGCTTTACGTCAAGCTTACAATGACGTCATCGCTGATTATATAGATAAGGGTTACTTATCGGAAATCCCTTATTCTGTTCCCGCTATTCATGATGGTTATTTCATACCTCATCACGCTGTCGTCCGGCCTGAAAAGTCGACGACAAAAACCCGCATAGTTTTGGACGCAAGTGCTAAAACTGACAGCGGCAAGTCGCTCAATGACTTGTTGCACACTGGGCCTAATTTGCAGGCCGATTTATTTTCGCTTTTACTCAACTTTAGATATTTTGAAGTTGCAATAACCGCTGATATACGTCAAATGTATCTTAGAATTTTACTTTCCGTAGATGATCGCAAATATCAAAAGATATTATACCGCTTCAACGATACTGAGCGTATTCGTATTTTTCAATTTAATTCCGTAGCTTTCGGATTGCGACCGAGCCCATTCTTGGCAATGCGTACTGTCCGCCAGTTAGCTGAGGACTATCAAGAACGTTTTCCTCTCGCCGCAGAGGTTGCTTCTAACGAACTGTATATGGATGATTTAACCACCTCTGTGTCCACTGTAGAAGATGGAACTCGTCTGGCGGACGAACTGCTCGCGTTGTTCAAGAAGGGCGGATTTGACCTCGTCAAGTGGGCGAGTAACTCTAAAGAGCTTCTTGCGCATTTGCCTGAGTCATACCGCGCGGCGATTGAGTTCACAGATGATGACGAAACATTAAAGGTCTTGGGTTTGAAATGGATACCTACTTCTGATGTGTTCTCGTTCGCCGCATCCGCTGCGACTATGGGTAATACCAAGCGCGCCATACTGTCTACGGTTGCTCGCTTATTTGACGTGTTGGGATTCGTCGCACCTGTTATCCTTTATGCAAAGCTTCTAATACAGGACCTTTGGCTTGCTAAGGTGGGATGGGATGAGGAGCCCCCAGCAGTCATTACTGAACGCTTCGTTAGGTTCAAAACTGAATTACCGTTATTATCTAGTTTACAAATACCGCGCCATCTGGGTGTCGCGGCCGGTTGCGTGGTCAATTTGCTCGCCTTTGGCGACGCTAGTATGAAGGCTTACGGCTGCGTCATTTACCTACATATAACACACCCTAATAGGGATATATCCGTACATTTAGTATGCGCTAAGTCTAAAGTGGCTCCACTGAAGACGATCTCTCTGGCGAGGCTAGAATTGTGTGCCTCACTAATGCTCGCTAAACTTGTGAAACAAGTTCATACTCTTTTCCATAAGCGATATCCTATTAAAGAGATATTCGCTTTCAGTGATTCCACTGTCGCTCTATCATGGATTCACTCTTCCCCGCATCGCTGGCAGACATTCGTTGCCAACCGCGTGACTGAGATACAGTCAAATTTATCTCCAGACCGCTTTTTTCATATTAATGGAATAGAAAACCCTAGTGACTGTTTATCAAGAGGCTTACTACCGTCTGAAATCATTCATCACCCGCTGTGGTGGCAAGGCCCATCATGGACTAGTCATCCAATCACTGAGTGGCCAATAGTGGCATTCGACCCGTCGAATGTCGACGGGTCTATACCGGAAGCAAAGGGTTCCGTAACTTTAACAGTAGTCTCCCATCAATCTCCTTCAATACTTCTGGAGCTCTCTTATCGAGTCTCATCTTGGAAAAAGCTACTACGCATCATAGTGTATGTTCTGCGATTTGTTCGCAAGTTACCTCGAGCTTCTTCAATTGAGGTCTCGGACCTTGAAGTCGCTGAGTTTGCGATTATTCGCGAGTTACAGAACAAATACTTTGCCTCTGAATTAAACAACATTAAAAAGGGTAACTTGCCCTCACCTTCATTGAGAAAACTTAGTCCGTTCATAGATAAAAACGGTTTGCTTCGAGTTGGTGGTCGACTGACAAACGCTCAGATACCATTTGCAAATCGGCATCCATTGCTGCTTCCACGTCGAGATCACCTGGTGGACCTGTTGATAGATGACTGTCATCGATTCAATTGCCATACAGGTTCCCACCTTCTCATGTCATTGTTAAGGCAACGCTATTGGATTATTTCCGCTCGAAATATTATTCGACAACGCATACGTCAATGTAATTTTTGTTTCAAGGTTGCTCCCTCTCATCCCACGCCTATGATGTCAAGTTTACCTCCAGCGCGTGTACAAGAAGCCAAGGCCTTTACTCACACAGGGGTAGATTACGCTGGGCCGATAGCTATCACTATGACACGCAAGCGGGGCGTTAGAAGTCAAAAGGCTTATATCTGCATTTTTGTGTGTCTGACTACCAAAGCCATACACATTGAAATTGCATCGGACTTGAGTTCGGAGACGTTCTTGGACGCTTTAAAGCGTTTTCTGTCGCGACGAGGGCCAATATCTGTCCTATATTCCGATAACGGAACAAATTTCATTGGGGCAAAGCGTCAACTAGACGAGTTATACACGTTTCTAGCTTCTAAAGATACGTCTACTGCATTCAAAACGGAACTAAACAACCGTAAAATTACATGGCGGAATATTCCCGCGCGCGCCCCCCACTGGGGAGGAATTTGGGAAAGCAATATAAAGTGCATAAAAACTCATTTATATCGTTGCATCGGGCAACAATTACTGTGCTACGAAGAGTTATTAACAGTGTTGACTCAAATAGAGTGTATTCTAAATTCGCGTCCATTGTGTTTGCTGTCTGATCAGCCGCACACCATTTTAACTCCCGCTCACTTCCTCAACACTACCCCTCTGCAGTCGTTGCCAGCTTGCGAGGTGGACGCATCCGTGGGCCTTCATAGTAGAAAAAAATTATTAGATAGCTTGGTCCAAAGTTACTGGAAAAGGTGGCACTTAGATTATCTGCACACTCTCCAGTTAAGACAAAAATGGAATACTCCTGAGGTAACCATTCAGCCAGGTACACTTGTTCTCGTTCACCAAGATGACGCGCCACCACTTCGCTGGCCTACGGGTATCATTGAGCAGGTATATCCTGGCAGGGACGGAGTCGCGCGTGTTGCGTTGGTACGCACGACAAATGGAACTTTCAAACGTCCTGTCGTTAAACTGTGCCCACTTCCGTCCCAACAACTTAACATAATTATAACTTAATTTAACATAGCTTATATTATCTTTGTTCGTCTTAATTCATTGATAGCACAGTTACAATCGCTCTGCATGCTCGTATCCTTATATGTACATATATATATATTCAACTTGTGAGCTATCACATTGCTAATATTCCCCATAAATACTTCCTTGTATCCATCCTGCTCCTGTTATCGCATCCTATTTTTTGTTTTTTGTTTTTCGTAAATCCTAAGGATTTCCAAAGGGGGGAGGATGTTTACGCCAATATGTTGTTGTCTCTTTCTGGCAAAAGGGATCGGCTATTGGTTAAACAGAAGACGCGTCCTTCAATCGATACAAGGACAGTATAACCGTTTTTTCTCATTGCGCGTGAGCTCTCCAACATTCAGTATACTACTTAGCGCCAATCGCACCGCACCGCTCGCTATAATAAAGAATAGATCAGCTGATTGATCCCGGTATCGGTAGTTCACGCTCGGTCGCCAGAAACCAGCTCCAGGCTAGACTCCAAGACCAGCGCAGAGAAGACCAAAGGTTAGTGCCAATCCTATTAGCCTTTCCGGGACTCAACAGGCGATCCACCCGCATCCCATAAAAAAAGTTAAAATCATTTCCACTTAAACGCTTCACCACAATCAACATCCGATCTTTGGATGTTGATTGGTTACCGAAATAGATTATTAATTACCAGCGTTATAGACTCACCGCCTCCATTCTGCGTGTTCCTATCGACCATGGTCCTTGTGTAGTTCCCTTGGTTGACGTCATGCAGCACGGTCCTGAGCTGCGTGACCCTGGAGGTGAGTCCGGCCAGCTTGCTGAGCTCGCGGCCCGACAGCACCAGCCGACCGATGCCTTCCGCCATCTTCACTAACATGCGCCCGTACGTGTAGTAGTGCTGGAAAAAATACATAATACAAACTTTTATTCATCATCTGCCTAGCCTTTTCCCAAATATATTGGGGACGGCTCCCAGTCGAACTATATGCAGCTGAATATCAGTATTCTACATGAAGCGACTGCTTTTCGAACTTCTGAAACTCAGTAACTGGATAAAGAGAAGTTAAATTTACCTTAAACCTATCATTTTCTGTTCCTGTAGTTAGCAGGTTGTGGTCCACAGCGAAGAATGGTCTTGACACGGCGTAGAAACCCACTGTGATGGCGATATCTGTGAGTGAAAAATATAGAACGTTGATTAATTTTACAGTAGCAATTCATCTACGGAAACGGGTGGTTTCCGTAGATGAATTGCTACTGTACTAAAGGTCTTCACACACAGCAGCTATAATGTAAAGATGTCCATTATAGCACAATACATCTCATTACATCTTTTCATAGAAATCGTCAGGAGACCACACACATGCAGCTATAATGTATATTTTTACATCTTCGAATTTCTATGGAAAGATGTAATGAGATGTATCGTGCTATAATGTACATCTTTACATTATAGCTGCTGTGTGTGAAGCCCTTTACTGCTACGGAATAAAAGCACTGTTAAATATTAAAAAATATATTAAAAAAAGTGCTATATACTAACATTTAGCGATAATGTTGTCAATGAATCCCATGCCCACTCTGAAGTTGAGGAAGTTCCGCAGATGTCTCGTCAGCTTGTAGAAGCTGGCCAGCAGCGTCAGTTGCTCTCTGTGGTTGCCCTGGAAACAAAGTGATTTATAGTTAACTCCTCCAGGTTTACTTCGCATAGGTGCAATTAAGATGTATTATTAACCGACTTCGAAACAAGGAGAACGTTCTCAATTCGTTGGAACCTTTATTCCACCGATTTTTCAATGACACCTTTTTATGTCACAGGCTTCTGAATGAAAAGGTACAGCTTGACATAAAAATGTAGAAAACCGGAAGTCGCCACTGTCTTCACCCTACCAGCACTTTGAATTTTTCTTTTTTCAGTTATTACGTTACTTTTATGGCACAGTAAATCTAACAAACCTGCGGTCTTAGTTTACATCAATTATCAAAGATTTTAAAACGCTGTCAGAAATAAAAAAATTTAGTTCCGTTTCAATCCGTTCTAGCCAAACTGTATTTGACACTTTTTGTGCTTTTTTAGGAGTTGGTTTTGTATCACATATGAACTTTCTTCTTCAATCACTCTATCGACGAAAACTGTTTTAATATCTGCTGAGTGTATTCCATAGATAGAGTATAAAAAATGTACTATGTAAAGAAGTAGACCATTTCAAACAGCCGTGGGAAATTAAAATAATTAGGAGGTAGTCACATCTATTTTTGTTTTTATTATTATCGTCTCAAACGTTATTCATCTAAATAATATACTAATAAAGTAATTAATATTTGGCTGGTTTTTTATTATCTTTTTTATTCACTACCACAAGTTTTTATGATTATGAGTATTTTTTTGTGTCATGACAACTCTATTATCATTATGAAAATCTTTAAAAAAACATTTTTTAATGACAATTATTCTCGAATTGCCTCATCTGAGAATAATTAGCATTCAATTATAAGACTGGTATAAAACTTCGTTCATAACAATCGTTATTTTATGGTTTCCTTTAACGTACCTATTTACTAACAACACAACCGTGCGGGACCTGTGCGGATTGGAAGGTTATCACTTGACTTGGAGTTTTTGGCTCGAGGACACGGTAGTAGTAACGGTGAAGGAAAATATCGTGAGGAAACCGTCAAGTTTTGAGAGCAGTGGTGATGAAATAAATTACACAAACTCAAACAAATGCTATGTTCGAACCTACGATCTGAAACTTGTAAGTCCGAGCCGTTACTACTGAGCCACCAGTGCTCTGATTGAGAATAATTTTATTGAAATCTATACTTCTATAATAATATTATAAAAAGAAAACTTTGTTTGTCATTAATAGGCTCATTACAAACAAAGTTTTCCTCTTGTGTCACATAGGCAATAATGATATGGCGGGGGCGGGTGTTTGGGGCGAGCGAAGCCGCTGGGAAAAGCTAGTGTATTATACAACATTATTTTTTGTTTATGCGAAACCCGATACACCTGTCCAATATTTTTGTGTAAAGAATCTATGTACAAAATTTTAAAACCGTATCATGAAAAATCACAAAGTTATAAGCTTGTATATTACCTGATTTTTCGTTCAAAAACACGATAATTTCGCGGTACACCCGCGTAAACCCTGTCTCCTGTGTTATACACTCGGGATAATGGTTTGCCAATAGGTACCTAACCGTATGGCGATTGTATTGTATTTAACTGGTAATAAAATTTTATTAAAATATTTTTGAAAAAAAAATAAAACATGGTGTAAAAATTATTGGAATCGAATCAGTTACTGATTCTAAACAAACTATATTCAGGTTTCGCATATACTAAAAATAATGTTGTATAGTGTTTTTCTTTTTTGGTAACTCACCTGGTAGAAAGCGACCTCTTCTGAGTACGTGATCAGTCTGGAGTTCACGTATCTGAATTCACCTTCCAGCTTCTGTTCGTGAACTGTCATTTTAGCTGTGAAAAAGTAAATGTTTTTGAAAAAATAATAAAATCGACTAGGGGATATTACTAGGGCAAAAAAAGTAAGAAATGAAGATGAATAAGACCTTATTTTATTGTAGTACCTATACAAAAGAAATTGAAAACTGTTGCTTATGGGACTTTACTCATGTCGCGATGCGATATCGAATTGCATCGATTGACGATATCGGTCAGATATCTTACAAGCGTCCGGCCGAAGAAAATGTATGGACGATCGCTAGTGTTCGCTAATGGAGTCGCACGGATTGACGATATCGCTCACAGGTCTCCTCGATATCGAATTGCATGTACGTCCTAATGACAATGCATATGATTCTGTGTTTGAAATTCGATTGCGCAACTACTCGTCTGGTGAGACATCTTGTCTTTGGTTTGCAGCGCCTTTAAGTCGTAGTAGTAAGGTGGATTTTTGAAGTGCACGGTCGAATTAAATTGCATCACTCCATTAACAAACACGTGCGACTTAAATCGGCATTCTTTTGCTCGCTAGTATACAGTACTCGATAGTAAGAAAATGTAAGTTACCTGTAGGTCTTCTGAGGTAAGTCAGTAGTACTCCAGACAAGAGCAGATACGCCATCATAATACCAGGAGTCTGTAAATAAAAAATACATGATCTATACTAATATTTTAAGCTAGAGTTTGTTTGGTTAAACATGTTTATCTCAAGAACGACTGGTTCAAATTGGAAAATTCTTTTTGTCTTGGATAGTCCAATTATCGAGGAAGGTTATAGGCTATACAACATTATTTTTAGTATACGCGAAACCTGAATATAGTTTGTTCAGAATCAGCAACTGATTCTATTCCAATAATTTTTACACCATGTTATATTTTTTTCCAAAAATTTTTTAATTAAATTTTATTACCAGTTAATTACAATACAATCACGTACGGTTATATTACATATATATCGTATTTAAACGGATAACCAGGTAATATACAAGCTTATAACTTTGTGATTTTTTATGATACGGTTTTAAAATTGTGTACATAGATTCTTTACACAAAAATATTGGACAGATGTATCGGGTTTCGCATAAACACGAAATAATGTTGTATAATATTACGCTACGACCAAAAGGAGCGGAGCAGCGTGGGTGAACCCACTTTTAATGAACTATTTTAGACTTAGTATGTGATACGATCTACCTTTGCAAGTTCTTATAATCTTCTGTTATAAATATATTTATTGCCAGGTAATAAAATTATTAAAGCAGTTACATAAATGAATACTGTTATTACTTATAGTCAGAAAAAAAAAAAATTTTTGTTCATAATAAAGTATGTGTACAATGGCAATTCTCTTATTAAAATATGATAATTAAAATTTAGAGGGGCACTTAAAAGTAAAATTAAGTCATTTTAACAAGGCCACTTATTATAATAAGAACTTTATAAATTAGAATAAGTGTTTCAAGTCGAAAAATTGTTCGTAATAAATAAGGTTTAACAGAAGGGCACACCCAATTAAAAAATGCCATCTTTCCATTATTAAGAAAACAATATTATTAGAGCGAATCGCCTTGAGACGGATTACAAAAGTCAAGTACAACTGCTGTTTGAATTGAACATGTTCTATTTTACTCACAGTGCATGCATACGCATTGTTTAGTCGCTGTGTGACCGAACCTTTACCATCAAACAAGAAACAGGTCAAACGCGAGTCTCACCATCATCATCATCATCAGCCGGAAGACGCGTCCACTGCTGAACATAGGTCTCCCCCTTAGACCACCACGCCGAACGACATTCCTCCACTTGCATCCATCGGTTGCCCGCGACCCTCACGATGTCGTCAGTCCACCTAGTGGGAGGCCTGCCTACGCTGCGTCTTCCGGTCCGTGGTCGCCACTCGAGAACTTTTCTTCCCCATCGGTTGTCAGTTCTACGAGCGATGTGGCCTGCCCAATGCACTTCAACTTGCAAATATTATGAGCTATGTCGGTGACTCTGGTTATTCGAATATCCATATTCCGGATTTTATCCCGCAAAGAAACTCCGAGCATAGCTCTTTCTATTGCTCGTTGAGTGACTCTTAGTCTCTCTAAAAGGCCAGCAGTCACCACAAAAACGAGTTTATTGCAAGAAAAAGGTAGTCTAACCGTAAAAAAAAAAAAAAAAACTATAAGAACTTACCGAAGCCCCCAAATTAACAGTAAGTCGGTACAGGTATATGCTGATGTCCAACATAGGCTTGCTGATATTACTGTATAGGTCGACCACAGTGTCACAGAACTTCTCGATGTCGGTTGTTAACAGCTGATCGGCGTTTGATATCCGGTTGTCTAAGTTTGATACTTGGTAGTATGTGAAACCTCTGTAATAAAAAATAGAGAGTTATTACAAATAGGCTACTTTACTACAAACTTAAATTATCCTAAAAGATGCATTTTCAAAAAATGTTGGGCCCATATTTTTTTATAGCATTACGAAGGATACAAATATTAATACCGTATACCTAATAATTGGAAGTACGAGTATGATAGCAAAGTGCTGGGAAGGTTTAAAAGTGAGTAAAGTATTTATTGTATTGTATAACGGGCTGGTATCCGCAATTCCACGTCATATGCGCGTATTTTGTGCGGTTTTTTTTTTAAATTGGTTACTGAGGTGGTATTCGTACCACCTCAATAAACAATTTGTTTTTGTTTGCCGGATCAGCTAGTATAGAATAAGCGATCAGTACAAGAGACTGAATTCCTTTGGCAAAGTTATCAGAAGTTAAAAAAAAAATGGCCATATAATTGACGCCTATGTTTCATAAAATATTGCATTTAAGGTGAAAAACAATTTGACCAAGCTCAATGTTACACGATAATCATATTTCCAGCGAATTTCCGGGTGCAGTGTGCAGTCATATCAGACATAGTATTAAATAGGATGATTGGTATTATAATTCAACTTTTTGACTCAATACGCTGAGTCCTGGTTTGAAAAATCTTAGATATCTCCAAAACAAGCCAATTTAGACCCCGAACCCGAAGGTTGAAATTATTGCAAATTAGGTCTAATATCACCCATTTGAAGGAATGCATTGCCAATCACCCTGTATACAGTTTACAGTCATAACAATAAATAAATGACCGTGATAGTTGGTAATCCATTGCTTATCTAAGAAGATTACATAAGCTATTGCACTTTGTTTCTAGGCTTAACTTACGATTATCTTGATGCATTAAAATTATAATTTGGCAGTCCAAATAGCAGTTTATTTAGAATATTCCACAAAGTTAAAAGATGGCCAGCATCAAGCTATCCAAAACTGCCAAACTACTTTAAAAGAATTTCAACTTTATTGTAATAAAAAAAAGATCAAGTTCGTCTTCTTCCTGCCCTTATCCCTTTTAACTTGTGGTAGTCGCAACGCGTTTTTAACTGACTTCCAAAAGGAGGTGGTTCTCAATTTGGATGTTTGTATTTTTTTTATTTTTTTTTCCATTCTCCCCTATCAGACGGCACAGTATCATTTACTCTTTGTATACAATCCATCCATCTTTTCTTTGGCCTTCCTCTTCCTCTCCATCCATCAACAAAAAAGATCAACTTCAATAGGCAATAATGAACAGATTGAGGTAATGGGTTGACGTGCTGACGTCTATACATCTTATTGGTGTTAGAGAAAGTTAAATTTACATACTAATTTCATCAAGTCGCTACTGCAATACAACGAAAGAAAACATTGTGAGGAAAACCGTGTCTTAAAACCTAAAATTGATGACACGTGACATAACTACATTTACGTACACTGGGGCTGTAAGGCGGATTTTATGATTCAGCTCCTCTCACAGAGATTAGGCCAGCGTCTCATTAGTGAGAATATTGTTGGGCAAATCGTGGCTATGCAATTCATATCTGCACTTAATAAAAAACATAACCCTCTTTCTAGCGCAGTCGGGTAAATACACGGTAGAGGCGGCTAATCTCCACAGAAAGGTAACTAAATAACATTTTACTTTATTGATATCCCTAACTGTGTTTCAAGGGAAAGTTGGAAGAAAAAGAAACGTTTTTTTTTAAGTGAATAAAAACACAACATCTATCCATTTCTTGGTTTGAACGTTAGTTCACGTAATGATTGTATCAATTACATTAATTTATTATAATTGACATTGGTTGTGCGTCATGGAACGTTGAACATTTCACTTTTTACATAAGTAAATTGTTTTGGTCAGTACGCCACTACTTAATATTACAAAGTTAGTTAGGTAGTTAGTTTTTTTTAGTAGGTTAGTTAGGTACTAAACCTAACTAATTATTAAAGAATCAGGCGTTACTTTGCGGAAATCCATAACAATAAAATGTTATGAAAAATATCTAGTTCGTCGCGGAATTAAAACTAGATATTTTTCATAACATTTAAGGCCGCATATTCTGAAAGTTGGCTACGTCGCAAAAAGCTGTCAAATATTAACAAGTTTTAATTAATTTGGCAAATCTGTATAAAAACAAGAAATATCGCTCTGTAGTGCACTAAAAAAATGATATAGGAATGCAATTAAAACACTCAATTTGATGTTGTAATCGTTTCAGGTGTATTAAGGGCATTTGGAAAGCTTCCAAATGCTTTTTTTACATTTATAACTATATATTCGGTGTTACGATATTAATTATTGCATCCCCTTATTAATTTTTTAGTGCACTACAGAGCCATATTTCTTATTTTCATACAGTAACAATACTAAATTAATTAAATCTTGTTAATATTTGACAACCATTTGCGACGTTGCCAACTTTCGGAATATACGCTCTTAAAGTTAGTACCAACAAACATACCCTGAATTGTATTGTAATCATGTTGAACACTTTTTTGAGTGCTAGTGTTAATTGCTAAGCAAATATGACGAAGGACTGAGCAGACAATGGGACAATTTTATCTGTTGATAGCATCGAGTATGAAATATTTACTTTCATGCAAACTGGACTGTTGCTGTTAGGTCTATTAGGATATAAAAGATTTTTGTTGAAAAAAATAGATTTCTTGATGCAGTCTATATAAATAGTTTTCTTTATATTTTAATTATAGTGACTTGGCAATGAGCACAAATTAAAAGCTGCTTGCTGCCTGGAATTATGTGACCGCCTTCAAAAACAAAATCAAAAAGCAAACTATTCTTTGGGAAGTCGATGGCTTTGTTTTTTTATTTAATCGTCTTTTGCTACCGACTTCCGAGTAAAAAATCTTCGTAGGTATAATCGATATCTTTGAAAATCTACTATCAATTCTTAGTAATTGTAGATTTAGAACTTTAGAAGTTGAAGACACGTTACGCCGGATCCACACGTTGGTCCTGTTGGCCGAATAGAAGGAGACGGCGCTATACTAAGAAACGAGATAGAATTATTTGCGTCTTGCTTTCTGGTATAGCGCCGTCTCCTTCTGTTCGGCCAACAGGGCCAACGTGTGGATCCGGCGTTAGGACCAGTGGCTGAGCAATGGACTGCTGTGCTGTGTGTCGCGCGTTCGATCCCCGCACGGAGCAAATATTTGCATTATCTGCAAGTAATTGTTCCGGCTCTGGGTGTTTGTGTATGTGATTTTCTATGTTTGTAAACGCACTATAGACACAGGAAGAAATTCCTAGTGTGTGGCGACGTTTATATAATTTTTATTTTTTTAAAGAAGTTACTGCTTACCTGAAAATTGACAGTCATTGACCACTAAGTCAGGTTTTCCTAAAATATACTGAGTAAGCGATGGTGTCAACAGAGGTCACAACCATTGAGTGAAACTACTTATTTATGGATGCGTTAGTATACGGTTGCTTGAAGATATATTCAGTCATTTTGTAGTTCAACACAGAGACATTTTAATGCAAGTGAAAAAGCTTGAGGTTTTTATTTTGGCACAGATATTGAGCTATTTGATGGCTAAGAAGTGTGGAAGTCTGTCACTCAGCAGTAGGAATATTACATGCTGATAATGATTGAATTTAATATACAACATTATTTTTAGTATATGCGAAACCTGAATATAGTTTGTTCAGAATCAGTTACTGATTCGATTCTAATAATTTTTACACAAAGTTTCTTTTTTTCAAAAATATTTTAATTAAATTTTATTACCAGTTAATTACAATACAAGCACCGTACGGTTAGGTTCCTCTTGCCAAACTATTATCACGAGTGTATATCACAGTAGACGCGGTTTACGCGGGTGTACCGCGAAATGAGTATGTTTTTGAACGGAAAACCAGGTTATAAACAAGCTTATAACTCTGTGATTTTTTATGATACGGTTTTAAAATTTTGTACATAGATTCTTTACACAAAAATATTGGACAGGTGTATCAGGTTTCGCATAAACAAAAAATAATGTTGTATTGTAAACGTACTTAATAAGATTTGGAAAAAAAAACGAATAAATTGAAGTAGATCAATTTATTCGTTTTTTTTTCTTCTAAAATTCTAAATGATATTTTCAAAATGGTTTGTGAGGGTGGATAGATGGATATTTGTTACTGATTCACGCAAAAACTACTGAAGGGATTTGGATGTTTGTTACACAGATGGTTTGTTATGTAACCTGGATTAACACATAGGATAGTTTTGATCCTGATTTTATCTTCCCATGGGATTGGGAGGAGCAGTGGTATCGGTCCCGACTTACGAGTTATAGGTCGTGGGTTCGAACCCCGTCAGGCTAATTGTGCCCGCGTGGTGGATTATGGCCCACTCTCTCTCACAAGAGAGGAGGCCTATGTCCCAGCAGTGGGAACATTATAGGCTGATAATGATGATAATGGGATTATTTTCGAGTTGTAGCTGGTGAAACCGCTGGCAACGGCTAGTTTTATCTAAATTCATATTTTTTTTTTAAATTTAAAACAAATGACTTCTTTAAAATAAATCTCAACCCACATTGACATTTTGATTATTCACTTATTTGTTCTAGTCAAGTCTAGTCGAGCCATGAATGGAAAAATAAAGGTACACAAAATATTGATCTTGTATATTCTTGATAAGAACTATATTGCGATAAAATCGATGCAGTGAACGCGAACTAACATAAAATAATAATTCTACTTTTCATTTTCTTTTATACGATGAAAGTAGCGTACTATGCGTTTCAATTAAGAATGAAATAACCTCTTTCTTATTGCTTTAATCATCAAATTAATCCTCTCACCCAGAGCGGAATGGCACGGACTTGTATTGACTAAAATCCACGGCGATACTTCGACATAGCCCTTCACGTTTCAGGGTCACGGCTACTTGATGAGAGAGTCCCGCGACCCCGGCAGGCTTTGACCCTCTAAGAGGAGCCCCCATCAGATTCCTGACAGCTCCTTCGACCAGGGTATGGTCCATGACCAGACGGCGAGTCACCCCGCATACCAAATAAATTGACCTTGGCGCCATATTACTGCCTAAAGACTATTACTGGACGGCACGTTTGGCGCTGTAGCTGAGCCATCGACCGCTTACTGCGTGTTGAGGGTCTCATTCTCGCACGGTACATTTTCTTTATGGCCTACAAATGGGCACATGCGGGCGGCGAGTAAAGGGCAACTCGCTGCCCGATCATGGACCATGCCCGGGTCGACGGCGCTTTGTGTTCCACGCGTCCCTCAAATAGCGTCAGCATGATGACGGGGCGGCCCTTAGAGGGCCGAAGCCTGCCGGGGTCGCGGGACTTATCTTATTACCGTGACCCCGAAACATAATGGGCTATTGAAGGACACCGTGGATTTTAGTGAGTACGAGTCTGACAGTCCCTCCCGCCCTGCCCGGGGTGGGAGGAATCATTTGGTGATTTTACCACGATAAAAAAATTGCCAACAGATATTTTTTTTGGGGTCTGATAATTGTGCGTATGAATTTAAAGGTTTGTAAACGCACTAACGAAACACAAACAATGCCTAGTAAGAGGACAAGTCTAAAAAGAAGGTTTTTTATTTTTTACATCACGCTATTTTAGGCCTTAATTGTTAGTCAATTTGTTCTGTTATGTGGGCAATGACTTGCAATACTTTAGAGTTCAAAGTCAGAGTACAAAGTCTATCAGTAACCAGTCAGGCGTTGGCCGATATGAATGAGTAATAGAGATACCCAGCGGTATCTGTGTACTTATAAGTAGACTATAGCTATGCCCGCGACTTCGTTCGCGTAATTGTCGGAACTCAACAACGTATTTTTTTTAACAAAGGATTTTTTCTAAAATAAATGCCTAAGCTACTCCTTCTAACGTCAGCTACCTGGCAATAGAAGTTCCGTCAAAATCGGCCCAGCCATTTCAGAGATTTAGCCATTACAAACAGACAGATAGACAAAAATTGTAAAAATATTATTTTGGTGTATGTACCGTATATACATATATTCGTATGCATGTAGTAAAAAGCGGTTATTACAATATAACAAACAGACACTCCAGTTTCATTTATATGTATGTATGTAAAATGTATAGATGGCGTAAGTAAGGTCGATTCGATATTTATGGCGTAAATTTTACTTGTTTTAGTTTTATTTGGCTAATCAATAACAAATATCTGGTTGACCGAGCTTCGCTCGGTTTTTAAAATGTCTATATCTTGGGAACCGAGCTTTTCTCGAACCTGGGACCTAATGGGATAAATCGATGGCTTGAGCCGATAAACCCCACATATCTGTAACTTTCATGAAAATCCTTGAAGCCGTTTCCGAGATCCTGATTATATACATATAAATAAATATACCTACAAGAATTGCTCGTTTAAAGATATAAATAAATAATGACTCACTTTATATACTCGACAGATTGAAGGACAAATCCTTATCATTAATATTAGTGTAGTAGATCTACTAATACATTAATTGATTTCAAAGCATATCTGCTGATGATTTTCATAACATTATTTGACCAACTTCTTCGTAAAATCTGACATCTTCCTATAAAATTAAATTTTTCTTACCAAAAAGTCGAAAAGTATTAAAAGAGACATACAAGTGACACTTGGCCAACAAACTAAAAATGGTAAAATTGCTATGATTAAGAAAGAAATGAAAGATATTTTTTTATTTAAAAAATACGGTATTTATGTAAGTTTTTTAAGAGACTGGTATCTGCATAAGGAGTAGGTATTATATAAAAAATGAAACAATAATATTTCACAACTATCACCTATACCTAACAGAATATCTCGACATAACTTCACGATAGGTACCGGATTCTAAAAGATAATGGACATTATGTAAAAACAATAAAAAATACATTACACCATCATCTAACATGTATGATGTAAGTCAAAGAAGTTGCTATTGTGAACATTGGCATTTGTGATTTCTAAATGGCATTTAAACCTGTGTTCCAAAAACAACTAAAAATCTATCTTTTATATTAGACTAATATTATAAAGTTCAGCTTTATAAATTAAATTCAAAACAATTGCTGTTCACTTCGAATTTTGAATTCGAATCGGTCCAGCCGTTCTCGAGTTGTAGCGAGACTGTTAGTCTCGCTAAAACTCGAGAACGGCTGGACCGATTCGGCTGATTTTGTTTTTGAATTATTTCGGAAAGTTTAGGGAAAGGGATTTTGAGGCGGTACGGAGTTTGCCTGGTCAGCTAGTAGGTAATAAACATTTATAGAAGGAATGAAATGACTTCTTTCGACCTTGAATTTGAGGACCTGTTCGATTGTCAATGACTAAATTTAGTGTTTATGTAAGTCTTGTATAAAATGTGTTGACTCATCATCACCTGATGATTATTTAGAATTTTAAATTACATTAGTTAGACTAAATAGTGGTCGTCGAATGGCCGAAAGTCAACACAACTCATTAAATTATTATTTGAATTTATTAACGTATTGTTGAAGGCTATTATTAAGTTGGCAAAAACAAATTTAAAATTTTAAGACTTAATTCGAGGACACGTATGCAAAATAGTGTTATAGCAGGTACCAGAAGCACAATATTGTCATTCAGGGGCAAGCTTCAAAAAGTCCAAGTTTCAAAATGTTCAACTCCCAAATGTATAAGTCCAATCTTTGAGAATGTTGTTAATTGTTTCGACAATTCATTAAAGGTTAGAGAAACAATAAATAAAAAACATTTTTGAGAATTGGACATTCTGCCCTGGAACGGAATTATTTCATTTAGATTTAAACAAAAATACAGTCTTAATTCGTACGTTTGTGTAATTTTGATTTATTTTACTTCCTAAATATTAGCATTCTACATAATTATATTTCTGTACCAAAGTTGATACTCCTCCGTCCGCCTCATTCTCGTAAAAAAGTGTACAAAGTTTCTACATCATGAATTTAGATTACTTATAGATTTTTATATTTTGACTTGGTAGGCTCAAAACTATAGTTCAACAGCCCGAATGACTTGTTGTTTGGTTAAATTCGGGCCTTATTAATATTCTAACATGTAAATCCGGACAGGAACCGAAACTGTCATGTTTATTTATAATTTAATTTATTTATAATTGTACTGTACGTATCACTGAACTCCTTAATTGAGATTATTTGAGATAACGGATTTTGATGGTTTTTTTTGGCCCGTACTTCGCGTCTCCAATTTTAAAATATCCAATTTTCCGCCTACAAAAGGATAAACATTTGTTGAACACTTGTCTAAAAACAGTGTAACTGCAAAACGACCCTTATATCATTGTCGTTTTGACGTTGACGTTTTTTTAGACAAGTGTTCAACCAACGACGATATAATACTAGACACCGCATGCACGATCTAAGGATCAAAAATTATTCTGTCAGCTCGCTGAGGTACTACGTAAGCGAGGGGGACGGGGTACTGCGTTGTGATTGGCTAACTCACTGCCGGGGTCGCGGGATTATTCCCTCACCGTAACCCCGGAACGTAACAGGCTATGAAGGACACCGTGGATTTTAGTCAGTAGAAGTCTGACAGTCCCTCCCGCCCTGCCCGGGGTTGGAGGACTCATTTGATGATTTTACCACGCTAAAAAAAAATAAAAAAATAAAAAAAAAAACTCAAGGTCTGTTCTGTCTCAACGTATGTTTACGGCTCACAGGATTGGTCGTAATGAGACGAATATAAGACTTTTTTGCCTAATGTGTTGATAGACATCGGTCGCCTGTTATTAGGAGTCTAGTATTATATCGTCGTTCTGTTCAACAGATGTTTAATTTATTTGTGGTAAGGCGGTTTATGTATACTAGTTTATCCACTAGGTGGCGTTAATCCAAAAAGTATATTTTTAGAAATAATTGCAACTGCAGGATAATCATTAATTCTTGTTTTATCAGCCGGAATCTACCAAGCCAAAACAAAATATAACACGTGATGTTACTGATAAGGCACGTGCATAGGCTTATATAGATAAAGTTTATACCTAAAGTTTATCTACACTCACGAGCAAAAGTATAAAATAACTTAAATAATGGCCTGATTTGAATGAGTTTGGTATCAATTTAAAATTAATTTAATAGATTTTACTTTTACTTTTGGATAAAATACACACACACACACAACACACGGCGTAAACCATGCGATAGCATCACTTACAAGGATAAAATTTTGGGAAATAACGGCGTACCTAACCTTAGTATTTTTGCTATTCCTCATAGTTTCGGATTTGGCCATCTACGCCTATTTGGGAAATTCACCCTGTATTCATATAATCAGCCATTTTTCGGCTATAAACATAATGGCAATATAAATAAAAATATTAACACTCACTTCAGGTACTGTTCATACAAGTACATTGTAAGATTGGTCCGCAGTCTAAGTTTCAACTCTCCTATACTCCATTTCAGTACATTGTTCACTAATGATATCTGAAACAGAAATAACAATAAATTATAATAAAACAAATAATAATAAATAAATTGGCATAAAAAGTTTGTCTTTTATTAACAAGCTAATTTGTAAATTATTATACTATATAAAGCTCGATTACCACTCACTGACTGACTGACTGACAGAATTGTTCTCCCAGATGGTGAAGGGGGAGGTGGGTATATTTTGACAGATTCGTATACAAGTCACTCTCGTGAGTATGGGAAAAATCCCAAACCTCCCCTTTTCGCCCCCCCTCTCCCCCCTCCCCATCGTATCTCGGAAACTAAGAGACCCGTGTTTTGTTTTTTTACAAATTCGTATAGAGGAGGCTTGGAAACGTAAAAATCATTTTTTAGAGTCCCCCCTCCCCTTTTCCCCTTCTCCCCCCTTTAGGAGGATCTCGGAAGTTAACAGACTTGCAACAGTTTTTTTTTCAGATTCATGTCAAGGGCCCCATAGTTGGTCAAAATCATTTTCCAAAACTCTCCCCTCTCCCCCCCTTCACCCCTCCCCCCGTCGTATCTCGGAAACTAAGAGACCCATGTTTTGTTTGTTTACGGATTCGTACAAAGGAGGCTCGAAATTGTAAAAAACATTTTCAAAGTTCCCCCTTGCCCCCCTCCCCCCCCCCCCTTTAGGCGGATCTCAAAAGAGAATTGGATTTTTTTTTTCAGACTCGTGTCAAGAAGTCCAGAGTATGTCAAAATAATTTTTCGAAACTCACCCCTCTCCCCCTTTTCACCCCTCACCCCATAGCGGTAAAGCGAAGCGTAGCGTAGCGAAGGGATGTGGTCACGATAGCTTTCCGATGGTAGGTAGGTCCTGAGTGGAGCGAACCTGCGAGACCGAGTGGAGCGAAGGGGGGAGGTGGCGAGAGAAGCGAGCCGGCGACCTCCGTAGCGTAACGAAGGTTGAGTGGGTGAAGCGTAACTCAGCGGTGACGACAAGCAAACTTACAAGTAACTCTCATTAGTAGGGCAAAAGTACCAAGCCTCCCCTTTTTGCTCCCCCCCCCCCCTCCCAATCGTATTTCAGAAACTATGAGACCCGTGTTTTGTTTTTTTATGCATTCGTATAGAGGAGGCTCGGAAAAGAAAAAACCATTTATCAAAGTCCCCCCCTCTTGACCCCGTTCTCCCCCCTTTAGGCGGATCTCAGAAGAGATTTGGAACATTTTTTTTTTTCAGATTCGTATCAAGGTGCCCAGATTATGTCAAAATCATTTTTCAAAATTCACCCTATTCCCCCCCTTCACCCCTCCCTCCATCGTATCTCGGAAACTAGGTAGCGTAGGGAAAAGGTCACGATACCTTTCCGGTGGTAGGTAGGTTCTGAGTGGAGCGAACCTGCGAGACCGAGTGGAGCGAAGGGGGGAGGTGGCGAGCGAAGCGAGCCGGCGACCTCCGTAGCGTAATGAAGGTTGAGTGGGTGAAGCGTAACTCAGGGGTGACGACAAGCAAACTTACAAGTAACTCTCATGAGTAGGGCAAAAGTACCAAGCTTCCCCTTTTTGGCGTCTCCCCCCTCCTCCCAATCGTATCTCAGAAAGTAAGAAACCCAGGTTTTATTTTTTTACGGATTCTTATAGAGAAGGCTCGGAAAAGAAAAACCCATTTTTTCAAAGTTGCCCCTCTTGACCCTTTCCCCCCCCCTTTAGGCGGATCTCAGAAGAGACTTGGAACATTTTTTTTTTCAGATTCACATCAAGGTACCCGGAATTGGTCAAAATGATTTTTCTAAACTCCCCCATTTCCGCCTCTTCACCCATCCCCCCATCGTATATCGGAAAAACTATGAAGCGGTAAAGCGAAGCGTAGGAATGAGGTCACGATAGCTTTCCGGTGGTAGGTAGGTCCTGAGTGGAGCGAACCTGCGAGACCGAGTTGAGCGAAGGGGGGAGGTGGCGAGCGAAGCGAGCCGGCGACCTCCGTAGCGTAACGAAGGTCGAGTGGGTGAAGCGTAACTCGCGGGTGACGACAAGCAAACTTACAAATAACTCTCATAAGTAGGGCAAAAGTACCAAGCCTCCGCTTTATGGCCTCCCCCCCCCCTCCCTATCGTATCTCAGAAACTAGGAGGTGTGTTTGGTGTTTTTTTACGGATTCGTATAGAGGAGGATCGGAAAAGAAAAAAACATTTTTTTTTAAATATCCCCTCTTCACCCCTTTCTCCCCCCTTTAAGTGGATCTATTTCCTTTATTTTCTCTTGGGGCCCAGAGTATGTCAAAATCATTTTTCAAAATCAGAATGAAAATCAACATGGGAGTCGTTTTCATGGTTTTCGAGGATGCTAAAGCCGATAGTAAGGTCAAAATCCAAATCCAAGATGGCGGCTGCGACAATTTTCGATTTTTTCATCATGGATGTCGTTTTCATGGTTTTCGGGTATGCTAAAGCCGATGGTGGGATCAAAATCAAAATCTAAGATGGCGGATGCAATCATTTTCAAAATGTTCATCATGGGAGTCGTTTTCATGGTTTTCGAGGATGCATAAGCCGATAGCGTGGTCAAAATCAAAATCCAAGATGGCGGCTGCCATAATTTTCGAAATGTTCATCATGTGATTCGTTTTCATGGTTTTCGAGGATGCATAAGCCGATAGCGTGGTCAAAATCAAAATCCAAGATGGCGGCTGCCATAATTTTCGAAATGTTCACCATGGGAGTCGTTTTCATGGTTTTCGAGGATGCTAAAGCCGATAGTGAGGTCAAAATCAAAAACCAAGATGGCGACAGCAAAAAATTCAAAGATATCATCATGGATGTCGTTTTTATGGTTTTCGAGGGTAATAAAGATGATAGTGAAGTCAAAATCAAAATACAAGATGGCGGCTGCGATCATTTTCGAATTGTTCATCATGGGAGTCGTTTTAAGGGTTTTCGAGGGTGCTAAAGCCGATAGTGAGGTCAAAATCAAAATCTAAGATGGCAGCTGCGATAATTTTCGAAATGTTCATCATGGCAGTCGTTTTCATGGTTTTCGAGGATGCTTAAGTTGATAGTGAAGTAAGAATCAAAATCCAAGATATCGGCTGCGATCATTTTCAAAATGTTCATCATGGCTGTCGTTTTCAAGGTTTTCGAGGGTGCTAAAACCGGTAGTGAAGTCTTAATGAAAATCCAAGATGGTGGCTGTGATAATTTTTTAATTGTTCGTCATAGGAATCGTTTTCACAGTTATCGAGAATGCAAAAGCCGATAGTGAGGTCAAAATAAAAATCAAAGATGGCGGCTGCGATATTTTTCGACTTGTTCATCATGGGAGTTGTTTTCAGGGTTTTCGAGGGTGCTAAAGCCGATAGTGAAGTCCAAATCAAAATCCAAAATGGTGGCTGCTATAATTTTCGAATTGTTCATCAAGGGAGTCGTTTTCATGGTTTTCGAGGATGCTAAAGCCGATAGTGAGGTCTGCTGCGTGTTGTCTGCGAGGTGGGCTGTAAACTTTTTCGACCGATTAGGAATGGACGTAAGTCGGAACTTAATTACCAGCGAGACTCTGGCACTGATGAGGAAACGACGAGAACTCACAAAGCCACACAGGCTGAGGGTCAGGTTCTTAACGGGGAGGTCAAAAAGCAATTCATACGCGATACTCGGAGTGCAAATAACCGAATTATAGAGCAAGCTTTAGCTCGGAATAAAGGCTCGAAGGTATTTGCCAAGCCCAATTCCTCCCGCTGTTGCCTGACAAAGCTCAGAACGTCACAAGGCACCTCCGTCACCTCAAAGCCAGAGATTCTAGCTGAAGTCGAAAAGTTCTACGGAGCCTTATATGCTCAAAAACCTTGCCCACCTCAGGCCCACGGCGCGGATGACCTACGGGCCAAACTGACACGCCATCTCACACGAGCTTCCCGACATTGACATGGGTGAGATTGGAATGGCACTCAGGCAGCTTCACCACAACAAAGCCCCAGGGGATGACAGAATAACCATTGAGCTGCTCAAGGCAAGAGGAATACCTATCTTTACAGAGCTTGTAAACTCTTCAATTCCGTCATCCACACTTGCATAACACCGGAGGCATGGCATGGGAGTGTTGTAGTATTATTCTTCAAAAAGGGCGATAAAGCGCTCCCTTAAAACTACCGCCCCATCTCACTTCTGAGCCATATCTATAAGCTGTTCTCGAGGGTTATTCTAAATCATCTCGCCCAAAAGTTCGATGATTTTCAGCCACCGGAGCAGGCCGGGTTTCAAAAAGGTTACCGCACCATAGACCACATACACACCCTTAGGCAAATGATTCAAAAGACCGAGGAGTATAACCAGCCTCTGTGCCTAGCGTATGTGGACTACGAGAAGGCTTTCGATACCGTCGAGACCTGGGCTGTTCTGGAGTCCATGCAGAGATGCCTCATCGACTGTCGCTACGTTGAGGTAATGAGATGTCTGTATAAGGCCGCAACAGTGACCGTCTAAGTACAAGAACAGAGCACAAAACCAATCCAACTGTTTACAAACGCGTTGGAGGACGTTTTCAAGACGATTGAGTGTTAATATCAACGGTCAGTACATCTCACACCTCCGATTTGCGGATGACATTGTCAACATAGCAGAGTCTCTGCAGGAGCTGGAAAAAATGCTGAACAGCTTGAGCGATTCTTCAAGGCGTGTGGGTCTCGGAATGAATCTGGCTGAACAAAACCAAAGTCATGTTTAATGGTCACGTCACCCCGAGACCTGTAATCGTGAATGATGCTGCCCTCGAGGTTGTGCAAGAATACATTTATTTAGGCCAAAGTGTACAACTGGGCAGGCACGACTTTGAGAAGGTGGCATCTAGAAGAATACGCTTGGGCTGGGTGGTATTCGGGAAGCTGCGTCATATCTTTGAGTCATCGATCCCACAATCCCTTAAAACCAGGGTTGCAACCAGTTTGTCCTACCCGTAATGACTTACGGAGCCGAAACGTGAACACTAACCGTCGGTCTGGTCCACAAATTTAAGGTTGCTCAGCGTGCAATGGAGAGCAATGCTCGGGGTTTCTCTGGTGGATAGAATTCGTAATGAAGTCATTCGCCAGAGAACCAAATGTAGAACCAAATAGCACGTCTGTAGACGGACAAACGGCAGATAGAGCAAACATGTGCTTGAGTGGAGACCGCGAATGGGCAAACGTAGTGTAGGACGCCCTGCTGCAAGATGGGTCGATGATTTAAGGAAGGTGGCTGGCAGTGGATGGATGCGGCCTGCCCAAAACCGGGATGGTTGGCGCTCTTTGGGGGAGGCTTACGTCCTGTAGTGGACGGCAATAGGCTGATGATGATATAAAGCTGATAGCGAGGTCAAAATCAAAATCCAAGATGGTGGCTGCGATATTTTCGAAATAATCATCCTGGGAGTCGTTTTCAAGGTTTTCGAGGATGCTAAAACCGGTAGTGAGGTCAAAATCAAAATCCAAGATGGCGACTAAAGAAAATCATTTTTTTTTATGTTGGATGCCGTTTTCATGGTTTTCGAGGGTGCTAAAGCCGATAGTGAAGTCTAAATCAGAATCTAAGATGGCGGCTGCGATCATTTTTGAATTGTTCATCATGGGAGTCGTTTTAAAAGTTTTCGAGGATGCTAAAGCCGTAAGGTCAAAATCAAAATCTAAAATAGCGACTGCAAAAAATTCTAAGTAAGAAATACTTTTCAAAACACGACCCCGCGAGCTGCTTGCAGCTCGCGCAACGCGCAAATACTAGTAATATAAATAAAATCGCTTGTGTGTTTGTACGCGTATAATTTCTGAACGACTGCATTAATTTTCAATATTTTTTTGTTTCTTATTTTTGTTGTGACGAGTTTCGTACTTATGAAAGTAAATGAAAAATTCACTAAGATTGTGAAAAAATTAAAAAAAAAAACCGGGCGAAGACGGGCGAGAAGCTAGTTATTCATAAATTTACGGCCCGTTTGGAGCAATGGCTGACAGATTGGCGTCTCAGCTGCGTGTCGTAGGTTTGATTCTCGCACGGAAAATTAATGTATAGCATAAATACAGTTATTACTGGATACGGGAGTAATTCCAAACATAAGGGTTTATAAAAAAAAAAGCTTTAAAAAATGTTCTAAAACTAGTAATTTCTCTCTCATGCATAACGTTACCAAGAATGTTCATTTTTTTTGTAAAATGTCAAAGCCGGGTCTTATGGAGGCTTTAGAGCAAACTATGGAATTGCCGAATAGCATAATGAAAAAAAAAGCACTACAATGAAAGTTACAATAAATTGTTTATGTTTTTAAAGCGCTGGGCAATTACTGGTCAGACAACGCTATACTTTTGTGCTATAAAGTATAGCAAAGAAGGACCTTAGGCTAGCAAGCCAATATAATATACAGTATAGTACAGTACAATAACCTCTATGCTATTATATTATAGCGTAGTCTGAAATCAGCTTTATACATATAGAGAGGTTTTTGGAATGTTTATAACATAAAAAATTTAACAAATCATAAAATAATACTAACAACAGGCATGGCAATGAAGAATTGTGTTAATAACCTTCTAAACTCCTTGTGGTTCATTGTGATAATGGATCTGAAACAAAAATTTAATACTTGTAATCACAATAGTAAGAAAACTGAAATAATGAATAACGTGAGAGGAGCTAGTTGTTCAGAAATTGAAGGCACGGTTGGGGCAGTGGCTGAGCGATTGGAATGCTGCGCTGCGTGTCGCGGGCTCGATTCCCTTTCGGAACAAATAATATAAAGTTCGGCACCAATTTGACAGGCCTGTTGGTCTAGTTGTTAGTGACCTTGACTGCTTTGCCGGAGGTTCCCCACCCAGGACAAATGTTTGTGTGATGAGCACGATCATTTTGTTCTGTGTCTGGGTGTAATTCATCTATAATATTTATGTATTTAGTAATATATAAGTATGTTTATCAGTTGTCTAGTACCCATAACACAAGCTCTGCTTAGGTTGGGACTAGATGGCTTTGTGTGATAGTTGTGGAATATTATTATATTATTACTATATTCATGTGGTGCGAATTACACTTCGCCGCATCGCCTGTCGCTTAGACCAAAGCCGTGAAAGCCGCTAAGGCTCTCTATAGATTCGGAGTCGAGTATTTCAATTTGTATTCGTCTAAAATTGTGATTAAAACCGAATTTGGGTCACACATGATAAAGATATCATGTGAAATTTATCCAGTTTAAATTACTCAATGACATTGAATATTTTAGATTAAGTTTTTATATCTGAAAATAAACAGAATTAAGATTAAACGACATTGTTAGATAAATGTAAGCGCGAACTATCTTTTTAAAGAGCTACGTAAGTATTATATGAATGTAAATGAAGATTCCGTACCCGAAAGGTAAAACCGCACCCTATTATAAAGATTTCACTGTCCGTCTGTCTGTCTGTCTGCCCATCTGTCACCTAGCTTTATCTCATGAACCATGGTAGTCAAACAGTTGAAATTTTCCAAATGATGTATTTCTATTGCCGCTATAACAATACATACTAAATAACAGAATAAAACAAATATCAAAGGGATGTCTTATACAACAGACATGATTTTTTGGCCGTTTGAAGATTATACGGAACCCTTTTATTGCAAATATGGTAGTCATACAGCTGGGCTAATCAAGAACAGAAAGTTGTTAGTGTCACCAATCACGATATTTTGTAATTCTGCACTAGGCATGCTACAGTTAGTTCGGAACTTGGTTAGGACGTGACTCCCACTTGGCCGTTAATTAAAGTATCGATATTAACAACAACAGTTGTTTCAGCACTTTCACAAGTTATTATAATATGTCTGGAACCACAGTCTGGAACTGTAGCATCGCTTTTTTTTACCAATTCAAAAGTAACTGTAAAAAAAATGTTCTTGCTAGCCTACACTATGCCACTCCTGAGCAAAGGCCTCCCCCCACTTCTCTCGATGGTGTGCCTCTTCACGCCAGTTCACTAGGAAGCTATCCAAAGCGTTCCGCCATCTTCTCCTAAGCCTGCCGCGACCCTACCGAGTTGTCTCAGGGCTCCATTCCAGTGATATCCGAACCCACAGTTGTGACAAAAAATCTAATTGATTTAAATGCTTTCGGTTTGATTTTGACATGAATAAAGTAGCATCTTTGCAAGCACCTTAATCACCTTTTGATTGTTTACTGACTGTTGGTATTAGGCAATATCGTAACATTGCGACCTTCGTATATAACAGTTGACAAACATGCACCTTCCTAAGTTGATCATAATTATGGTAAACAAAAATCTGGTATTTCTAAAAATAAACTGCTTCAACAAGTAACTATAATAATCAGCACACATTTTGGCATAAATTACTTTTATTAAAAACTTCTGTACCTACTTAAAAAAAGATATAATGAATCAAATGGAATTTGCCCGAGTATAAGCCGAGAAACCAGTACCGGTCATTCTGAGGTCGTTTTAGCAATATTTTATCTTTGAACTTTAATCCGAAAGTTACGTCACAAATGTGAAAGAATCAAGGTCCAATGCTCCATGTAGGTATATGATATCTACTTCTTAGCGTATCGATAGCAAAGGAGATGTTTCATTTTCGGCCATCAGATGTACATAAATCAAAAAAGAGGAAAAAATACCACAAATTCGGGAAAAATATTCTCTGGTGGATTTGAGCCTGATTTGTTGTGCACAACAAAAAAATAGTTTTTCAATAATTGCCATGTTTTACTCAACATGGCGTCGCGTTTGCTAGCATAATTCATTCGTTCTGAAATTATGTGTCATCAAACCTATGTTAAGTTGAAAATAAATAAAAAAATGTGTGTGTTCTTGACGTGTTAAAAATAAACTATTATTCTATTGTATATATTTTTGAGTAAACATAATTAAAAACTACGATTTCATCGTTGCAAAAGTATTTAGTTTGAATTATTTTTAACGTGTTTCTGAACGAGTTCAAAGTGACTTAGTAAAATGTCATCTCTACAACGTGTCATGGCTGTCTTACCTCTTAGAACAAACGTCAAACATGTTTTTATTTTTATCTTGTGCATAAAATCTATTTATTATTATGAAAAAAATGTGATTTTATTCTACTCAGGGGTAATTTTCCCAGCTTTGGTAAAATGTACATGTTATGGCCGGAGCGCCATATAAAAATGGAACGTCTCCTTTTTGTTAAAAAAAAACATAGGTACCGACCGAATAGAGAACCTCCTCCTTTTTTGAAGTCGGTTAAAAATAAAGCTGTGCGATCACATATACCGCTCTCACACATTGCATCCGTAATGCTTTGGTCACACAGCAACTTTTCTTTTTCAATTAGTACCAGTATTTCTTGAGCTTAGCGTGTTCCACCAAACAAACATACAAAATTTTTAGCTTTATAATAACGTACACAAAACAATTATCTCTAAATGATGTGGGAAAATTAGCCTGAGTCATGGCTCTACTATGTGAAGAGGGGAAAGATTTTCGAATCTGATAAGATGAGCATTTCGACCTGTGTATTAAAATTGATCTTGATACTATAACATATACAGTAAAAGTGAAAGTAATTTTAATCCATATTTAGTTTCAAGTGCTATAGACTTATAGCATGGACTTCCATAACCAAATGTCAAATAAAATTGCCATGCTCTCTAGGAAGAGAGAAAACAATTTTGACCCTAACTATCACTTTTCCATTCGTCATAGTTAATGTAAAGAAAAGAGATAGATGTTCCTACAAAGAAAATGCCTGAGCATTCACCATAGACATGTCTATGCTCAATGTTTATGGCGACCACTGCTCAAAAACAGTGATAAACATGAAGATTCTGGCATGTCCTAGAACCATACAAATTCGCGTGTGCCTATCTCGTGTTGCAGGCACTCACAGAGAGAAGGCGAGTGGGTTATGTCTCAGTAACAGGAGGATTACAGGCTGACTATAACTTTGATTTTATACCATTAAGTAATTACCAGCATACAACATCTGTGCCAAATTAGCAATTTCTAAACAGCGACAAAAATGCAGGGAGAAACGGATATTCAAACAATAGTTTGATCCAAATAGTGTCAAGCCTCAACAAAATTTTAAAGATCAATTAATGCACATACGTAATTATTTAACTTTCGTGCAACTGGAAAAGAGTAAATACTACACACATAGCTTCGAAGATTCCTCATTCCAATGCTCGCACCTATGGCCTCGTAAGGGCAAACAAGCAAAGGTATTTGAATAGAAATTCTTAGTCCAACTGGTATTCTATATAACGACATAAGTAAACAGTGACTAATCCCATTAAGTCCTTTATTTATTTATGATAGGAATCAAAGATTTGCATAGAAAAACGATGGAACAGGGTGGACTAATCAGTTACCGTCTTACCACAAGAAAGTTAAACATCTGTTAAACACTTGCCCAAAAAAACTATCAACGTTAAAACAACATTTTCACCAACGACGATATAATACTAGACTCCGCATACACAATCTTTACTAAGGAACAAAAACTATTCTGTCAACTCGCTGAGGTACGTAAGTGAGGGGGACGGGGTATTGCGTTGTGATTGGCTAACTCAAGGTCTGTTCTGTCTCAACGTATGTTTACGGCTCACAGGAGTGGTCGAAATGAGACGGATATAAGACTTTTTTGCCTAATGTGTTGACAGACATCGGTCCCCTGTTATTAGGAGTCTAGTATTATATCGTCGTTGATTTTCACGTTCATTCATATAAGGGTTGTTTTGCAATTACACTTTTTTTAGACAAGCGTTCAATAGATGTTTAACTTTATAAGGTAAGGCGGTCAGAGTTTGACAGTCCCTTTTGGGTCAGTTCCATTTCCACACGGTAGCGGGTGTCATTCAAATGTATACTGAGTAAGTTTACAAGGTCGTCCACATACTGTGTAGCTTGTAAGGAATAATTAGTTAAGTATATTTTAAGTTATTTTGTCGCATTATATGTAATGTAAAATAAACATGTACTAACAAATAAATTTTCTACAAGATGTTACTCAAACCCAAACCCAAAAAAATATAGATAGGTAGGTCGATTACGATATTTCCTTTTTATTTGAGATGGGTTTGTATCTGACTTAAATCTAGGTCAAGGTGAGAAAGATAAGATCCAAGATGGAGTGAGCTTACCCAGAAGAAGCCTGCTCACTCAAACTTTGAAGACATAAATTGTATCTATGATTCCGGGGGATGATTAATATTGACCTCTATGAAGTCATCAGCAAAGCCTAATCTTACATAACTGTTGGCTTTCAAAACATACACATTTACATAACGTGTTATTTTACTATTCACCTACTAACATTAATATTTAACCTCGATCAGCTTTGATGGGATTAAACCTTGGAAAGGTCGCAGACAATAAAGAAACTCGAAACATTTGATTGTTTGTTGACATTGAGTCATCAACTACAGTTGAAGAAAATCCTTTATTGATCAGTATCTTATTGGCTTTGACATACACTCGTAAATCTCATATCGTGGTCGCGGGACTCACGAATTACCGTGACCTCAGAACGTAAAGGGCTATTGAAGGACACAGTGAATTTTAGTCAGTACGAGTCTGACAGTCCCTCCCGCCCTGCCCTGGGTGGGAGGACTCATTTGATGGTTAGCCACGATAAAAAAAAGCATATATCATTTTCTATGCTGTACTATACCATCAAAAGCGTTCGTCTTCTCTTATTCCTGACATCTCAGACAGTTAGAGATTGCTCCGGGAAATATTTTTGTGTGGAATACCCTGCCGGAGACATTATTTTTTGATAGCTCTCTAGGATTTAAGGGACTTTAAGACAGGATTGAATAGTTTACTTCTTGGCAAGGTGCTTCACCGTCGCTCGACTACATATTCGCTTATCTTCAGGCGAAACGGCGAGATAGTGGTCTATTGGGAGTTTGGGAGCATACCATTAAACAAACAAAAAAAAACTTGAGAGGTGTCAAGGGACACCCGGATGGAACGAAGTTAACAAAAATAATCGTCGCAACACCACACTGTTCAATGCGAAATAGAAAGACGAAACGAAAATATCTGGCTTGCTTTCTATTAGAGAGAGAGAGACAGAGAAACATGTGCACGCCGCAATACGACAAGAGTCACGAGGAACGGGGGTTGAGTGAGGGGTACGGGGCGGCAGGCGCGAGGTGCGAGGGCAAAAAAGTGTCGTGCCAACTTTTCGTAAGATTTTTTTCCGTCTAGCCCCCTTTCACAACGCTCGATAAGGAACTTCGTTCCAAAAATTGCGGCCTTTTTCACATCACATGTGCATTACTTTGTTCCGAATCAAGTCACTCTCGATTCATAAAGGACCATTATAAAATCCGGTTTCATATAAATACGACGGAGTGACGTCACGTTAGTATCGTAAGATATAACGTGCCCAATCAAATTGTAATGATGTTAGATGAGGTTTTCAAGGCGCACATCTTGATGGGTGGACATACTAGAATGTAGACATTGTGAGTGTAGCAGACGCGGGTCTTACCTTCAATTTCTTTGAATAAACTAATCATCATCATCTGTCTAGCCTTTTCCCAACTATACTGGGGTCGGCTTCCAGTCAAACCAGATTCAGCTGGATATCAGTATTTTACACGGAGCGACTGCCTGTCGGACCTCCACAACCCAGTAACTGGGTAATACGATAACCCATGGTAAGACTGGTTGTCAGACTTTAGAGCTTCTGACTAACAGTAACGACTGTTAAAGATCTACAAATGACAGCCGGGACTAACGGCTTTACGTGCTTTCCGAGGCACGGAGGAAACTCGCTAGTCGCATTTATCAATGGTCACCCATCCACAGACCAACCTCGGCAAGCGCGGCTTAACCCGGAAGATCGGCCTGTGCGGCTGTGATTATTTAGCCACGAGCTCCTCTAGAATAAACTTATATTCTTCTCAAAAGTTTGTTTCGTTGAATGCGGTAATCTCAGGAACTACCAGTTTGAATTGAAAAAATATTTTTGTGTTGGTTAGTCCATTTTTTGAAGACTATAATTAAATCACGCTACGACCAACACAAGCCGAGCAACGAGCGTGAAAAAATGGGGAACTGCTAGTTTAAATAAATAAAAAGGATTTAATGGCCTCAGGAATGAAAGTACCAGGCAAAGGACCTAAATTTTATACAAATGATTTTAAAATTATTAAAGCATTTTCTAATATTATTTTTAAGATGTATTCGCTACTTATATGTCTCCCCGCCGCGTCTGTATGTCTGGCTGAACGTTATGTGCTCAAAAAGTACCGTACGAATTTTATGATTGTCTATGTGCACGTTCATTGAGATTTTGTGTAAATTAGTAGAAATGTGAAGAGGTCGGAGAAAATCATACCGAATTCCCAGCTTTATGTTGTAATAGAGTTATTTATACAAAAATAATATTGGTAATATCATATCATATATCATCTGCCTATAATGTTCCCACTGTTGGGACACAGGCCTCCTCTCTGTGAGAGGGAGTGGGCCATAATCCACCACGCCCAGTGTTGGTTGGTAGATGTCATCATGTCACATGTCTTCGAATTTTTGTTTCTAGGACATGCCGGTTTCCTCACGATGTTTTCCTTCACCGTTTTAAATTACTTACACAAAGTAATGCGCCTGGCGTGGTTCGAACCCACGACCTACAACTCACAAGTCGGGACTGATACCCACCACTGGGCCTGGAATATGGGTATAATAATTCAAAAATGATTCTAATAAAATGCGGGCGTAGCCGAACTGTGAATGCTAGTATATCGTGAAGCACTTTGCCTAGGTATAGGTAGGCATTAGTCTGTAGGAATAATTTGAAGGCTAAATTCATAATTTAATCAAATAAAACACCTATGCTTAAAATTTGTTTTTTAAATTTCGTATAAAACTCCATTATATATTATGACTCTATCATCCAAATGTCAGCAACAAAGGGGCATTAAAATCGAATGCTTTGCATACAATAGGTATGAACTGATTTTTCAAACACTTTTTTTATTACACATGATAAAAATTGCTTCTCTTACCCCATTTCAGAAATTAATGTCTCTACTTGTGTGCCAAATTTTATCGAAATTCGATCAGCCGATAACGGAGGAAAACATACAAGAACTATTCGCAGTATTATTTAATATATTATCACTACATAGTATAAAACAAAGTCGCTTTCTCTGTCCCTATGTCCCTATGTCCCTTTGTACGCTTAAATCTTTGAAACTACGCAACGGATTTTGATGTGGTTTTTTTTAATAGATAGAGTGATTCAAGAGGAAGGTTTATATGTATAATAACATCCATTAAATAGTGGAGAAGTACTGTTATTTTTGAGGTTTCTAATGTGATGTCGTAAATAATTTCATTTTTTCCGCTTACATTGCAAACGCAGGCTGAACCCTACGAGTTTTATCAAAATAATGTACTAAGTATTGTACACATTGAAAAGGTCTACAGAAAAGTCCGCGATGGTATATGTCTATCTCTTATGGATAACCCACAATAACTTTTTTTTGTCATTTACTTTTTACGACAAATTATGGCTAATTTTCGAAGCGATTTTAACCAATACAGCATTAATCCTTAACCAATTAAATACCTTGAATACATTGTTCATTTAATATAGATCTATATGGCCCTTTACACCGTATGATTTAAGTGAATATTTTCGAAGATATTACAGATTTAAAAATTGCGGGACGTAGCGTTTGCGGCGGTACCGGCCGGCCGCCCGGTGCGGCAAGAGCGACTTTGTTTTATACTATGTAGTGATTCTGTAATATGTTGTAAAAATAAAATAAATAGTTAAAAATGTAAAAAGTAAATTAGTAAAAATGTAGTGTATGAATTTAGATATTCCAAAGATAGCAGGAAATCTTCATGGTATAGGGAAAGGGGGATTGTTTCACTCCAAATTTAACGCGTGCGGGCCACGGGCATTAATGAATAAATCAAAACTACTGGATCGATTTTAATCACATAGGCTACCTATTATCATTTATACCCGTGCGAAGCCGGAGCGGGCCGCTATGTTTTTAAATACAACGTTCACAGTTTTTCTGTAGTGTATTTAATATCAGCATTGCACCCGTGCGAAGCCGGGGCGGGTCGCTAGTAATGAATATTCAAATAAAAATCTAACACATTCCTAGCAAATCAAATATTTTCAAGGAGGTAAAGATTTACAGGAAAGATTTGATTCCATGTATCATGTATTCATGCATAGAAACATACAGGGAATCCATGTGCAAAGGCCACAGTATTTACACAACATTTTGTATTGTGACTTCCTCCGCACTTTCAAATTATTCACTTTATAAATGTACTTTCACAGATGGGTGCTATTGGGCCAGGGTTGCCAAACATACATACGAGTACTATTATGTTTTATTTTTCAAATGAAACTCATTTTCACACATTAAGTTGCCTAACTTAACACAAATTAGTAATTATAAAAAAATATAATAATTATAAAAAATATAAAATAGAGAGAAGAAACTAATAGAACATACTTAGTCAATTTGATAAAAATTCTCAATTTTCATATCTTAATTAGATATGAAAATTGAGAATTTTTGTTCACATGAATTTCCTTAAACTGTGGCTACCCTACTATCATCAGCTAACATCAAAATCAATTCAATACTTTATACAAAAAGGCATACTAAATTATTACTACTTAACATAATAACTCAAGTTCGCATTTCTTATATTATTCAACCAATACTGGGTATGTGTGGTAAGTTTAATTCAACACAACACATCTCGAGAAGATTTGGTTTCTATACTAATAATCCAAGTAACTTGGCAATAGGTAAAAACTTTGAACATAGAGGAGGCCTGTTTCCCAGCAGTGGAAACATCATAGAAAAGCAAAGGGAAGAAAAACATTGTGACAACAACCAACTCGCACTGGACCTTAGCCCTCTATGAAAGGAGGCCTGTATCCCAGCAGTAGAACCATCATAGACTGATTATGATTATGCTGTGGTTTGTCAATATAATATACCAGACTCCTCAGTAAAAACAAAATCATATTTCTTGATGACTATCCAATGGGCGTTTTTCCATTAGACGGCACGGCACCGGCACGGCACCGGCACGGCACCGGCATGGCCGTGCACCGGCACCGGCGCCGGGGCTTCGTTTTTCCACTGCACCGTTTCCTAACCGGCGCCGGTTCCTCAGCATGGTTTTATTTCTTACTAGCTGTGCCCGCGACTTCGTTCGCGCGGATGTCGGAATTTAACAATGTATTTTTTAGTGCGAAGCGACTAATTCTCGCCACGTTTTTCAATATATTTGAATAACAATTCAAGAATATTTGATGTGTTTGATCGCCCTCTGTTGTTCAAAGGCAGTACCATTCAATTGCTACTGGATTATGGTAGCCATACACCATACTGCCTATTTGTCAAATCGGCATAATGCTGCCAATTTGATCAAATAGAATTGACCGTGTATGGGCGTGGAATGCCAATTTGATGGCATGTCATGCCAATTTTGATAGGTCATCAAATCGTTTTGACACAACGTCAAATCGGCAGCAGTGATGCCATCTTAGCAACTTCATCGCTAGTTAGCTAATTTTATAAAGGTGCTAGAAAAAAAGCTAAAAAGTGCAACTTGTGGCTAAACTTTTTAGCTACTTTTCTACAGGGACGGTTAGGCCACGTTCACACGGCGATTATTTTCGCGTATACCGTACACGAGATTTTAAAAACTGAGGCTTTTCGCACATGGATCACATATTGTACACTCGTAAAAAAAAGTGTTATTCATTTTATTTTAAACCAAAATACTATTGAAAACTTGAGAGGTGTCAAGGGACCACGAAAGCAAGTTAAAAAAAGGTTCATGCAATTTTCGACCTCATTGACATTTATGCAAACACCTAATTTTAATGAAGGAGCAATGTTAACAAATGAGAATGTGAGAAAAAGAAACTAAATTTTTCATGTCGATAAGGTCGAAAATCCCTTGCACCACTTTTTTTAACTTGCTATCGTTAAGCAAGTGTTTTCCGACCTTCAAGCGATTTTCGACCTTATTGACAATGATGCAAACACCGGATTTTAATGAAGGAGCAATGTTAACGAATGAGAATGTGAGAAAAACAAACTAAATTTTTAATGTCGATAAGGTCGAAAATCCCTTGCACCACTTTTTTTAACTTGCTATCGTTAAGCAAGTGTTTTCCGACCTTCAAGCGATTTTCGACCTTATTGACAATGATGCAAACACCGGATTTTAATGAAGGAGCAATGTTAACGAATGAGAATGTGAGAAAAACAAACTAAATTTTTAATGTCGATAAGGTCGAAAATCGCTTGCACCACTTTTTTTTATCTAATTTCGATAGTCTCATGATGAAATGAAAAGGTGCTAGAAATTGTAGCTGTCGTCACCGAATAATAGCCAGATCTAGTTGCTGAGTTGGCATCACTGCTGCAGATTTGAAGTTGTGTCAAATCAATCGTTCGATAGGCAGTATGGTGTATGGGGTATATGGACGAACTGAAACAATTGCAAGCGTCAAATCTATCGTTCACATAGGCAGGATGGTGTATGGCTACTATTAGAGTAATGAATGAAAAATGAATTAATAAAATAAAAAAATATTATGTTGATATAAATAATAAATAAAAATGTTATGTTTCATTTATGTAATTCATTGAATGACACACAAGAACATATATTTCTCCTAAAAAACTAAATAACATGATCATTAGACTTTCAGAAGTAAAGAGGCTAAATTAACCTTATTACGAGCCACAAACCGAGTCTCACGCCCTCCGCCCCGCGTCCTCCTACACGCCTGCGCACTCACACACGCACACGGCTACAATTCATACACATTATGCACATTTGCCGGCCGGCACCGACTGGGAAGCTTGCTACCCCGGCGACGGCGACGGCGCCGGCAGGACTCAATGCCGGGCCGACGCCGGCGCCGGTAAGTGGAAAAGCGAGCCATACATTTTCATATATTCTTGCTTCCCCGGCACCGGCGCCGGTGCCGGCGCCGGCTAATTGAAAAACGCCAGGCCAGCACCGACTAGGAAGCTTATTACCCCGGCGCCGGCGACGGCGCCGGCAGGACTCATCGCCGGGCCGGCGCCGGCGCCGGTAAGTGGAAAAGCGAGCCATACATTTTCATATATTCTTGCTTCCCCGGCACCGGCACGGCACCGGCGCCGTCGCCGGTGCCGGTGCCGTGCCGTCTAATGGAAAAACGCCCAATAACCATAGACTCAAACCTTTGTTTCCACAAAGAACAGTTGTCATGATTCTTTAAGGCCTCATACGCACTATGCGGTTACCCGCAATGCGGCTAGCCGTCCGGCTGACCGCAGGTTGCGGTTGCGAATGCGGCTAGCCGGATGGCTAGCCGCATTGCGGGTAACCGCAACGTGCATATCGATCCATTTCGAAGATGGACGTAGACGAAGTTGCAGCTAGCTTACTACATTAGTACTCTGGTAATTTGATGTTCCAAATTGCTGGCCGACTTTGGATTTCGATGATATTTTTTTCGGCATCGAATTCCATTTTACCAGACGTATCACGTGCACACATTCACTCAATGGCGGGCAGCCTCAGACTGACCCGCACAGTGCGTATAGCAACCGTCCGGCTGGCTGGTCACTCGGGCCGCAGCCCTCCAAGCGACCGGAGCGGTCTGCGGGTAGCAGCATCGCAGTGCGCATAGAAATGAATATTACGTACATAATTGTTCTTGCGGTCAGCCGGACGGGTAGCCGCAGTGCGGCTACCCGCATAGTGCGTATGAGGCCTTAGTATGCATAACATTCTCATTAGAAACTGTTATGTTTAATGATCTTCTATTGTTATTAGAAATGATCACTTTGGTTAAGTTGACGAGTAAAGTTGTTGATTGAATATATTGTAATTTATTAAACATAAAGTTGGAATTCGTATGGATTTGCTCTATTTAATTTCTGTGGTATTTTTATTGCTTCGTGCTGTATGTCCCTATGTATGCTTAGATCTTTAAAACTACACAATGAGTTTTTTTTTATGTGGCTTTTTAAATAGATAGAGTGATTCAAGAAGGTTTATATGTATGTAAAAAGCATATTATATTAGACATTGCACCTGGGCGGGTCGCTAGTAGTACATAAAATGAGGAAGTACATGAAAGACCAAGATAAATATGTAATTATAACCAATAGGTTGTGCAGTAATATTTGATTTGATCACTTTAAACATCTTTTGATAATGAAATTCTTTTATTTTCTTCCTGGCCATTATTTTTACATCTTAAGGTCAAACAAGTCAACATTTTTTCCATAGAAACTTCGTTGGGGTTTTACTCCACTATTTGACAAAGTACATCCAAAATTAAACATGGTATCGTTTTGTCTCATTATTAATTTTGTCTGTACGGAAGCAGAATTGTAAAATATGAAGCTATTAAAAAGTTACGAGCTTCTAAAGATTCGTTTTTTTGCTAATTTTAACACAACTTTAGGTGTAAATTAGAAGCTAAAGAAGCATCAAATTTCCAAAACGAAGTCCGTACCGACACAGCAAATTTATTGAAGAATTTAATATATTTTATAAGGTTCGTTTTGCATTGACACTTTTTTTAGACAAGTGTTCGATAGTTGTTTAGTTTTTGTAGTAAGACGGTTAATGTTTGAATTTTGTGTATACATTTAAATTGCTGGAGAAATTTACAATGTGTCATTCGGTGATTTCAAATTAGCATTGCTATTTTTTATTTGAACTATAAAGGACTTGCAAAGTGTTCAGCAATAGTCGTATATTTACCTAATTTATTAGTGACATGAGTTTGCAAAAATAAAGTTAAGCATACTTTACAGTAAAAGATGTATTTATTTAAAATAGCCGATGTTTTTCACTTATAATTATTATTTTCCAGTGCGAAGATTTTAGGCTCGTTATTATTTGTTTTTTTTTTAATGTATTTTTCATGCAAATCAGTAAATAAATAAAAAGGACTCACCCTTCAACCAGTGTCGTATGTTGTATAAGCCACAGATCGCACATGGACCGTGAGATCAAGGAGAACGCAATTAATGCCATGAAACCGCTCTCCTTGGACCATATTGATGGCATCATTATCTTCCATAGTGCCTTTAGTTCCGCTATGAACCGTGCGTCAACTTGTGCCTTAGGACCTTTTTTGTTTTTCTCTTTGATCATGTATTGAATCTGTTCTTCCGGTGACAACTTGCTTGATTTTGATCGGACATTTTTGTGTTTGCTGGAATAAATGTGAAATAATATTATATAATTTCAATTGGGAATAATTTAATGTAGGACAGCATTAATTAACTAATACTCATAAAATTATTGTTTATTATTTTTATATTATTATAATAAGCTAATACTTGGGTAAATTATTAATTTTGACTTCAAAACTTTCAATGTTTATTTTTTTTTTCAATAAAATCAATTTTAAAATTATATTACTTTATTCCAGATGTTTTTGGATATAAAAATGGTTACATATTGTCTTTTTCTATTGAAAAATATGTGTTAAAACACAGCAATGAAAGTTTGATCAACTAAAACTTTTAAACTAAAACTACAAAGAGTTTTTATTGCATCTTAACTTGTTGCGAAGCAATACCATTTTATAAATTTACCTCTCCACGCTTTGATTAGAATAAATTCATTCACACATTTTTTTTATTGTGACTCCGATCAATAAAATAAAAATAGCAATTGTTATTGATATCTGAGAAAATTTTGATACTGTTCAGTATACTGCTTTATTTTTAAAAGTTTTGAAACTGCGTAAATAGTTTTTGAAAGGCTTGAAACAATCAATGTATCCAGAATCTTCTATAAAAATATTGATCAATAGAATATTAATAGGCCGATTACTCCAAACTAACCTTGACTTTAGAGAATTCCTGATTAGCCAGGCACTTAGCGCTGCCGAAGCTGCTAACGCAATTTTCACATCAGTCCGTGAAGTAATTTTACTAAAATTCGGCGCCATCTCCGAAGTTTAGACCTAATCGTTATTTATAAATCAAGCATTTATTTTTAGTGAACACACACGTAACAACACGACCACGAGCACCAAACACTCATTACTATTTCTCAGTGTATTTTATAAAATAAATTACAGCTGCAAGGCGCAAGCAAGAATGTGAAAGCGATGTCGAATTTTTATGTCAAATGTCATTGTCAATGTCAAGTGGCTGTCATTGTCTGTCATGGATACTCTATGGTCTTATAGTGATGTGAGCACAGACTAGATAGGTTGATGTGAGTGATCAGTTGATTACATTTTAGTAGATTTTGATCACTTTTTTTTCGAGATTTTAATCTCGTATATGGTAAGTACCAGTTTACCAGTACTCATTGAAATTATTAAGTTTAAACGCTATTGTTCCGTATTCACATACGGTTTTACTGTAAGGGATTTTACTCATGGCGCGATACGACGCGATACGATTCGTGCAATATCGAGACGTTTGCCGATATAAGTAGCACGTATTTACTAATGAGGGTTGCGATACAATTCGACCGTGAACTTAAAAAATCCACCTTACTACTACAACATAAAGGCGCTGCAAACCAAAACAAAAGATGTCGCACGTGACGAGTAGTTGCGCAATCGAATTTGAACAGAGAATCTTGTGCATTGTCATTAGGACGTACATGCAATTCAATATCGAGAAGATCTGTGATCGATATCGTCAATCCGTGCGACTCCATTAGCAAACACTAGCAATTGTCCATACATTTTCTTCGGCCGGACGCTTGTGTGATATCTGACCGATATCGTCAATCGATGCAATTCGATATCGAGTCGCGCCATTAGTAAAGTCCCTAACAAGCTAATAGGTACATTGAGGCAAAACTAGTCGCTTTCTCACTTCGATTAAGGAAAATCCATTTACTTAATTATTTCATCGAGCCGGCTCGAATAGAGCCCTCAAGTTGTAGGTTTTGCCGTCCACACGTTGATTTTTACTTGTTTTAATTGAGTAATACTATATCGATTAAAAATGGGACACGGTTGGTGCAGTGGCAGAGCGATTGGTCTGCTGTACTGCGTGTCGCAGGATCGATTCCAGCACGGATATAATATTCAGATCTACCAATTACTTAGTTTTAACGTGTTTGAGTTCGTTAGTGTATGTGAGTTTAAATGTTTGTACCCACGATACAGGAGAATGTTTAACCACTCTGCACGACAATATTTTGACACATGACACATCAGCTGAGTCGACCGGGTGATTCGAAATTTGAGCTATTACACAATATTTTTTGTCAACTTTCAGCATCCAATTTTTGATCAAAAATATATTACTACAGCTATTTCATGTGATAAGTTTGTGAACAATATCTCTAAGAACATGTTGAGGTCAATAAAACTGCCTCATTCTGTTGTAAAATGTGTGTAACATACAAAATGATACATCGTTCCAAAAACTAGGTAATTTAGATGTGCTGAAAAATATGTATATAAACAAGCTTATCACATGATAATAATTGTTAAACAGTGAAATAAATAAAATAACTTACTATATACATTACTAGATTTGCCAGTGTTCATACATAATTTCATAAATAATAACGATCAAAGTCTGGATAAAAATTTGCAAAAACTATGTTGCAACATGACTCTTTTTAGTGCTGACCGTAATCCCAATATTCACAAAACGATTAAAAACCTTCATTCAGCCTAATCGATACTCGCAACATAATCGAACATGAAAAAAAAAGTAAAACAAGACATAGAGCATGGACTGATTTACCTGCTTTTTGACTATAAAAAGCTCAGTCCACGCAATAAGTCTATGAAACTAAATCTGAATCATTTTATAATATTTCTTTTCAAGTATTATTTCGTTTACGCAATAATTTATTTAATTTTATCTTTTTTATAGTAGGTAATAAATATCGGTGTTTCATTGGAGGCTAAACATACCTATGTGTCTTCTAAACTTAGATAAATTCAATCATATGGTTTTGCTTATACCCATTTTGTGTTTTCGTTAATTAATTTCAATTTATCTTTTTAAAACGGATCTAATAAACGTGAAAAGACAAGCACCGGGTTCGGATCTAATGCTGAGAGATGGGAGTACTTCTAAATGATTCTTTGCAGTAATAAACAATTAGAATTTCCAACGGGGCATGTATGGCTAAATTTTAAACTATGAGGAATAGCGAAAAATCCTGAAGGAAGTCTCGAGGCCGATTTGATAAAAATTAAATAACATCATAAAAATTAAATTTTTGAAATATAAATTCAGCAATCAAAATATCAATATTCTGTGAAGTAGAAACATGCGACAAACTTGAGGTAGGTATAAGGATTTTTTTCCAATAAATAATGTTTCGCTACAATCATGTTCACAACATAGTGTTCTCATTTCAAATTTTTATTATCACTTCGCGGTGTAAATACAGTGAGTTTGCGCGAATTTTGATTTTGATCTGCTGTACAATGACTAAATTATTGTTTGTAATTAGTTCATATTTTTCCAAGTTATCATTACTTCACTGAATTTGATCCTCAGCGACATCGAATAGTGTAAAAAAATAAAATACCTAGCATTTTCTTTTTTTATTTCAAAAGCTCGATTTCTGGCGTGTAATACTTACAATTACATGACCAAACCAATCTCACGAAACAAATTTGTACAATAAAATAATTAATTTGGCTATCTTTTGTTTGGAGCAGCGAGAGGGAGAGGACAGCGTCCTCCCTCCGCCCCAACCATAGTGTTAGGCGCCCGCAGCGTCGGAAGTCGGCAGACGATCTCCGGCCACCGTAGGCACGGGCATGCGGACAGCGAGTAAAGGGCAACTCGCTGTCCGACCATGGACCATGCCCGGGTTGACAGCGCGTCGTGTTCCACGCCTCAAAGAGCGTCAGCATAATGACTTAGAGGACCAAAGCCTACCGGGGTCGCGGGAGTTATTTCATGACCCCGGAACATAAAGGGCTATTGAAGGACACCGTGGAGTTTAGTCAGTACAAGTCTGACAGTCCCTCCCGCCCTGCCCGGGGTGGAAGGACTCACTTGATGATTTTACCACGATAAAAAAAAAAACTTTTATTTGGTAGGAAACAAACTCATTTGTAATAAGCCTATCAAAATCCAAGTCATTCTATACTCATACAACATTAAAAATTATATTATTGTACAAAATAAAATGTACAGTAAAAATTAGCTAATAAATTAAAAGTTATTAAATATTTTGATTATCGAGTACCACAGCAAGTGCATTCCTAATTCAAAATTTTCGAATTAAATAATTGCCGCGCATTCAAACATTTATTACTGACATTGTTCCTTTGTCTATTATTGTTTTTTGGGAATGACAATGTACGTGTATTATTATAAAAGCTTTAAACAATATTCTATTACATAATAATTGTATTCTATGCATAAAACAAATTTATTTTAATTTTTATTAATCGATTTCCTAATTTCCTTATTTTTTTCACTCGAGTTGACAAAAAAATCAATTATGGAATCGATTAGAATACTCGCTTTCACACATCATTACGATTTAAAAAAATAACATGGTTGTCGATTACGAATACAAATTGAGTAGTGGTAATGAAAAATACGTGTTATTGGCCCTGTATTAGAGAATTACGCAAAGATCTGGTCTTTTTTACGTTATTTATAACATTTGGCATGATATTTATCTTTATTGTTATGGAGTTAAAGCTCGCGTGTGTGATCCAAGTGCAAAATAAAAATGTAAACAAACAAAAGTGGCGCGAAAGTTCGAGTTCAGATATCAAATTTTTCATTACCACTGCTAATTTATGTTGAAATACGTATGAATTCGTTACAATACTAAATGACGAGTTATTCATTCCTTCTATAATGATCCGTTGGATGTCCGAAAACCACGTTTTTTATGATTTTTAGCCCCACCCAGCACTGCCATCAAAATGGCGAAGATCGTATTTATACTTTTGGATTTTGTTACGGTAAATTAAGAAAATAGGCGCTAAATGTAGAAGTTTTAATTTCGTGAATAAATCAGATTTTTATTTAACATTCTTAATTAATGCGCACTCATAAGATTTTACGCAGAGAATATTATATTTTTTTAATTTATAATGAGGATGTCGTATGACTACAACGTCTGCCCCTTTTGGACCCACTATTGAGCCAGCGTAGGTTTACTTGTCGCGCCCCTTTCGGGGGCGCTACCGAACTATACGGTTAAGAGCGAGCAACGGTTAAAAAAAGCATAAAACATAAAAAACAAGACATGATTTAAGCTATTGTCAAAGAGACAGGCAAAGCGAATGCGATCTGAAATTTGAAATCCAGTCGCATATAAAAGCGAAAGCGATCTGATAGACTACGTGACTGGCTTCAAACAATTCCAATACATTACAAACATAAACGCCCCGTTAATAGCTATAACGACGATTTATGACTTGCTCACTCTAGTAAACACAATTTACCTACCCTGAAAGATCAAATTTATTCAGAATATTATTGTAGGCCAATAGTAATTTTATTTACAAACATTTACATGACCTCCTATAAAAAGATGAGAATCTTCTCCTTTTGAATTCCAATTGAATGTTTGACATTGGGGTTATAATGTGTGTGCGCGGCATTTTCTAATGTGCTACGCTGGCCAACGCTGCCTCTACGCTGCTACGGTGCCTACACCACTTATGCTACGCTGCTACGTTGTCTACACCGCCAGCGCTACGAGGCCTACGCTCTGTCTACGCTGCTACATCTCGGCAACTCTGCTACGTGGCCTACGCTGCGTCTACGCAGCTACACGGGGCTACGCTGCGACATTGGCTACGCAGCCTGTCGCGTCTACGCAGATAAGCTGCAGCGCCCGCCGCCAACGTCATTCATACTGGGTCTACGCTACTTCTTCTGTGTCAATGATAATAACGATCGAGTATGTTTATTACATGTGCAGACGGCAGCAGGTCATCCTACCCCCAGGTCATCATCCCTCATCTTTCAGATTTTACCAATCGAACATTAATCTTCTATTATTGTGATAAGGTTAAAAATCTATTAAAGTTCGACAGATTGAGCTAGGTTGATGTGCGTCTGTACATTCGCACCAAAGTAGTAGCACTTTTCTTTTTAACGTGGTAAAATCATCAAATGAGTCTTCCCATCCAAATAGTTTATAACCTGGATTAACACATAAATAACCGATTTGATGTTCCCGTGGGATAATTTTCGAGTTGAAGCGGGTGAAGCCGCTGGCAACAGCTAGTTTTCCATAATGCTGTAATGGTAAACTGTTGGTTGTCTTGTGTGTTATGGTATAGACGCCAGCATATCAAGCTACCACAATCTGTCCTGTGGATTTTCAACTTTGTCTCAATAAGCGAAGGATCACGTTTGATTGGCAAAATTTAGGTTCGGGTAGCTTTATGTGCTGGCGTCTAGACGCGTCTGTTCGTTTCATGTTATTATTGTTTGTAAAAGTTATATTGGGTGTATCTTCTCTGTGATGATCCCCTGTTTGGACCCTCCCCCACCCCTCACATATTCAAAATCGGATATCTCCGAAACTAGTGGCAATAGGAGTTTTTCGACAAACACGGCAACCGCTATCTATTATTATCTATACAGGGTGAATTTTTCAAGTGGGCGTGGATGGCTATTTTCGAAACTATGAGGAATATCGAAAAACGTCGAAAGGAGTCTCGAGGCCGATTTTGACTAAAACTAAAACTGCATCATTGGATTTTAGAAAAGTCTATTATCCTGGCCAGGAATCGAACCCGCTGATTTTGGAAAAAAAATCACACCATGTATTATTACACCATTCGACAGTGTTGCTAATAAGGATTAAATTCTGGGAAGTAATCATGTACGGCAAACTTAAGGAAAACGTATAATTACAAAAAAACTTATCAACCATCAAGGTAATATGGGTATTTGAAACATCAATTACCATTTCTTCTTTAAAATAATAATGTTATTTTAGTTCAACTCCATAATTTCGTATTGCTAAGTAGAGTGGGATTGTTGAGACGTGAAACATGGAAAAATTTAAATTTTATTAACTTCGAATAAATTATGGCTCAGTAGAAGTAAAGTAACATGGAAAAATAACAATTTCATAAATATCTGCAATTTCCTTAAGTTTGCCGTATATGATTACTTCCCAGAATTTGATCCTTACCAGCAACACTATCGAATGGTGTAATAATACAGGGTGCGATTTTTTTTCTAAAATCAGCGGGTTCGATTCCTGGCTAGGATGATTGATTTTTCTAAAATCCAATGATGCAGTTTTAGTTTTCATCAAAATCGGCCTCGAGACTCCTTTCAACGTTTTTCGATATTCCTCATAGTTTCGAAAATAGCCATCCACGCCCACTTGAAAAATTCACCCTGTATATGTGTAGTGTATTATATCTATTATTTTGTAGAAGGGTGTGTGTGTTGATTACTGGTTTTAGGTACTAGAGAATATGGTGATTAAAATGTATGTACTCAAGTGCGCTTTTACCTGTATCAAGCATTTTAGCTAGTGATTTTGTCGTAGGCACCTATTTTTTTGTCGAATTTCAAAGATTTTCGATGGTGATTTTCTATGAACGAACGTAACTGTAAGTCGTAAGGAATGGATTGAAAAACCTCGGTGATTCAGTTGGTAAGAGGTCGCAGGTTCAAAACTCCAATCGCAGTAAAATTTTATCTTTCCACAGAAAATCTTTGAGGTACTTCATACTTGTTTGATTAGAAATGTGTGTAAAAGGTAAAGTAAAAAGAAAAAGACATAACTTTTAATTAAAATATTTTTTGTTAATTTATTTATTTGTCAGCACATGATTTTTTTTCATAACTTAAAATTACAATAATTTAACTTACAATCTAGGTCATATTTACAATGCTTTCACAATATGGAAATGCATGACTGGTGGGACTAGAGATCAAATCTAATTTTCACTGAGATTTAGGAACACTAAGAGCTAATTTCACTGATGTTATCTAAACACTTTAGTCGACCTCCTCAACTGTGGGTCCACTGTTGGCTTGCTGTCTGTATTGCTGTCCTGCTCCTGCATCAGCAGCCCCCGCTCCGTGCATCTTGCTCATGATGGGCGAGCACGCACGTTGCAGCTCCTTCAATCTATGTTCATACTCCTCCTTCTCAGCGAGCGTGTTGTTATCAAGCCATTTCAGCCCTTCATCACATTGGTTGCGTGCTTCCTGCTTGTCTTGTTCGCTCAACTTGTCGCCAGCATCATCCAGCGCTTGTTTTACGCTGAAGATGTACGACTCGAACTGGTTGCGAACTGTCACCCTCTCTCGCTGGCGTTCATCTTCTTCCTTGTAGCGCTCGGCCTCAGATAACATGCGGTCGATCTCAGCCTGTGACAGCCGGCCCTTGTCGTTCTTGATAACAATGTTCTTGCTACGACCGGTGCTGTTTTCTTTCGCGGATACGTTGAGGATGCCGTTCGCGTCCAAGTCAAAGGTAACGTCGATCTTCGGCACTCCGCGTGGTGCTGGTGGGATACCGGTCAGGTCGAAGCGGCCGAGCAAGTTGTTGTCTTTCGTCATAGCTCGTTCACCTTCGTACACTTGGATGGTGACAGCCGGCTGGTTGTCCGCGTATGTGGTGAATGTCTGCGACTGCTTGCATGGGATCTTAGCGTTGCGTTCGATGATCTTAGTCATTACTCCACCTGCTGTCTCAATACCGAGTGACAGAGGAGCCACGTCCACCAGCAGCACGTCTTGGATCTTCGAGTGCTGCTCACCACTTAGAATAGCCGCCTGAACTGCCGCACCGTACGCAACTGCTTCATCAGGGTTGATGGACAGGTTTAGCTGCTTGCCACAGAAGAAGTTCTGCAGCATACTCTGGATCTTAGGGATGCGAGTGGAGCCGCCGACAAGTACAACGTCGTGGATGGAGCTCTTGTCAAGTTTTGCATCTTTGAGAGCCTTCTCGACTGGTTCCAGAGTGCCTCGGAACAAATCTGCGTTCAGCTCTTCGAAACGTGCACGAGACACTCGTGTGTAGAAGTCGATGCCTTCATGCAGAGCGTCGATCTCGATGGTCGCCTCCGTGCTTGATGACAATGTGCGTTTAGCGCGTTCAGCGGCTGTGCGCAGTCTGCGAAGGGCACGCGAGTTGTTTCGCATATCCTTCTTGTATTTACGCTTGAACTCGTCGGCGAGGAAGTTGACAAGCCTGTTGTCGAAGTCCTCACCTCCAAGATGTGTGTCGCCGGCAGTCGCTCTTACTTCGAATAGAGAGCCTTCGTCGATGGTCAGGATGGACACGTCGAATGTGCCACCTCCCAAGTCAAAGATCAGCACATTGCGTTCGCCCTTAAGGTTCTTGTCGAGACCGTAGGCGAGGGCGGCAGCTGTTGGCTCGTTGATGATCCTCAGCACGTTGAGTCCGGCGATGGCTCCAGCGTCCTTGGTGGCCTGTCGCTGTGAGTCGTTGAAGTAAGCCGGGACTGTGATGACTGCGTCCCGCACTGTGGTGCCGAGGTATGCTTCAGCGGTCTCCTTCATTTTCGTCAACACCATGCTGCTGATTTCTTCTGGTGCAAACGTTTTCCTTTCGCCTTTGAAATCAACTTGAATTTTAGGTTTGCCGCAGTCATTGACGACTTTGAAGGGCCAGTGTTGCATGTCTTGCTGAATCTTCGGGTCGTCAAACTTGCGGCCGATAAGTCGTTTAGCGTCAAACACTGTGTTGTTGGGGTTGAGGGCGACCTGGTTCTTAGCAGCATCACCGATGAGTCGCTCAGTGTCTGTGAACGCGACGTATGATGGAGTGGTTCGGTTGCCCTGGTCGTTGGCGATGATCTCCACATTGCCGTGCTGCCACACTCCGACGCACGAGTAGGTTGTACCAAGATCAATTCCGATGGCTGGCATTTTCACTTTTATATTCTTCTTCTTATAACACTTGAACAATAAACTTGATGATAATTCACTTGTAGAAACTTTCTTCACTTCACTTGAGTAGTTGAGTTTGTTCGGTAGTATTACCGCTCCTTGACTTCTCTTCGCTTGTTTGTGTTTTCAAATACTGAATGCTTTGCCGCGCTCGTCGCCCCTTTATATATGGATCCAACTGAAGCCAATAGCGCTCGAGAACAATCTGGAACGTGCTCAACGCACCAATCCGATTCGTTCCATGAAAGAAGTTTCTCGAAGTTTTATTTTTGCCAACCAATCAGCGTTCGCGATAGAGCGAGAACGAGGATATTTAGAGTGAGTTGGCAACAAATCGTAATACCAGCTTTTAAAAACTCCCTGTTATAGTGGTAAACTGCTGTTTCTGTTCGAGTGTAATGTTAGCTTGATTCTTAGTAAGTCTGTGAATTTGTGATGATTTGTACTAGTCTGTTTATGTTGTTGAATTACTTAAACAAATAGGATTACATATAAGCAATAATTAAATTGTTTGAAAGCAGTAAACTTTATCAATGAGATTTTGATGGTAAAAATATAACTTAGTAGATGAATTAACGTTACTAAATTTAAAAAAAATATACGAGTATAGATAGCCTTTCTCGGTAAATCAAATTCTAAGAGGTTTTTAATATTAAGGTTGCATCTTACCGAGTTTTGGAAACGTACAGCGATGACGTGGGGTAACACCATGAAGTGGTTATTGCCAAAGGTCCTGTTTTTAGTCCTATGATGTTTTTAGTAATAATATCAAATAAATATCATATATTTGCAGGTAATTTTTCATTTGTATCTTAGGTGTTTACTTTTAAATATGGTATTTTACCTGTAACTTTGGTATAATTATTCGATTTAACTTTAACTAACGGAAAGTTATAATTCTTGTATTTAAGCGTAACATAACGGCTGCATTCCACAAAGGGTTAAGCAGAGGTATTCCTAATTTGAGAATCAAACTTAGATTTACCTATCGTGTTTTATTGCTATTTGCTACCACTAAACTAGCTACTTCATGTAATATAAAAACATATTGAAAATGAAAACACAATTAATACCATAACACTTTGAATACAAGGAGATCTAGATTCTCTGTTATGTTATCATCCGATGTATTTGCAGAGTAAGATGAATACTTGAGCATATATTATACTGGTAAATGGTAATGGTCAACTGTGCTGCTATAAATATCATCATGATAAACATTAGCAGGCAAGGCGTGGCCATTGTATTTTTTTTCCACTAGGGTAATTTAGATTCGAACCCTGGCCACACCGGCTGCGGTTATTGATTCTGGAACATTCCAAAGTATATTTCCGTCTCGTAAAATATATCTTCTGTCTCTTTCACACTTGACTGCTCTGCGGAAGATTCTTCTGGAAAATAAATTCAATACATATCCGCATCTCGTTCTTTCTCGTAGTGTCATCTCTTACTATGCGGCAAAGAACATTCTAGAACAGTTACCCGGCTTTATAGAAGGTTTGTTTATCTCCGTTAGTCCACGTGGTGTTATCGGGCCTTTCAAACTCGTCCGTTTAGTAAAGTGGGTTGAGGGGACTGCGTATGACGCAATGGCTATATAAACTGAAACGCGGGGGGGTTTCCTTGAGATACCTTTTCCAAGTCTAGTGGTGAGGTTCGGATTTTAATAATGTATTTTAGGATTGAGTAGTGGTAGGACCAGACAGGCCCTTTAAAATGTAGGCACATAGCGAGTAAAAACATAGTTTTAAAAATGTATATTATTGTACGGAGTATAGCTAAAGAGGTGGCAAGTCCCGTTAGCGCATAAAATGGCGGAGTCATCGCCCGGTTGACGAGTACTGCGTAGATCCTCTTAATTTTGATTGTAAAAAGCAGGGGAAGACGTTTTTTTAAGGATAAGATGTAAGGTAAGGTATTATTTTATTATATTTTTGTTTTTGTAACGTAAAGTTTTGCATATTATTGGCAGAAATTGGTTTTCTTTGTAATTGCGTCACAGAACGCCATGATGTGGTTGTGTTAGAATTTTTCTTTTTGATTTTATACAAATTTCTTCTGATGTGTCGTTTTAAAAATATGTATTACGTGTTAGATGATAAATATATGTGTTATTGCGGATATTTCGGTGTAGGAATAGTAAAAGCCGGTGTTTTATATTTGCCGACAAAGGTGCCCAAAATGGCGGCTTATTTGACCTTCACTTCGTTTGTTTATTGTGAATGTTATTTTATCGCTTATCAACTAATACCAGCTGGTATTTGTTTTAACATCTGTTATGACGTTGGAAATTTCCATGACACTTGTTTAAATATTTTTTTGGATATCTCGATTATGAATGATAATTTTTAATTTTTGTAGGTGGTTTCAGTTTCTGCATGAAATTTTTACAAAATAACCTTGTTTGAATATTGCTGATATTTTTTCATTTTGTCCGACCCTTTGGTCTAGAAGGCATTAAATACGGAGAAATAACACTTATGTTAAGTACCTATTACAAAAAAAATACGATTACAGAATTATGAATTTTACGTAATTACAATGAAGCTGAATTTTAACAACAAAAAAAAAACATGTTAAGTAATTTAAGAATTACCAAAATTACATAGACTTAAAATAACCAAAAATAAGCATTATCCATGCAGCAACAATTAGGTAGGTACTTTGCTCAATTAGTTGGTATGGAAAATTTAGGTATTTGCGCAGTTCAGGACTAAGTAGGTTCGGAAAATTTCAGTGCAATAAAATAAAGTTCAAGCAAATGAAGCATTAAACTTTATCTTATCACGTTTTGTACATAAAAAGCGGTTCAGGCCTTGAAATAAAATAATGTGCAATTGCAATAACTTTTTTTTTGGTTTCGTTGACCATAGGGGTAAAATTAGTAGGTATCACTTTAGTAGGTACGTAGACTGGTATGTAGAGATGATAATACCAAAATTACAAACTACCATTTTGAAATAATTTATTTAGCGTAAATTTTAATTCGACAGCGACGTTTTAAAAACCCATTGATTTTGTTTCCTTTGAAGATTACTCAGTGTGTACGTTTTTTAAGTGTATTACAATTTTTTAGTTTGTATATACTCTGCGATTTTGACAAAAACGTGCCATCGATAAACCGCAGGGCGTGGCTTGACCGCGCATCTGTAGGGGCTCGGGACGTTGACGTAGGTCGGTAAAACAGCTGGCTTTGACGTGGAATTTATTTTAAGTCGATACTTACCAGCGAAAAGACAATTGGAGGTGTAAGGACGGGTTATAGAATTACAACAATACTGAGCATAGTGTGAAAATTAAAATAGGTATGGTTTGAGAAAGATAATGTTGATGTAGGTCTGCGGGTACATCTATAAAACGGCTGAATTAGTGCCATTTTTTTTTTCTATTGTTACCTGTAACATAATTATTGTTAGGATAAAAGTTTTAGTACGGATTAACCATGTCATAGAATCGCAAAAATAGAAATTACAGTGCACAGCCATAATAGTAGTTAAAAACCTAGGTGTGATTTGAAAAGAAATTGATGACTCAAAGAAGGTCGTAATAGAACTTTTGTTGGACGCGATCCAGATTTTTTTTTTATCTTTACTAAATTGTTATAAGTTTTTAGGAGTCGTTAGGTTAAATAGAGCAAATTACGGTTATCCCTTTGATAGAATAAGCAATATAATAAAAGAAATATCCGTCACTTTCTTAAATAAGGAATGTAACTCCCAGAATGTGGGACGACATCGAGTGCGTTGAAGGAATTATAATTGAAAGATTGGAATTCAGACAAATATGTAGTAGGTTTACAATACGTAGGATTCTAGAGACAGAGAGAGATCTGTTGGTAGATGAGTATTGCCTATTATCGGCGAAAAAGCCAAATTATTTGTTTAAAAGAAGTTTAAGTAGGGATTATAGAACAATGACAATACAGAGTTCAGTGTTAAAATTTAAATAGTGGTGGTTTGAGAAAGATTATTTTGATGTAGGTCTACTAGTAAATTGATAAAAACGGCTGGAATAGTGCCCGAGATTTTTAAAGTCTATTGTTACCTGTAACATAATTATTGTTAGGATAAAATAAGTTTTAGTACGGATTAACTATGTTATAGAATCATAAAAATTACAGTGCACAGCCAAAATAGTACGTAGTTAAAAACCTAGGTGTAATTTGAGAAAAATTTGATGACTCAAAGAAAGTCATAGAACAGTTGGACGGGATCCAGATTTTGTTTTTAATCTTTACTAAATTGTGACATGTTTTAGGAGAGGTTAGAATAAATAAAGAACATAATATTACGATAAAGGAATAGGATAAGCAATAAATTAAAAGAAATATCCGTTACTTTCTTAAATATGGAATGTACCTCCCAAAATTGGGGAGGACATCGAGTGCGTTGAAGGAATTAAAATTGAAAGATTGGAATTCAGACAAATACCTATGTAGGAGGTTTACACAATACGTAAGATTCTAGAAACAGAAAATCTGTAGATTCGTATTGCCTATTATTTGTAAAATGTACAATAGCGTATTGTTTACACGGTTAAAGACAACCCTTATAAAGACAAGACAATAGAGGCAAGAGAGAACAGAGTTATCTCCGTGAATAGAATTTCATCTTTGAAAGGAATAGATTAATTCAGAAAGGTTATAGTAGGTAGATTAACTGGAATGGTAATCGTTACTGGAATCGTAACAGATTTACTAAGGTACTTGTAACAACGCCATTGTATTGTTAGGATTCGAAAGGTGTTTATAGGAATTCCGTTATTGATCCAAAATGGCGACGAGTTAGCAAAGATTTTAACTGTACAGTTGAACCACGAGTTAAGCGGTGATGAAATATCAAATGATTTTTTAACCGGGCGGAAACAGTTTCTTTTTAATTTTACTTTTTTAATTGTCTAAGGCCGACTTTCACAACGGTTAAACATGTTTAATATTTTATTTAAGCACAAAATTCAATAGAATTGGTTTTAACATTCAATAAAATTTTAAAGACAACCTTTACAAAGACAAGACAATAGAGACAAGAGAGAACAGAGTTATCTCCGTGAATAGAATTTCATCTTTGAAAGGAATAGGCTTCAGAAAGGCTATAGTCGGTAGATTAACTGGAATAGTAATCGTTACTGGAATCGTAACACATTTACCTAGGTAGGTACTTGTAACAACGCCATTGTATTGTTAGGATTCGAAAGGTGTTTAAAGGAATCCCGTTATTGATCCAAAATGGCGACGAGTTAGCAAAGATTTTAACAGTACAGTTGAACCACGAGTTAAGCGGAGATGAAATATCAAATGATTTTTTTTGATTGAGAGAAATTATTGAAAATTTTAAAACTATTGAGCAAGCTGCTACAGATGCTGATGTAACTCATACTAGTTTGAAAGGTTATATCAAAAATTTTGGGAAATCCCTAACTAATTAGGTAGAAAATTATAATTCGTTGGACCTGGAGCTTTGACATCAAAAGTGAGGTTTTTTATATAATATACTAGATGTAAAACAAGCGATATAATTCGCTTCGGGTAATTTTGACGATAGAATTTCAAATGTTAAGAAATTAATGAAAACGAATAAACTAAAACTGGGGAAAAAATTAATCAAATATATTCATAAGCCATTTAGGTGTGATAAAACATGAATAAGATATTTGAAGTTAAAATTACTATGTGAATATTTTCGCCTTATTCTGAAGTTACGTGTGAAATGACATATTTTTATTTTACAAGCGTTCGCAAATTTTTGTTTGTACCTATAATATATAAAAGAGCAGGCATTAATAGGAACTTGGAACTACATACTTACCTATATTTCATACTGAAATTCGTCATAGGAATTTGCCGAAGACGCAGTTAAATGATAAATTAATTATATATTTACCTTTATGTATGTTTTGTTAATAGCAGGTGACGTTCTATTTATAAATATCTATATATTTGATAATTCTGTTTGTTATTAACCATTACAAGGATGTGGTAACCCAATTAATTGCGCAGTTATACTCATTATTAGTGTTTATCCTCAATTGTTATTGTGGAACTTAATTTAGTTGACTATCAATTAATTTTATTTTAACGTGAGGCATTGTTAATTGCTCTCAAATATTATTTTAGCTCCTTTAAATTTTTTACATTGGTAAAGCCCCTGTTCTTGAAGCAGTTAAGGCTTAATAGTCATAAACCGTGTACTTTTGACCATGATTGTAAATAGCACATAATCTGTTCAATTGTTCATAATCATTCTGGTCTGAATTGAAGAGTATGTTATTATATTATAAGTAGTAACAGTTGTACAGAAATCAACTTTATGTCACATATCATTAGGGGCTGGTTTTCCGTTTACAAGTTGGCTTTATCAATTAACATAATATACTTCATCATATTTAACAAAAAGTTAAGCATTCGCTTTCGGAGTCTTCCGTTTTTCATTTACAATGCATTTGGGATTTGTGTGATCTGATTGACAAATAGATATTATAGCGCTGCTTGGGATTGTTGCACATGCACTGACGTAGCTATTTTTGGCTCACCATTCAAATAGGAAGATCCAATTACCTTGTACACTAATACAAAGCAATCCTTGAGAGGATTCCAATCTCCAGTGAATGTTAGGTTAAGCTAAACACGAGTTTATGTTGTGTGTCGTAAAGTTAGTTTCTCGTTGAGCACTCCATTTTATTCCTGTCTTGCATTTATTGTAAGCTTAAGGTTGTCCTTATCCTTTAGTTTATTAAAATCTATGTTTTTAGCTTTATCTAAAGCTTTTGCATATTTGTTTAAGACTTCGTCAGTTTTTGCGTTTATTTTGTTAAAAATAGTTCTCTCGTTGTTAGCTGGTATTTATTGCTTCGTGGTAACCGAGTCGAATGTGAGTGTTGAATTTATATTTTTATTTACATTAACAATTATTATTATATTTTTAGTAGGTATCGTTTTGAAAAGAACAAGTTTTAAAGCCCTAAAATGACTGGCTGTAGTAACAAAGCGGTGTTACAAGAAAAAAAATGACGAAAAACTCAGAACTTGAAAAAAAGTTTAAACCTAAAGTAGCTAGACTCGTTTTTGTCTTGTTTCGACATAAACTTGTATTGTGACCTTAACTTAAATATCACACTGATAAGTGGATATTGTAAGATTTAAAATTAAAATATTAATTAAAATAAACGGCAATTTAAATAGGTTACTGGTGATAAAGTTGAGTTTATTGAAGAAGAAGAGTTTGCTAATAAAAGTGTTTGTGACTTAAGTGATGATATAGGTAGAATTCACAAAAGTTTTTTAACAGTTAACAAATAAAGATATAAAACAGAAGTATGAGCACTATAGCACGCCGTTAGGACATGATAACTTAGCGGATTGGTGATGGTAATAAATTAGAGAAACGTGTTAATGAAAAAACAGGCCTTCAACATTTAAAAGTGATTTATCATTCAAACAATACCAAAAACGAAAATCAAGCTTCAGTAGAAAAACCTAAATAACAAAATAGAATGAATTGTTCAGTGTTTTTTGAAGTAACGTGATTGCTTTTAGTTTTTGTGGTTGGTTTTATGTGAAATCTATTTTAACTACAATACCTATAGGTATACAGTCTTTTTAAAAGTGTAGTAGTTACTGCTTAGCTTCCCAAGTGTTTGTGAGACCCCCCATAGTGATGGTTGATGTGGAGTGAAACTTCGGAATAAGTATAGAAATTGTGTCGGTTTTTCAAAAATTCTCAATCTATCCATATTTTCTTCTATCTCAATGTGAAGTGCATGTGGGTGATGTGTAGTGATGTCTTGTTTATAATATGTACCTTAACGACGAGTAAATAAAGACTACCACGGAGCTTGCTTTTCATCGACACTTGAGTACTACGACGGTTTAGGCTTCGACTTGATTGCATGGGCTAGTAACTATTTGCTAGAAGTATTTTCTATTCATACGTGCCTAAAATTTGGAATTTTTGCATGTGTCGTGGATTTAATAAGTGATTGGGAATATGTTGGACGAAATTGTATAGAGCTGTAGGCTTGTACCCCACTTTTAAGTAAATTTATACCTTAGGAACCATAACCCTTTTAAAATTATTATAATGTCTATCATTAAAAAAATGTCGGAATCAAGAGTAATGAATGTTTGCATGCGTTGTAATGACAATAATTTGTGGATAAAACAAATAACCGTTGAGAAAATAAACTACAAATACAATTGAATGCTTTATACCTACTACACACAGCGAAGATAATAAGCCACAGACGGTAAAGTTAGTATAAATAAAATAATAGAAGAAAAGAACAATAGTCTCGATGCAGACCAACAGATACCAAACAGTAACAATAAGGAAAAGTTTGATCAACATCATATTGTTTTAGAAGAACAATGATGTTAAGCAAGAAAGAAGTTTTGATTAGATTGTTACGAAAAGAATGATACATTGAAGATAGTTGACGATAATTGATTTATAGCAGTAGATTGCTGTAGTTTTTGAATTATAACTGATGTATCAGTTGTAGAGGAGGATATTATTAAGAACTGTAACAGTTAAATACTGGAACTACAAAATGATGAGATATTCTTATTGATTGTCAGAAAACGAATGAGAAATCGCAGACAGTAATGGATATGAAGTAGTAGAAATCTGTAATTTACAAATAATTAACTGAAATTGCTACATTGAAAACAAAGCATCTTAAGTTGTACGTAAGGAAGATAATATATCGCAAAATATAGTAAAATAGGGAAACTATATTACTTTACTCATGAAAGTAAGATATTAGACAAAAGAGCAGATCAAAAACAGTAAATTACTGTAATTTATTATTGATGAACTGAAATAGCTTAACTTGGTTAAACAGTTAAAGCTGCATAATAAGACGATATTATATTTTACTATAATAAAAGTAAATCATGTTAGAATAGGAAAAATATTCTAGCAAGGAAGAGATTCTACCTACCAATAAAAAATAGAGTTGTTAGCATACGAAGGCACAGAAATGAAACAGTAGATTACTGTATTTTTTTAATTATTAACTAAAATGTCTAAACTTACAAAACAGCTAAAGTTAAAGAAGTTGATTTTGTTAACTATGGAAAATCTTAGACTTGTGAAATAACCATGCAAATGAGAAAATTTCTGATTATATCATAACTACAGATAGTAGAGGATAGAATGGATATAAATCTAATAATAATAAACTAAAATAGTTTAACTTGTTTAAGCAATTGGAAGCTGTTAAGGAAGATATTATTAAAAGCCATAATAGAGGCCTATAAAGTTTCATAGTGAAACTTCAAAATAATGAAAGATTGTTATTGGTCGTAAAAAACGAATGTGAAATTCCAGTTAATAGAAGCCTTAAGGCTGATGTAAAACAGTAGTAAACTGTAATCTATGAACTATAAACTGTAATATCTTAACTTGATAAAACAGTTAGATGTAGAGAATGGTATTTATAAATATGAGATAGCAATAGCAAATCATAGTTGAATAGTGAACTCAAGCAAGAGAGAGAAGTTCTGATTAGATCGTAACTTCATATAGTAGACGATAGAAGAACAGATATGAAAGTGTAGACTACAGAACAGATATGAATGTGTAGACTACTGTAATTTTTGAGTCATAAACAGAAATAGCTAAACTTGATAAATCATCTTTAGCTGTAGAGGATATTTGTGACTATGATAAAACTAGAAAATCATTGTAGAATTGTGAAGACATATTCAAGCAAGTGAGAGCTCTGCTTAGATCGTAACGATTGAGAATTTACATATAGTAGACGGTAAAAAAGGTATGAAACAGTAGATTACTGTAATTATACTTTATTAAATGAAATTGCTAAGCTTCATAAAGAAGTTGAAGCTGTAGAGTTAGATATTTCTAACTATAATAAAGGTAAATTATTTTAGAATGATTGAATAAGACTACATTCTAGCTAATGATGGAACTAATGATGGTTTTTTTGTCAATAGTAAACAAAAGAGAAATTTGAAAACGTAGAATAAACAAGTTATAAACTAAAAACTTGTTAATACTGATAAAGAAGTTACAGCTTTAGATAATGATATCGATCGATGTAAATTATTGAATAGTGAAACTACGTACAACAGTAAATTAACTGATTTGATTGATTCATGATGAAAGATAATTAACTCGATCCAATGAAGGTTATTTTAACCACCTTTCAATTAGATTCTGCACGCATTGCATAGAAATTGCATTTTAAAGTGTAGATTATTAAGCATTGAAGCACGGAATTTCAGACCTAGACGTTGTAATCTCAGACAGATTCGATTTTGCAACATGGACATTGAAAGTAAAAGAGAAGGCAATTCATAATGTGCAACAAAAATTGAAATAACGGAATGAAACAGTAATAAGAGAGATTGGTAAATGATAAAGTTATAATAGATACAAATTGCAGTTATAGAACTACTGTTTGTTAAGACAGTTTAAAGCTGGAAATAGTTAAATAAGGGCAAAAGAGAGACAATAATGAAAGTTTGCTTAAATAAGTAATGGAATTCATTAATTTTATAAGACTTATCATAGAAGCTGAAAGAAATGTAATAAACCCAGTTTGAAGTAGAGGCAAATATAGCAGAAATAGTCCGAAACTTATGACTAGGCACCTAGGAATCGTGATAGATTTCATTTATTTAATTTTTGATAAGATTTATAGTGCTTGTCTACTTTCGAGCGGAAGAAAATTAAGCAGAAGTCTTAATTTTGGACTAAAAACTCAAACCAAACTTTATTTACTTGATTAGAATATTTTACGGTAATGAAACCAAGAATTTTTAATAAACAATATAATTATTATGAAAATATTTTAATTTTGGACATACGGCAACAAAAAGGGTTAAAGTGAAATGAATTTCAATTTCAAATGACAATTAGCCTTGAATTTTAAAAATATGAAGATAAATACGGCTATTTACGATTTTGCATTTTTGATGCAGATTTTGATGAAAATTGCAACATTGCACTCTATGCTAAAAAAACTAAAACGTTTACCATTTGTTCTTGAAACCAATATTATGGTTAATATTAAAGAAGATATTTTCCTTACGCAACTAGATTTTGCACTTACAGATAGAATAGGAATTTTAGTGATTTACTCACTTATAAAAAAACAATGACTCTGAATTATACATTGAAGGATTTTTAAATCCTTAAAATGTTCCAATAAGTTTTCTAAGCAAATCGTGATTCAGATACAATGAGACTACTATCTGCATAGACTAAAACTGCAACTATTAAAGAATGAAACTACAATAATTATCGTAAAATGAAACTACTCTTATCGAAGAATGAAACTACTTTTTATCGAAGAATGAAACTACTTTTATCGAAGAATGAAACTACTTTTATTGAAGAATGAAGCTACTATTATTGTAGAATGAAACTATCTACCATTATCATAAGATGTAATTACTATTAGCATTTTATTAAACGACATTTAGAGGAGAATTACTGTAAAATATCCCAGCCCGTATAAAAAACGTTAAGTTTTGTACATTGACGAGATGAAAAACATTAGCACATGACCTTTTCAATAATTTAAATAACAACGTACCGAAAATTATAGTCCCTAAATCCAAAATAAAACAATTGGAACAATATTTTTATAAAAAAATGTTGAGCTTGTTAGCCAATCAACGAATAAGTACTTCGAAGGTGAAAATAATTGGACTATAAAATGTCAAAACTAGGTACCTACTTAAAACCCTGCAGAAGGTGAAAATCTCGTTCTCAGCTTTTAAATAGCTCCACAAGAAAAATAAAGTCCATAAAATCTACTATGTTATGTACGATGGAACTGAATTTAATCTAACAAGCATTGAATTTCTCGAAACAGGAAACGAAGTTGGACCAAGGTATCAGAAGACTTAAATATAAGAAATAACAGTGAAAATATCATAATAATGGTGTTAAAATTAATGTTTCAAAATGAAAAATCGGAAACAGAGTCTATAATTGAAGAATTAAAAGAAGTTTATTAGCAAAACATATAGCTTCGTAATTTCATCAAAAAGAAACACAGATTTTATTGATGCAAGGTCGAATATCTTATAAATGTATAGAAGCTTATTGAACTAGACAAATGCTAGACAATCGCTGCTCACTGATGCTTGCAACGAAAAACTATTACGGAATGTAAAATTAAGATTCAGTGCGCTTTCAACAAAAGGTTTACGAAAACTATTGCAAAATATGAAGCAACTGAAAACAGACATGTTAGTATAATGCTTTAGTTAGCTGCTCCCTTTATAACTGACGCAACGTACAAAACAAAATTAAATGACAGAGAGGAAGAAGGAATTAGTAACAAATACTCTAATAATAATATCTGTGTCACTTTGAACTTGTGACGTAACGAACTTTGCTTTTTACCATTTTACTTAAATTAATCGGATTATGGATAAATTGTCTTATTCGATATAAGATCAACTTGTTACGGATACCTCAGATGAAGAATTATGATTTGTTTTAAAATTTAGGGAAGAAGAAGAAAATTTTACGATTTAACTTATAATTATTATTTGTTAATTGCGGCTCCTATTACGTCTCTATATTTTAAACTTATTTCAGAACTATCTATTTTTATAAGTAATACAAATAACAGTATCTAGGTACAACAGCAACTATGCGAAGAACATGAGCACGTGTGAACAATAAGAAAGAAGAAATTTCACCTTATTTATTCAGTACAAGCGTAAACAAGAAAAATTTTAAACTAATACGTATACATAATAACCGTAAGAGGAATTATGACGAGTAACCATAAGAGTAAATAAGTCGATGATACATAGTTATCGATGAAAAGGTTGTTTCTTTTAATAAAATTATGCAATATAAGAGTAGGTGACAGTAAATTACTAGGATATGTAGACATTGCACAAATATCAGCAATATCAAGCAAGGTTTCGTCGGATACTTTATATGCTAGAGCAGATGTTGACGTTGCGAATTGTTACATACGATTAAAAATTACATAAATAGAAAACACAGTTTTTCCGAATATAATAGTAAATTCGACATAAGATGAATTGACAAAGGAATAGGAATCATATTAATTAAAATTGTAATGGAATTTAACCATATTATGAATCATAATGATGAATCATTAGAATCAAGGTTGCATAATATTATGCAAATCTAAAAATGGTGACGGACAACGGACAACTAGTAGGATACGAAGATATTGCACAAATAAATGCAATACCAAGAAAGGTACCATCAAAATACTTGAAATTCTAGAGCATACGTTGAGGTTGCGAATTATAACTGTTAGAATTTAAGTAAACTTACAAACGGAAAACACGATTCTGTGAAATTGTAATAAAAACATAATGAAGAATTAGGATTAAGAGTGAGAAAGGCAATTTTTTATAGGATTGCCATTTACTGTTAATTATATTTTAAGTGGAAACTTCATGGTATTTTTTTAGACATTTGGTTTCAAAGAGAGATATGACCCGAAACGACGGTTTGCGATTGTAATAGATGAGAAATAGTAAAAAGCTCGTATTATAAGGATTTTTTAGTTCGAGACAGTAAAAAGGCTAAACACTACGGAAAAGTATATTGACATATTACTGATACTGAAAAAAGTATAGATAGAGGTAAGGCACATATTCATGATGAGTTGGATAATATACATTATAATGCAAGAAATGTTTTATTAGTTAGGATGACGAAATAAATAGTGGCAAATGAGGAACTGAGTTTGAGACAGTTAGAGTATGATGAAGCCAATGATGTATAAAAAGCTTATAAAGAAATTAATAGGAAGTACATATTAGCTGGTACATACAAATACAAATTTCAGATGGTAGAAATAAAGAACATTGTTTTTTTTCTTAGGCACATGGTGATGATGATTTAGATCAAACACATTATGAAATAAGAAACGTTAATAGAAGGTAACCAAAAGTGAGACCACAGTTACAAATTGTTGTGCAAGGACATGACTGTAGATGAGGTACTGCAAATTGCAAATGTAGGATTACTTTAATAATTAATTGACGAAGAATGAAGAAGGAATAAGAAGAACATAATATACTATGCAAGAATCAAGATCAAGATTTATCACAGATAAGAAAGAAGAATTATACGAAATTACACATAATGGTGCGATATATTTTTTACAAGTCACGATGAATATTATGACAAATGAAGAAGCATATTTGAGTTGTTTAGGGAATGATGAAGTCGATGATTATAATGTTTGTCGAAGGTAAATATTGATGACAGCATTCTAGAAACATACAACGTAAGAAGGGATTGTATAGGAATTGTTAGCTGGTAACGAATTAACAATGTTTCTAAGATATGACATACGAGTATTTCGGACGATAGAATCTCAGCGTTAGCACACATACTGGTGATGTTAATTGCAAGCGGATAATAATTTTCAATGAAAATACTAAAAAGCATGGAAAATGCAACATTTTTATAAAACTCTATAAATTGATTTTCTACTATTTATTATTATTCTACCGTTTAGTTGAATAATAATTTTTAAATAATAATTATTCTTCCTGTCGTCGTTACAATAATAATAATACAGTGGCGATCCTGAGATGAATAATTCTCGTAGGTAATGCGAGTTGGTAACAGTGCTTCTATAAAATGAGGTGGAAAACTGCGTCGAAAGAAAATTATTATATTTTTATCCTTGTGTCTTGTTTTTACGAAATTATAGTCTTGTCTAACGGTGTGGGAGACGTTTTATTAACTGAAGTTTTGTGTTAGATCAGTGCAGTGAGGTGTTTCTTTATTACGGTGAGCAATAATAGTTAGTTTTCAAAACTGAGGAAGAAATAAAGTTTAGAATAAAGTGCGATTTTAGGATAAAACTTAGGATTAATATATGTATAGCGGCTGCCAAAGTAGCTTTTTAGTGATATTATTACTTTAACAAAAGTCGAGAAGAAAACTTCATAGGACGAAACAGATTTTTTTCTAAATTCACCAATTTAGAAGTTTAGTGTTTTACAAAATTAAAGTTTTATTTACCGGTGTGGTAGACGTTTCAACTTAGAGTTTTGTGTTAGTTCAGTGCTGTGAGGTGTCAACAGTGTTTCTATAATATCACGGCAAACAAAAAGTGTTCGTTTTTAGAAATGAGAAGATTATTCAATTTGAAATAACTATAAGATCAGAATGAAGCTTAGATCATTATTACTTAAAAAAATAGATTAAAATCTTTCAAATAAGTTTAAAGACGCCTAAAGAATTTTTAGTTTAGGTTTAGCCAAAGTTGAGAAGAAAAGTTCGCAGGACGAAATAGATGTTTTTCTAAAATGATAAAGTTTGTTGTGAAGTGTTTTTTTTTACGAAAATATAGTTTCTTTAACGGTGTGGTAGAAGTTTTAATTAATTGAATTTTTGTGCTAGTTCAGTGCAGTGATGAGGTGTTTCTATATCACGGTTAGCAATAAAAGTTAGTTTTCAAAAATGAGGAAGAAATAAAGTTTAATTGAAGTGTGATTTCAGGATAAAACTTAGGATTAATATATAGCGACTGCCAAAGTAGCTTTTATATTAATTTTAAGACGCCCTAAAACTTTAGGATAGTGATATTATTTCTTTTAGATAAAGTTAAGAAGAAAACTTCGTAGGACCAAATAGGTGTTTTTTTCCAAATTGGTGAAGTTTATTGTGTAGTGTTTTAGAAAATTATAGTTTCATTAAACATTGTAGTAGACGTTTCAAATATTTGAATTTGTGTGTTAGTTCTCAGTGCAGTGAGGTGTTTTTATATCACGCTTAGCAATAAAAGTTAATTTTCAAAACTGAGAAAGAAATAAAGTTTAAATTGAATTGCGATTTCAGGATAAAACTTAGGATTAATATATAGCGACTGCCAAAGTAGCTTTTATATTAATTTTAAGACGCCTTAAAAACTTTAGGATAGTGATATTATTTATTTAGCCAAAGTTGAGAAGAAAACTTCGTTGGACGAAATAGGGTTTTTTTCTAAACTGGCGAAGTTTATTGTTTTACAAAATTATAGTTTTATTTAAAAGTGTGAGTGCAGTCAATTGGTGACAAGGTTTCTGTAATTCGGTTTGCAATAAAAGATAGTTTTCAGAAATGAGGATGGAATAAAGTTTAAAATGAAGTGCGATATTAGAACAAAGCTTAGGATTAATAAAAAGTAGCTTTTATATTAATGACTTATGGGACTTTAGGATAGTGATATGATATTATTTCTTTAGCAAAGTTGAGAAGAAAACTTCGTAGGACGAAACAGTTTTTTTTTTTATAAATTTATTTATTTATAAATTGGTGAAGTTTAGTGTTTTATAAAATTAAAGTTTTATTTACCGGTGTGGTAGACGTTTGAAATTAGAATTTTGTGCTAGTTGAGTGCAGTGATTTAGTGACAATGATTCTATATCACGATGAATGAAAAGATTTAGTTTTCGGAAATGAAAACTTAGGTTTGAAATAAGTACGAGGTCAGGATAAACCTTAACAATAATATTGAGCGACTGCTAATTTAGCTTTTATGTTTACTTGAAGATTTTGAAGACGTCTCAAGAATTTTAGGATAGTGTTACAATTAAGTTTAGCTAAAGTTGAGAAGAAAAATTAATTGATAAAGTCTCTTGTAAAGTGTTTCTATGAAACTATAGTTTTATTTAATGGTTTGGTAGATGTTTCGACTTCAGAGTTTTGTGTTAGTTGAGTGCAGTGAGTTGTGAACAATGTTTTATTATCACAGTTAGCAATAAAAGTGAGTTTTCAGAAATGAGGAAAAGACAAAGTTTAAAATGAAGTAGGATGTCAGGATAAATCTTAGGAATAATATTTTGCAACTGAAAAAGTAGATTTTATATTAAAACGACTAAAGAACTTTAGGATAGTGATATTTATCTCTTTTAACTTAGGATAGTGATATAATTTAGTTTAACCAAAGTTGAGAAGGAAATTTCGTAGGATGAAAATAATGTTTATGATGAAAATAATGAAATAGATGTTTTTCAAAAAGTGTGAAGTTTGTTGTAAAGTGTTTTTAAGTAATTATAGTTTTATTAAACGGTGTGGTAGACGTTTCAACTTAGAATTTTGTGGTATTTGAGTGCAGTGAGGTGGTTACAGTGTTTCTATGTCACGGCAAATGAAATGAGTTAGTTTTCTTAAATGGGGTGGAAATTAAATGTGAAATAAGTACGAGATCAGGAAGCTAGTTAATAAAAATAATAATTGGGGTCCGATTTATTCCTTTCTAAGAAATTATCAGAAGGACTTAACTCTATAAAATATAGCCAAGTTATTTATTTATTATAGAGTCAGTAGCTTATGTAATAGTGTAAAAACGTTTATAAATCTGCGTATTTAAAAAAAAAAAAGATAAAGTCAATGCTAGTTACGGTTTGAGTTTGAATTGATACGGTTTAAATTGATATACCTAGCTTAAGCGTTTAATGGTGCACCAAAATTATTAAAAAATCTTTTTTTTTAAATTTCCTTGGCACCAGTGTTTCTATACATTGATATTTTCCACTAATTTAGTAAAAATTTAGATGGATTCCTAAGATGGACGTATGTTCGATGGATAAGTCCAGATACAACATAAGTAGTAAAAAAATATATATTTTATAATACCTACAATCTCTTTACAACTTTATTTGTTAGTGTTGGTATCACTGTTTTTATCATAATTCGGTCAGGGAAAATATTTAGGTAGTAGTAGTAAGAAGAAAATGGTCGTAGAAAGAAATCGTTTCTTTTTTATTTGGTGATGTTTGTTGTCTTGATTTTTTTTTACAAATTTAATTTCAATTAACGGTGTGGTAGACGTATCAACTTAGTGGAGTTTTGTGCTTTTCGTTTCAATTAAGTGGAGTTTTGTGTTAGTTGAGTGCAGTGAGTTAGTGACAGTGTTGATATCAAAACGTGATAGGAATATACCTCCTATCACATCAAATGGAGTGAGTTGTCAATGTGAAGAAAATTCAGTTTGAAATTAAGTAAAAACGTGAGGATTTAATTTAGAATTATTATTTAGAGAGTTACGTAGCTTTAAATAATAGTTTCAGGACTTCTTTAAAAAATTCGATGCTATTTTCAGTAGTAATAAATAAATCGCATTTTGATGTTTCTTTCAAAGAGTTTATCAAGAGGACGGACTTACCTGAATAAATCAACAAAGGTAAATTATAGATTTTCTTCATTTCCCAGGTACGAGAATGGTCTATTAAGAAAATAATGAAAGATGGTGTTCAATGGTCTAGTTGTTTTTTGGAGTTTCAGATTTCAGTGTAGTCGAAATAATTTCTACTAGGTTGAAAAAAAAAACATTCACTTTTTGAAATAATCTTGACAGCGATAGTTGTGTGTGAGTGAGGTGTTAAAACATTGGAAATCAACATGATATTTTCCATTGAATTTTTAAGTTACTGGTACTTAAATACTGATTAAATATTAATTCAGTAGAATTTGTCATTATGATTTCTTGAGAAGCTTTTGATGGAGAAGCTCAGATACAACGAAAATTAATTAAGAAAACAACAATTTTCTTTATTAGTTTTGGCTGATAACAGTGTTTCTATAAATTTACATAATTCGGTGATTACAATAAATAAATAGTTGAGAAAAAAAATACGTAGAGAAAAAGTGAGTTATTTAAAAAAAGTTAAAATTTAGTGGAGTTTGGTGTTGTTTGAGTGTAGTGAGGTGGTGATAGTGTTTTTGTTTCTCAGCAAAAGAAAACAGTTACGTAACGTATCGTGACTTTTTATTTCAGGTTCAACTAAATACAAGATTAGCATTTATAAATTACCTACAGTATTTTAACACGTACAATTAAGAAGAATTTATTTACATGCGGATTTTTTAAAGACATTCACTTAGGATACTTCGAAGTACAAATAAAGAACGATTGAAGTTTTAAAAACACAAGTATGACGTACACGTTTATTTAATAGCACGAAACTAACAAAGGTACACTGCATTAGTGCAATTTAAAATAAGAAATATAAAATTTAAGGTTACGATAGGGTGATTGAATTGGATTTCCAATATTACGGTGATTTTTTTGAGCTTAAGGTTAGTTTGTGATTGAATTTAGGATGCCATGATTCATATTTAAGCGAAACTTCCAACAAAAGAATTAAGACATCTGTTTGAATGACATTACGATATTTTCCGATTATTAATATTTCTGGTATATTTTTAAATTATTATAAATATTTCTGGTATATTTTTAAATTATTATAAATATTTCTGATATATTTTTAAATTATTATAAATATTTCTGGTGTATTTTATTTAATATTTATATTGAATAAAGGTTATTAAGTTTCACAGAGATATTTAGACTTACTTAAATATTTTAGTAAAACGACAAATTACAACGTTCTTCGAAATTACAAAATTTAATTACAAATTCAGCAACAAATTACAACAACTTCAGAGATCAAACATATCCTGCAAAAATATTTCGACCAACTTTGTAGCTTGGAGTGCAAATACAAATCGTCAACTTTGGAGTAGAATTACGAAATTTCTCGATTATGGTATAGGACAAATAATATTATTAAATAATTAAGTTTTTAAGATCGACTAAATTAAGACTTTATTTTTTAGTAGAATACAGAATTTCTCGAATATTAAATAAATAGTAGTCTATTGCTAGGATTGTTAAGACTGATTTTAATTTTAATTTTGCAGTTACTATTAATTTTTTTTTCAAATTATAAGACTTACATTTTTGGCAGCAATAGAAAATTTCTCGAACAAAAAATATTATTGAAATATTTTATTGCTAGGATTATCTATACTAATATTATAAAGAGGTAAAATTTGTTTGTTTGTATGTAGGGGGTAATCTCCGGAAATAATAAACCGATTTAAAAAATTGATTTACTGGTCGAAATCTACATTATATTCGTGAGAGCTAAAGGCTATAAATTATAAAGATATCATTAAAATTTTACCGCCCAAGTCCGCCCAACGAAGTGGGCACGGGTCAGCTAGTTAGTTAAGTATATATAGTTGATAAAGCTTTCAATTTAAAACCTAAATATAAAGTAGCGTTACGTAATTTCTGGAATTTGAAATATTTTTGAAACTATTTATTTCCAGGGTTATTAAAAGAGATTTCTTCGTTTGGACTTATTATTATTTTAATAATGCTTCCAATATACGACCTCAATTTTCTGAGTTATTCAGACTGACTTTTAGTTTGGTACTTTGGAGTTATTATTGTTTTAATTAACCTCCCAAATGAAGACCCTCAACTTTGAGTAGCGTTTCAGAATTTCTCGTTTATATACATATAATGGCGGAGACTTTTTATCGCTAGGACTATTTAGACTGACTTCTTACTTTGGAATTATATTATTTTCAGAAAGCTTATACTGCGTAGCGTCACAAAATTTCTCTATGATGATGATGATGAGATGCTTCTTTTGCTAGAGTTATTAAGGCTGACTTTTTAGTTTGGAGTTAAAATTATTTTAAGATAGCTTTGAGACCTCAGGTTTAAAGTGTGCATTTAACAGAAAATGAACCAAATAGCAAAAAGAGCGAAATGGTGGTAATTATTATTAGTTGAAATACAAACAAAGAACGTTATTCCAGTGACGCAATAAATAGGTTTAGTAAATTTTTGATGATGATGATTATGAAATGATGAATAACAAATGAGTACAAACGATAGACAGAATTATGATAGGAAAGAACGAGCTGAGCTAATTAAAATAAAACTATAAGTGATGACGAGACGAGAGGGTTGACGATAGATGGATTTATGAAGTGGTTAAAATAATCTGCAATTAATAATGAATATACAAATAAGTTAAATACAAATAAGATAATTTTCAGGAACGTACTGACGATAGACGACGCGACGGTGACGACGGAATAATAGCAAGAGACAAGCAAAGGTGGTTGAAAAACTAAATTTCATAATATCTTCTATTGATGATAATTACTTTATTAGTTACCTAAATATACAAATAGGATTATGAAGAAGGTGCCGACGATAGTCGGAATTAAAATGATAGCAATGAAAGAGGTGGTTAGAACAATTAAGTCTGCTAATATTTATATTGTTGATGATAAAACGTAATCTAAATATATATAATATAAGCAAATTGTACAAATAACTGATGACTGACGATAGACGAAGATGACGGGATTTATGAAGATCGCAAGAAATGAGCTGAAGTGGTTACAATAAGTAAATTAAGTACGAACATTCTGAAATAGAAAAGGTTAAATAAAAACGAAATTGATGATCAAGGGATGAGGTAGTTTGAAATAGAAGATTCAATAACATCAGTAAGAGGTGATTAGGAAAATAAAGTTAAGTAGTAGTACTATAGATAGAAGAGGAATTATAATGATAGCTAGATAATATGTAATGGATAGAACAGAAAGGTTTAATAAATGTTATAAGTAACATTGATGACAATATTGATAATGCTTAACGCAAATATATCTACAACATAGACGATACAGATGATGAACAGAATTATAATAGTAAGGAACGAGTTGAGGTGGTTAGAATGATTACAGATAATGGTAATACGTAACCTAAATCAGTTTGATCTTGATTATATCAGAAAAATGGCAATACGATAATAGTATTGAATGAGTCGAACTCAAAAGAAGGTTTAGTAACTTTGTTAATGAAAAAGATGAATATGAATAACGCAAATATTAAAAATTGACTAGGATAGGTTTCAAAAGTTCCCACCCAGAGGACAGAATGAAACTCGTTTACACATTTTGTAAAATTAAATATAATTAAGTGAATTGTAAAATAAAACTAGAGAAATATCTGATTCTGAAATATTAAACATAGGTGTAGATAAATAATAATCAAAGAGTTACAGATGATATTCAGAAATTATGACAGCATGGTACTAGATGAGGTGCTAAAGATAATTATACGAGTAAATAAATAAAATTTGAATAATGATGATAGTACGTAACATGGAAATACAAGTTGGTTGATTAAGACTGATGAAGGAATAGGAACGGGCCGTGAAAGGGTTGGTAAAGGATACAAAAAGATATCAATCATAGGCTTTAAATGTGGTTACAGACATTAGACGGAATTATGGTAGCAAAGAAAAAGAGGCGGTGGATATAAAAAAATAAAATTATAAACAATAATAATAATATGGAACGTGCCAGTGGACAAGATACTGGGTAAACAGATATGTCAAATGTCAATTATTAAGATTTCATGTGGATACGAATGACAGACGGAATTATTAGACCAAAGTGCGAGATAGGGTGTTCAAAGTAATACGCATTAAATTAGTAATTTAACGAAATATTAATGTGGACGACAACAATGTGAGATGATTAAATAATTTTACTGTTGTTAGAGATCAGAAATTGACGACAGGTCACTTTTTAAAAGCAAACTATGAACTAAGATGTTCTGAATGAGGTTTAACAAATTAAAAAAATACGAATTGATGATAGATGAATAATACAACAATGAGCAGGGAAAATCAAAATGTTAAGTGGTAAAGCTTTCGTACTTAAGTTGCGTACGCTCTTTAGAGTGATACCTAGGGATACTGGCGATAAACGGAATTTAGATTGTAAAATAATTTTGATAGTAGATTATCAATATATTGACGAGATGAGCCTAGTAACATAGGATGTTTGAGAAAGCAATGACGAGATTGAACGATTCTAGAATCATGGGATGTTCATGTGCGTTTCAAAGAAGTTGAAGAATCTTAGGATATTGTGTGTATTGACAATACCGAATAAATCTAGAGACATAGAGTGCTCATGTGCTAGTTGAATAGATTGAACGGACCCTGTAATAATAGGGTGTTCATGAGCGAGTTATAGAGATTGAACAAACATAAAGTCATAGGTTGTTCATGAGCGAATTATAGTGATTGAACAAACCTGAAATCATAGGGTGTTCATGAGCGAATTATAGTGATTGAATAAAACTGAAATCATAGGGTGTTCAAGAGCGAATTATAGTGATTGAACGAATCTGAAATCATAGGGTGTTCAAGAGCGAATTACAGTGATTGAACAAACCTAAAGTCATAGGGTGTTCATGAGCGAATTATAGTGATTGAACGAACCTGAAATCATAGTGTGTTCAAGAGCGAATTATAGTGATTGAACAAACCTAAAGTCATAGGGTGTTCAAGAGCGAATTATAGTGATTGAACGAACCTGAAATCATAGGGTATTCAAGAGCAAATTATAGTGATTGAACGAACCTAAAATCATAGGGTGTTCAAGAGCGAATTATAGTGATTGAACCAACCTGAAATCATAGGGTGTTCATGAGTGAATTATAGTGATTGAACGAACCTGAAATCATAGGGTGTTCAAGAGCGAATTATATTGATTGAACGAACCTGAAATCATAGGGTGTTCATGAGCGAATTATAGTGATTGAACGAACCTAAAATCATAGGGTGTTCATGAGCGAATTATAGTGATTGAACGAACCTAAAATCATAGGGTGTTCATGAGTGAATTATAGTGATTGAACGAACCTGAAATCATAGGGTGTTCAAGAGCGAATTATATTGATTGAACGAACCTGAAATCATAGGGTGTTCATGAGCGAATTATAGTGATTGAACGAACCTAAAATCATAGGGTGTTCATGAGCGAATTATAGTGATTGAACGAACCTGAAATCATAGTGTGTTCAAGAGCGAATTATAGTGATTGAACAAACCTAAAGTCATAGGGTGTTCAAGAGCGAATTATAGTGATTGAACGAACCTGAAATCATAGGGTATTCAAGAGCAAATTATAGTGATTGAACGAACCTAAAATCATAGGGTGTTCAAGAGCGAATTATAGTGATTGAACCAACCTGAAATCATAGGGTGTTCATGAGTGAATTATAGTGATTGAACGAACCTGAAATCATAGGGTGTTCAAGAGCGAATTATATTGATTGAACGAACCTGAAATCATAGGGTGTTCATGAGCGAATTATAGTGATTGAACGAACCTAAAATCATAGGGTGTTCATGAGCGAATTATAGTGATTGAACGAACCTAAAATCATAGGGTGTTCATGAGTGAATTATAGTGATTGAACGAACCTGAAATCATAGGGTGTTCAAGAGCGAATTATATTGATTGAACGAACCTGAAATCATAGGGTGTTCATGAGCGAATTATAGTGATTGAACGAACCTAAAATCATAGGGTGTTCATGAGCGAATTATAGTGATTGAACGAACCTAAAATCATAGGGTGTTCATGAGCGAATTATAGTGATTGAACGAACCTAAAATCATAGGGTGTTCAAGAACGAATTATAGTGATTGAACGAACCTAAAATCATAGGGTGTTCATGAGCGAATTATAGTGATTGAACGAACCTAAAATCATAGGGTGTTCTAGAGCGAATTAAAGTGATTGAACGAACCTGAAATCATAGGGTGTTCAAGAGTGAATAAAAGTGATTGAACGAACCTGAAATCATAGGGTGTTCACGTGTGATTTAAATAGATTGAACAACAATAAATCAAAGGATATTCAAGAGCAAATTAAATACCTAGATGGAACGAATCAAAAATTATAGGGTTTTCACTGCATATTACATAGATTGAACAAACCTAAAATCATAGGGTTTTCATGTGAGTATTAAATACTTTGAACGAACCTAGAATCTAAGATTGAAGGAACAAAGGAAAATAATAGAGTGTTGAAGGGGAATAATAGTGTTCTGTGTGTATTAAATAGGTTGAAGTAATCTAGAATAGGCTATTAATTTTCATATTACATAGATTGAACGAACTTAGAATCATAGGACGTTTATGTGTTTTGTTGAGATAAGGAGGCTTTTAGGGTGGTAATGACGAGATTTAACGAGCGGAAAGTCTAAGGAGGCTTTTAGGGTAGTGATGAGATAGAAAGAGCGGAAAGTCTAAGGAGACTTTTAGGGGAATGACGAGATTTAACGAGCGGAAAGTCTATGGAGACTTTTAAGGTAGTGACGAGATTGGACGAGCGGAAAGTCTAAGGAGACTTTTAGGGGAATGACGAGATTTAACGAGCGGAAAGTCTATGGAGACTTAAGGTAGTGACGAGATTGAACGAGCGGAAAGTCTATGGAGACTTTTAGGGGAATGACGAGATTTAACGAGCGGAAAGTCTGAGAAGACTTTTAGGGTAATGACGAGATTGAACGAGCGGAAAGTCTAAGGACACTTTTAGGGTAGTGACGAGATTGAACGAGTGGAAAGTCTAAGGAGGCTTTTAGGGTAGTGACGAGATTGGACGATCGGAAAGTCTAAGAAGGCTTTTAGGGTAGTGACGAGATTGGGCGATCGGAAAGTCTAAGGAGACTTTTAGGATGGTGATGAGATTGAACGTGCGGAAAGTCTGAGGAGACTTTTAGGGTAGTGACGAGATTTAACGAGCGGAAAGTCTAAGGACACTTTTAGGGTAGTGACGAGATTGAACGAGCGGAAAGTCTAAGGAGGCTTTAGGGAAGTGACGAGATTGGAGGATCGGAAAGTCTAAGAAGGCTTTTAGGGTAGTGACGAGATTTAACGAGCGGAAAGTCTAAGGACACTTTTAGGGTAGTGACGAGATTGAACGAGCGGAAAGTCTAAGGAGGCTTTAGGGAAGTGACGAGATTGGAGGATCGGAAAGTCTAAGAAGGCTTTTAGGGTAGTGACGAGATTGGACGATCGGAAAGTCTAAGGAGACTTTTAGGATGGTGATGAGATAGAACGAGTGCAAAGTCTGAGGAGACTTTTAGGGTAGTGACGAGATTTAACGAGCGGAAAGTCTAAGGACACTTTTAGGGTAGTGACGAGATTGAACGAGCGGAAAGTCTAAGGAGGCTTTAGGGAAGTGACGAGATTGGAGGATCGGAAAGTCTAAGAAGGCTTTTAGGGTAGTGACGAGATTGGACGATCGGAAAGTCTAAGGAGACTTTTAGGATGGTGATGAGATAGAACGAGCGGAAAGTCTAAGGAGACTTTTAGGGCAGTGATGAGATTGAACGAGTGGAAAGTCTAAGGAGACTTTTAGGCTAGTGATGAGATTGAACTTGCGGAAAGTCTAAGGAGGCTTTTAGGGTAGTGACTTCAAGGTAGAACGAGAGTAAAATTCTAGAAGGCTCTTTTGGTAGCGACGATTTGCAAGAATTGTAGATTTGTTGGGTGCTCTCGTCGTACGGTTATAGTAACACACGGGCGTAAAATCTTAGGAGGCGAAATCTTAAAATCATGGTAGTGACGAGATTGGACGAGCATAAACTCCAAGGAGGCTCAGAGAAGATTGAAGGATTCTTATATCATAGGGTGCTCTTGTGGTAGTGACGAGATTGAATGAGCGTAAATTTCATGGAAGCTCTTAGGGAAGTGACGAGATTGAACGAGCGTAAACTCCAAGGAGGCTCCTAGGGAAGTGACTAGACTGAACGAGCGTAAACTCCGAAGAGGCTCTTAGGGAAGTTACGATTTTGAACGAACTTATTTTCATTGGACATTCAATTGTTCATTTACATACTAAAGAGATAGAACCAGCTTAGAACCATACGAAGTTCATGTGGTGTGCAACGAGTATAGAATGATAGGATGTTCATGTGGGATTGAACGAAGGAGTCTATAGAGTCTGACCAAGAATTGTAGGATGTTTTAGTGCGTATTAAAGAAATAGGTTTTTTCAATACGAAGTTATGATTAGTCCTTCTAATAAGGATAAGAAGGAGAAGAGTGATCGTAATCATACGTAGATATGCGAATACATATAGCCTTGTCGGATGATACATGATAGATGAAAGTTTTAATACAGGAGTTTGACAAATAATTGATAATTATTATGACGCGTGACGCTTAGATTTCCAAATGAATGGCTTATATTAGTTTTTTTTTTGTTGTTAGATCTTCAAATAGGATCTTTGTAAAGTGCTGATGGCAAATTGAATTATATTAGCAAGGAAAGTATACGTATAAATAATGATGTTATGTTTTTATGTGCGATTAGGTATATATTTTAGACGGAATTATGAAGGCATAAAAGTCTGTTAAATAGTGTTTGATAAATATTAATCTTGATGATAATATTTAGCTTAAAATATATACAAATTAAATAGAAATCGATATAGATTTTTACGAAAGACTGAGCTGTGCTAGAAAATCAAGAACCCGAGTACTACCTACTAATGATGTTTTATTAACAATATGCAAACATAATGATTGTTCATCATAGATTAATACAGAATTATGATGGCAGAGAATAAGCTGAATTGATGCTGATAAGAAGAATTACAATTATTATGGTACTATTAATGAAATAAATAATCGGTTTAATAGGTGTGATTAGCAAATAATTTCGAGAAATATCTAATATTTTGCGATTGTTAAGAAATAATGCAAAGTACGTTTCTAATTTTAGGAATGAAGCGATGTTAAAATATTTGTTTTATTTAAGTCTACAGGTTTTATTTTATGAGAAATAACTGAAAGGTATTCGTTACATTACCTAGGTACGTCGTATTTACCCCAAATTTTCAGATTTACCCGAAAAACGAACGCATTAATTTTATTTTTCAGAAACGATTACTTTTAAGACGTCTAATGTTATTTAAAATCAATTAAACGGCTATTAGTAAGTTAAGTATTATAGGGACGTATAATTTCACAGAAACTGAAACCCTATTATTATAAGATATTGCGAACTATCTCTTATGAAAATTTATTTTTACTTAAGAAAATTATCTGAACGTTAATACTGATTATTTTTAGTGTGTCGACGGCAATTTTAATTAATTGTTTTTATCAAGAACTTTTTTATTTTTCTCTTTATTAAAAGTAATCGATTTAAAACACGTTAATTTAATCAAGTATAATTAACTAAATGAACTTGACAACTATGAACTTTCTGGGGAATAATTATAAAACATTTATGTCAACAGCGAAGCTACGTTGATTCCAATGTTACAGATAATTATTTTTGTTTTTATAAATATAATTCTTATATCTTACAAATGTAAATAATATTTTATAATTTCCGTATATTTTGTCGAAAATTATAATTATATTCATAAACAGTAAACATATTTGAATGAGTATTTTGTATTGAACACCTACTGTGTGTTAAATAAAAGGTATTAAATACTAAAAACTGTAATGACAGTCACCCACTTTATAGAAAATGATTTTTTAATGCTTTTTTTAAAGCAGAATTAGTCAATTTGTTTTAACAGACGGCCAAATATTATAATATTAACAAATTATGTTCAGTTAGCACTTGTGTTCGTTATTGTACCAATTTATAATTCTACGATGGAACGTTTTCTACGTTATATATTTATTAATATATTTATTCGGATCGCAATAAGATAAAGATAGTAAATAAAAAACTTAATTCCTATATAAGGATGAAATAGGTAGGGTATATTATTATTTATTTACTAAACAAAATTGTGTTTAATTTTATTATTGTCTAGGTATATTACTTTGAACATGTCGGTTATGATTTCCTTTAATAATTTACATATCAATTATATCAGTTTATTTAATATAAGCGAAAAGTTTTATGTAAGAATTTCTACTAAATAACAAACATCCTACAAAATTTAGTTTTTTTTTAACAGCGCTTAATTAAGCTATATTTTAATAACTTTATTCCATAGATAACTATTTATAATTAATTTGCATAACACAGTATTATTAGACAACTGATTTTAGCTAACCTTCTATTAATTTTACGTATCTGTATAGATTTAATTATATTAATTATTGATTATAAAATTATGCAATAACAACAATTTTACTAAACGTATCATTTAACTTAGGTAAATGTTATATTTGCATTTCAGCGTAAAAGTGATTAACGTTATTTTATAGAATTATGGAAGTTTTATATTTTTCGATATTATAGATATAATTAATACCTACGTTTTTTTAATTAACAATTAATGAGAGATCGCTTACGTACTAATTTATTAAAAAAAGAATTACATTTCTTTTGCTAATTCTATTCTTTCGAGTGTTAAGAATCAAAATGTCGAGGTTATTTCAGATGTAAACAGAAACACAAATTTGCCGCTTTAAGTTAATTAATTTAGGAAAAACAAACCCAACTTTGAATAATATTAGTTTATTATTTAATTTATTTCGTAAAAAACAAAACTTTTATCTTCTGATGAAAGCAGTTAGTTTAAATACTTAAATTTTTAAATTAATTAAATAATTAACATTATACTTATTGTTATTTTATAAATATTTATGATATAAAAATAACACAGTGATTTATTATACAATCAGAAAGGTTTTGGATAGATTTTATAAAAAAACTCTAACGCCAAACAGTGAACAACATCTCGTCATTAGAAATAATGCAACAACTTTTTACAAAAATAATAACTTTTTCTTATACATAATACCGTTTAAACTTCATACATAATCCCTAATTTTATAACTGTACCTATACTTACTTACAATTTTTACTCCTAAAATATGTGAATGCATATTGTTCAAATATTTTATACTCAATTATTAAATTACCAATATATACTTTAAAATATATACCTTTTAGTCTGTTCTTATTCGTTATTACAAACAGATTTTGTTATTTCATTTAAATATACGTTATTGCATTTATATTTACTAAACGTATCAAAATAGACTTTTTAAAATCTAATAATAACTAATGCTAAAATTACAGTAATTGGTTTTCATCTTTACTAACTGAAATTATTATATTATTAATGTTTAATTCACAGTATGAAACTATTAAACATTTTGCAGTAATTTATTTTAATTTAATAACATAAAAATATTTTCATGAAAGATAATAATATGAAATATATTCACACGCATACAATTTTGCCCGAAGTTGTAATGTCCAGTTTAAAATAAATATTATTCTCATCTGTATTATTTATTTAACTTTATACACATGCAGTCATGCAACATACATTGGCGGACTTAATGCCTTGAGCATTCTCTTCACCTTAGGGTATATTTATAAATAAAGCATTCTTGAAAAAAAATGACTGAGGGATAAATGCTCAAAAATAAATATGTATTTTATATTTTACACATAAGATTAATGTGTTTAACAATAAGTGGATTTAAGAAAACTTATTATAATGACTAGAATTAAAGAATGACATTGTCTTTTCAGAATAACATTTGGCTTTTCAGAATGACGTTTGACTTTTCGTAATGACATTTCAGGCGTTAAGAATCACATTTCAATAAAGTTTTAGAATTAAAACAAGACCTGCGGAGAGCATCTAAGTAAACCAAGCACTAAAACGATCTCTAACGAACTTCTGATCAAAATATGTAAAATTAATTTATATTATATCTGCTACGAGATAAGTTAAGTAAAATTCGTGTTACATGATTTTTTGCGTTAAGTTTTTTTCAGATTTTACTTTATAAATGAATCGACAAACAAGAAAATTTCTAATCACCATTTATTACGTATAACTATACTGTTTGGTATTTTGGATCTTAAACGATTAAGATTAAAGACTACGTGTATTTTAATTATTTAATTATAACAACTTTAACCTCAACAAATACCTTTTACGAATATTAATGTATTCCTCCGATATACCTATCTACTTTATTTTTATTTCGACTTATTTTTATACTATGCTATATTATTTAAACTTTAGATTTATAATTATTGGACGTTTAAATATAATTTCTACTAAACTACACTACGGGTATGCAAAACTGTAGATAGTAAAATAAAAAAGGTCAAATAAGAACGGCATATAAAACACCGAAACTACGTTTTCATAATTTTTTTAAGTAGGTATTTGCCTAATTACCAACCACATCTTATTAGGTAGGAAAAATTACATAAAATTCAACAGAAGGGCACTATAAATTCGGAAATATTTATATAGGCACGTCATTTATTTGAAAATATTTATAACGTATTTATCAGATAATCGTTCTAGCATTTTTAGATTTGCGGCAGAGTAGGTATATTTTAAGAATAAAGATGAATTTTAAGACGAAAGACGTTTTGGAATAGTAGAATTAAAATAAATTAATATTTTTTCCACAATAAAGGAATCAAATAATTTATGTTTATACCTAAAAGATATTAGATCTAAAAAGGAGTACGTTGACAGTACCTATATAATATTTCGATAAGATATTTAAAAAAAATTAAATTATGCCTGGATTATATATTTGCACAAAATATTGCGTGAAAGGATAGCTTCTCTTAGACATTATTTATTACGATCTCGTTTTTACAGGCGTATAACATTATTATATTTAGAATAGTTTGAATATTAAATCGAAAAGGTATTCTCCAATCGGAATTAATGTAAATAATTTAGGTTCGACAGGATCTGATCAATATTATATGATATAATTTAAGCAAATTAACTATTACAATACATATTTCTACAAATTATTATCAGTATCTTAAACAATTTAAATTGAAAGGTACAACTACTTATATAATTTGAAATTTAAATTATTTGGACTTGTAAGAACTCAATATTGAAAGAACCAATTAGAAAACCAATATTAAAATTATACTAGCATCAATATTCTATATAATTAGACATAATTTTAGCTTTTCATGCCCAAATGATTTAGGATAGCTTCGTAAGGATTTCTTTCAAAATTCACGCTTTTAGGTTAGGTAAATGGACACTACTGTATTACATATATTATACACACTCAAACATCATAGAGGAACACACACATTTAATTTCGTAAAAAATCGTGGTAGATCAGGCACTACCCTTATCATGATCCTACCCGCACAAAGTTCATTTAATTGCAATGTTTAGGTGGAAAAATGATTTCTCCTTTGCCCGATTTCTTTTAACGCAACCTGTCCAAGCAGCATGAACAATATTTCGTTACGACATTATTTATTTTTCATTAATTGGATGGAAATTAGTTTCTGTATGTGCTTCACATTGTTGAGATGTAGCATGCTGGTACTAGCACTACACAGCGTTCTGTTCTCTTTTAATTGCAATTCAGTTCTGAATTGTGGGTTTGGTTCATTTCGTCCTTGTCCAGTGTTTGCGTATTATCTGTTTTACCTTCTTTTGCTTCACGGGGTCAATGTAAAGCTGTACATATTCCTCTAAAACGAACGCTTATTGTTACTAATTTACATTTTTAAATTATCTAATGAATTTAAATATTTATTGTTCGTATTATGCATTGGGATGTTAGTGTTCTCCACGCTTTTAAACGCAAATATGAAATGATACATACAACCATTTAGTATACACGACACTACTCTAGCGGGATCGGTTTAGCTATACCTACACAAGTTTTTTATATATATTTACACTGCTCGATGAGATTAACTTTTAAAATAGTTATGTAATATATATTTTTCTTTAATATTATTTCAGGAGCTAACATTAACTGTTCACGTATTTAATGCCACCGCTTTTCCTGCAGACCCCGTAAGGTTCCGTCGTTTCCACCATGGCCGCCTGTCCCATCTACAAAACTATAAACAAATAGTTTCACCAATTTGATCGTTATCGTGGACGACGCAGGATGGACCCTAGATATTCACCAGTATTAATAACACCTCCGTAATTTAGAACAAAATAATTAAAATTCAAGGTATAGCTATATAGTTTTTTTAATTTATCTTCATTTTTTTGCAAAACTCACTAACGTCTTTGGGCACTTGTTAATTCCCCTGTTTTTTGCTATTTGGTGCCCAATTCTGCTAATTTTTACAATGTCGAAGCCAATTTAAATTATTTCTCTTAGCGAATTAATTAATTACTATGCGTCTGAGTCTTCGTACCTAGTATGTATAGCAGAGACAATATGTTTCTAGACTAGCTGAACAAGTACATGACCGACAACATTCGACAGTAAAATGATTAGCAGAATTAATGATAAAATCATTCAAATGAAGCAGTTCGTAATAATAAGTCCACACACTAATAGATTTACGATTAGCACTCATTTTTACGAAACACAAAGCATGTTAGAATATTGTAATGCCTCCCATTAATAAGATGGTCCAAGTTACGCATCACAATGTCATCTGTTGGTTAGCCCAAGTAGAGGACAGACACTTGTCGTAAACTCGAGATGCTTAGTGTAAATGTTAGTGTTGATTTGTTTTCCTACTAACTCACTTTAACGTATCGCCTTAAGTCTAGAACAATCTCATCTAACACCAATTTGAAGGAACACGGACTTAGATTTAACTATTGCAAACTTATTTAATTTTTCAGATGTTTTATTATTATGTTGGCGGCGTCAGGCAGGCTTATTATCAGCGGATCTTAGGCAGCGATGTTAGTTACAAAAGTTTAAGAACAAAACTTGGCAGCAGTAAACACATGAGGCGAATATGAGATTTATCTAACTAGATAAATTAGGTTAACTTTATATACCTATATTCACTAGCTATATATCTTTGTAATTCAAATGTTTCTGAAACTGATATTATGTACTAGGAGAAATAAGTCGTTCAATGTTTTAAATTTACCGTTACAATCAATATGATTGCGTTATTTTTATTAATTTAGTGAGGGGTCAGAAAATATTTATAAACATGGTTTATTCTCATAGTTTATTTGTATTTCATCCACATCATTAAGTTGTAGTACGTGAATTAGAGATGTAAGTTGATACAAACGGAGTTCCAAGAATGTAATGTAGACCTAGAAGAGATTCGATAGGTATGAAAATGAGCACATTAAACCGGGCGATGACTTAGGTTATTTTATGATTAGGATACGTTTAATATAATATTTATCACATTCAGTGTTTGACATCTTACAATATGCTAGATTTAAAATGCAAGTAATAGTAAGTTATATTACAGCTTAGGCATAAATGTACTCATTACAGCTGTGTGAACAGCGACGTTAAGTTTAAGATTAATTCGAAATATATATTATTAAGTAGTAAACGTTAGATATACTCACTAAGCTTTTGTTAGTTGTAGCCTGGGTTAGGTAGGATGGTAGCCCCTGGTATTTAGGGTTTAAACAGGCCGTAGATTCAGGATGTCCGTATTTAGACTCCATAAAACGAATCTGGAAGAAGCCTAATTTGTTGGCAGGCTTAGATTAAAACTCCTAAACTCACAGGCGAGGCTTTTCCTAACTATACTTAGGACCGTAGGCTAACAGATAGATAAAGTCTAATTAGGATTGTATTGATAAGATTTAGAAGTAACTTTCAGTAATTCTTAGAAGTAGAATTATGGCTGCTATTAAAATGTATTTCTTTGCAAATTGTATGGTTAAGTAAATTAAATAACAGCAGTGTAGAAATTAGGTATGTTAGTTTTAGTCAAGTCATTCGCTTCGGATTTTATGCCCTTAATTGCAATTTTCTGCCAAATAACAGCTTAAAGGAACTCGATAACAATCTGGAATTCATACACTTAATCAATAATTTGTGTACATTTTGATAAAATATTATATTTTTGTACTAAAAATTGATCTGTCATATTCAAGCATTATTTTATAGCTCGATTGTAACTATCTGTCCCCGAACGATTAAAATTACTTTTTTAAATTCATAAAATGTTAGTTTTTTAAATTATTTTGACCTTTTTGAAAAAGTTAATTCATGAACGTCTGTAAACCGTTGTAAATTTGATTAATAAATCATTAGTAATCAAAAGTATTAATTTTGTTTCTCTTTGTGTAAATATCTACATAATGTTTCCCAAGACATTTAGGTATAACTTCTCAACAGAATACCTACACATTTCTTGTCTCTGATCAAACAGTTATTTTCAAATTTTTCTCATTCAACAATATTTTAAGTTTCCGAAACTTTAGTGAAGATTTAAAATCTTACATAATTATAATTATTATTGAAATAATTTATTCGAAATAAATATATTGAGAAGTTATATTCGAAAATATATAAAAATTTAATTTCGACTTGATTCTATGTCAGGCATCCTTTTATAATTTCAACTAATATTTTTAAATTTATTATAATAATGACATTCGGACTTCGTACCTAAATACGATAGTGACATTAGTAATATTAGGAAATTAGCATTTTTATACTAAAATTAGACATAAATGCTAATTGCTAACTTTATAATATTAACTTTCTAATACTTACGATTGCATTTTATGCTCATTACATTACATAGTATGCTCCAACATACACAAACTTATAAAACATCACATACATAAACTAGAAAATAAGAATACAAATATATATTTATTAAATATCTTTTACTATATTTAAATTTAAGTATTCAATCGTCAGCTAAACATCTAAAATAATAGTTTAGTCGGCGAAACAACTAGGTATTCGTTCTTTAGTATTTTAATCTAGGCAGGTAGGATAAATTTTTGGCCAAAAATTAAAAATTTAGGTTTTCCTAGGCAGGTTTTTTTTTCTTTTCAAAAACGAATACCTTATCTTACGAACTTGAAATAAATTCTTCCCGATTTCAGAATATTTTAGGCAATTAATTTTAGAGGGAGAAAAATAGTCTTTCATTAGATTATTCTTGTCTATTTATTAGTTAGGTTCGATCTTTATAAGTCGAGAAAAATCTTTAACTAAAGTGTGGGAGGGGGAGGGGTTATATATAGAAATTCACTTATGTCTTCCATTATTTTACCTATTTTATATGCGGCATATTTTGGGGTGAATTGGGATATTTTTTTAAATTTTTGGACTGACTGACACGACTTTTAGAGGACATTCCTTCCCTTTATCGACTTTGTTCATCGTATTTTATTTAGTTAATTTAGAAAAATAAAAATTTAAATTTTTTGGGGTGCATAGGTAAAATCTGACAAAACAGACAGACTGACAAAAGATGTAGAATTGTCGTATCCTCCCTTTTTATTTATTACAATGAAATGTCATTAGACGGCATAAAATTACAATGGTCTTGCATGTCTTCAACATGTAGTAAAGTCCCCGATAGGTCCCTGACATAGGTAACTTTACCACGACAGCGTGGTTTAATTTTTTATTGTAAAACCAAAAAAACAAATCTACTGAGTTTCTTGCCGGCTCTTCTCAGTCGATTGTAGGTTCCGAACCGGTGGTAGCTTTTTTTAAAACACCTCCTCAAGGTGAAAAATAAGCAGAAATAAATGATAAAAAATGAAAATAACAAATATAAACATTAAATAAATGAATAAATGAATTTTCTTACCCTATCTGCTGTTTTAATTATGATTTCCCTGACCACACAGAAAGCCAATCGGAAAAGTATTAATGAGAAATATTGTAAACTATTGTATAAACATAATATTTTCGTGTTTTTATTTCTTATCAACTTTTTTTTCGTTGGCTTTTTGCGTGAAAACGACCCTTTATAAAAGTAGAGATGACATGTCTTTGCTAAAAATAACTAAGTAATACAATAACACTATAAATGCACACACAACACAAAATACACATGTCATCTATGGAGTTTCGCTAACTCAAAAATAATTGGTAAGCACCATCCAGATGATACAGACGGGCGCACATCAACCAACTTCAATCTGAGAAATTCGTTTAATAAATTTTCAACTTTATCACAAAATATGAAGGTACCTATTACTAAGACTGGAGGAGGTTAATGTGCTGCCATCTGTAATATCTCCAAATTGATTCCAAACCTGAACTTGGATTTAAACTCGTACTTACATAAAAGGTGATAAGAATCCTTACCGAGTATGGTATGGAGGCCTGTGTCCCAGCAGTCCGATGATTCTAAAGGATCCGAGCTGGTGGTGCCGCATTAGTGGTGAAAAAATCGAGGGTTGAGGATATGCGTAAGTATCTATGATAATTATTATCTGAAAGGCTGCGTAAGTATACCTAGATGAAAAATAATGCTGAGTACGGTATCTAAAAAAGTAATAGGTTAGAGCAGATAAAATAAGAGAGAGAAGTATATCCAGCACTGGACTGGCTGAGATACAAATAAAATAGGTAGGTACCAACCTAATCAGATTTTCTGAAGTTGTCAATACTAAGCTATGGAATCTGGGGCTCTTTAGTCGTTTGGACCCGCGGGCCCCACCAGAGCGGGGTCGTGCGTTTTTGAATTAGTCGTATGGACCCGCTTTCAAAATTTGAGAAATTGTATGGCATACAGTAAAACTAAGCGGCAAAGTCCTGTAAGAACAGGAATACTGATTTTATTTCTGTGGGTTCGATCCCCTAATGAAATCTGCTATCCTTTGTACTTTTCCGTTTAAATAATAACCAGCAGTAGATAATAAATAATCGAAGGAGTGAATGCCATGCTAGGTCAGAGCTAAGGGCCAAACGGATTCATTATACCTATCAGTGGATACGATTGGATGAATAGTGAAAATATTAGCGACTGGCATAGAGACCTAAACTTTTTGACCATCCTGGTAAAATGCTGTGCAATGAACGATTAAAAGCAATATCTAATTGTACTATAGGCCCTTTTTATTGATGCTTGACTCCTAGATAGGTCACAATCCAGTTAAAGGGACCTATCTACCGGCCCCCTCATTAGGTAGGTACCTACTAAGAAAGTTTCCTAAGACAATAGATTGGAAGATTTTTCGAACCTATGACGTGGTTGTTATAAGTTAGCATTACAATACACCATGAGGCCATGGGGTTCAATGCCCTCTAGTCCCGTAAAGTTTACATAAGTAAATGTAAGTAGGTATCTTCGTGACTCAGCAGTGACTAGCTGAAGAAACTCAGATTTTATTTTCCGCAACACTTTAAGCGCCATCTATAATTCAACGAGTAAATCAATCAAGTGTCTCACGAGTAGATCAATTTTAACAGTCTCTAGTAGATGGCGTTGTGGTCAAAGTCTTAAGTAGTGGGTCTGAAACGCTTTTCATAATACGCTTATTTAGTTCAGCATGTATGTATATATGTAGAGATAAGTGTATACAGGTCCATAATACGCATAGCCAGCGGAGTGAGTTAAAAAATGTCGGGTAGTCCAAACTACCGTCATTTTTTAACTCACTCCGTGTCACTCACATCTGAAATGCGCTGAGTCCTCGACTATTGACAATGTATGAAAAAAAGATCGTTTAGCGCCATCTAGGCTGTAAGAAATAAAACTATACCACATTTCCTCAAATTCTGATATAAATATTTTCTTGTTACCTATTCAGTTGTTTGATTGATTGACCGCTATAGCTTAGAAACTACATGTTTCATCTAATTGTGGGCTTAGTGAAGAAGTTGTAAGTCCGTTAGTGGACTATTATACCTACATTATCCTAGATTACACTGTTACCTCATGGCAAACTTATATATACCGCCACCTAGCGCCAACATTTGGTTATTTTGTTAATACAAACGTTCAATAGATGGCGCTGCTAGTTCTTATTATGTGTAACATAACATCACGCCTGTAGTCACCTAAAAGGTTTAGCACACAGGTGTACGTTAAAATGCATTCATGTTTTAGGTACCAGTTATTTTTAAGTACTATCTAGTTAAGTAGGGCAGGGGCGAGCTTATTGCCGAGCTGGACTCCGTGACTACTACTGAGAAATTCCGTACCTAAAACAATTATAATATCGGGACCCAAGATCTCATGCCTCATTCATGTGACTCGTGTTTGACCGAAAGTTAAACGAGGTAGTCTACTCTGTTCTATCTTTTTAAGATTCAATATTTTAAAGGTCCGGATTTTGGCCACTCGCTGGATTGTAGGTGCTTTTATAAATAGTTAACTCATGTACACAAATATCCAGACCCGGAACAGTTCCTTGTAGATTATACAAACATTTGTTCTGTGCGGGTATCGAAACCTCGACATGGAGTGCAGCAGTCGATTGCTCGGCAACCTTATTTGGGTGTACCATTCTGTCTGACATTTTCAGAACTGAGATTTATACGAAACCGTTGGACTCTAGGGAAAAAGGGACCTGTCTCAATATACCTACATCATAAGGATCATAATTTCAATAAAACAAAAAATAAATGTGTAAAATTATTTATATTGCATTATAATAATTAAAAACTGTCACAACAAGGAATTGCCACGAGCCTACCTTACACAATCGCCACTTACGAAATACTTAGCCTAAGTTCACTTACACTTAACTTAGTCGACTTAACGTTACATCACATGTAGAACGAGATATCTTTTTTATAATAAGTAACAATAGCCGAGGATACTCATAACACTTCGCTCCGTTCCCACCAAAACTTAGAAGTAACTTAGCGCCTATCAAAAATCTCTCGTAAGCTTATAATATTTGACTCTATTATAACAACTAGAAGGATTCATAAGCAAATACAACAATAGATTATTATGCATACAGATATAAATGTTATGTAAAGATGATCAAAAAGGTTCCAAATACGCGGTAATACAGTGATCAAAAAGTGTACAATAAATAGTATTGAGAAGGACGCGTGCAGTCAGTCGGTACGGAGCGAGGCGCGCCCGGCGGCGCTCGCGTCTATCTCTTGTTCTTGTTCTTCATGGTGAGACGTCGCCAGAAGCTGGTCTTCTCCGCGGGGGGCTGCTCCTCCCGCGCCTCCTCGCCCCGCGTCTCTCCTCGCAGGATGTCTAGGAACGTCGGGTCGTTCTTGCGAACGTTCTTCTCGATTTTCACAGATTCCGCGCTCAATTCAGCCTTCAGTTTCTCAGGGCTCGTGTTCTCGACCTTAAACTCGTTAGGGTCTTCAACGAACGCCTGCTGAAGGTCACGCATGATCTTTTTCCTGATAGTCTTCTTCATACTGAGGTGTCTCTCTAATGTTTTGACATCACCGTTGGGGTATGTGCGGTAGTCTTCCTTCTTTTTCTTGGACTTCTTTGTCTTGTCGTCTGTGTCGTCGAAGGTCTTGCCATCGTACTGCTGGTTGAGACCGAAGATGTCCCTCAAGTGGGGGATGGCCCGCTCTGACGTCATGGTGATCGAAGGCGTAGCACCCGCCCGATTGTGAGATCACAGACACCTCATCATGAGATCTGGAAATAAGAGAAAGTCGAATATTATTATGAGAACATTTAACAATCATGCTTATGCTAAACACAGTAAATCATTCAGTAGTCATAAAGCCCAACATGTCAATTGTCAAAGAAACCGAGTACTGCTCAATGATAGGACAATAGACGTTATCGCCCACGTTTTTGTCACACAAGCTGCACAGATTTCTAGACACAGCACCTAAGTAACAAGCACATCGCCTAGTAAAATAAATGAGTTGTCCCACTTCCCTCAGCTAATTGACATTTACTTGTGAATAGACATATAGAGCATGGCAACACTAAGAATAACTGCCACACTCTACATAATACACAATCCGATACGTTTGTCAATTGTGTCCTAAACAATCACACATCTTCTACGAATAGGAGGAAAGCAATTTGGTTGGAAATAAAATTTGAATACAAAATAAATTGTGTTTATTCGTCGTGTCCCCTGAATAAATTGTTGTATCGCTATTCTAGAGGATATTCTGTGTATCGAAGGAGAAATACATTAAAAAGATACAAACGAGACAATAGAAGCAAAAATTGAATTGGACCAAGAAACTGCATCATTTAATAATAATATGAAGCAAGTCATACAATGCCACATTAATATGACTTAACGCTTGCATTTTAGAAACTAAGTATCTACAATAGTAGCCGAACATTTTCGTGAAAGTGAATTTCTCAAGTCTGTAGAGCCGACTGGCGAGTAGGTACGTCAGATATTAATACAGAGTAGTGTTTGTTGGGAACAATGGCGATGATAAAGAACAGAGGCTGCGGTCCGTAACCGATGTATACTGACTAGGGTAACAACTTCCCTTCTTGGTGGACTATCAAGGCAAAAAGTTAAAGCAGAGGAATTAATTATAACGGACGAATCATTCAATGATGATAATGGATCTAATGGAAAACCTGTGTAGGAGGGTATTAATAGTTTAGTTGTAAAGTACGATAACTTAAGAGACAAGTTCTTCGAACAACAGGTAGCAAAGAGCTTTCACGAAGTTCTTCAGCTGAAAGTCTTGTGTGTAGAAGTTGTAGGTACTGACTGCAAATGAAGTTGTGGTTAGTAGTTAAAGTAATTAAACTGGAACTTCATGTTCTAATATTAGAGCGAGGGATTTCACACCTGGAAGTAATAAGGTGTAGACAAACTTAGATCAGTTTACAGGTAGTTTCTGATATGTTTTTTATAGTCATGCGTGGTCACTGGCTAACGAAATGATTTCAAAAATCGCTACCCTTTACAAAAGCTCAACATATTTTAAACTCTATGTATAAGCAAGTAGTAAATAAATTCCATATTTCAAGATGAAATACAAGAAGGTACCATGTTTTTGTTTCTTTCTAAACCAATCATCAATTTTCTCGCCACTACTCCGTACAAGCTAGTTAGCTAAAACGTCGGCACGGAAATGTTTTGCGCTCGCGTGTACAGACATCCGTAGACTGCATTGTGTTCAGAATATAATATAGTGCGCTTGACTGCACCCTCCTCGCGAACACCGCCGTTCTCTGACAGGGCTGTCGTATTGTCCTCCAAACGTCTCTTCTTTATGACATTGTGAAGGAGCTGTTCACACGAAATGGTACCATGTTCTTTGTGTTGTAAGTATTTCTAGTACGGCATGTTATCACCTTGTTCATTTCTGATACGAGTTGTTAATTGGGGTGAAAGTTTCTTATCTCGACATTTGGTACAATTTGGGGATCAAATCTTTTCTTTGGAAATTTAAAACCGCAAGCAGGATATTTCTTTCCAAAAAATGATGAAATTCGCGACGCATGCGTTAATGCGTGTAATATTTATAAAATATAATTCGAGACTTATTTAATTAAACGTTGGTTAAACAAAATTGCGAAGTAATGAAATCTACTCCAGGGAAATCAAAAGAATGATGGCAAAAGCTAGATCCTTGTAAAAAAAACTGTTTCGGAGCGTCCCTTGCCACCCGAAATCATGATAAATGCGAGGCAACAAGAAAAATCGCCAGCCCTGTCCGCTGACGAACAATGCGAAACGTTTAGCGCCATTTCGTACATTTTTAACAAAATACAGAGCTCAGCTCTTCCACAAATTGTTAGTGAATGGAACACTTTCTTTACTTTCCTCCATTAACTGTGCCAAACCTGTTACCTGCGGAAATGGTTAACTAGATTATTTTAAATCTCCGTTTGTTTGACTAACGTTAGGGCATTAGCCTGAATGTTTGGATCTATAGGTATTCCTCTGGGCCACTTCTAAAGGAAGTTCTGTTAAACATCATCGTCAGTATATTAAGTTTCACTATTTTAAGAGTCATCAATACGGGCTGGAATGTACTCGATGTGTTCATGAATCTATACGAACGTCAGCGCTAGCTTGGCATCGTTAAACGTGATGCTTACAAAAGGAAATATTTCAGCTTTTTAAGCAAGAAAACGTTCTACTTGAGTAGTCTCATTATTGTGTTTTTCAATAATATACAAAATATACAGCAGTCGTATGTCAAGTTTACTGCCGGCTCCCTACAATAAACCCATGGTTCGTCAATACGTCTCTCGTAACAGCTGACATTAACATTGACTGGCCGGGGTCACTGCACTTTACCTAACTCTAGCCACACATGATCGTATCCGCCATCTTGTGCGTGTGACGTCATCCACGCCGGTTACGATTATTTTGTGTTGAGATTTAGTTTTTTTATTATTATTTTTGTTTTGTTATTCTAATTGGTTAACGGCTGTGTGATGGTGTTGTCTCTAAGTTTTAAATCTACTGTTTCTATGCGATTGTTAAAAAAGTGATTTTTCAGGAGTAAGTGCCACGAAACTTACACTAGGTACCTACCTATCATACTTACAATGTCTTCATAAATTATTCATGTTTTGGGACATTCAGTGTTCATAGTTTAAATTAACCAAACATTTTCAGCACCTTCGCTTGCTTTTAAGTTATATTCATCATCGGAATAATATATTTTAGGTACTGAGAAATTCTTTAATAGGGACATTTTCTCATCAATGCCGTAAAAAATTTCAAATGATGTACCTATTTGATAAATAACCACTGCATTGTTCCTGAGACCACTGCCAGTCTGCCACATTTTACCTTTACCTTTCATGCAAATTATGCCTGACGCGGGAAATCCACGCTCACAGGAAAAATATGCATTTGAAAATGGAACTTTTATATCCTTTTCTACAAAAAGCTGTTTCATGTTTGCCAGCTCTTTGACGAATATTAAAAAAGTTTCTTGATAAAGTACCTCCTTTGTTTGTAAGAAGTTTCATCTTGTTGATGTTTTATACTGATACGGCCACACAAAAAGATAACGAGTTGTTTATCGCTATTTAGTTTAACGATGTTTATTTTGGACATTAAATGAAAGGTCTATGTCAATCAGATGAAGTTATGCATAAAGTAAACATTTACCGATTCAAATAAAAAATTCAAACTTTGGTTTATTTTAACACAACCGGAAAACAAGACGTTTAATATGCGTAAACCGTCGTTTAAAAGTGGACAGACCGTCAAGTTGTTGACTTTATTCGCGGACTAATCTTTTTTAATCGGTGGTTTACAATGCTCAGCAATTTACAACAGCCGCGACGAGTAAACACGAATCGCTGACACGATTGTTACGCTATATTATGTAGGCCCGTAGGCAACTGGGCCACAGATTGTTTGACAACCATCAGGGAACGCCATTTTGTCCGAATCAGCACGCTTTTTATAAAGTACGCTTTTGTTTTCGTTCTGCGTTCCAAATTTAAACGATGTTTTATTTCTTTTTAACCACTCTGCACGACAATATTTTGACACATGACACATCAGCTGAGTCGACCGGGTGATTCGAAATTTGAGCTTTTACACAATATTTTTTGTCAACTTTCAGCATCCAATTTTTGATCAAAAATATGTTACTACAGCTATTTCATGCGATAAGTTTGTGAACAATATCTCTAAGAACATGTTGAGGTCAATAAAACTGCCTCATTCTGTTGTAAAATGTGTGTAACATACAAAATGCTACATCATTCCAAAAACTAGGTAATTTAGATGTGCTGAAAAATATGTACCATAAAGAAGCTTATCACATGATAATAATGGTTAAACAGTGAAATAAATAAAATAACTTACTATATACATTACTAGATTTGCCAGTGTTCATACATAATTTCATAAATAATAACGATCAAAGTCTGGATAAAAATTTGCAAAAACTATGTTGCAACATGACTCTTTTTAGTGCTGACCGTAAACCCAATATTCACAAAACGATTAAAAACCTTCATTCAGCCTAATCGATACTCGCAACATAATCGAACATGAAAAAAAAAGTAAAACAAGACATAGAGCATGGACTGATTTATCTGCTTTTTGACTATAGAAAGCTCAGTCCATGCAATAAGTCTATGAAACTTTTGAATCATTTTATAATATTTCAAATTTTCAAGTATTATTTCGTTTACGCAATAATTTATTTATCGGTGTTTCATTGGAGGCTAAACATACCTATGTGTCTTCTAAACTTAAATTCAATCATATGGTTTTACTTATAATTTGTGTTTTCGTTAATTAATTTCAATTTATCTTTTTAAAACGGATCTAAAAAACGTGAAAAGACAAACACCGGGTTCGGATCTAATGCTGAGAGATGGGAGTATGTACTTCTAAATGATTCCTTGCAGTAACAAATAATTAGAATTTCCAACGGGGCGTATTTGGCTAAATTTTAAACTATGAGGAATAGCGAAAAATCCTTAAGGGGGATGCTCCAACCAGCCCGCGAAATTCAAATTTTTTTACGTTTTTTGCAATTTGCAGGCCAGTGACATGTTGTAACTTTATAAATATTTGTGTTGCGCAAATAACAAGTATAATTTTAAATATAAAAATTGTCAAAAAATTCGCTCCATCAGCTCTCACATAGAAAAGGTGCATCGTAGTTAGATTTCGGAGATTTTAACATGATGCACCTTTTCTATGTGAGAGTTGATGGAGCGAGTTTTTTGATATTTTTTATATTTAAAATTATACTTGTTATTTGCGCAACACAAATATTTATAAAGTTACAACATGTCACTGGCCTGCAAATTGCAAAAAACGTAAAAAAAATTGAATTTCGCGGGCTACATCGAAGCAATCACCTTAAGGAAGTCTCGAGGCCGATTTGATAAAAAATTAAATAACATCATAAAAATTAAATTTTTGAAATATAAATTCAGCAATCAAACTATCAATATTCTGTGAAGTAGAAACATGCGACAAACTTGAGGTATAAGGATTTTTTTTCCATTAAATAATGTTTCGCTACATGTTCACAACATAGTGTTCTTATTTCAAATTTTTATTATCACTTCGTGGTGTAAATACAGTAACGATTTTTTTGAAATTCGAACTTTAAGTGAGTTTGCGCGAATTTTGATTTTATTCTGCTGTACAATGACTAAATTATTGTTTGTATATTAGTTCATATTTTACCAAGTTATCATTACTTCGCCGAATTTGATCCTCAGCGACATCGAATAGTGTAAAAAAATATAATACATAGCATTTTCTTTTTTTATTTCAAAAGCTCGATTTCTGACGTGTAATACTTACATGACCAAACCAATCTCACGAAACAAATTTGTACAATAAAATAATTAATTTGGCTATCTTTTGTTTGGAGCCGCGAGAGGGAGAGGACAGCGTCCTCCCTCCGCCCCAACCATAGTGGTAGGCGCCCGCAGCGTCGGAAGTCGGCAGACGATCTCCGGCCACCGTAGGCACGGGCATGCGGACAGCGAGTAAAGGGCAACTCGCTGTCCGACCATGGACCATGCCCGGGTCGACAGCGCGTCGTGTTCCACGTGCGCCTCAAAGAGCGTCAGCATAATGAGAACTTAGAGGGCCAAAGCCTACCGGGGTCGCGGGAGTTATTTCATGACCCCGGAACATAAAGGGCTATTGAAGGACACCGTGGATTTTAGTCAGTACAAGTCTGACAGTCCCTCCCGCCCTGCCCGGGGTGGAAGGACTCATTTGATGATTTTACCACGATAAAAAAAAAAAAACTTTTATTTGGTAGGAAACAAACTCATTTAAAATAAGCCTATCAAAATCCAAGGCATTCTATATTCATTCAACATTAAAAATTATATGATTGTACAAAATAAAATGTACAGTAAAAATTAGCTAATAAATTATAAGTTATTACATATTTTGATTATCGAGTACCTCAGCGAGTGCATTCCTAATTCAAAATTTTTGAATTAAATAATTGCCGCGCATTCAAACATTTATTATCTGACATTGTTCCTTTGTCTATTATTGTTTTTTGGGAATGACAATGTACGTAATATTATTATAAAAGCTTTAAACTATATTATAATAGATAATAATTGTATTCTAAGCATAAAACAAATTTATTTTAATTTTTATCGATTTCCTAATTTCCTTATTTTTTTCACTCGAGTTGACAAAAAAAACAATTATGGAATCGATTAGAATACTCGCTTTCACACATCATTACGATTAAAAAAAATAACATGGTTGTCGATTACGAATACAAAATTGAGTAGAGGTAATGAAAAATACGTGTTATTGGCCCTGTATTAGAGAATTACGCCAAGATTTGGTCTTTTTTACGTTATTTATAATATTTGGCATGATATTTATCTTTATTATTATGGAGTTAAAGCTCGCGTGTGTGATCCAAGTGCAAAATAAAAATGTAAACAAACAAAAGTGGCGCGAAAGTTCGAGTTCAGATATCAAATTTTTCATTACCACTGCTAATTTATGTTGAAATACGTGTGAATTCGTTACAATACTAAATGACGAGTTATTCATTCCTCCTATAATGATCCGTTGGATGCCCGAAAACCACGTTTTTTATGATTTTTAGCCCCACCCAGCACTGCCATCAAAATGGCGAAGATCGTATTTACACTTTTGGATTTTGTTACGGTAAATTATGAAAATAGGCGCTAAATGTAGAAGTTTTAATTTCGTGAATAAATCAGATTTTTATTTAACATTCTTAATTAATGCGCACTCATAGGATTTTATGCAGAGAATATTATATTTTTTTAATTTATAATGAGGATGTCGTATGACTACAACGTCTGCCCCTTTTGGACCCACTATTGAGCCAGCGTAGGTTTACTTGTCGCGCCCCTTTCGGGGGCGCTACCGAACTATACGGTTAATTGGAAATTGGTTCTTGAAAATTGGAATCGGTTTAACTGGCCTTATTTGGTAGGTAAAAAATGGTAGCATTAGGTGGTTTTTACACATCGTGTGCAACTTCAAAATCTGTCGAAGCCATTTCTAGCATATCATTCTCCTCCATTTTTAATAAGTACGTGGCTCACTTAGGCCTTACATCGAAAAAGTGGAAGTCGAGGGAGGATGCCTTTGCCCAGCAGTGGGATGACCGGCTGACAGTAACAGTAACTCATTTTTAACTATCACCCCGGCAAAATATCTGATACCATCGCATCAATTTCTCTCCACTCCATAATTTTAAATGAACCATAACAAATTAGCCATTAGCCACACGAAAGTCAAAACAACAAGCTTATAGGTAAAGTTTAGATTCGCTAATAAAACATATTGCATAATTGCATTCTGGGGGATATGTTTACTAGACTTATGACTGACGTAAGCCGCTTCGTCTGCAATAATTACTAGCTTGACTTACATTTGCAATTTACTTGAGTTACACTAATTTCACTACGACATGGGCTGTGTTGTTATAGAATTTAGTTTAGAACAGTTATTAGGTTAAATGTTTGGCAACAGGTAAAAATATGAGTTTCTGGGACAGCAGTTCTGGTTAAAAAGGCCATTTTATTTTAACAGAATCATTCGAATCATTTAAAATGGAATAATGATGGATGAATACTTAGATTAAGGCGATTACGGGTCAAAGAATCTCCTATTATAGATCAATTTTAACAGAAAATCAGTCTGTGCTTATAGTTTTTTTTTATTGTATTGTTAAGTATTGAATAATACACATGATAATCTCTGACAATACAACGAACCACCCTGCATTTAAAATTTGCATAAGGTTTGAGTTTTGTAAAGTACAAAAAATAACAGATGAATTTTCAAAAATATTAGCAGCAATAATTTTAACATTTTAACAATTAAATACTTAGTGGGAACTTATAAATATTCAAGAAGAAATACCAAGTATAAACCTGATACCGTTAAGCAATTTAATTAAAACATCTTTGCGGTTTTATCTAGTAATCAGACTTAGATAATGATGTGATTACTAGCCTTTGTGTACACAGGACAATCATCATTTTTCCTGACATTGTAGATTCTTAAAACAGCCATGAATATCAAAACAAAACAATTATTTCGCAGAAAAACAAGTGAAAATCGTTCTAGAATGCAAAATTCAAATAGGTTTTACCGCAAAATCGTTTTAAAACCACATAATCCACGGACAGAAAAATATTCTAGCTTCTTCGCTAATGTAGGACATAAAATATTTCTTGATGAATAAATCCAACTGCATTTTGAGTCTAGACCGAAACTGGAATCGAATGCCTGAACTGAGCGAGATAATAAAACATCTCGAGCGATCTCGCAAAACCAGCATTTGTATAGAAATAGGAAATTTTAATACTTTTAAGTTTTGTAACAGGATAAGCATTCGACTGTACCATATTTTGAAAAGATGTCGTTGGTTGTTGCAAATAAATACAACTTTGTGTTATATGCAATGGTTAGATGAAAGTATTTCTGTCTTCATACTTTTACGTTTACTCCTTAAATAAGTGTGTAGATTCAATCCCATCCCATCCCATTTCCATAATTTTAAAAATCGACGTTTAAAAGTGCCTCTTGGATGGCCTAATTGAAATAAATGATTTGACTTTTGACTTTAATTTACAGAATCTTAATGGTCTTTAAAACTAAAGTGTTGTCTTCTAAGTTTAGCTTTTAGTAAGTTCAAGTTAGATGTTATCTAATTTGTCAACAATTTTAAAGTGAAGGAAAATTATTAGGAAACCCTGGAATTAGAAAATATTAATAAGTACAAGTCTGGATCAACCTTTCTTCTTCAAACTTGATAATGCTTATGTTTTCTCTGTATAAGTTGATGCCGTTTTCTCGAAATACGGCAGAAATATCGTATCCCGCCTCGTGCCAAATAATACAGATCTTGTTATAACCAATATTGTATTGTAATAAAATATGATACTTGAGGCGAAAATATACCTACATGTTGCACTTGCATGAACAACTTTTACGTCCTTGTGGGTTTTCACAGAACTATAGTTTAGTTCTGTTTGTATTTGTACAAGTGTAGCTATATTACTGGCTTACCGTCCCAGACAGCCAACTATTTACTTCTTAACAAATATTATAAAAGAATGACGTTAATATGACTGAAGGTGGATGTAATAACAGGCTTTGTTTGCTGTCAAGAAATTTTATGCACGCTAATTAATAAATGATGCCATAACTAAAAGTAAATTGGGCATGCAATTTATCTTTCTCGAATACGTTGGCGGTCATGATATGTGTATACAGGGTGGAATTTTGTAATGCCACCTGGAGGGAAATTAGGTAGGCCCTTCGTCCACTATAAGACTCAAGTTTCCGATACCTTACGACTTCAGTATCCAGGCGACTCTGGCAATAGAAATGCATATACGTTCGTACACATGCACGCGACGCGCGACGCCAATCGCGCGCTACCTATCTGCTGACATCGCGGCGACTTGAGTTTCCGCGATTTTCAAGATGGCGGAACAATTTATTTACCATTTTTAATTTTATTCACAGAATAAAGGGTTCCGTAGCATATTCTTGAATCAGTTTTGGAAAGTAATTATTTTCAATACAATCTCAAATCAAATTTTATAATACAATCCTCTATCAAATCATAATCTTGTATGCAGTTTTATTAAAAAGTTGGGAGAGATGGTTTTTTTTTTATTTTATTGAATAAAAATTTTAAATTATGTTATAGTATTTGGATTTGGATTAATGTTAGGTTCCCAGGAAATTAACTATGAAGGACGGACTGTCACACGACTGATCTTATAAAGATTCCGTTTTTTTTTTGAACCTTCGGAACCCTAAAAAATATACTTTGATTGTGACAGTCATGTGTCAGCCATTTTATAAATTCATATTCTTGACCACCCATCATGACCTTTTGACGCGGCGCTAGTGTCTATGTCGTTACATCAAATTGCATTATAAAAATTTAGTACCTCGAATTTTCCGCAGGTCATGAGTACTGGCGAAACTCCAGTATCGGAAACTTGCGTCGCCTCGTGTACGAAGGCTCGTACACGAGGCGACGCAAGTTTCCGATACCTTACGATTTTGGTATCCAGGCGACTATCGCAATACAAATCCATAGAGGCTCGTACACAGGTCGCGTCGCCGACATGCGTCGCCGACTCTAGTCGCTCGCTACTCATCTATCAAGATCGCCGATACCCAAGTCTTCGCGATTTTTAACCGACGAGTATCTATTATTTTAAAATGTACTATTAAAGTATCTGAGGTAGAAAAATATCCTTGTTTGTATCATTACAATTAATAATAATAATTGTACAATCTTACGTTTATGTATTTTGATAATATTTACTTATTTTAGTACCATATGTGTAACTAGATGGCGTTGTTAGTTTTTCTGAATCGCGATATGGTTTCGTTACCACCAAAAGTATATAAGGACCTAAAATTCATTCGCAAAATTTTCTTCGTTCAAACAAGTAAACGCTGGTTTTATTCCACAACTATCACACAACGCCATCTCGTCCCAAGCTAAGCAGAGCTTGTGTTATGGGTACTAAACAACTGATAAACATACTTATATATTTCTAAATACATAAATATAATAGATAAATTACACCCAGACACAGAACAAATGATCGTGCTCATCAAACAAACATTTGTCCTGGGTGGGAATCGAACCCACGTCCTCCGGCATAGCAGTCAGGGTCACTAACGACTAGACGTCAGCGTTCCGGTGCAAATAAAAGAAAACTATAAAAAAAAACCTAGAAAAAAAAGGTTGCACTCCAGGAGTGCCGGTAGAAGTGAAAACTTTTTTGTTACTATGTTTTATTTTTAATTTGAATGACGTCTTACTCATTTTCGATCAGGGTCACGTGACCCTGACGCGAGTTTTAAATTTTTTACCCATTACAGAAAAAGTGTACAACGCCGCTAAAGAAGTTTTCACTTCAAAAATTGAATAAACCTCTAAAAAACAACTGAAACGCGAAAAAAGAAGAATTCTATGTTTACCTGGGGCACCTGTGCCTGGGGTTTGAACCCATGGTCACCACCTTGAAAGTCAAAGCTTGAACAAATAGAGCTACCTTGTAGCCGGTTGGCGCGGCGAAATTATGAACCATATTCTTTCTAGATTGATTTTTTCCTCTATACGCGCCAATTTTTAATTCCAAAAATTTGAAATAGGAATGCGCTCGTCATTTTTAAAATAGAAGCATTTTAATTTATGTTATGAGATGTACATTTTGTGTTTTGTACAATGTATTATTAAGGTTGAATATAGAATGATGGCCGAATAGACGATTTGAGTCTTACGACTCGAGTCGCCGCTGTGTACGGACCGTGCGCGACTGGAGTCGCGCGACTTAGGTATGCGACTGGAGTATCGGATACCGGAGTTTCCTAATGTACGAAGGGCCGTACTCTTGATACGGCGGACAGAAAATTTTACTCAAAGAAAACATTCCTTTTTTTTGAATAGAAAGCAAATTGCATTCAAAGATTGTCGAAAATTCTCATCTCCCACACCCGGGAATTTGGGAAAATTCCATCCTGTAGGTATATTTAAAGGATACTCAGACAAGTTATTACTGAATGTTGTTTAAAAAGTATGACTCTACATTAAATCTGGACATTAATCCCAATGAACCCCATTGAGCGTTCCACTACGGTAGTTATTTAGAACATTATATTGCAATGTTTGTGTACCTCAAGCTTGTTTTCGCCAAAAATTCTTTCTTCTTCTTTTTCTTGTCTTTTTAGGGCCACTTTATCGTTCACGAATCTCTTTGGTTAGTCTATGGATATGTTAAGCAAAACATCAGTCATTCTCACAATCCACATACACCGTCATCGAGTCACACCGAAGCGAAGTATCAATATCACTTGCACAGAAAGTTGCCACTTTCTCACGCATTCAAGCAAAAACTTGTGAAACTATGCGACTGCATTATCACTTATCAAACAAAACGTAAGTATCTGTCGCACATCAACAGTTATTTATCTTGTTTAATAATAATTAATGTATTCAGAGAGGAATGGCGAAGCGTCGCGCCCTAATTGTCACACGCACGTTAGCAACACCACGCGGCGGGAAAATTGTGAAAATTACTTTTATTTTTTAATGGCGTCTGGTTTTGAGTTTGTGTTCTGAATTTGAAAACGTTAAGATAAATTATATTTCAACATACAACAAGGTTCAAATTATGATATCTGAAAAACGATTTATCAAATTAAAAAAGCTCCTATATTAAATTCAATGTTTAATTGACTTGCATCGTCATTGGTTCAAATCTTAGGTATATTGTCGTACCTACTAATATTCAGTTGATTTTCTGAAATAAAGAATATGTTGATTGCTAACTTACAAATTAAAAATTTTACCAACAGCCAATCGATTTCAAATCCCATTTGAATTCCCCCTCGACCCAAAATATGGTGTCCAAATGGTGACCCAAAAATATGTCCCATTTAGAGTAGATACCAGGTTAATCAATACTATAAATGGGCCATATATTTTGGGTCACAGTGGAGGGCTCGGTTTTATCAGTCCATAAACATAATCTGTTGATTGTCACCCTATTGTACTGACGTCAGAGCGAGCGGCTGTCGCAGGAAGTTGCGTACACGCATCCAAATCACTTTTATTTCCTTTTTTGTAAATCGCATACAAACATGGCGCTAAGCTAATGTTTATTTGTAATGATAGAAATGCGAAAGTAATACTTACTGTATATCCATTACTCTATGTATAACAGTATGAATTCGAAAAGAATTTTGTGTCATATGCTAAGTACTTCTTGACTCTGTAACGGCTGTACGAATATTGATGAAATTGAACTCAGACTAATATTTTTTCCTACATAAAATACTTTAGGTATGTGATATTCCGATTACAATGCAAGTGAAGTCTGGTACAAAAACTAGTCGTAAAAATAATTATAGTCTTAACGTTTTTATTTGGTCCATTTTAAGAAGTTAGCGCTGATGATGGTACAAAAAATGCATAAAATAAATTAAATTTATTAATGATGTTTGTTGATCTCATTTTCCTTATAAGTCGGGGCTATTATTGATTAAGATTTATTACTGGTTTTTAGATAACTAATGACTCTGTATTAAAAAGCTAAGTGGTCATGTGATGGTCGCGGGACTTATTCCATCACAGTGACCCCGGAACATAAAGGGCTATTGAAGGACACCGTGGATTTTAATCAGTACGAGTCTGAAAGTCCCTCCCGCCTTGCCCGGGGTATGAGGACTCATTTGATGATTTTACCACGTTAAAAAAAAGTGGTCATGTGACGTAAAATCTTTATTGACCAGAAATTATGTATAGGATTAGGAATCTATTACTAAACCAACTACTAGCACCTATATATAATTTGAAAGGAATAGTTATTTGTCTAGGAGGAGCTCGAAGCTAAATAATTACAGCCACAAAAGCCGTTCTTCCAAGTTAAGCCGCGCTTGCCGAGGTTGGTCTGGGAATGGGTGACCATCTGTCATAGCTAGTTTCCTCCGTGTCTCGGAAAGTACGCAAATCCGTTGGTCCTGGTTGTAATTTGTAAATAAGATAATCAAAGTTAGTATGGTCCTAGAATAATACATGATCATGGATCAAATGACCCATATTAAACAAGTTCTCGTACATCCATCCATCTGTCGATTCCCACACAAGTACTACTTTAATCAAGTAATCAACACATGGCAACATTGCGACATGCCCAACAACAGCAATTGTTTACCTCATAGAGGCATCATAACACATTTACTGCGCAATAAAATAAACAACAAAACTATGGGAATAAGAACATTGTCAAGTTTAACATGTTAAGTTAGGTTTTGAGGTGAGGTTATGATCTTTCAGAGTACCTTATTTGGGTAGATGTACCTGTGGGAAAAATCATCAAAAGTTTAAGTAGTCCAGCAATTATTTTTTTAACCTGTCTTTATGTTTCAGGATTTTTTCTCTGGGACTATTTTAACGGTCTTTACATAGTAAACTGTATTGATGTAAGTACAGCGCTTTTTTTATTTAAAAAATACGAAGTGCTCTAAACCTGTCTGTAGGTAAGAAGGTGTAATTTCTTTCTAAAAAAAAAAGACTGGTTAGCTCCCTATCCCTATTTGTTAAATTATGAATTCAGCAAGTATTCATCAGCAGCTCACCAGTCCTTTTTTGGAATGGTTAAATCGTCAAACGAGTCCTCCAGCCCGGACAGGACAGAATCTTTCTGACTAAAAAATCCACCCCGTTTATTCTTTTTCCCTTTGCGCCACTGGGCCATAATGAGCCCCGCCGTCCTCAGCTGACGTGAGAATACATATGCTCATCTAAAGGAGATAGACCAAGAGAGGAAGACTTAACGACAACTCTTAAAGGCTCCATGCATAGTGCCATTAAGTTAACTGTTCCCACAAGCCAAATTTGAAGTACAGCCGTCGATTTAAAAACATCAATTTTTACACCAAATTCTCCACTAACGACGCCATCATTGAAACAAATAAATTGCTGGATCTACACAAGCCTAAGGCTGCGGTTCCACTGAGGCGGAGCGGAGAGCGATGCGCCAATCACTTGGCTTGAAATCAACATCTCTTCTCCACTCAAGCCCTGTGATCTTTATCTAGTAGACATCTAGTCTAGTCTCTATCGGAGTAGAGCGATAAGGAGCAAGTTGTGCCGCGATTCACCAATCACATGGCGTGAATGCACATGTGTCACGTGGCCAGCCATTTGTATCAGCCATTTGTGATTGGTGAATCAGGCTGCGTTTCCATCTAATCGGAGCAGAGAGCGATTCACCAATCACATGGCTTGAAATCCACATCTCTTCTCCACTCAAGGCGTGTGATTGGTGAATCGCTCTCTTCCAAACGCAGCCTAAAGGCACAACTGGTCTCCGCTCCGCTTCAGTGGCACCGCAGCCTTATGGTAACTATAGACAACAACCAAAAAGTCCCACTGCACAAAGGTTTAACAACAAAACAAAATTCTAAAGAGTAGTGTGTCGATGTTGGTCGGTTACAGAAGCTGTAAAGCTGTGACGATTCCCACGGGTCGCGTTGGATAATCGCGTTACTTAACCAATGCTCATTGAATTGCGCAAGTCAAGGCGAGACGTGTGATCATGAGCACAATGGTTTTGTCAACCAGAGATAGTGTTGGGCTGTGACCTTCTGTGCTTCTGACGATGACGATATAGGAGTTAGTGGCAACGGATCTTGAAAGTAGGAATTAATTTTTAGCCACTGTTCCTTCGTTGTTAGTAGGTTGGTAATGAATTTAAAGGAGATTATCCAACCCACTGTTGTTTATGGGATAAGGTATTGAAATGAAAGTACACCGTATGGAACTTTATAATGCCCTTTGACTGAACATTTGAAATTAACGAAGTCGAACTATAGAATAATTTTATTTCAAAAAAGGGATTCATAGAAGGGCGTACCTACTTTTTCTTTGAACTTTTAGTTATGTAAGTAGTCTGTAATTCTATGAATTACCTATCATGAATTTTATTGCAGAAGTCATAATAACTCTTCTGCAATAACTTGTTTATATATACATATATATTTTTTTTATGGATATTCCAAACCGCAGTAATCAGTATATTACTTTCAGAGTTAAGATTATTATAAACTCTTTAAACTTTATTTTTTGCCAGCAGTCTTCACCCTCGCCTCAAATCTAATCTTTCACAAAAAGCTTTTGTCTGTAAAGATAATAACAGTGATTAATTACAAGACAGAGGCATTGTCAAAAGTTAGTAAGAACTGTCAGCGAAGTTAAATAAATTTACAAATGGCGGCCGCACCTGTCAAAAAAGTTCTCCGTTGAAAAGTTTACTTTACATTTTGGTAATGGCTTTGACAAAGCGAGTAACTTCAATAGAACTAGTTAATTCAAATTAATGATTGTTTGTTTGGACATTAATTACTGTGTGGGTGCATGAAGTAGGTTCCTAATGGCTCAGGCAGATGGTGCCGACCCGGAATGGATGACCGGCCATTTACATACGATTGCTGTTGTGCGAGTTTTGCCTCCGGGAATTCATGATGATTAATTACTAAAGATAGTAATATCTGGGATTTAGGGACTGGACATATTTGGCAACCTATTTTAGGTACATTAACTTCAACGTCTACTGCAAAACCGTTACCATTTTTTTTTAGCGTGGTAAAATCATCAAATGAGTCCTCCCACCCCGGGCAGGGCGGAAGGGACTGTCAGACTTCTACTGACTAAAATCCACGGTGTCCTTCAGTAGCCTGTTATGTTCCGGGATCACGGTAAGGAAATAATCCCGCGACCGGGAAATAATCCCGCGACCAAACCGTCACCATTATAAAACAATTAAGTTTTATCACTAATTAAACTTATTTTATTATTATTTCCCCGTTAACGACAATACGAATCATGATCCTACAGCAAATTATTATTCATATATGCGAACTAATTTAGCAAGCCAAAACAATGGCGCCCGGAAAACCAGTAATTTGCATCAAAATCTAATTCGACTAAACAATTCCTACGAAGATCGGCGCAACCTTGCGGTGTTGCCACACAAAAAATATAATGAATATGAAAAGAGATCTGATAACGAAATTACTGTTATACGTCAGCTGTTTTAATTGCTGGTGTTGCTATTATGTGCCAATGATACCAGCTAATGTTAGGTTTATTACTCTGTGTCAAGGTATAAGGAAGGGTTTATTTTATGGCAGTTTTATTAACAATTTAGCATTTCCTTGGACTGTTTTGTTTGATAATGGTTTTACTAAAAATACGTGATATTTGCGGCAGCATCTGTTATTCTGATTCCAATAATACCTAGTTTTATTTGAAGAATGCCATAGAAAATTTCAATGTTATTTATGTGCCGCACACATTAAAAGTAGGTAGATATGCCTACTGGGCATAAAACAGAATTGCAAAATTAATATTATAACGTTAGTTAAAATGTTATAAAGCCTTATGTCACGTTACGTGAGCTCTTGAATAGCAAATAAAAAAAAAACTTTGTACTTTACAATTACAACGCCAACGCTGACTACATGACGTGTTCAAACAGAATTGGCTAAGTACAGAAAACTTTGACAAAACACTACTTATTTATTGCTAAAGAAAATAATTATGACAAACAATTAGTAAAAATATATTTGACACATTGTTTATATTCCGTTTTTATGATCTTATCTTTTTTAGAAATACATATAAAAGTCTAGATTTTGTTTGGATTATGAAATTGTGGCACATTGGTACAAGGTAAACAACAAACGTAGCTTTCACTTTTTTGTGGCGAAAAGTAAACAGGAACTTTGACTTAATTTGATGGTTAAAAAAGTTCTCACCAAAGGCTCTTTTACAATAAACGCCGTAAATACTTCAAGTGCGCTGTACACCTACAGTCTGCCTTTAAAATCATGAAAATGACAAAGTTTTGCGCGAACAAACATAAAAAAGCATATATACGGTCGAATTGAGTAACCTCCTTTTTTAGAAGTCGGTTAAAAATCGCTGCGGGGTCAGCATGTAGTTAGTGCTACTCTACTTTGATTAATTTTAATTCCCTCAAACATCGTTTTCATGATTTTATAGACAGACTACGTAAAATACGGAAACCTATGTTGCACTTTATTAAGGCAGGCAACACCCGATGTTTACATCAAAACTTATAGATCAAAGAGAACAATTGGTTTGACTAAGTGCTAATCTAGTACCTATTTGTTCCAGATATATTTGTTTATTATTGTTTGCCGGCCCTATAAGCTAGCAGATATCCTGCGGTGTGTCCTACTTCTTCTGATCTAATTCCCAGATTTCTAAACATCCGCTCAGTATCTACACAAACTGTGGACATAGCTATTTTGTTGTTATTAAGGCATGTTTTGCTAGGCACACATTTTACCTATTTTTGTACAAAAATATCAGGTAAACATGAAAATGCTTTGTCATATTATTTAATACACTCTTTATTAGTTTCTTTAGTTATGTGGAAATTAAGTGCGTGTTTTGTTACGAATTCAATTTGTTATTTTTCTGTGAAAAATTCTGTATAATAAATAAATTGAAGAGTTTGTAATTTATGCTTTATCACATCACGCAAACCCAAATGGAATTTTAGAAGCAACCGAATCTAATAACGTTAAGTTCTAACGTTAGTGCCATACGTCCAAACTTTATTATTATATTTATTTAATTGAATAACAAAAAGTAAATACCATTAAGGATTATAAGGATCTAATATCTTCCTTAGCCATTGATGCCAAGACCAATCTCATCATCATCATCTGCCTAGCCTTTTCCCAACTATATTGGGGTCAGCTTCCAGTCAAACCAGATTCAGCTGGATATCAGTATTTTACATGGAGCGACTGCCTGCCAAGACCAATCTCAACCAGCTAAATTCGTTCATTCAACTAGACATGCTAATGTTTATTCCCGTAACACAAAAAGTATCAGACGTTTCCAAAAAGACCTAAGTCCTCACTTTAAGCACCCACTTGCGTATGCGCATAGCTTTTGACTAAAATAGGCACTAAGTACAATGGCCTTAGTTTTGCCATTTTGCTGACAATAGCAGATGCCGGCTATCTTGCTAAGAATAGATAGGCCTAAGTATTCAGAGCTGAAATACTTTAAATATTTGTAAAACCGTAGCAAACACGAAGTATGCTGAAAAACGATTTTATTGAAGTCGGTGGTCACTTCAATGATTTTCTTACAATAAAGTAACAACAGTACGACCTTAATGGCTAAATAGAAAATGTATGCAAAAAAAAAACTTTTATTATTTGTGTTTTTTAATTACAATTTCACACAAAAAATAATGAACACATTTCAATGAGACTTCACAGTAATACGTAACTTTAAAGATAGGGATTGTTATGTGTTAGAGAAAATAAGATGCAAAATATTTTTGTCGCAGTTCAGATTTCTATAGGTAATATTGTTTAGCAAATACAGTTCACCTAAGTATGGACCATATCCATCTGCCAAATGGTAGACTTGGAAGCCATTGAGGCATTCAAAAAAATATAATGTACGTTATTATATCTTTAAATTTTAAAATCCTGCACCTATGTCAGTAGAGTCACCAGTAAAAATAGCTTTAAAAATACATCACCAACTGCAGATAAAACCCCGTCTACACGATCAGACCCGACCGCCGACAGAGGTTACCTTGGTCGCGTCAACAGTACCCAACCGTCTGGAATGCTGTCGGCTGACGGTCGGGTCCGACCGCGGACGCAGCCTGTCGGGACGGATGTGCTCCCGACCAAGGTCATCCAAAGGTCGATTGACTCCGCCCATATTTGGTCGCCCGACCAACGTCTACACGGTAGATTTTCACACCTACCGGACCAAGGTCACCTCTGTCGGGCGGTCGGGTCTGATCGGGTAGAAGGGGTTTAAGTCAAAACCACTTTGTAGAACATAAATATCTGCTGGTTGTCTTTACATCCGTCAGTCAGTGGGTGTTATGTCAATATACACGTATTGTTCAGGTAATTACCAGCATTGTATGCAAATCACTATTTGTTGTGCCACAGATAAAATAAATGGACCATTATGTGGATACGAAAAAAAAACGTTTTCTGATTAATTGAATAAGGATTAGCGAAGATTTGTATATGTGTCTGACAGTTTATTCTTAAAGGTACACATAAGTTTTTTTTCTTGATAATATCATCACCCAGGCATAGCCCTTTACGTTCTCGGAGTCAAGACAAGAACAATCCGCGACCCCAGCAGGCTTTGGGCCTCTAAGGGCGGTCTTCCGTTAGATAACTGACAGCTTGAAAGGTAGATACACGATGCGCTGTCGAACCGAGTCCATTATCGGACGGCGAGTCATTTCTCGCCATTCACATGGCCGCGCCTACGGTGTCCAGAAATCGCCTAGCGACGCCGACGTCTCCCTTGGGTCTTGAGATGGACGTGGACGCTATCCTGACGGACTATCACGGTGCCCACCTTCTAGTATGAATGCTTCGCAGAAGGAGGCAACCGCTTCCCATTCCGTCTAGCGCTCAGTAATTTGGTGTCTGTGCACAGAAATACTAATGAAGTAAAAATTAATTAGGTAAATAATTGGTTAAGTTGTATTTTATTTAATAATACTAAATATATTGACTTACCTAAAGGTAAATTAAGTCTAATTAAGAAGATAAAGTTATGCTCAATACTTAATTATGTTAATCATCCTATAAATCTAAATGAATAATGAAGATATATCGTTTTCTTATTTATTAACTTTAATTTATTATATTAACAGAATACATAAATGTCCGGTGTAAAAATATACAACTCATTATATTTTTTGGTTCAACAAATAAAATATTCAATATAAATAACACTTTAAAATTAAAGCCTTATAAGTACACGTGACGACAGAAGTCAGAAGATCAGTTCAATATTTCATCATTAACTTTATCACAGAAGCTGATGGTTAATATTCGATTGCAATTTTAAAGTTTGTGATTTCACATAATGGTCGTCTGTACAACAACTTTCAATATAGAGTGCACGCCACTAAAAGAAGAGCTGCGAAAAATTCGAGGTACAATGCTATTTGACGTAATCACATAATACAGTAGCGCAGCGTCAAACGACTGCAGTCGTATCGTGTTTTCTTCTTCTTAGAGTCTATTCTAAGAAAAAGATAGAAGAGGGAATAAAGATAAAGATATATTTATTTTGTAAAAACACAAGTAGGCGTATACAGGAATCTAAGAAGAATCGCGACCTATGTCAGTCAAATGCATTTTTGACGTTTCTGTTACCGTTATCCCAAAAATTTCACTTTAGCATGCCCTCTGATGTCAAACATGGTTTTGGTATGTAATCCGATCTCCCGTTCCCATTGCACACTATTTCTTTAACGCTTTCACACAACACTAATTTAGCAATAACATTGCAGCTCATCCAATCAACATCGTTAGGTCTCAATCTGATCGCGGCGCCGCGGCCGGCGAACTCCAATTATCCCTAATAAGTGGGTATAGCAAGCCGCCTTAATGACAAGCAGGTATATCCAACCGCCTTAATAACTGGCTACGGTATTATAATTTGTATGTTTTAAGTCATTTTCGCACTGAACTTGTTTATATAGGGTGACTAGTAATTAGTGTACGATACTTAAACACGTGTTTGTGCTCATGATAACAAACAACTTTTAATATGGGAGCAAAGCCGAAATCGTGAAAATAATATCAGCTGTTCAGTACATTAAGCAAACATAAATGTACTGAACAGCAGATTTTTTTTGAGTTTTCAGGTTAGTTCCCGTAGTAAAAGTTTTTGGTTATCATGAGCACAATCACGTGTTTAAGTATCGTACACTAATTACCAGTCACCCTATATACCTAGTTCAAGTTATGTGCGATGAAGCAATTAATTTTGTTAGGGTAAAGAGAGATAGTGGTGGAGATAGCATGGCTAATCAAATTAAAGGCTGATAACTCAATTGAAGAGGATAATTGAACGGGGATAATTTAATTGGAAGCAGTCTGTGGTCTCTGTAGAAGAGGTTTCTATATGGCGTAGGAGTGAAGGGCCTTAATTACTGTATGTCGTCAATTAAATTAATTGTCAAGTAAGTCTAATTAAGTTTGTCAACAACCTTTGTCAACTAGCCATGTTTTAAAGTCAATTCGTGTCACTTTCAAGGAACGATAGTGTTGGCTCAACTTTTGGTTTAAATCTACGAACTCTTTCCATCGTACCACAATCATAATAACTGTTAACTACAAAACGGCATTTGAAGTTGATAAAATATAACGTCTTTTTGCAGTTACACTGTTTTTTAGACAAGTGTTCAACAGATGTTTAACGTTTTTGTAGTAAGACGATTTAAGTCGGTACCTAGTTAATTTAAAGTGTGCTCTTGAGATGAGTAGAGTGAGCTCACCCAGCAGGTACTGAAAATGGAAAACGGTAAAAAAAAACTGATTAGGACCGGACTCCGGACAAAAGTGTTTTTATTCTTAAGGTGATTGCTTCGATGTAGCCCGCGTAGTTAGATTTCGGAGATTTTAACATGATGCACCTTTTCTATGTGAGAGCTGATGGAGCGAGTTTTTTGATATTTTTTATATTTTAAATTATACTTGTTATTTGCGCAACACAAATATTTATAAAGTTACAACATGTCACTGGCCTGCAAATTGCAAAAAACGTAAAAAAATTTGAATTTCGCGGGCTGGTTGGAGCATCCCCCTTAATGAAAATATGGATTTGACTTTTTATTTTGTTTGCTTTTATCTGTAATCTTTTACAGTCTAGTTGCGACTGTTCAAAAAGATCGTAAGAAAGAAAATGGTTCTTTAAACACACATCGTTCATGAAAAATCTGAATAAATATCTATATTTTAAGAAACTTCCATACGTCTCTCTACTGTTTCCAATGTAACTAGAGCTGAAGCAGTACCTAATATTTATTGAAAACCTGGAGAATAGCGACTTCCACCTCCAATATTAGCTGTCGAATATCTTTAATAGATTTTCAAGCTTATCACAGTAGTGGTCTTTGAAAGATTCGAGTATGTTGACGTACCTACTGGCGTCTGTACTATCAAAAGTAGGAAATTTTTCTCGGAGACATCGCTAGCCTCAAATCCTCAGATCTGGTAAAGATAAAGGTCGTGGGAACTCACTTGTTTGTGCATATTACATTCGTCATGCCTTACTTCACTATAAATTGAATTATTTTAGGATAAAGTGGCGTGAAATAGCGTGAACGAAATGGTTTAATCGATGAGTTATTGTTTGTTTTAGGAATTCAATGGATGTAATGATGCTATTTCTGTTTATGTTATATTTTTATTTCCTTAAAATAGGGTATTTTCTGAAGAAAAGTCAGTAGATAAACAAGGTCGTAAGACGTAATTTCCTTCAAAGATATAAAAATACTTGCGACTTTTACGTTTAACAATTTGCATGTTTTCATATTCTTTCTTTACATTTAAATAAGTATTTTATTATTATGAATCATTATTATAATTGAAGTAAATCATTAAATTAATATAAAAGAGTAAGTGTAAATGTATACGTAGGTATTTTGGATCAATATGAAATGATTAATACCTACATCTGTTTTATTTTATCTCGGAAATCACCTTAATCGATTGTTTCCGTCAGCGAATCGCCTAAAACACTAAATAACGCCTTGACATTACCAAAATTAAGATCCAATCACGATCTACAAAATAAAATTAGACTGTCATTAAAAACACCAATTAATATAATGACTGCAATGTGACTCACCAGACTAGCAGAGTTTCTATGCAAATATTCAAATCACTCCCCTCGCTATTTGTCTATGCTCGTCTAAGTTTCCGCATGTTTTCAATTTAGTCTATGATTAATTCAAGGCACGATCTATGTCTCTATGGTATCTCATGAATCTCTGTTGCCTAGTGCAATTAATGGAGTTTATAAAGCCATAAACAACGCTACACCCTATTAAGTTGCTAACTGATTTTGACTGACATGATTTTCGGCAAAGATAATAAAATCCACCACGCGGACCCAGTGCGGGTTAGCCTGGTTGGTTTCGAACCCGCGATCGTAAGTCGGGACATATACCAATGAGCCACCACTGCTCACACTCTCTAGATGTAATTTGTATAGTATTCAGTACTCAGGATGCTCTACCAACTAGACCATAAACTCTGGCTTTCAGGAGTTGCAGTGATTTGGGAATAGTGTGATGGGTTTGACCTAAAAAAAAAGTCCGCCAGGGATTTTTTTCTGGTCGCAATATTTTTTTTTCTTTCCCCGATAAATCTTTACAATACACAACAATAAAATATTAAAATTGTTAATACCCATATATAGTCAAAGACATTAAACTATATACGAGCAATAGACGGGACATCACGAAGAAATTTGTGATCCAAAACTTTTTACCAATAGGTAAAAAGTCGCTCAGTCTAGTAGTCGCGTTGCTATGCAACGCTAGATAGTGCTACTAACGCACGGTATCAACAATTTTCTATGACAATTTTCCCAATGCCCGCTCAATATGATCTTTTAAATCTCTTTGCTTAAAGTAGTTGTTAGTAAACATTTTTTCGCACGATCTCAGCATAGTGTTACACATCTTACGCCTCAATCTCTGTCTTCAATGATTTATCCCAAGATGGCCGCTCTATCGTTTATGAGGTTTACGTGCTTTGAAAAATAAATAGAGCTGTATTAGTGAAATATTATCATCTTACAAATATACGCTTTGTCATTGGTGTTTGATTAGAAGTTATAACTCGTGAATGTGCGCTTCAGAGGAAATCTAGACTTTATTGTTAAATGGTGATAAGGTTAAACTTGATTAGTCACAGTTTTAGTTCAGTCTATTTACCTTTCTTTATTCCTAGTGTGAAATAGTATATTGTACCTATATGCAAAATAAGAAATTGGTCGGGCACATCTGTACGAAAAACCATTTTTTTTTCGCGAATTTCCAAAAGTCTTAGAACAAAAATTGTTCAGTAATATAAGCTGAGTTACCCCACGAGAGGTTTTGCGCTTTTGGCGTTACACGTTGTACTTATAGTATCCCACTTGTAATGTATATGAGAAACTATAAAACTGTTGACTCATAACATCAATAAAGCAACTCGTTGAATTTATATTAATATCACACAAAGACCGTCAATAAATACGTTGTTGGCACATCGCCTTCAAGTACCTAACAAATAAGTATCTATAAAATAGCTTATTAATCACTATTTCCGGAAAAAGGTAATCCTACGATATTAAATCCTATTCAAGATAGGTTCGCAGAAGTTACAAGTGTAGTAGGTACTTTCATAGATAAGAATACCATGATATGAAACTATGACTTTCCATCGTTTGCGCTTGGTAGGAGCTTTATTTTTTTTAATAAAGTTAATCTTTGCCCTTTACTGCGAATTTCTCCAGTGCCAAAGATGCGTTTAGAAATATTATGGCTAAATCAACACAGAGACGCGAAGCTGCGCGCACGTTTAAATAGAGCAACTTGAAATCTAACTTTTCTTCCTACACGAAAATGTTCATATTTCACTGAAAACACAACGCAGCGCGCTCCTTTTAATTACGACTCAAAATCCAACTTTATTTCTTACACGAATAGTATGCATTTCCAGTGTTCGTCTGTCGAAAAACTTCCGACCGGAACAATTCCTCCCGCCTTTTGTTGATATTATAACTAAGTAATTGTAACCAAACTAATTAGTTTAATCACAGAATCCTTTTCAAATAAGAAGGACAAATCCCAATTGATTAGCCACGTCTATCATGATCACTTCAACACTTAAATTAAGATAAGTCATCATGAACAGCATCACTTCCTATAACAGCTGATTAATGTGTTGCGGTTCCGATCGATCGCTCACGGCGCGTGACGTCAACTGCGCGGGCGCAAGTCATCCAGCGATAGGGTTAGCATATCATGTCCATAGCCTTTTCTCAAATATGTTGGGGTAAGCTTCCATTTTAAACGTATGCAGCTGAAAAGTAGTATTTTAAAAATGGAGTTACTACCGATATAATCTCCACAACCCGGTTATCACGGGAAAAATGATGACCAGTGGTAAAATTACTGATTGCACTTTTCACATAGGTACCTTTATATGGGGTGACTGGTAATTAGTGAACGGTACTTAAACACGAGATTGTGCTCATGATAACAAACAATATTTATTATGGGAGCAAAGTCGAAATCGTAAAAAAAAAATCAGCTGTTCAGTACATTAAGCAAACATAAATGTACTGAACAGCTGATTATTTTTCGAGTTTTCAGGTTTGTTCCCATAGTAAAAGTTGTTGGTTGTCATGAGCAAAATCACGTGTTTAAGTATCGTACACAAATTACCAGTCACCCTATATACAAAAAAATACCTAAAACCTAAAGGGCACTTTAGAATCTAAACAATTCTGACGGCTGGTAACCCTGACGGCCACGAATGCATTCAATGGCTGATGATTGATGTTTTTCTAATAATCTAATTAAAGTTTCGATGAAAACAAGCTTTTTGTAAGAGTTTTGGCTTGTAAAAAGGTTTAATTGGGAATTGATTGACACGGCGATGATTAAAAATTATTTTCGTATCAATACAACAAGTAAGTACGTCAATTATAGAAATTCAAACCATGATATAAAGGATGAGCCCAAACCAAGTTTGATCTACGGGCTAACTGCGCAAAAGGCTAAAGCGGTACTAAAATCGACTTAGAAGCTACTAAAGTGGTGGCGGTTAAAAACCGAAGTAAGTATAACTCTTTTTTTATAGTTTACGTTGCGCACACGTGTCGAAGAAGTGTTAAATTAATTCGCTGTGTATCAGCGAACTAAAATATTGCGTTTAAAAAACATTCGAAAAATATAACTCTAAATAGTAAATTCCAATAAATTACAAAACCAACTGTAACTTGCTGTAAATCTTGTAAACATCGACATTACAATACCCGTAGCACCAATTTTCAGTATTTGAGACGTAAAGTAAACTGGAACTTTGACAACTTTAAATTGACAATTTTCAAGGAAAAAATTAGTTCCTTCTTCGCACACCAGAGGCGCTGTTCCATTTTTTCATATAAACGCTGTAAATACTGGAAAGACGCTGTAAAGTAAAAGAGTGAAAATTCGTGCTAAGGATATGTATTAGTAAAACCATCAAAGTATAATCTTTAAGCAATACTTAATTGCCTTCTGGTATTGCTCTACAACACATACTTTATAATATTATAGAAGCCCACAATAAATAAACAACAATTAAAAATCAATGACATAACATACAACAACGCTAACTATGCGATAATGACCACCATAACATGGATGTAGAGCACTAGTGTGGCAATACGCATGCGCGTGCCATCGCGTTGCAAAACGTATGACTATACGCCAGCGCAGGTTATATCATTGTTGTAAGTACGGCTAATTGGCCTGTTTTGTAGGCTTATCGTATGTTGCGTTGGCTTGACTTTTAATCAGATGTTATTTAGTTGTTTAAGCCATAATCAGCGGGTAACGAGTTGAGACAATGAAAACACGCCTTATAAGTAAGTGGAGTGGGAACATTATAGGCTGATGATGATGATGAAATAAGAGGTTGTAGGCTATAATCCTAAATTATTAATAACACAGATGCATGACTATTATGTGACATTAATCTTACTTACGACTAATTTGATGATTTTAACACTCTATAAAAACGGCCTGTACAAGATCAAACCTGCCATATTTAAAGGGTATTAAACAATTGTTTACTTTTAATCATGGTGTTATGTTTTACTATGAGTAATGAGTTCATTATTAATACTGTACCATTCTGTTAATTATTATAAAGACCCAGGTGTTCTTGCCTCGCATTACTTTACCATATTTTATCGCAGGATGTCCTGTTAATTCATAATTAATTACAATTATATTGTTTGTGTAGAAAACTGAGGCGTTATTCTATGAAATCATACATTAATACAGTATTGAAACACCATAATTAATTTTAAAAGTGAAAATAACTTGTGCTACGAAATTATCCGAGTCCGCTACGGTTTTCGTAGCACTGAAACGCTACGAATTGGCTACGAAATTCCTGGTTTAAAAACATTGTCAAATGTTTTGTTTTTTTTTCAACAAGGTTCTAATTTCACAAATATGTCGGCGAGCCTCATTGCTTTAACCTTCTTAACGAACTCCGAGCATGGTGAGGTGGCCATTAGCTATTAGAACGTCAGTTTTGACAGTGAAGTAAGTTACACAGGGCACACGGCCATGTACTCGGCAGACGTTGTTTCCTAAAGCTTTAATGACTGGACTCAAGTTACGTGAACGTGATGACCAATCCTTCAATATCCCTCACCCACGCCTGCGTGCGGGGCGTGGGTGAGGGATCATCACGGACATCGGGACATCCCTCTCCTACATTTGCACGAAGAGTCCCAACCAGACTACCTGATATTAGTCGAAAGACTTTAAATATACAATAATTTGACAGGACATTATGTTTTTAAATTACTTCGCCATGCGTCCAAAACTTAGCTATCGATCGTCACATCGTACTTTATCTAATTATTTTTTAATTTTTATTTATTATCAATTAACCTAAAACAACGAGTTGGCCAAACAACCCTCCGATTTAATATTTAAGAGCTAAAAGGGTCGTTAATTCAATTAATATAATAATGTCAAGAGTACTTCATAATCCGAAATGCAAAGTTAGCTTTTAAATTGTTTCCACCTACCCTTTCCAACTTTGTAAATGTTAAAATTTAATTCAAATACGCATATTTAAAGCTGTTATTAAGTTATTTAGGGAGTTTATCATTCATATTAAGTAAGTACTTTCACAGAAAGAAGATCAGAGCCTCGATTTTTTTTAACGTGATAAAATTATCAAATGAGCAGGCGCCAGGAGGCCTGGCTGGAGGAGGCCCACCCAGAGCAAAGCAGGAGTAACTGTTAGACTTGACTACTGACTAAATCCACAGTGTCCTTCAATAGCCCTTTACGTTCCGGGGTCACGGTAGTTCTTTAGTCCCGCGACCGAGTCTCAACAGTAGGATTGTTTTAGATTACTGGAAATTACTGGAAATGAGACCCTAGGGAAACCCATTTATACATTGAAAGTCTATATGGCATATCATATTCAATGACTTTCCTTATCGTCTTACGGAACGTGAGATTTATTTCAAATTTCCTGTCATTAATTTACGCTTTTAGTATTATATTCTTACTTCGGATTTTCATTGACGATCCCTTCATTTATATAACTATACTATTATATAAATAAAGATAACTTTTGCGCTTCCACAAAAGTCGGAGAAATATCTCAGTAAATGAGATGAGATTATTATAAGGAAATATGGAATCTTCTTTATTTAATAAATAACTTTTTCTAGACGTAATTGTTACTGAGATATTTGGGTTATTACTCAGTAGTCTATTTAATGTAATAATTACATTTTCGTGTTTAATATAAATATAAACTATATATCGTGACCTCTTTAGCTAGATCGTGCAGAAACAATCCTTTAATATTTTTTGCAACAACACGTCATATAATACAAAATTGTAAAATCATCGAACATCGGAAACCGTTAAGTTAAAATTAACAACGTACCTACCAATGTGCAGTTCTTATAAAATGTGAAACTCATCTATTTATTTCTAGTAAAAAAAATAGATGCAAAAAGAAGCGACTATTTTGCAGATTCACTTTGTAACTTATAAATCATTGTTCACAACATCCTATATTACGTGCTTATTTTGCAATTAATGAGCAAAAATTGAACAATTTGTAGCGATTAATAACAGATTCCTAAAGATACCAATCTACTAATGTTGAACATTGATCCATACCGTTTAATTTGTAAACAAGCCATAAATTGTGATTTTCTATTTCAAGGTGTATACTTAGAAAATTAAGTTATCCGTACGTGATTGAAGTAGTTCAATTGAGTGGATACTATAAAATTAACAAGATCATGCGATCACGAATTCGTCTGCCAAAAGTGGTGATTTGCATACCTTACCTTATTAGAGCGTAAACTATGGAAAGAGCCCATATAACCCACAGAATAATGAGAACAAGGTAAAGTAATAGAAAAGTCGTGTGGGAAATCACCAAAAGCGTACTCCGGCTTAAAGTGGAACGCAAGGGACTGTCGGACTCACTAACAGCAACTTTGTTTGTTCAGGACTTCAGGTATTGCCCTTTTCGATCCGGAGCCGCGGTAACCTCTTGAGACAACATTTATCTGTCCCATTTTATAAAATAGCTGAAATTCTACACAAATATATAAAGCCACCATTATTTTTCACCATTATTCATTTGAATAAAACTGCTGTATAATATTCAGAGGGTTCCAAACTATTCCTAAAAGAAAAACCGTCTTACTACAAAAACTTAGACATTAACACTTGTCTAAAATACGTATCAACTACAAAACGTCATTTGACGTTGATGTAAGGGTCGTTTTGTAATTACACTTTTTTTTAGACAAGTGTTCAATATTCATCTTTTTGTGGTAGGACTGAAAGAGTTTAATACCTAACTTTATTTTAAAGCATGATTGGAAACCCTAGAGAGTCTATACAATGTACCTTAAATAAAACAGTGCTTAGAGCTACAAAACTGCAAGTAACACTTATAAATACACACACAAAACAACTCAACATTTTCCTCTCCCGTCGAGCAAGAACCGTCCAACCATTCGGCAGTCACGCGACTTGCCAGTTGTCATTTTTACATAATAAAAGCTGCGGATGCGGACTTTGGCGTGTCATCGCGACCTCTCACTTCCTCTACAAAATAATGATGTAGGTAAAGAATATCCACTGAACTAGCGAAAAGCAAAATGTTTATTTTCTTTTTTCGAGAGCTCTGGCGCTATAGACAGGAGTAACGTGTCTCTGGTAAACATTTAGTGAAAATGATTTGAAAAATTGTGCTGAAAACAAAGATGGCGGCGTTATTAAACGCGCCAAAAGATGAAGAAGCAACTGTAGAAACCATAGAGTTTGAAAAGACAGTACTTCCATACTAAGTACCTATTACTTAGTCATTATTTTCTTGGATATTTTTTTTCGCAGTTTCCATTTTTTTTTCTTTCCTATTGTTCTGATTTGACTTTGATTTTCGAATTTCAAGTCGTTGTTGTTGTCTTTTGATATATTACAAGTAGGCAAGTGACTCGTAAGCCTGTGTCCCAGCAGTGGGAACATTTATAGGCTAATGGTGAATCACAAGTTCACAACTGCCTACAGATTTTCCACAGACATTGTAGGTAAGGTATATTACGAGTATACTAGTACTTCTGTCTATCTAATAAATTGTATATATTTCCTCAATCGCATCACAAATCACAGTGACAGTAAGGGCTGAGTGAGCGACAGTCGAGTGCAAGCCGTCCACATAAGGAACTAAGTAGCGCTGTTAGAGAATTTCCGTGTTCCGTATAAAAAATTAGGTGACGTTTCCGCGGACGAAGGGCTATTAATGTTACTAATGGATGAGCTTGCTGCATCGTTATTTTCTTTTTCATGGAGGTTAGTTTTTGAACATAGAGAGAAAAATGATTCCGAATAGTATTTGTAAAAAAAAATTGAGTACCATTTTAGTCAGCATGTAAGAAAACCCGTAGATATAAAGAAAAAAATCACTAATAGCATTCAATCAAAAGCTCAATACTACGAACCCAAACGCGATAACAACTCAAATTAAAACCTCCCATACATACCACAGAGATTGCAAACACAAAGGATTAACAATGACTAAATTACAATTTAAAATCAAACCGTTCGTTGCAGCACTTTCTATGGAACAAAGGACTGGAGGCGAGACAAAAGATATCTACATCTATAAACCTAGAAAAACGTTAAGCTATCGAGATAAGTCTCGATAACATCGCGATGATTGAGATGACGTCACGAACGTTTAAACGAGGGAAGAAAAAAAAAGGTAAATCATAGAGAAAGTGCACGAGTAATGGAGACATTTTCACTATTATTATAGGTAAAAGCGTTAGGTTGGAGACACACTGTGTTCGATTGTGAAGCTTGATGCCTACTCATTTGACGATTTTCCAAATAAAACATGTTTTTTGGTAAATAGTTCCAAGATATGTTATTTAAGTTTATTGATTATATTCATAAATCGATATTTTATTAATAGATAGTCATTTAAGTTTGTTGTATAGTTGCATTAAAAGTCAAACAACCCAGTAGGTAGTAATTCAATACCAAACTAGTCTAAATCAATTAATTTTAATATGTATAAAAAAACTTTAATTACCTTTCTGAGTGCTTGTTGTCAGTTTATAGTAGAGATAAAAACCAGTGACTAAATAAATCTACTAATTACAAACTATAAAATAAATTTAACAGCAAATTGAAGAAAACATTACACAATTTATCGTTCCGCTTGTCAGTGAGAAACTGACCGTACAGTAGTAAACGGTAAATATTTTATGTAATAACTTATTATTTTACTTTTACAACTGCGTATTTTATTTGCGAATATTATTGCTCGTTTCCTGATATAAAATTACAGTTGTGACATAAATTATAGAATCATAAATTGGCTTATTTAGCTGTACTTAACTACATGGTCATTATTCTCAAAATGGCCGTCGACTGAGGGTATTCATAACAGAAAAACCACATTAAAATATAATTTTGACTTTTATTAGTAGGTGCAAGTCCGCAAGTATTTTCAAGTTTGACTTACGAAAATTAATCGATTGCTTCTGAGAAAGAGCAATATTAAAATCTAAAATATTGTCTCCAACTTTTTTTTTTGCAAAACACATCTGCAAAAACTATACAGTACTTTTCCACGTAATTTTTCCTCATTTCTGTTTTATTGAAGCAAAAATCACAGAATGAAAAACGAAACAGTTTATGAGAGAGGAGCTGTTTTAAATTGATTAGTCACAGTTTAGCTAGGTATTACATGACTACATGGCTGCTAGCTTATTGCTTGCTTACATCATGGGTAATTATCGAGATAATTGTGTGAGTGACATTTAGATGCTTTTGAAAACAGAATAAAAAGAAAAAAAAATGGAACTTATTCTTATTTCTTTTCTGACTTGGTGTTAATTTGATGTGTCGAAAATATAACTTACTTCCTTATTACTTTTGTTGTGAGAACTTTACCCATACATTTCAATTCTTGTCTCCTTATGAAGAAGTAAGTAGCAAAATCGCAAGCAAAAGCGCGAAGGACCATGCCCGGGTCGACGGCGCGTTGTGTCCCACGCGCGCCTCAAAGAGCGTCAGCATAATGACGGGGCCCCCCCTCTCAGAGGGCCAAAGCCTGCCGGGGTCGCGGGATTATTCCCTTACCGTAACCCCGGAACTTAACAGGCTATGAAGGACACCGTGGATTTTAGTCAGTAGAAGTCTGACAGTCCCTCCCGCCCTGTCCGGGGTTGGAGGACTCATTTGATGAATTTACCACGGTAAAAAAAAAAAAAAGCAAAAGCGCGAAGTAGGTAAACATTTAAAGAAAACAATTTTTACTTTCTACGTTCCTTCTCTCAGTGTACCACAACCATTATAATCGTCTGCGTTATAGTTTTTATACAATAATAATCAGTTTCAGATTTGTTCACGGCAACCAACACTTACAGGCGTCGAACAAATTATATCGTGACGGCGGCGTGAGATTATTTATTATGATTGAAACACGCTTTTTGTCTGACATTTCATAATAGAAGGCTTGCTTTTTCACTTAATTATGAGACAACGTCATAGCAGCTGCTTTCATAAAAAAAAACAAATGACGTGTCTATGAAAATAAAAATGGCTGCGAACTTTAGCTGTCACTTTCAAGAATATTCACATTTTGACACTGTCTCACTGAAATACAATGCTACGGGAATAGTAATTCATCGAAATAGCGTAAGAGGCATTGTTGCAAAATAAGTTGAGTATTTGCGGAGTAGAATGTATTTAACAAAATAGTTAGCTTAAAATATAAATAGTTAGTTAATAATGGACGCTTCGATACACCTTTGTCTTTGTACAATTAAAGAGCTTTATATTAAAAGAATCTGAAAAAAACAGAAGTTAATATTACCTCCTCAAGCAATAAAAAAGCTTTTAAAAAATTAAAATTCCAGTTTCCTTCAAATCGTAAGCTTGGCTTTACTGCACAAACGCCATTCAAGCAGTAATAATAAAACAACCTAAAGGGGGAACCTCGAACCAACACCGAAGTGGTTTTAAATATTCAATCCGGCAAAAATTTACCTTCATATCGTCTGGGAGCACTGCTAAATAATCTGCTCAATCCAATTGACTTTTTCATCGTATTGTAAATTGATTCTGAATCCAATATTGGGCTGGATGAAAGAGACAAGTGTTTGAGACTCAATCGTGCTGAATATTGATTAAAAAAAACTGGCTGAAATATTTGCCGATTATACTATAAACTGTGAAGGAACTTGCATTCCCGTAGTAGAAACATTACAGGCAGATTATAACTAAGCTCAAGCTCTTCAAAAGGAGCGTGAACAATTTTCTACAGGATCGGCAAAGGGCAGGCGATACCTTGAGTACGAGTATTGCAGACGTATAAAGGCTATGGTTGCCTTGCTAACTGGCCAATCTTTTGGCAACAACATAATTTATTATTCTTCTCTAACGTAGCTCTTACCAACACGAAAGACAACATCATCTCCAAGTCTGTTTTATTAAAACAGTAACAAACACGAACATTTCGATTTGCAACACAACTCCGCAATCGCCATTTTAAGAGATTTCCTAACGAGACCAAGATGTTACAACCAGCCTTTTTTATTCGAATCTTCAATAGACACGACACTTTCGACCACTCCAACTTGACCTCTGAACTCAAATTACACGCTTTTAATCCGTGACAACAAGGTTCAGAATTAATAAGCTTTTTATCACGGAAGCACTTGATGCAATGGATTTAAGTTTCGGGATTGCATTTCGGTTCAATCGCGCCTGCAACTTGTATGAACGTTCTCCAACGCTGTGTGTGTATAAATAAAGTTACCTGACGTTGTGACAAGGTCATGTCTTGAAAGACGTTTGGGGAAATACAAATACGTGTCAGGTCATTGTTCAATGAGTACTTTTAAGTTTCGTATCTAAGTTGTTTTTGTATAGACAACTGAGTCTTAAAAATATTCAAATAAATAGCAAATTATAATTTGATTAATGAGTACGTTTAAACTGAGGGCCGGTTAATTAAATTAATGAATATTAATAATAAATTATAAGTAGGAACTTTCAGTAAATTAAGCACATCTATGTTTTTAGATTATGTAATAAATAAAGTACCTACGTCTAAGCATAAGTATAAAAACCTATAAACTATGATAAATGTGCTGACAAAAAAAGTAATTACTGTACGTGGAAGCATTTATTTTATTTTATATTTATATTTTTTCATAAAATTAATGTATCTTTGAAGGTCCACAGTCCTTCAGGCTTATGTATGAATTTTAATAGCTTAAAAAAATACCTTGACAAGAAAACCTACGTTCAGGAATTTTCGAAAATTATTTAGAAGATTTCAGAATACCGTTATGTTATGAGGCAATAAGTAGGTAAGTCCCAGAACCCAATCGTATACTGTTACCTCAGTCTTAAGTTTTTCCCCGTTTACTACCTACCAAAGAAGGAAAAAAAACATCTTAGTTTTAAAATTCTGGTTAAATAAATAACTATCTTTCGATACGACTGTGGTTTACGAGTGTTTTCTTCAAAATGTCAAGGTAACATTGAACTTTGCTAAAAGCCACTGCTTCCGTAACCTAATTCAGTTTTAATGGCAATGGTTTATAGCCCTTTGAATAACTGAGGTATATTCTCACGTCACTAAAGAAACCAGTAACTGGTTTGTGGAGGTCCGATAGGCAGTCGCTCCATGTAGTACTAGGTATTCTATAATGCTCCATGTAAAATACTGATATGCAGCTGCATCTGGTTCGACTGGCTAGGCAGATGATGATCATGATGATGATGATTCACGCTATAAGTACCTATGTACACATCAAGCTAAGGGACCGTCGTCCATTAATCACGTGAAGTTCGAAATGGGGGGGACGGGTCTATATAAAATCACGAAATATCACAGGGAGGGCGGGGGGTTGTTGTAATGTATCACGTGTATTTATTTTAAATTGTAGAAAATTCCCCATGGCGGACAAAGCAGCAACGTACTTCATTTCAAAGCTTTCGAGCTGGTGCTACGTTTACTTAGAGTGCTATGTTGCGACATGTGGGAACTCTGAGATAGGTATGATGAGTCTTTAAAGGTGAAATATTTTTGTACTTATAAGTAAAAATAAATGAGTAAAAATAGAGACTTTTTCCTTAAATAAGTAATAAACACAAAAATAAGTAGTGAAACTTGTCTATGCTCCGTCAAAATCGTCATAATCTATATTATGGCGATAAGACCATTTAGCTAAAAGTTCACTTACGACGTGTAAACATTAGAGCTTTCGCTTTCAGACACATTTCCACTTGTTGCGGTTATGGTTATGGGAGCAACCATTTGGTATGGTTAACTGAGCTTTCTAAAACAACCGCATCTGTTTTTATGAACATAACGATATCTTACGGCAATAAGGCTATGAAGTCACATACTTATTAATTATATTAGATTGCCTGAGAGGTCTAATCTAGAAACTAGAAAGTCAGACGTGTTCCTAAGTACTAAGTTTTTTTTTAGTTGTTGTTTCATTTATTGTTCATTTACAATAATCAGTTCTTTTATCAATCATGTTCATGATTGAAGGAAGATTTTTTGTTAAACATTTTTTCGTTCATTTTGCATTAATATCTACATTAAAACACCTATCTTCGGGAATCTTATGGATGCTATATAATGTGAGCTGACCTCTTCTCAAAATAAAGCTATTTGTTTCGATGAGCATAAATCAATTGAGTTCTTAAACCCAAACCCATTGTTGGTGTAGCGTTAACCGTATATTTTCACCCACGGATATAATCTGTAATCTCCATTACATAATGTCTTCATGGTGGTATGGTAATCGCGCGCAATCAATTTCATTGTTTATCAAATTGATTTGACATTTTGTGCAGAGAAAAACCGTTACAATTGATTCCATTGTTTTCAAAATCAGATTACTTTTGCTCTGTAATTAATTAATTTGCAAAAAGCACTGGCAGTTTGCAAGCAGTTTTGAAAAAAATACAGTCACTCTATGGAAAAAAAAAATGGGTTTTTTTAATATTCGAACGGTTCATCTTTTTATTACCTGCCAGTACCTTTTATGACGGCCACTAGGTCTAACCTTGTAGTGTGGGTCATGTGGGATAATCACGGAAAGACCTTGATATAGTACACCAATACCGCCACTTATGAGATGACAGATAGGCATAATAACTGGGTCACCCATAGACCACGTTGTTATGTTATAAATTCATATTATTCTACGACATGACCTTAACACAGGGTCACCAAATTATTTTACCTTCCTAATTTCTAATGTGTACTTGCTATATTTGTTATTATTCATGGGAAAATTTAAAATGGATGCCGTAAAATGTTTAACGTGAATCTGCTCAATTGCTTTGTGGCCTTACTCTTCGGTACTTAATAGATTTTTTAATTAATTGATAATAACAATTAAGCTTATTATGAAAATTAAATTAGGCATCCCAAATAAATGAAAATTAATACAAAGTCAATACTTAATAAAACTAAGCATCGAAACCTCTTTCATCATGAATAAAATGAATACTAATCATTTAAACCGGATTATACTAGAATAAAATTACCGATATTATGAAATAAAGCCAAATAAACTAATCTTCACAGCTTGATAAACACACGAGCTTAATATAATAATGGCACGTGTGAACTATGGCGCGTGATGAAAACAAAATATTGTCTATGATCATAATTATGAACATGGGGTGTTGATATTGTGTGTCTATGGATCGGAAACTAATAATTTGTATATTGTCCAATCATTTAGCGTGTTATGATGAAATCTAGGCATGGCTTTTAAAGTTAGTAAACAAAAACATTAAATATATCTAGGTATTAAAGTAAGTAAGGAAATCTATTCACAGATATTTATAGACCAACCTAATGTAGTGTGGCTAGATCAGTCGGATCATGACCTTACGCCGACCGGTTCGGCCAACTCCACTGGAGTCACCGGACCATTATTATTTATAATAGCGGATAGGATAACACGAAACTTTTGTATTTATCTAAACCAACCTTTTTTTTTTTTTTTTAGCGTGGTAAAATCATCAAATGAGTCCTCCAACCCCGGGCAGGGCGGGAGGGACTGTCAGACTTCTACTGACTAAAATCCACGGTGTCCTTCATAGCCTGTTACGTTCCGGGGTTACGGTTAGGGAATAATCCCGCGACCCCGGCAGGCTTTGGCCCTCTGAGAGGGGGGCCCCGTCATTATGCTGACGCTCTTTGAGGCGCGCGTGGGACACAACGCGCCGTCGACCCGGGCATGGTCCTTGGTCGGGCAGCGAGTTGCCCTTTACTCGCTGCCCGCATGCCCGCGCCTACGGTGGCCGGAGATCATCTTGCGACGTCCGTCGCCGTGGGCGCCTACCACTGCGGCTGGGGCGGAGGGAGGACGCTGTCCTCTCTCGCTCGCGGCCTGCCTCCTCCTTGACGAGCATTACTGCCTCGCAGAAGGAGCTGACCGCTTCCCACTCCGTCTCGCCCCGCAGCATGGCCGCAACCAATGCCGGGCGCGAGAGGTCTCCGCCTATCGCAGCCGTGAGGACACGTCGGTGCTCCGCCCAAGCTGGGCAGTCTTGCACCGTATGCTCCACCGTGTCCTCCGGGCGATCTTCGCAGTGGTGACACCCAGGCGTCTCCTCCTTTCGCATCAGACACAGGTACCTCCCGAAACTTCCGTGTCCGGTGAGGACCTGCGTCAAGCGGTAGGTCAGGACGCCATGACTTCTCTCAAGCCACTCCTCAAAGAGGGGTCTTACCGCCGCAATTGCGGCGTGCCCGATCTAAACCAACCTTAAACTAGCGCGTAGGATGTCAAATTCCTTGTCAAAAATTCGCGCCAAAGATTTTTTTTTTTAACCATTTGTGTAGAATATTATCAGTGGGAAAATCCTAGAACAAGTTAGAAATTGAATATGTATAATATATCTTCAAATAACGAACCTTTTCTGTGACTTTCAATGATCGAGTGATATGAGATCTTTAAAATACCATTAGGTAATCGAAAAATTTATTGTAAGATGACTTATTTATTAACAGGTCTTATTAAAATGGTCGATCACATAACTGACATAAAACTTACTTGTTTATAACCTTAATAATACTTATTTATTGGTTCAATAACAAAAATTTTCCACAAAGTCAGATCCGCAAAGTTGTTGCACAATAAAAATCGAGAAAATGACTCAATTAAAACTTCTTACGATGCACTTTTGCCAACTTTATCGACAATAATAAAAGTTGAGATAAAAACACCGATATTTTTGCATTGACTTGTAAATAATCGGCCTCGAAAGTTGTGCTAGTCAGCAAATCAATATATAAATGATCTGGTTTACTTATTTACTTGATTATACCTATGTCTTTCTTTTGTACGTTTTTTTATTAGATTTTATACATTGTCATATCTATAATGTAAAAAAATAATTATGGACTAGGTCAGAAATAAATATTTAAATTAACTAATTAATAACAAAGAAATATTGTCACAAATCATCAAATTCCCAGCGACATGATTCGTAATTTTTATGCATTTAAATTGTTATTTATGTAGGTAACAGATTTTTATATAAACTTTTGTGTTATTTCGCTGATTCACTTGTTATATTTTATTTCCTGTGTATTATGACTGTCAGGCTTGCTAACTACCAATTAAAGATAGTTGGTATACAAACAAGTGAACTTCGACGAAATGGTTACAAAAGAGGTCATAGTTCTATTGGCCATAGAGTAAAGACTTATAGAAGTGAATGTTTCTGAACCTGAACCCGGAAACGCCATCTCTACACAGAAAGGCTGCTGGCGCACTGAGACCGACATTATTACCCAGCTAGAATAACAATATACAAGTTATTATAGATATAGTTGCATAAGCTCTAAAGCGTCAAATTAGCAACTTTATAGGAGAGTGCAAAAAGTGCATAATTTTACACAGAAACCTAAGCAATAGGGTTATAGTTTCCAGAGTCAAAATAATTACATTCTATTTAATCCGTAGTTTAGATTATAAAAAAATATTGGACACGTATTTTTTCTTTAGCCTATTTAAGTTACCTGTGACGTCACTCTGCGCGAAAAATGCCACGCTTTGTGACGTCAAACGTAACTTTAATAGGCTATATCTTTGTCATTTTTGGTCTAATTTACAAATAAAAAAATACGTGTCCCTTATTTTTGAATAAACTAAAAGACGGACTAATTACATTAGATTTTTGTTCTATTGACTTGTGAACGAAAGATTGGATACTACTTACGTGCATACATCAAGTAAGCACGTTTAATGATTTTGGCGCCCCAAATGCGTACTGCGAATGGCCCATTGGCCCCTCTCTTAGAACCTGCATTTTTGCGCATTTTACAGGTGGTTAAGTAAATTGGAACCGAATTGAACTTACTCGAACTAATCCATTTATCATTACAAGCTATTGAACAAAATATCTATTTGATAGTCCATTAAAAAGTCACGCATCAACAAATGGGGCTTTTTTTCTATTTCTAAGAAGCTTGGTTTTGGTTGCCAGTTTTTTTTTTTCTACAACATTTTACCATAATATGATAACATGAAACTAAACACCTATAAAGTCCATTTTGGAATAAGATTTTGACTCATATGCAATATAATATTGAGTACCTACACTAGATCAGCACTCGGATAAACATGGCTGAGTGCAGTTCAAAACTTCTCAATTAATCTACTAGCTTAGCTTTACATTTCCAGCCAGTCTAAAAAGTCGGAATTCAAAAATTAATCTATGGTATTTTAGGAAAAATCCTCTACATTGTCTTTGCTCTGTATTTCAAAAATAAATAGTAAGCTTGCCAGTCGGTCAAGTTCGGTGAGATGAGTAAGCATTGAGCAAGGGTCGTAATTGTGGACATTCACCTTGCTGCCACCAGTCCGAAGGTCACCCAACTTAGCGCCGCTCAATGTACCTATTATCTCTCTCATACACGTTTTACTTGTTATAAAATAAGGAATCGGCCTTGTATGTCAGCATAAAGGTTTGTTATGAATACGATGACGTCATTATAACCGTTTACAAAATAATCAAATTGTATTCTGTGTTTAGAAATGAATTTTGTACAGTTATCGAGAATTTCCGTACTTGCAATCGATATGCAAACTCCGCAACGTTCCATGTTTGAAATTGAAAAATTGAATTCAGAAGAAATGATGGCTGTATCCGCCAGCAGCTCATCAGAAATTCGACACAAAACTTTTTTGAAACAAAAATTAAAGTCACGCGTGGAAAATGTCTTGTTATGAAAATAACCATAGCTATCGAAGACACGTGTTCATAATGAATGACGAATTTAATTAGCGTCCGTCAGAACGTGATGTTTTCACCATTACAAAGAGTTAGTCAGCGGAGATTTTACGAATGATAAAGGGACAAAATTTAAATCTGAGTTAGCATTTAGGATTTTTGTACCAAAATTTTGTCAAAAATTCACAATCAGATTAAGTCGAACAAACAAAAATCTGTTCTCATTTCAAATCTGTCCGCCATATTAGTTCGTGTCTAGCTTTTTTTAATGGCACTCGACTCGACGAAAACTAGTGTTAATTCTTGTTCTATAAATCAAACGTTATCTCACGAATCCTACGCAAGAAATAAACTTGGTGTTTGTTTTTTAATACGTAGAGCTTTTCTGTTACTTTAATGTTTAAGATTTTGATCGTCTGTCCATTTGAAACACTAAGAAGTAAGATTTCTTCAGACTGATTTTAAAAACTGCTAGCCTTCATTACATCCTTGTACCAAAGACAAAGTACCTACGTAAGTACGACCGATGTGTTTATCTTTATCTTTCCTTATTTAACTTCGAAGAAACAAGCTTTCCGAGTCATTCAAAACAGCTTGAGATTTAACTGAAAAGTCATCAGCAAATATTGTTTGTTTACTTAACTTAAGTTACTTTGCTTTACTTAAGAAGATTATGTGAAGTTTCCATAAATTCTTGTTGCTCTTGAATTTGATAAACAAAGTTGTTTCTTTGTTAGTAATCCCACGCATTGGTACGGGTCAAATGAAAGAGGCGGATATGGTTTACGTTGACGGAATTCAGTTTGTGTATTTTCTTTGTTATCTCTAAATTACTCTTAAGTTTACTATATTACATATATTTCTTTATTATCTCTAAATTACTCTTAAGTTTACTATTTAAATTACTCGAATATTGTATTTATAGGAGTGAAAGAATAAAGTATAAATCCATAAACTGTAACACAATACCAAAAATTTAAACTCAATTTAATTATGTAAGAGCCATAATCTTTTCCGAAAACATCAAAATAAGCGGAGACCTAAACAGTATCAAAGAAGGAATCATAATAAATATTATCATATTTCTTTAAGAGGCAGCTGTCTGACTGGTTCGCGCGGTGGAAAGGCGCCATGACGCGCCAGTCTGACATAATACGGCCTTCGACCAACTGTGGCTTCGAAGCTAAACTTGTGGAGCCGACTTGTGCAGTGGCCACACTTTTATCCTTAACCGTATAGTTCGGTACCGCCCCCGAAAGGGGCGCGACAAGTAAACCTACGCTGGCTCAATAGTGGGTCCAAAAGGGGCAGACGTTGTAGTCATACGACATCCTCATTATAAATTAAAAAAATATAATATTCTCTGCGTAAAATCCTATGAGTGCGCATTAATTAAGAATGTTAAATAAAAATCTGATTTATTCACGAAATTAAAACTTCTACATATAGCGCCTATTTTCATAATTTACCGTAACAAAATCCAAAAGTGTAAATACGATCTTCGCCATTTTGATGGCAGTGCTGGGTGGGGCTAAAAATCATAAAAAACGTGGTTTTCGGACATCCAACGGATCATTATAGGAGGAATGAATAACTCGTCATTTAGTATTGTAACGAATTCATACGTATTTCAACATAAATTAGCAGTGGTAATGAAAAATTTGATATCTGAACTCGAACTTTCGCGCCACTTTTGTTTGTTTACATTTTTATTTTGCACTTGGATCACACACGCGAGCTTTAACTTCATAATAATAAAGAGAAATATCATGCCAAATATTATAAATAACGTAAAAAAGACCAGATCTTGGCGTAATTCTCTAATACAGGGCCAATAACACGTATTTTTCATTACCACTACCCAATTTGTATTCGTAATCGACAACCATGTTATTTTTTTTAAATCGTAATGATGTGTGAAAGCGAGTATTCTAATCGATTCCATAATTGATTTTTTTGTCAACTCGAGTGAAAAAAATAAGGAAATTAGGAAATCGATTAATAAAAATTAAAATAAATTTGTTTTATGCTTAGAATACAATTATTATCTATTATAATATAGTTTAAAGCTTTTATAATAATATTACGTACATTGTCATTCCCAAAAAACAATAATAGACAAAGGAACAATGTCAGATAATAAAAGTTTGAATGCGCGGCAATTATTTAATTCAAAAATTTTGAATTAGGAATGCACTCGCTGTGGTACTCGATAATCAAAATATTATAACGTAGTAACTTTTAATTTATTAGCTAATTTTTATTGTACATTTTATTTTGTACAATCATATAATTTTTAATGTTGAATGAATATAGAATGCCTTGGATTTTGATAGGCTTATTATAAATGAGTTTGTTTCCTACCAAATAAAAGTTTTTTTTTTTTTATCGTGGTAAAATCATCAAATGAGTCCTCCCACCCCGGGCAGGGCGGGAGGGACTGTCAGATTTTTACTGACTAAAATCCACGGTGTCCTTCAATAGCCCTTTATGTTCCGGGGTCATGTAATAACTCCCGCGACCCCGGTAGGCTTTGGCCCTCTAAGTTCTCATTATGCTGACGCTCTTTGAGGCGCACATGGAACACGACGCGCTGTCGACCCGGGCATGGTCCATGGTCGGACAGCGAGCTGCCCTTTACTCGCTGTCCGCATGCCCGTGCCTACGGTGGCCGGAGATCGTCAGCCGACTTCGACGCTGCGGGCGCCTACCACTATGGTTGGGGCGGAGGGAGGACGCTGTCCTCTCCCTCTCGCGGCTCCAAACAAAAGATAGCCAAATTAATTATTTCATTGTACAAATTTGTTTCGTGAGATTGGTTTGGTCATGTAAGTATTACACGTCAGAAATCGAGCTTTTGAAATAAAAAAAGAAAATGCTAGGTATTAAACTTTTTTACACTATTCGATGTCGCTGAGGATCAAATTCGGTGAAGTAATAATAACTTGGTAAAATATGAACTAATATACAAACAATAATTTAGTCATTGTACAGCAGAATAAAATCAAAATTCGCGCAAACTCACTTAAAGTTCGAATTTCAAAAAAATCGTCAATGTATTTACACCACGAATTGATAATAAAAATATGAAATAAGAACACTATGTTGTGAACATGTAGCGAAACATTATTTAATGGAAAAAAATCCTTATACCTCAAGTTTGTCGCATGTTTCTACTTCACAGAATATTGATAGTTTGATTGCTGAATTTATATTTCAAAAATTTAATTTTTATGGTGTTATTTAATTTTTATCAAATTGGCCTCGAGACTTCCTTAAGGATTTTTCGCTATTCCTCATAGATTAAAATTTAGCCAAACACGCCCCGTTGGAAATTCTAATTGTTTGTTACTGCAAGGAATCATTTAGAAGTACATACTCCCATCTCTCAGCATTAGATCCGAACCCGGTGTTTGTCTTTTCACGTTTTTTAGATCCGTTTTAAAAAGATAAATTGAAATTAATTAACGAAAACACAAAATGGGTATAAGTCAAACCATATGATTGTATTTAAGTTTAGAAGACACATAGGCATGTTTAGCCTCCAATGAAACACCGATAAAAAAACTTTTAAAAAAAAATATAACCGCCTTCAAAAACAACCACAAAAAAGTGTAAAATAATCTACAAAATAACTTTTCTTTCGGAAGTCGGTGCCTTTGTATTTTTTCTTTTCATTGTCTTTTTAGCCACCGACTTCCGAAAGAAAAGTTATTTTGTAGATTATTTTACACTTTTTTGTGGTTGTTTTTGAAGGCGGTTATATTTTTTTTAAAAAGTTTTTATTTTACTCTTTTTAGTTTAAATATTCAACCCAAATTCTTGTTAAGAACATTATTCTCTTACATGTGCACTAGAATTTTGTAATCCTTCGCACCAGTACTTACATCACTCATGTACACATTAAGCTAATAAAATTCCATATCTCAAAAATTACTGAACCGATTTTGATGAAACTTGCAGTATTCTCTTAGTTAAATGATACCTAGTACAACAAAAAAAGAATTACTTAAATCGGACTTGTAGTTCCGGAGATATAAATCAATCTATGCCTACTCCTTACTATTAAGGAGTTGTACCTTCCATCATCAGGTCATCCACCTGAGATGATGATTATCAGATGCAGATACTTGAACAGCTTTAGAAAATATATGAAAATGGTACTATGTGCCTATAAAATTTTAAGGTTGCCCTCAATTTCCCTAGGATCCCATCATCAGATCCTGACCTGGTGATCATGGGACCAATTGGAAAGTATACCCTTTCAAACAAAAGAAAAAAATTCCAAATCGGTCCAGGCGTCTTCGAGAAATCGGGGAACATACATAAAAAAAAAAAAAAGATTCCGACGAATTGAGAACCTCCTCCTTTTTTTGAAGTCGGTTAATAAATTATTGCGTAAACGAAATAATACTTGAAAATTTGAAATATTATTATATGATTCAGATTTAAATTCATAGACTTATTGCATGGACTGAGCTTTCTATAGTCAAAAAGCAGATAAATCAGTCCATGCTCTATGTCTTGTTTTACTTTTTTTTTCATGTTCGATTATGTTGCGAGTATCGATTAGGCTGAATGAAGGTTTTTAATCGTTTTGTGAATATTGAGTTTACGGTCAGCACTAAAAAGAGTCATGTTGCAACATAGTTTTTGCTAATTTTTATCCAGACTTTGATTGTTATTATTTATGAAATTATGTATGAACACTGGCAAATCTAGTAATGTATATAGTAAGTTATTTTATTTATTTCACTGTTTAACCATTATTATCATGTGATAAGCTTCTATAAGTACATATTTTTCAGCACATCTAAATTACCTAGTTTTTGGAACGATGTAGCATTTTGTATGTTACACACATTTTACAATAGAATGAGGCAGTTTTATTGACCTCAACATGTTCTTAGAGATATTGTTTACAAACTTATCGCATGAAATAGCTGTAGTAACATATTTTTGATCAAAAATTGGATGCTGAAAGTTAACAAAAATCTTGTGTAATAGCTCAAATTTCGAATCACCCGGTCGACTCAGCTGATGTGTCATGTGTCAAAATATTGTCGTGCAGAGTGGTTAACTAGATGCTACAATCAAGTTTGTTGGGCAAAAAGAAGGTTGCATGCTGTTTGTAAACCTTGTTTTTCGAGTATAGAGTTTTGAGTGAAAGCACAAAATACCTATAGTTTTGATGAAAGAGTATTTTTTACGAAGCTGTATATGGAAGGAAACGGCTTTACATTGGCAAGATCGTTTTCCACACAGCTGAACCAACCACTTTCAATTTTCAATATGTCATGAAAATCTTTGAGAAAATCTTGAAAAGAACCTGACTTACGAAAAAAATCTTTCATGAGATTTTTTAGTGCACTTATTTTTGTTTTTACTCAAATTATTTTACAGAATGCTCTTGGCTTCACAACATTAGATAAAATTACAAAAAAGTAACTTTTAGGATTACAATACACTGCTAAAAGTCACTTCCTAGTTTCAGTTGTTTTCACCTACATTTTTCTTCAAGTACAAAATTGAAATGCTTTAATCATTGTAAGATACATAATTGTTATTGACGTTCCTGTATACAATGGTTCATGTTTAGCGTTCCTTCGTCCATTAATAGACTACTAATTGGTTTGATGAACGGCTTGTGTACGAAAGAAACGAGATTTGAAGTGTTAATGTGAAATAAAGGACGATCCAAAAGTGTATTCAAGTTCTAACGAATTATTTTGAACATGGAACACGTGGAACATTTGTGTTGCAAGATAATTTGTGTTTTTAATTTATAGGACAGCCTTGGTTGTAATGTTAGCTGCTCAAATAACATAAAAAATTAAAATATTATAAGAAATCATGATTACCAACCGCCATTTTTATCGCAAGTTTTTACATTGCACATGAGTTTACTTATAACGATTATTTTCCTTACATATGATTGTAAGTATTGAAAAGATAAACGGTTTTTTAGGTGTCTTTTCACTCTCTGACGCTTACCATCCGATTTAAAACAATATTTTATTGTTGTAAAGGGTACTTAAATACTTCCCGAATTTGAAAAATCAGTAAAAACCTTAAAAGTTATCAATATTGTCTACAGCAACTACTCCGAGGTTTCATGGTCCAATGTCGATGTTTCTATTTTTGTTCGGTACAGTATACCGGCCATTTGGTCTCATAAAATTTTCATTCAATTTGGTTCAGTAGTTTTTATTTTATGAGCATTTTTCGGTTATTGTGTACTATGTTATTACCGGTACTACGGATTACAAAATTCTTGTGTGTGTATCAAGAATTTTGGGTTAAAAATTTCTAATAATCAAAGTGGGAAAAATTATAAGTAAAAAAAAATAACCGCCCTTACAAACTATCACAAAAAGTTTAAAATAACTTTACTTTTGGAAGGTGGGTATAAATGAATATTAAAAAACAAAGAAAATTTATTTTACATATTTTTTTGTATTGTTTTCTGAAATTGTTTTTTTTAATAAGCGTTATCTTATGTTAGTTAGTTATCTATCTATCGCCTATGTGTAACTAGAAGGTGCAGATTACTCATCGGCTCCAAAGTAATGGGATAATTATATAAAATACGAATAATAAAATTCTATGCTAGAAATAAAACGTTTAAATCGTTATAATTGACATTTATTTATGATGCCATGATACAAAAATGGCGTCTGACGAGCATAGACAAGGATCTGATATAACGCGTATTGTCACACATTTATTAAAACTAAGTACCTACCAGTACACGATGTGTAATCTGTTGATCTTTTTATAAGGAATTTAATATGTTGTTATGTTACGAACATGATGATTTTGATTCTAATTTAAGCATCTTCTGCTTCTACGGAAAAGGATAGCAGTTTAAATAATATATTTTTAAACATTTTACCATGTCAATAATTGCTATAATTATTTGCATTCAAAAATATGGATTCAACGTGTGAAAAAATATAAAAAGCTTCATGGCTGATATAAATGCACCTAACTATTATAATAGTAGACAACAATGTATGTACAGCGTATGTCACTAATAATATGACTGTGTTAAACATAATAATGAAAAAGTTAATCAATTTGTACTAAAAAACTTTAATAAAACATTTATTTCATAAGGTATATATTATATACCTTATGAAATAAATGTATTATATATTTCATAAGGCATAATAACTCATATTCTGAAAGTAGATTATAACATGCCTGAGGAGCGAGTTGAAAGTAATACTTTTCAGCTCTAGGGAGAATCACTTTCATCTGACAGCTGGTATGACAATAATGATACTGTCGCTCTCAACTATTTCCTTGACTTTCTTACACCTGTGTACTGAAAAAGTCACATTGTCTTTAAAGGCTTGTTGTTTTGAAAATTAGCTTGCCAGCCACGTATTAAAAGACACGTGCTTAGTTTATTTAATTAATAACGATTATTTATTGATCGATGACGCTATAAATCTTTAGATATTTTTATTTACAACCATTTTAGTGTTAATTATTTTTTAGAACCTTTGTGATGACCTTGAAAAGGATGATTACCAAGAGCATATAATATTTTATTTAGAGAGAATAATTATATGACCTCAAGCAACGCATTTTACAATAACTGACGGAAAGACTTTATTTTTTGTAAAAAAAAAAATCAATTTTTCTTGGTTACTTCCTAGTCCTACAACTACCTACATAAACTTTTATGATTAATCCTCTGACGGATTATGAAAAATGTCGGCTCTAATTACAAAAATAACACTACAAACTGTGGGTTTAGATTAATCGACCGTATGGCTTTCTAATTAGCCTAATTAAAGTCAAACACAATCAGTAAATGTCAGTATACATTGTGACATAGCCGACGGACTGTGTCTAAGATTGCTAGAAATATTTCAGACTAGATTATGACCGCGACGTTGCCTTCGTGAAGATCAGCAAATACCTAATTAGATATCCAAAGGGTAAAAAGTATCCGGTTATAAATAATCTGTGTACGAAACTTTTTTTAACATTAACGTTTGGCATAAAGGCCTCGAAGTCATGCCAAAATCATTTTAAAAAAAACTTAATTTATTTATGGGGAAGAGTTACAAATTATGTCCATCTATTGATCCATCTATCCATGTTTACAAATTTTGTTACTTTCCAGTCAATGAGTAGGTAGGTTTTAGGTTTTTTAGGTTTACTTTACTAAATTCAAGTAATCATTGCAGTCAGCAATTAAATGCAGTCTCCAAGATCAGAAATCAATTAGATTCTAAAAAGACCAAAAAAAGAGACTGCAAAGAAATATCGACCTTAATTGACTTAAGTTTTTATACAAACAACCTTAATTTATAGAAAATCTATGACCGTTTAATAAGAAAATCAATTTTCAATTCGGAATTCTATTTTTGAAATAAAAAACTGCAAGCTGTTCTAAAAAGGTCATTAATATTAATTACACCTTCTTTAGGATGTTGATCGTGGTTTCAGAACGCTGAACGTGTTTCTTTATCACGACTAGTTCGATTTGCTTCCGTGGTGTTACAACGTTACATCTATGAGATTTATCTTTACTTATACATAGGAAACCTCCAACTATTTCATTTTATTTTAAACGGAAGACAATATTGAAACTGATTTGATTAACTTTTATAAGCAATTTCATTAAGTCAGATTATTATAAGAAGATTAACGTTCCAAGCTTCAATAATTTAACTATCTGTATCTTTATTTGTATTATAAAGATGTTAACCATAAAATATGGTTTTTTCTCCTCTTGCTACTTAGATTACTTAGAGATTCGAAATTTCCATTTTTTAATATGATTGGATGTTTGGTTAGTCGCAAAGGAATTTAAATAAAAAACAAACAAGACAAATCTAGAAATAGTTAATAAAAATCAGCAATTAAAAATGACCTGAAGAAAATAAACCAGTGTTCCATTAGTTCCGTTAATTCAAAAGTTTAAGTTAATTAATACGAACCTATAAAGCATGACGGATTATACACAAACCACAAACTAACAAAAACCGCGGTTGCAAAATTTGGTAAACTTATAGAGGTGCATAATGCGAAAGAAAACATTACCTATAAATAAAGTCTCACTCACACATTTATAAAAACTGGATTCACGAAAAACGTTACGAAAGAGAAGAATAAATGGTATAATGATACTGCTCATTTATTTTTAAGATAGACTTTAGTCGCAGAAAATGAGAAAATTAGAGAAACGGCAGTGGACATAGCAGGACAGAACGTTTAACAATGGATGGACAGTCCCATTAGACTCTAATATTAATCAGACTATGAGAAAGACAATCCCAAAAAAAAGACAAACAACTCTTTAATAATGTTGACGTTGACAATGCTGTCATTGAACTAATAATTTCTAATGATGAATCAGCAATCCTTAAGACAACTATATTTAAAGATAATAATTACATTCAAAATACTAATATGGATAATATTTTTTGTATCGATTGTACCCACCTAGTAGGAAGAAGAAAGCACTACACACTATTATCTTCTCTGCTATTCGTGTTGAATCATGGACCTGCAACAATAAAAAAAAAACATATAAAAAATAGGGATTATTAGATCATTGTCTATGAATCGGTTGGTAAATGTCGCTCGAACTATTTATAATATTGCTGTCGCCATTTGTTATATCATCCAAATATAGACATGTAAGATGTTATTATCACCAATATTCCTTAAAAGGTTTGTTTTCAAATACCTTCTTAAATTAATACATTATTCATACAGTTTTTTTTAACCGACAAAAAAAAAGGAGCCTCAAAATTTAATTTTTGCCTTTCAGTTCGATGTTTCGTCGGTTTGATTTTTTTTAAAAAAGGTTTTATTAATCCACTGATTGTTAATGGTACTTTATAATCGATGATTCTAATTTTAAAGAAGTAAGAATTTATTGCTAGCTTTCATTGTTGATGACTTGCAGTAAAAGAAATGACATAGATGTTGCCATTTCTCTCACGTAAGTAAAATGTAATTTCTCTTTGACCTGTGCTGACGCACCTAATTTTTAGGCACGTGAAAAGTAGTTCTAGCTTAAGAATAAAATAATATTAAATTGAAAGGGATACCACCTATAGAGTCATCAACAAACTACATAAAAACTCAAGGAAAATAAGAAAAAGAAAATCAATCAATTATTTTTCGTATGATTTGTTCTCGTTTACAGGACAGTTTTTCTTTAATCTTAGATTAAAAAATGTCCAGATGGATAGTACGCCACTGAGAATTGAAGCCAAAAACACGGGGGAAAAATTTCCCGCGTCGTACGATCCATACGTCAGTCGCCTAGTAACGCTCCCCGCGTAAACTACGTCACGAGTCCGTGTTTTAATATTTTAAAATAAAAGTTTTTGCTGTGAAATGGTTTATAATAACATTCCAAAAAAAGGAATATGCCTTATTATATCATTTCATTATGTTAGCATTCAATTTCAGTATGCATTTTTTTATTTCCGCATTTTAAATACGTAAACAAAGAAGTGAACAATTTGACACTGTGACGGACGCCACAACTGTTGAGGGTTGCCATGGGCATAAAGTTTTTTACCGATTATTTGTAACTTTAAAGACTTGAAAAAAAGAAACGAGTTATGAAAAAAGAGTTTTTTTCGAAAGATATTTTTTTATGAGTGTAACCGCGTTAGCTAAATTACTGAATTCAGAACGCTCTGTCCATTGTCTCAAAGTCTAATAAGTTAGACTCAAATAAGAACTCAGATTCAGATTAAGAGTCGAATTAAAAGTCATACTCGGGGTCAAATACAGAGTCAGACTCGGTAAGACTCAGTCAGACTCTTTCAGATTCGGTCAAAATCGGTCAGAATCTGTCAGACTTGGTCAAATTCGGTCAGATTCAGTCAGACTCGGTCGGACTCTGTCAGACTCGGTCAGACACTGTCAGACTCGGTCAGTCTCGGTTAGTCTCTGTCAGACTCGGTCAGACTTTGTTAAATACTGTCAGACTCGGTCAGACACTGTCAGACTCGGTCAGATTCTGCCAGACTCGGTCACTCTCGGTTAGTCTCTGTCAGACTCGGTCAGACTTTGTCAAATACTGTCAGACTCGGTCAGACACTGTCAGACTCGGTCAGACTCGGTCAGTCTCGGTTAGTGTCTGTCAGACTCGGTCAGACTGTCAAATACTGTCAGACTCGGTCAGACACTGTCAGACTCGGTCAGATTCTGTCAGACTCGGTCAGTCTCGGTTAGTGTCTGTCAGACTCGGTCAGACTGTCAAATACTGTCAGACTCGGTCAGACTCTGTCAGACTCGGTCAGTCTCGGTTAGTGTCTGTCAGACTCGGTCAGTCTCGGTTAGTCTCTGTCAGACACGGTCAGACTGTCAGACTCAGTCAGACTCTGCCAGACTATAATGTAGTAGGTACTTACATTATAATATGAAATGAATCGCTAAATGTGTTGCGGTGTTCCTAAGCGGTAAAGTTGCTCATGACAAATTACACAAAATAAAGAAATAATGTTAAAACTCATCAACCGTAATGATAAAAATCATGTCATTACTGTACGTAAAATACTAAAAATCTCCCACATTTTAAGGGTAATCTCCGCCACTGGTATTACACGTACATTGCACACAAACGCAAATCCGATACGTAATACACTCCGGGGCGGGGCGCTCACTCACACATATTTAAAAAAGTCACTTCACCTATAGCGTTTCGTTTTGTTTCGAACACGGAATCTGGACATTCTTTAATCTAAGTCTTTAATCTTTTGATTGGTACTGTTAAATTAAATAAATTATTGTGTGATTGAACTGATAACGTAAAATCGTCTTGTATCGTTGTGTAATACGATCTATTTTGTGGAACAACCTTTTTATTTGCACTAATATACAGTTTGAGTGGTCAACAGTCGATCTGTTCAAATTTTAGGCGTAATTTCTCAACCGGAGCGGTGAAAGGCGAAGCAAGGCCGAGCACACAATAGACTGAATTATAGCCGATACAAATAAGTACACTGTATACAGACAGACAGACCGGAAAGAGGCTTCCATTCATATAAACGAATACTTTGTTCTCCACACTTCCAATAAAAATACAAGCTAATCTAGATGTTGTTCGTTACTCGGATAAAATCGCAGATAATTCAATTTATAACAAAGATAAATTCGAAATTATAGCAGAGAACGACAATACAGTAACCAATATTAAAAATAACAAATGTGTAGATCCAAGGTTGATGTCAAACTGAGCAACTAAGTGGCCATTATGTACACATTGAGAATGATTTCATAGTTTTCTGATTCATATGTCTATTAAAAGAATCTGTACAATCAAAGTTTAGTAGACGAAATCAATGTTAAAACTCATGTCAATTAAAATAACAAAGAAAATAGCCCAGAAACTGATAACAATGATTTTACTGACAAGATCACAGCTATTCAACTCACAAATCTAAAATCGACAGATTATGATCAAAATGTGCAAGAAACAAAATTAATGACTTGTATCATCTTGACAGTTATGTCCTTGACCCGCTAGTAGAGTGCCGTTGCATGATTTTATCTAACGCAATGATGCATATCAAAACAAAATAAAATTAAACCTCTAAATTAATCTAGTCATTTGGACTATCATGGCCAATTATAGTAAAGTAGGAGACATATCTTATCATCAAATGAGACCTCCTGGGTTCCTCCTCCGTGGAGCCGAAGGGTGACCATCAGTACCTATTGGCTGACTTTGCTTCAGTGGAACTTTGAGTCCCAGCGCTACAGTGCCCTTTTAAAATACTCCCGCGAGCACAGACCCGAGACCCATTAGTATAATTAGAAAATTAAATAAATTAGTTAGCTGGCAATAATACCCCTGCGACCATTTATCAACATCAGCGGTTTCCAAGAGAGCTTAATATTATTTTCCAAGCTTTTATTCGTTGTTCTTAAAATTATATCGTTAAAATGAAACCCAACCTCTTCCTCTTCCGTAACTTTATAAAGATTTATCTCATGTGCAAATCAGGTTTCGAAACACTGAGTCGGAACAAAACATTGCCGTAATGAACCTTTGTTTTGCATATATTGTGCATATCTTATAAGATAATTTTCAAAAAGAAGCATATTCATATTTCATGCTACCTAAGCAATTAAAATATTCAATAACATCATTCGTAAATCATGTAATGAAAAGTTCTGCTGAAGATATTTTATGGGATTTTTATATCGTCCCATGCAGCTGTCGTTTTATTATTGAATTTGTATCAATTTTTATGATTTAAACGTTAATTTTGACCCTCATTCCCTCTCGTCATGTGATACGGGCGATGTGGGTTGTTGGATCGATTTTCAATTAATTATTTTGAATTTTGAACTTCGTTACTACCCAGCACCAGTTATCAGATTATGGTTACTTATTTCTATAACATTGTCATAGTAAGTATACTAGATATATTACAACTAATGACAATTATGCTTATAACAGGTGGCACACCTTCAGAAGCTAGTCGACTTATATTGTTGTATATCAGGCGATTCCAATGGGAGACACCTACATTATGGTATTATTTGAACTTTATCTACATTGACCTTTTCTAGTAAACGCCTTGACAAACATTAACCATATTACAAGTATCGTCGAGGGACATATCAAATAACCTTGGTGTAAATCGAATTTATAAGAACGTTGGTTAGGTATGAAAAGTTCATAAAAAGTTGATTTTAAAATTCCAAGAAACAATTGTAGTCACGGAGCGAGGAGCATTCCCACGATTTAAAAATCAAGGATAACCACTTTCTGCATCGCTTGAACTCGCCAGTGAGAGTTTTTCACGGCAACTGACTTATACGGATTGTCGTGAGCCAGTATTATTTGGCTTGAAACCAGTAATTTTATCTAATAGATACAATTACTGTGAACTCCTACCTTAGCCCTACCATCCGTCACGATTTGGAATAAAACATTCTAACTTAAGCTCGTGACCACGACGCCCTACTTTTTCGGTTACTCTAGCTAAATTCTGATACCATACCAATAGATTTTCACCCCTATTGGAAGCTCAACATGGTTTAAAATCGTAAGGCATTAAAATAGAACCGAAGTTTTGAATGCAACAACTGTTTTATAATGGACTGCTCAAGGGTTCGATACTGGGGCCACTGTATCTTGACTTTTTTAACAGCAATCTTAAGTTTGTCTTTTGTCGCTGGAGGCTTTGTGCACCTGATCCCGACGTAATGTAGCTTACATAAGTAATTCAAGCTGTTTCCCGTACTTTAACAAGTTCTGGAGTTTCAAAGCGAAGAGGAGAATGGATCTAATTAGAGAAGTTTCCGATTTATTTATTTGTTCGAGTTAAATTAGTTTCTTTATATGACTGAACTAGTTTTACTACTTTAGGATGAGCTGCGGAGACGTTTTTGGGAATGGGAAACTATTTCATCTCATCTATAATTATTTAGTAGCATTTAAGCAAAATCTGTTATTATCTAGACAAAGTGACTAATAGCGTACAGAAAATTCAAGTAGTTAGACTTGATAAAATTTAATTCACCTTGTATTCCATAAGACTTAGATAAGATGGATGATATAATATCAAAAAGTACACAAAATTTACAACCCAATTTGGTATATGGCGCACGTGCGACTCTGGTCACATTATATCCCATAAACATTCACGGTATTACAGCCCGTAATGTGAAAGCACATAAAGATAAGAATAGCTTAGCAGTAAATAGTCATTTTGGGTTGATTTGTGGACTATAAAAATGAATAGGACTTCGTACAAACAATTGTAGAGACAACAAGCAACGCGAATTGACGAATACCATGACAATGATTCTATCTAGTGTATTCATTCTAATTCTATAATTTGACTTGACAACTTGTTCAATTTCTTACTCTAAATTCAAGGTGGTAAGGATGAAAGTTGCAGCAACAATGCTCCAAATAACAGCGCATAGAATGGTGAGTTTCTAAACTGAAATGTCTTGTACAACGTGCTCCACCGGAGTGTGACTGTTTCGCAAAGAATTTGTTAATATTATCAAGTAAGTACTTACTTGACCTTATTATGTTTTTTACAAATGTGTAAAAGTTGATGAATATTCATAAGTCACCTTGCTACTTAATATCTACACTTGTTCTTCGTACAGCTTGAGTTATTAGAAAAGGATTTCTTATAATCCACATGAAAAATATTTACTATTTGAAAAAATATAAAATTGAAAAAATATACGGAAAATTCTTATTAGATGTATTTGCGAGTTATTGTGGCACGTCATCGTGTCATTTTCACGTTACTTTGGGATCGGAGAAAATATTATTTTTGGACGTGGCTGTGGTAAAACTTTTCTTGGTCCGTAGGACCGTGACAGTATGATTTTATATTTCTCTTATATCAACGACATTTTGGATCAAAATTCATTGGTTTACTTCCGAAATAGAGAAAATTAGGCATTGAATTATTTGGATCAATATATAATGTAGCAATTAGCAATAGCAAAAATTAAAAAATAGTGAAGTTGAAGTTGAAGAGCTTGTAGTCAGAACAAATATGTACCTACAGATCGAGATTATTTTAATAGCACCTTCTCAATTATTCATGAGAACATGAATTTATCTGTAACATCTGTAACAAGCGTAGTCGCTTGTTAAACTTTATTTCAATCCTTCTGTATTTGCATTAAAGCGAAATGTAAAATGAAAGTGAATATAAAATGTTACGAATAATTTCTACTGAGTAACGAGACATTACAAGCTTGGGAGATATATCTAAGAAGACTGTAATATTTAAGTCAGTTCTTATGAGTAACTGTTACGCAAAACTGTTCTGTTATATTGCGGTAATATCTAAGCATAGCAACTTTCCCGCTAAACGCAAATCTTCATAACATTTTCCTCTTCGGAAAGGGGATTCTTATATTGGGCCATGGATGCGGGCTGTTTGGTAAACCAACAAACCAGCCCTCTGTACTTAAACAGCACAGCTCCCAATATTTGTCCTCAGTTTGACCCCACTCCGTACTCAAGTAGAAAACAAGCATGCTCCTTTATGAACGTTTCTTCAATGATCACACGAATGTCCAACATAATCTTTCAATCCGATTCAAAGCAACGCTCTCATTTTGTGAGCTTACAAAACCGTCACACATGTAGCCTCTTTCGTGTCAAACGCCTTGTCTATAGCTCACAACACAATAGACAAGATAGAGCGAGGCGAGATCTTCTGAACTTTGGCACGGCGTCACAGAGACTCAAGGAAAACCGGTCAAGATAAAATTATTATCTTAATTAAAACCTTCGGGCGTGCAACTGCGATATTGATCAAACTGATTTTGTTTTTTCTTGTTACGTTTATTATTAGAGGCAAAGCTGCAAAATTATTGACTTTTAGACAACACCTGGCGGTTTGCGAATCGTTTTTTGGTTCACTGACATTTGGTCGTGTCTTTGGATAAATTGCCAGGAGTTTTTTCGTGAGGATTCAAATCAACCGAATCAAAAAACATTACAAAATTGTTTAGGGATCCGAAAGAAAATAGTTCATCAATCAAATTGTTGAAGATAATTTATGATTAGGCAAAATCGTAATATATTATCCGACCCCGACCAATTTATTAAAATATAAAATTATAATTTACATTCAAAGTTTCATTTATTTGAGACCCTCCAAACTCTAGCAGTCACTCCACTAGTGTATAACAAAAGACTTATTTTTGTTTCGATAGCAAACATGCTCAAGGAACTTATTTATTCCTCACTGTTTTTACCTCCAACTAACCCCTAATAAGAAGTACAATGTCTCCTTTGTGGTTTGGGTTACTTTTATCCCTTCTTCATCTTCGTCTAATGGTAAATATATACGTATTTCCTTACCAAGTTTCCTGTAAAGTGAAGTGTTTCCACTGTACTATCTATATTTTGCTGTGTTCATCTCGTCTTAAGTTCGCATGTATTCATACTCGTGACATAAAGGCTAACCTTGCAACTCCTATTGTTTCAGAACCGGTTCCAAAGTAGTCAAGAACTGATGTAGCTAATTCAATTTGAGGCTAAACAACCTTTTGGCAATTTATCTTTGAGTCTTTTTTTGTCCGAAATCTATATCATTTAAAACTTATCAAGGCTATTGTGTCATTAATATCGAATGGTTTGTTAACCCGATCCGTTACTATAAAAGGTGTTATATCGGCTTATCCAAATTCATGTAAATCACTAGTGTCGAATATTTTCTTGTTATATTCTCCAAGGTTATTAGTTACGTTATCCTTGTCATAATCTTTTGATCTCAAGCACAAAAGATGTTATTCTTCGTAATCCGCCGTGAATACAAAAAATCTGACTGCAGCAATTACCAGACGTTTCAGTTCAACGGACCCCATTTCAATAAGCGCCACGTTCTTTCAGTCTAGCCTGCAGACTGGTTTATTTTTTTCAAGTTTTTCAGATCCTTTTATGCCATCAATCAAATGTAAAATGGCTGGAAAATTTTCTTTGAGACTTAACTTGAATAGCAAACTGTTTTTATAGTCAAGTAATTTTTAATTGCAGAACTGGCTGTGAGTTTCTGCTTGGTACACACAAACAGTTAATCATGTTTCATTATCATGTTATCTACAAACAAAGCTGCAGCAGAAAGGTGACACATTTTCGAGAAGACTCTTAATATTTCACACCTTTGCCAAACGTTTGGTTTCATGGGGAACGGTGACTGTATAAATATTAATATCGACCTGAGACAGCACCTGGATAAACAAGAAAGTTGTAAAAACACTTGTAAAGGTGTTATTATAACCACCACTGATGACATCGCCTTCGTTAACATCCTGACTCAAGTTACATTTACAAATTATTGCAATAAAAGTGATTAGAAAAGGGAATGTCGTCGTTCGGTGTAATACGACTCCTTCATATCGAGCCCAAGTTACAGAAACCAGAGCAGTCGGGTGCGGCGTTCCAATGGCTCGGGTTACACATGCATCTTTTACTTGTATGTCTTCACGTTCGATTTCTTAGTAGGACCTCAAGGTAGTCTTGAAGAGATGTGATCATAAACAGCTTCCTGGAAGTGTAATTAGGTGGTAATCTTTTAGATTTAATAACATGTCTGAGACATGTTTTGACATTCAAGTTCTGTGCGATTCGTTTGGTTAAGTTTTAAACATTTTGACCTTTTAGAATTTTCTATTCTAAACGTCTCTACTTAAGTTTTTCAAATTCTCTGTTAAAATAAATTAATCCATTTTCTTTTTCTGCAGCTATCTATCAGCTTAGCGCTTATTTTTCGATTATTCGCTAGCGTTCTAGCTATTTCTATGTCTATGGCACATTGGCTATTCATTAATTATCTGTCGTGGGACTCGTGGGTGTTATCTCATTTTTTGCGTCCCCTACCGTTAGCCCACTTAGCTACGGCAGAGTGCTCATCAAAATTGCATCGCTTCAAGCGATGACCCACCGAATGTCAATTTGCAGAACAAGAGTTATTGACAGAACTAGGTTACTTCACTCGAATTTAAATTCTACTGAATTTATTTCTACCATATCTGCAGATTGTTTCAGAATGTTTCCTTTGAGTTTTCTCACTATTCCTTGAACGGTATTATTTATATTTTTCACGTCATACAAGTAGGTTCAGGAAAACTTTCCAGACGGCGTATTTCCTTCGTTTCTTGCTTATGATATCCTGGAAACACTAACGAGGTTTTATATAAATAATGCATTATCTCCATGTTGAATTGTCAACGTAACAGAGCGGACGATAAAATGTTTCTTACACGATTGTTCGCGAACAAAAAATGTTTTTGAACTCCGTGTGCAAACAGCTTGGGAAAATAACTAACTAATTACATGTACGAGTTTATTAATTAACAGATTTTCGAAGTGATATGATTCATGAAAATATTTCAGTTTGTCAGTCATTCCACTGGCTTTATAATATCAACGTGGGTCAATTTTAGATACCTGCGGGTAATCATATGAGAAATGGGTCAGATGTAAACAGGGTCAACCGTAGGGCTGTATAGCAGGGTGAGTTTCCGTGACCGATACACCATGACAGCCCCGTAGCGCATTAAAAATAATTTATTTAATCTATGCTCAAAAAATGGGCGGAAATTTTTACTTGTCACTACTTTTTGTCATAATGTTGGTAGATTAAGGCGATAAGTTTAATTAATTGAAATATTTTTAATTAATTAAAATTCATTGTGATGAGCAATATCAGGAAATTAGATTTTTTCGGGTCACCTCGCGTCTAATGCGACATTTAAATTTAATTATATAAAAGTGTAATCAATTTGACCAAGTTGCTAAATGCTACTACTGCCCCGAAAAAACAACTCGAAATATATTTACCAAGTCCTGGTCTAGTACGAACCTAAATATCTAAAGCCATTAAGTGCCAGACGTTAAATGAAAGTACTATACCAGACGACATGGCCGAGAAAATTAAACGCGTTGATCAATTTAATAATAACGATGGCGATAAATCAAGAATCGATTAATCGCTTCACCAAGCGTACGGTATTGGACTTGCGTTTTTTATTTACACTGTTCACTGAGTACCGTAACTGCATACTGACGTGTATCAAGCATAGACAACAGAGAGAGACCTAAAATTGCCATAATCTATCTATCTTTTTTAGATATTATTATCTACATCTATCTTTTTCTCTTTCCCGTAAGACATAGAAAATATGTTATTGTTATTCTCTTTTTTCAATAGAATATTATTTGTCATTTGACTAGGGAAGGCTCAGTCTATGGCATCAAACTATCATCAGTGACAGGTCGGACAGCGAGTATCGCATAGACAAGAGATAAAGAACAAAATAGGAAAAATAGTCATCATTCTCAGGATTCAATCCTGATTCACTGCAACCAGCTGACTCACCGGTCCCACCACCTCTCTACACCTATAGCCGGTGACTCACCAACTCACTGCCGAGTGAGTGCCCAGCTTACCACACCACGTTACCGTCCTGCCCTTGTGTTTAAAACAATATAAGTTGGACGCAAACCAGCGCGTTAGCCGCAGCGGTAACTTGGTGACTTGAAGACCGGTTTCTGTCTGAGATACAAGTTTGCAGTATAAATATCGATAATACGTTGCGCCAGCTAACGTTTCGAGTTTTGTGCAACTTCGTGTCCTTATTGGTTCGATTTTGAAGCTCAAATGATCGGTTGCATGCATTGCAATGGCGCTTGAACAGTGGTTGTCAAAACTGCAAATTATGCACTCATGTAGGTACCTAGTTTGAAATACTGTGAACAAACTGAATTTTCCAGACGCGAAAGTACTCTTTCAAAGATTTTATAATTCACACAAAATACTGATAAAAACGACGCTTTATTCTTTTGAAAAAAAAACATCTGTGAAAGCTTTTAAGCTAACCTATGCTTGACCCAATATCTATGGAATCCTCGAAGGGTTAAACTGAGTATAAAAGTTCATGAACATTAAGCCAGTTGTTTTTAAGTCGTATGTAACAGGAAACGAGCCTTTTACCTATAACTGGGCAGAAATCCAGCCTCTATGTGGGTATTAGGTACTAAGATATTCCTAGAAGGGATAGCGCAATAACTCTTTGCTCAGCCCGGGAATCTAACCGGGAACCTCGTGCTCAGCAGCCGCACTTGCTAGAGAGGTAGTCTCTAACGAGACTAACTGAGGATATTAAAGCTAATGATGTCCAGAAACCGCATACATACTCATCATCATCTGCCTAGCCTCCCCTAAATTGGGATCGGCTTCCAGTCGAACCAGATGCAGCTGGATATCAGTATTTTACATGGAGCCACTGTCTATCGGACCTCCACAACCCAGTAACTTGGCAATACGATGCCACATGGTAAGACTGGTTATCAGACATCTATGAGCTTTTGACTAACAGTACCGACTACACACTAAGTTAACTAAAGTCAAAGACATTAAACTATATACGAGCAGTAGACGGAACATCACGAAGAAATTTGTGATCCTAAATTTATTACCAATAGGTAAAAAGTCCCTCAGTCTAGTAGTCGCGTTGCTATGCAACACTTAAATAGTGCTACTGACGCACGGCATCAACAATTTTGTATGACAATTTTCCCAATGCCCCCTCTATAGGTTCTTTTAAATCTCTTTGACTAAAGTTAAACTATTCAAAACATTTTGCAGACGGGACTATAACCACAATGTCCACAATAGTTGCAAAAATATCTCAAATCTGAGAATAACAACAAAAACTCGGTATCAAGACCGATCTCGTTCGTCCACATAAGTTCGCTTATGGAAAGTGCATGGAGTGGGCGAGCGAGTGAGACGACTGTAAAGTTCAACACATATTAGATACCACCATCTTTGTACTGCAATTTATTTAACTATACAAAAGTAAATTGAAAAAGTGAAGTATCTTGTTTGACAAGTTCGCGGTTTTTTATTAGACTTGTACTCACAGACTCTTGTACTTCCTAGATTTCGTTCGGAAATTCTCGAAGATCCTTTCTTTATGGTTTGATTTTTTGATCAAAATGATATTGCTTGAAGTGGCCTTTTCAAACCCCCTGGTTCGTTATTCGTGAGTCCATGCTCACATTTCGAGGATATAAATATTTAGCCCATATAAAATCGTAAAATATAAAATGCGCAAAACCTCTCGTAGGGTAGGTAATTCAGCCCATGTTACTGAACAATGTTTGTTCTAAAACTTTTGAAAAAAAAATGGTTTTTCATACAAAATGAGAATATCATCGGGCCCATCAGTATGAAAAATCTTTCTAAGAACAAACATTGTTCAGTAACATGGGCTGAATTACCGTTTTGCGCATTTACCGTTTCACGTTGTATAATGTTTTAGACATCATATTGTTCACCAAAAATTTTACATAATGATGAATATTGACATTTAGAAGTATGTTTCGCACTAACCCAAGTATGAAATGTCAGGGTTTATTGTAAATTGGCTCGAAGTAGCGTTCAATTAGACTCCTTATTCTATAAAATCATTGAATGTTACGCAATCAAGTTTTTGATAAGTTTTTTCGTTTAGAAGCGACAAATGTGTTCATAAATTCATGGCTATGTACACTTATGTAATATTATTGATATGAAAGGATATCAAGAAGGTTTTTTCTGAAACTTATACTATGCATTTATATGTGTATATTATGAAAACATCCCAAGGCATCTATCTCCCAACGTTATACAAATATACATTGTTCTGTCCCCTATGAAAATGTCACAAAGCCCTACTGTTTTCACAGACATTTCAACTTAAAAACCCGTATCCTCGAAACGAACGTAAAATCTGTCACCCTGTTTAGAAAAAAAAAACAATAATTCTTTACGAACCACAGACTATAAAAAGTGTTTTCGGAATAATGACGTTGACAGTCAAATGTATTCACGTGTGCATTTGAATAAATAAAAAAGTTTCATGTTTTTGGTGACGTGTCAGTATTTTAACAGATTGAATGAAAATTAATTTTGTTTTCGTCTATTCTCTGTAAATCCTAGGTTTTATCATAAAACACAAATAAGTAGATAGACTAAGTACCTATAGGTAAGATAAAGGATTTTATTTTAATCCTCAGTTTGTTATCATGTTTTTCCAGCTTATGATTCCAATAGATATTCGTTTCATTATTAATAAGCTGTATAACATAAATATAGGTACTATTACAACATGTTTTCACTAAAGAGTGAAAAGACAAGGATTTATTTTATGCAAAAAGGCTAAATAAGTAAATACTGGTTAATTTTGATTAAAAAATACTTTAACAGCCATTAAATAAAAAAATCAAAAAAACTTTTTTAAATTATTTATTGGCATCTCAACATTTTTTGAGAACAAGTGGCGAGTATTACTGTAGGGACGTAAGCCAAAAGAGGTTGTACTTAAACAAAATATTTTTTTATTTTTTGACAGAAAGAAACAGAGTAAAATAAGATTTTTCCTTTTTATTAACTGAAAGATTTCTAAAATTGCAATGTGCGGTATGGTTGAAGAGCAAAAGTATTCGCTTGCAAGCAAGAACTTCGTAATTAAATACCGACAGCTTGGTATCCCGTTGTTTTAAACTCAGTTATTAGATTTTCTTTATTTCCCTGAGTATTTTGAAGTCGACAACGAGATAAGAAAAATCTTGGATGATAATATTTTCATTATTCCCGGAAAAACGTAAAGGTTTTCACTTTTCCGGGATTAATGAAAATATCTTCCAAGATTTTGCGTTTACTTCGGTTTCTTCGCAAAATCCAATGATGCAGTTTTTAGTTTTCGTTAAAAATCAGCCTTGAGACTCCTTTCAAAGTTTTTGATATTCCTCATTAGACTGAAAATCGGTCTTCATAGGCTTACAATAATAAATATAACAAATAAATAGAAAAAAAATCGTTCAATAAAGTACCTACTATTAAAATTAAATTAACCCATATTTCAAACTCCAAAGAAAGAGGTCGCATTAAATTAATCAATCAATTTCTGCCAAATAAAATGATTTACCAAATTGATCCCTAAGTCTATGAAGGTCGGTCGCGAGACTTACCTATTTCCTTACCGTGACCCCGGAACATAAAGGGCTATTGAAGGACACCGTGGATTTTAGTCAGTACGAGTCTGACAGTCCCTCCCGCTCTGCCCGGGGTGGGAGGACTCATTTGATGATTTTACCACGCCAAAAAAAAAAGCTATATGAAAGTCGATGTCATGGCAGCCCTCTGTGCGCCATAAATATCTTTCACTAAATAATGACCTACTTTTATAAAATATTGATACAAAAAATACGCGCTACTATTTAATATCCATATCAAAAAGCTTCTGGTAAAGAGGGTGGGTCTATACGCCACAAATCTCCCAGTTAATATGACTGTAAGACCACTTAGTAAACAAAATGGTCGACCCTTCGCCTTCCCTCCATAAGAGCCACAATTTACGACGTACAACGGAAAACAGCGGTAAACTGCTTAAATATGAGAGCTTTGGGAGCTAATAAACTATTTCCTTATTTTTCAGGCTCATGAAGGAAAGTTTGTGGAAAATTTTTGCTTTTTCCTCGTATCGGCCATGAAGTATAAATCCGCCGTTTTCTCGATAAAATATTATAATTCTAAAACATACTTGAAATTGTCTTGTTCTTTGACTATTTAGCAAAAGTACTAGGCTAACATAAGTACAAAGTGGTAGTCATTAAAAAAAATTTCTTCCTTTTATTACTAGTGTGAAAGCTATACATTTTATACAGGTGGAATAAATAAATGATTACTACTTCAATATTTCATAGTAGGACGAACAGAAACTGGTCTCTCTCACTGGACGAGATTTCACGTATTCGTTTATCATCAAAGTTCCTCTATGAGAACTGCTTATACATAAATAAACATCAACAGCCAGTATTAATCCCACTACTGAGACACATACCTCCTCCCTATGAAGAGCAATGGACGTTTACACGTCTTTTTAATTTTCTGTTCTAAGATTGTTTTCACTAAATTGAGAAGAATGTTGATTAAACAATTTATATTTACACAAAGTAGGTACCTGTCCTAGTTAGAACCAGATTTTACGGGCATCGTATCATCACTGTTTGATACGATGGCCAAGGTAGGCAGATGATTTTTATAAAATACTGGTATTCAGTAGAATTTTTTGAGATTGAAAGCCAAAAAAAAAAACATTTAAATAAAAATATTCATTTAAATTCACAATAAAAAAGATGCTCTGCAGTATAAATATAAGTACTGCAGAGCATTTTTCGAATTTGTTTGAAGTGTTTGTCAAAAGAATTTAAGATTAAATGATCTCCCATCTTTTAAAAGTGATAAAGGGTTACCAACAGCACCAATCTTATCTTCGAAGGGATTCTGAAATTCCTAGATTATCAAAAAAAAACGAGGTTTCCGGAGTGATAAGACGAATATGAACTTAGTTATTGCTTTTTGGTGATGGTTATTATAAAGATCTTTAGCTCTCGAACTAGATCATTGATTTATATTTTTTTTTACGATTTCCGGAGTAATTTTAACCGGACTTTATCTTTACGGTAGCCATATTGGTTTAGTAACTAAGCTAGCGTTTCTTAAAACACAGATAAGAATAAAAACTATCATTAATTAATTAAAGGGTCTCGAATGGCAAAGCAAGTCCTAAAAGTGGTAGTTGGCAATTTGTAAAGAAAATGAACCGTTCGGTTCTTGGCAACACTCAGCTACTACCAGCCAACCTTCGAAGATCGTCGAACCTTGGGTCCTGAAACTGCCTAAACAGGTAACACTGTAACCCTGGAATGTTAAGGGCTATTGAAACATTACCGTGGATCATCATCATCGTGGTCAGTATGAGTGTGGCAGTTCCACCCGCTTCACTCAGGGGACTCTTGATGATTTAACTAGGATAAAAAGGATAACTAATCTTGTACTTTCACTAATTAGCAGTTTTCACACCACTACGAGTATATGAACACGTCTACGGTCCCCAAAGGACATCGGTCCTATGCCAAAAATGGCCAACCTAAGCTAAAAGTTTAAAACCTCTTTGTTATTATTTTATCCTTGAAAAAAAGAATAAGTATGTTGTCTATGCTTCCCGGAACGACTTCAAGTATATTTTGCATTTATTAAATAAATATTATGACACCATCCAAGGACCTCCTTAGTGCAACAAGACATTGTGTCCACAAACACTTATAAATAGATTCTTCGTATGTAAATGTGAGTATTTCTATTCTTATTGTATTATGTACAGTAGGTAATGACCACATAATCATTATTTGCAAAGTAAATGTTTATGTGACAATGGCTTATCAAACAAAATTTGAGAATTGACTTATATGTATAATGCGAATGTTTGTGAAAATAGATGGATGAATGGATGGATATTTCAGTCTTTCACGTAAAATCTACTGAACGGATTTGGTATACAGATAATTTTTAACATGGATTAACACATACTTAGGATATTTTTTATCCGTATTTATGTTCCTGTTAGATAAATTTCGAATACTTGGTAGCGGGCAAAATCGCTGGTACGAGTAACAGCTGGTAAGAAACAAGACCGTGTTTCCAAAAAGTTACTAACAGATGACTCATCTTTTTTTTTTACGTGTCGGTGTGAGTATATAAGTATTATAAATAAAATAAAACTTAAATTAGTAACAAATTACACATCAAAGAGAAACTGATACAACAGAATCAAGTTTATGTGTTAATTAGTTCGCTTTTCGTAGAACTCGAAAAGCTTTTAAGAACGTCTCTAACTGCCAATTCAAGATCAGATCAGATAGACTAATTTTATTAATGTTCCAAAGACTCTGTGAAAAGAAACTTGATTTACATCGAAATTGTAAAAAACACATGATTTAATCATAAGTAGAAGAAATATTAAAAGAAAATAGTAATCGTACATTTTGTTCGTACGTATGTTACAGCCTAACCATAAATTAAACTGACATGACACCAACCTTAAAATATAAAAATCATCAAAATCGCTAACATAGAAAAAAAAACAACAGCGTCGACAAAAAAGGTTTTGCTCAACTTGGCATGTTGTAGTGACGTTTTCTGTCAGTTTCCGACTGATTGTAATTCAAAGTTCGTCGTTTGATTACCATTAACTAGTGTCGGTGGGTTTGTGTGTGTCAACGAACTAATTGGCAAACAAAGAACGCGATGGTAATGACACTGTACAGGGCCGGTAGCAGTGGACTGTGGTGAATGTGCTAGATTGCTGGTAGGGCAGGAGGGCTTCAGTATTTGGTGAATTAAAATCTGGAGTTACAGACACGTCCTTTTATTGCACAGTTTGGTTGGAAGAGGAGCGGAAACACAAAATCCACAGATAATCTAAATGTCAAAAATACAGATTAAAAATAGTTGATGTTGGTGTTGCCAACATGCTGCGGCCTACATAAAGCTATTTAGGCACTATAAAGTTGTTTGAATTTAAATTTTGAATTTTATTACATAGTTACATAATAATTTAATTGATGAACAAACTAACGACAAATTTATTTAACATTGCTAAGACTAATTGTAATTATTACTATGCAACTATGAATTTTACACTTGAACTTACAGAAATTACTGAAACTATTAACATTGAAGAGTTTTTACTGCTATAGACACACAATATAACATTTAAATATTGGTGATATAAGAAACTCTTATGAAAAACTGTTACAAACATCATTAATTACTATATAGCAATAAGAAGTTTTCCTTATTTTAGGAGATTAGTTAATAACATGTGCTTATATCTTTAATACTTATAAACTAGTCAACTTACAACTATACGGACTAAATTTATCAGTCTGTTTGATCTATAGGTAAAACACTAACTTTAGTTATGGAGCGTACATGAGTTTTTCCATTAGGAGTTTTTACCTCCACAGTTCTAACTTTTCCATCATGACCAGGAAATACATTTGTTACTCTTGCCATGGGCCAAGATAAGGGAGGGATATCATTCTCTATTAGTATTACCAGAGTACCAATTTTAATGTTACACATATTATCAAGCCACTTAGGCCTATTTTGCAATTGATTCAAATACTGTTTATGCCATATTTTCCAGAATGTTTGTTTTAAGTTGGTACATTGTTGCCAAAATGAAAGTCTATTATGAGGAACGTTAACAATACTTGGTTCTGGATACATAGTTAAAGATTCACCTATTATAAAATGAGCCGGCGTAAGATAACTAAAATCATTTACGTCTGATGCAGACACTGGCAAAAGAGGACGTGAATTTAACACGGCTTCTATCTCAGTTAAAACAGTATTAAGTTGCTCATACGTTAAAATATTATTTTGTAAAATTCTTTTTAAATGGTACTTTGTACTCTTAACTGCAGCCTCCCAAAGACCTCCAAATGTAGGTGAATAGCTTGGAATGAAGTTAAAATTGATGCCTTGCTGAGCTGCATATTCATGAACCTTACTTTGGTGGTCTTTGGAAGTCTGCAAGTTATAAAGCTCAACCAATTGGTTCCTTGCGCCTTTAAATGTACTAGCATTGTCACAGTGGATCTCAGTGGGCAAACCGCGTCTTGATATAATCCTTCGTAAACATGCAAGGAAGGTGTTGGTGGTTAAATCTGAAGCCAATTCCAAGTGAACGGCTTTTGTCGTGAAGCAGACGAAAACGCAGATGTAACCTTTACCTATTATTGCTCGCCTCACACGCGAGTTTTTTACACTGATTGGTCCAGCGAAATCGACACCGACTTTCTTAAAAGGACGGCTCGTTGCAACTACTCTGTCGGCCGGCAAGGATCCCATTAGTTGTCTCGAGGCATGAGCCTTTTGTCTGAAACAAACTATACATTGGTGAGTGATTTTCTTTATAACTCTTAGAGCATCAATTATCCAAAATCTTTGATTTAAGTTTGACAACAAAAGTTTAGGTCCAGCATGAAGAAGTCTTTCATGCTCCTTTCTTATAATAAGATATGTAATCTGAGAACCTTTGGGTAATAATACAGGATGTTTTTGCTCAAATGGAATATTGGCATAATGAAGTCTGCCACCTACTCTTAACAAACCTCGCTCATCCAAAAAGGGGTGCAGGCTCTTTAGACTACCCTTAATATTTGAATTATTTATTATTAAATCAATTTCCTTTTTATAATGAATTTGTTGCTCATGTTTAATAATCAACATTAAGGAATGTTTTCGTTCAGTGCTAGTTAAATAGGGATGACTAATTTTACTATTTTTTGATTTAGCATTGTTATAAAACCTGAAAATGTATGCTAATACTCTAGTCATTTTATTAATATCTGAAATGTTGTACAATTTATCAAAAGTGTCGTTGGTCTCCTGAGAGGCTGACGCCTGATCGCTGGAGGTCGTTGAACAAGATTTCATCTCAGGTAGATCAAGAGATGGGCTGAAATTGGGAGTAAATGAGTACATGCCGTCATGCAGGAACTGTGGACCATGCCACCACATATCGCAGCTACTTAAATCTTGAGGATTGACACCTCTGCTGATGAGGTCGGCAGGGTTGTCCCGCGTGTCGACATATCCCCATGTCCAGTCAGCTGTTAGCTGGTTAATCACATTTACTCTGTTCGCGACATAAGCTTTCAAGTTAATTGGATCTTTGCTTATCCAAGCTAGAGCAATTTGCGAATCCGAGAATAAATAAACACCGTGAATATTAATTTTAAGCTTAAGTGTGCTGTGAACCCTTGTTATTAATTTTGAAAGCAATAGCGCTGCATTTAGCTCTAGCCGCGGCACGGTCATGCTCTTATTATTTAGCGGATTAATTCTTGATTTCGAACAGAGCAAATATTGATTAACTTTACCTGATTTATCGATGACCCTTAGGTATATACAGCATCCATATGCGGTTGAGCTGGAGGCATCTGCAAAGCCAATTAATTGTACAGTGTCTGAATCCGTAACCTGAACATTTCTTTTTAAAGAAATTGTGCCCATGGAAGCTAAGCTGTGCACAAACTGAAGCCATTCCTGTGTTATGCTTTCAGGGGGGGTAGCTGTCCAATTTACTTTGCTCAACCATAGTTTCTGCATAATAGCCTTTGCCTTTACAGTGATGGGACTTATAAATCCCATAGGATCATAAAATCGACCTATGTAACTTAATATTTGTTGCTTGTTAATATCATTGCAGTCATATGGGTCATGTTTAATATAGACACTTCTGGATCTACACTCTCCAGCGCAAGCGCCCGCCTCTCAATATATTCAAGGAAGTCAGCCAGAACTGGTTTGGTAGGTTTCTTCCGTTCCAGCTGGTAGGCTTGCGAGGTGTACAAATCTAGTTTGCGGTAAAGAATACACAAAACTATAGGGTCCCAGTATTTAACACTAGGTTCAATGTTTTCTAACGCAGCTAATTGTTGCTTTACATCAGACAGAAAGTTTCTCAGATTACTACCTGTAGATTTAGCTATTGGTTTCATATCTATAAGAAAGTTTATGTGGTCATTTATAATTTTTTCTTCATTATTATACCTATCGTTTAATATTTTCAACGCTTGACTATAACTATCACCGACCAATGGTAAGTTTTTTATCAAGTCATATGGTTCCCCTCTAACAAAACTCCTAAGATAATACATCTTTTGCACAGCGTCTAGCGAATTATTGTCGTTAATCATCGAATTAAAAACATTGATGAATGGTATGTAGTCACTAAACTTACCCGTGAATGTTTGAATTTGCACCTCAGGCAGTTTTATTCTTGCGAGCGCAGTGGCAGAATTATTATTTGAGGGTGAAAAACCAGAACTTTCCAACACTTTAATTTGCTTGTCCAAAACCCCAATGATGTGAAAGTATTTTGTCTCAATTTCGTTTACATCTTCACCGTCTTCGGGGTGAAGGTATAATATTGATTTGCTAGCCTCTTCATAGTCGCAAAATAACTGTTGTGCACGGATTCTTTTGTTTTTAAGTTCTTCAATTGAGGCTTTGGCTGAACCGACGCCCTCGTGGTCAGTGATGAATTTATACAACCGCGTTATTGATGCCTTTATGTAGCCTCTTGAGGCCACGAGGCGCTTTAGATCGGGTTCTGCCATTGCACTCGCACCAAACTCGCACACTTCACAATTATTAGCAGTAATTACGATTAGGTATTAACAATAACTTATTAAAATTAAGCTAACAAAACACTAAAACACTCGTCGTGAACAAGATGGCTGCTCGCTCAAAGAGACACGTAGCGTAGCGTGGGTCGTGAGAAATCGTTGCCGTTGCGCCGCACCGCACGCGTCTGTCGCCAATCGCCTTGCACTTCCCGCGTCGTGATTCGCCGGAACGTCTCGCTGCCACGATGAACCGCGTCACCCGTCCCGTTCTCACGCGCACGAAATCTGAATGCTGTCTCACTCGCACTTGCTGCGCTGCGTTGCGTCACGGCTGAGATCGCTGATTCGTTGACGACTCGAACCGAAGATAGACGAAGTGTGCACGATGTTCTCACGATGTTGCATCAACTCAACCTTGCGTGTGAAGACAAAATGTCCGCCATTGAAATCTTGCTCCAACTTCACAAATCGCAAATTCTGTTGCCTCCTCCTCTTCAAAATCCAGAAGGACCATGTACAGGGCCGGTAGCAGTGGACTGTGGTGAATGTGCTAGATTGCTGGTAGGGCAGGAGGGCTTCAGTATTTGGTGAATTAAAATCTGGAGTTACAGACACGTCCTTTTATTGCACAGTTTGGTTGGAAGAGGAGCGGAAACACAAAATCCACAGATAATCTAAATGTCAAAAATACAGATTAAAAATAGTTGATGTTGGTGTTGCCAACAGACACAACGCACCTACATGGTGCATCACTTGCATTTCTTTTTAATCGCGATTCAAAAATGGACGCCATTTTCTGAGCAAACATTTGAATGTAACGGCCACTTTTGATGACTTGTATTTTAGAACAGAAAAAAACGAGCTTACCTAAATCATTGAATAGGTATTTGTGTTTTTCACTATTTGATGATAAATGATGACTATTCAAGTTACAAGTATTTTTTTTTTGCTTATGTATATAGAAACTTGATAAGGCCTGTGTTTCATAAAAGACTACTCTGAGAAGAAACTGTCTTCAAAATCGGACAAATTCTTCAAGTCCAGTCGCATGAAAATCATTTATTGACCACATACATAGAGGACCTGTCCAGTCATCGCATGCATTGTTCAGTTAGGTATTATTTCTACAAAATAAAAATAAGTAACCTTACCTAGAAAATCTATCTACGGTCTGTTAATTTTTCTCGCTTTTCCTTACACTTCTAATTTTTTTTTTTGTTATAAATCACCGCAGTAACTAACATTAAAATGTTTCTCTTCAAGAATTAGTTGAATATATTATACTTAGTACGAACGACTGTAGGTACCTACCTATTATTTGACAGTAATATTATCAAAAACTAAGTTTTCATTCGTGAATGAAAAACTGCAGGAAATGGCGGCACTGAGTGAAGTTTAATTTTTACCGGGAAATCTATTGGATGTTATGTTATTGAGGTGCTAAAGATGTTGTTTATTAAAATATGTACTCTAATAAAATAGTTAAACATAAGTATTGTTTAAAGTCAAACATAAAAATACTATAAATGCTAAACTTTGTGAGAATGTAGGATTGTTGTTTGTTACGCTTAAACACAAAAACTACTCAACAGATTTGGATGACATTGATGACACAGATAGTTTATAACCTGGTTTAACGCTAGGGATACTTTTTATCCCAGTATAATGTTCCTGTGGGATAATTACCGAAGTTAAAGAGAGCGGGACCGCGGGCATAAGTGATGCATAAACTAAACTGCTTAAGACCTAAGCAATTATTATGAATGTTTTTCAAAAAGATACGTGAATATTTTACTATCTGCTTATCAATATTGCAGCATCAAATGATCCTCATAAAATCATCAATTCAATGCCGAAACTCACACAAAACTCATTTAATATTCACCATTACAAAACTAAAAGAAAAACACCAAGGCGAAATAATTAATTGAACGAAATATTCAAATTACAATGAAAACACTTAATTGCGCTTGTTTGTTTGAAATAAAGCAGAAAAACTAGTTTAATGGCTTTAGAAATAGGTAGGTTTTTAAATAGTTTTTCAGTCCACGTGATGTCATATTTCTAAGTTGGTAAAAACTTTACTATTTATTTACGGATGAAAAACGCTTAAACAAAAATTAAGTAATAAAAACTGAACATGCTGTACTTAATATTATTATAGCCAAAAACTGCATTAGGTACAGCTTTTAATTAACATGGGTTCTATGACCAGATCGTGATCTTAAAGATGAATAACATAAAACATAAAATAAAGAGACAGAGTCGCCACAGATTCCTTAACGAAAAGATAAAAAAAAAACTTTTAATAGTTCCCAAAATCTCGATTCTTTATGAAAAAAACTGGTGACATAAATAAAAATTAAACACTACAGATCAAGACTATATAGATCTACACAGAACATATAATAAAAAATAAAATAATAAAATTTCAAAAAGTATTCACTTGAAACACATGTCCCAAATATTGACAACAATATAGAACGTAACTATGCAACTCGCCCTGATTCATTCACCTTTCGAATGGCCTAAGCTAAGCCTTCAAAGCTCGAAGCTTTCACTTCAAACAACTGAAAAAATTCCAAACGATACTTACAGAAATAAAAATCCAATGTTCTCTTAGAAATTTCTGAAACACAGCACGGTTTTTTCTTAATCAAAAAAATTCAACTGTTTTTTTCCGGCACTCTATTGCGGCACGAGAGGGCGTGCGCTCCGCACGAGGTTTGTGAGAGGACTGAGGGACGCCTCACTGAGTGAGGGAAGCGGGGCTGAGCGCCTCTGTATTAACAACGTTCCTCAAGCGACACTTACTTAGTTTCTGCATCCATTGCTCGTTTAACCACCTCTAATTAGGCAAATATCTACTAACTTTACCGATTATTAATGAACAAACAACATTAAAAATCAAAACATACTAAACTCTTTTCATAATCCTTACAAACAAACTAATTATTTCCATGCAAACATCGTTAAGTCCGCAAGCTATTAAACCCGTTTCGTGCTTGCTTCTCTAGTGGGGTATGTTTAATACCGGCTCGTAGAAGTAAGGTCGGCGACTCGTGTTTCGGACCAACTCGCCGACCGAGTTCCGCAACGGTTGCATCTAGGTGATTGCAGCCATGCAGCCATCCTACTCTGATACACGGATAATGCTTTGAGAACAGAACTTGTCTATGATACATACCTATTTTTTTTTGTTAACGTTTTTACGCTGGCATAGGAAACAAGTATACAAGAATTTTCCTCTTGAAAGTTGTTGAAGAAAATCTTTGAAAATATGTGAAAATTTTCATACTTAGTTAAAAACTTAAGCCATTTTTATAGAATTAGCTTTGCTATAGGGTTAGATTAAAAATCTTAATTCCTCATCCCCACAGAATCATTATAATTTTCCACTCAAAGATTAAAGAAATTTCTAAAAATATTATTCTATAGCTCATCTATCTTTCTGTTACCATATTATATGCACATTACTGCAACGCGCAACGTAATCAACCCATAACATTTAAAATATCAAAGGTGATTTCAAAGTTTGCTTCCGCGATTGCACCGAGTATTGCTATAAATTGGCTGAGATTTATATAATTTTCGTATGATTCTCTTTTTAATGTTACATCTTTTTAATGTTACATCCTATCGTAAAAATTAAGGCAGATCTTATCATTGCCACTACAAAAAAAAAACAGAAATTGAAATTGATCTTGGTAGGTAGCTACGGTTTCTGTGAAAGATTAAATTTCCCTAGGAAAGTCAGAAACTCAGAGGTGTAATAGAAATGGATAGTTAAGAATGATCGACGAGCTAAATCATTCGGGATTTCGACTGATGACAATTATTATGAAAGATTCAGCAAGAAAATGTTCGTCATTTTCTGCACCAATCAATAAAAAGGCTCAAATATCCATTGACATAGTTATATCCATAAATCTTCTTCTAAGCGTGTCGACGTTTAAATTTTCCTTTTCATTTAGGTATGATTTGGCCCCAAATTCAGCTAAGCGAAATCCACTCACTGAACGATATATTGTCTGGCAAATTTTTATGAATACTGTTTCATTAAGAAAACGCATGAGTAACTGAATAAAAAGTACTTAGATAATATCTAACTTTTTTAAACCTAAATTAAAGTGCAAAGCAATGCAATAAGCAATTAGTATCAAAATCAAAGCATTTATTTCAATTAGACCAGATACAGCCACTTTTTAATTGTCAAAGACAAAGAAAATAAATAATTAAACACTAAAAAAAAAGTAATTTTAAGTATATTGTGAGATACCCTAGATGCCTGATTTTAAGATAAATAAATAAATGTGCATTAAAATAATAATTATTCCAGTACCCCCAAACCGGTGCTTTGTAAACGTTCAATTATTTTGAACGCAACCGGGCTATGAACTGAAAATGATAGGCGTAAAGATCACCAGATAATGGCAGGGTTAGCCCATTGCTTCCAATCTTCATTACCCACCACAATATGGCTGTAATTATTACACAATGCGTAATCTTCGCGGCTCAGCTATTGACAATTACCCGGTGGCTGTGACCCTTACATTATTGTTCGGAATTAACTCGGCGCCATCTTTATTATCTATGGATTGCTACACACTGTTACTTATCCTCTTCATTATGGGAGACTTCTATAAGCCAAGGTTTGTCTATGAATTAATATTTATATTAATGAAGCAAATTTAAACCTTGCACAAAAAAAAAACAAAATATTTTTACATTCATGTTGGTTTCGGTTTTTGAACGTGACCAACATTTGATTTTTTATACAATAAAATGGAATGAACTCAGTCTAATTAAACTTGAAGAAACAAAACCCCAAAGCTTTCATCTGATTTCTACTCATCCCAGTCCTGACAAAGAGCTAACCAAAAAATTTCCATCATTTTACAAACAGTATAAAATTAATACAAACAATATGAAATTGAACACCAACCAACCACGACACCGTAGGGACAACACAAAAAGTAAAATAAAACTCAATATAATCCGTAAAAGTCGGTATTGCCCGCAGTATACAACTGTCAACGAATTTAGGTTAATACCGACTATAAATGAAAGAAAATTAAGAAATAAAAATGTTTATGTACTTTTTGGGGAAACAGCGAACAACATTGTATTGACTTAATTTGTGGGTATTTTTAACACTGTTGTGGATGATCCGCCTCGAAGGACGAAATTTTATATTGAGGAAAATTTTATTAATGTTTTCCAATGACTGATTTTCTCAAAAACTTAAAAAAAAACAACGTTGTCCCACACTAGAAATTTCTCTTATATCACGGTAATAAGATATTTATACTGTGCTTATATCGTGGTTCCGTTTACAAACGTATAAACTTGCATACACAGACCCGGAACAACTAGTACCTATAGGTAGTCGTAGATCATACAAATATTTGCTCCGTGCGGGAATCCAACCAATCGCGCCCTCATTTTAAATAACAACAATAAAGAAAAGCAACAAGAATAAAAACAAAAGCTACATTATATCGTCAACAGGAATAAAACAGTAAATTCAAAGATTGTTTTCTTTTTCGTGTGTCACCAACTCACATACAACATTTTTATCCGGAATGAAATTCCCATAGAATAAGGTTTTAACCCACCCACACCCATAGCTCCTCCATGAATCCATAAATGGTATTTACGGTAACATAGGTATGAGCTCAGCTAACCAGTCCAGGATTATCGTATTTTAGAGCAAGCTTATCGTCATTACCGTCATTACTGGAGCTTCACATCATAACTAACAGCATTTTCGATCAGGCAATACCACATTGTTCAGCAGATTTGTGCAGTGTTGCCAGAATTTAACTACTAATACTGTACAGCTTGACAAAAAACTGTAGAAAACCGGAAGTCACCACTGTCTTCGCGCTACCAGCACTTTGAATGATTTTATTTTATTTTATATCACTTATTACGTTAGTTTTATGGCACAATAATAAATCTAACAAACCTGCGATCTTTGTTTACATCACATATCAAAGATTTTAATTTGTCAGAAATAAAAAGATTAGTTCCGTTTCAATCCGTTCTGGCCAAGCTGTACGTACGTGTACTCACTTTTGGGAAAGTAAAATAAATATATAATATGTCTAGGCAGCGTTATGGTTAGTTTATGTTACCACTGGAATTGTATCAAAATATTAACTTGAACAAAAAGACTTTTAACCACTTCTGTTAAACTTTATCAAAGGATTTTACGATTCCTTAAGAACTAGATCAAATAATTTATGTTTAAAATATTTCTAAGAGGGTCCGAGAATTGCCAAAAGCTTCGACTAACATCTAAGGAGGCTCTCGTTAAGCAGCTGGATCAACTTCCTGATTCAGAAAGTAGTTCTTCTGTTTCTGGACACGGCGCGCATTTTTAGGAGGTTCCTTTCCCTGGAGACCCTGACTGCCGGTAGCTTGGACGCTGTGCCCGATACCGGTGGGTCACTATTATTTATATATTTCAAAGTATTTTTTTCTAGTTTAAAAATAACTCCTGATTAACTTTCAAGAACGTCGTGATGCGACGGACTCTAGAATGTATTACCGAAATACTTATTGTTACGTCGATCGAATTGCGAGACCTATCTATGAGGTTCTCGAAAGTTCCACAAGGTTCTCGACAATACTGCTCAAGGTCGGTCAGGAAATTTCTAGAAAGTTCTACCCTGTTCTAGATGTTTCGAGATGGTTCTAGAATGTTCCAGAAGGTATGGGTTTACATCGAAGTCAAAGGATGTTTCCAGAACATTCGACCACCTTCTAGAAACATCTAGTGGGTCCGGCCGAGGTATAAAAAGGGGCGCCGATCGGCGACCGAGTCAGTCTGGTTTTGACTACGATCGAGGTAACTCGAAGCGAACTACAAGCGATATCTAAGTGAGTTCTACGTGTGATTAAGAGTGTGTATAAGTGTTAAAGTGTTGAGTAGTGTTTTGTGATTGTTTTAATTTGTGATTTGTCTGTGAATAAAGTTGTACTTGGTTTTAATTGGTGTTAATTAATTTATCCCAATACCCAGCTCGTAACATTTGGTGTCAGAAGTGAGGGATAAAATGCCGATTTTACCAAAGGACGACACAGACGGTATTCGCACCAGGAGTCAGCGCCAGCAAGACATGGACCAGAGGCGATTTGGAGGTTCCCCGATACAAACGCCGGGTGGTGCTCAGCCTACG